>OX104063.1:231397938-231416756 GCA_944474145.2 Dicrocoelium dendriticum
CTATCGCTGGCACGATGGTCGGTTTGGCCAAAGATGAGTCAATAAACGCATTCAGCTTGCCCTCTGGCTTGGTTGACGCCATTAAGGATCTTTGAAGTGGGGTGTGGTCAGGTTTAATGATAATCGGCCCAAGGTTTGCCACCGAAGACACAATTAGCCTACGGTCTATAAATGTTTCAGCAAGATGTGGAGTAGGGAAAGTCAAAACTATGGGGCAAGTGCGAGTTTTACCAGACTTGCGTAGCCGTTTGCACGCACAGCAATGTGGTGGTGTGTTGCACGCACTTAAAAGAGAATGCTTCACTTTTTCAAGTGGCAAGCGATCAGGTACGTTAAATATGACGGCATTCTGGGAACGACGTACACGTTCCGCTACTTCGTCGCTAAGTACTGCTAATAACTCGCTAGCGGCGTTCAGTTCATTTGGGTTATTGGTTTTCATCAATCCCTACAGCACCGACAGTGGTCTGAGGTTCTCCAAAGTTGCAGTCATCGTAAACAGCTCATTTGTAAGCATGCTAAGCTCATTTTCTAATTGGTGAACTTTGACTTGAGCTGCGCTAAGTGGGTCATCAAGCATGACAATTCAATCCTACACCACGGATGGCTATGCTGAGGGTGCTCTCGTTGCTGCTGTCAGCACTGCTCTCTTTGAGGAAAGAGAGGGATTACAACGTTTAGCACGCATTGGTCAAGACTAAACAAGGAATGACAACGCAATAGACAGCGTGAAACCGTAAAAATGGGTATGGTAAGGAAAACGATGGAGAGTTGCAAAAACGGTGAGGGAGGTACTTTAGAATATATTGTGCTACTGTTTAGTAACACAAAAAGACCGACAAAGTGGTTATACGCAATCTTCGAAAATCTGAACAGCAACGCGAAAAATACGCACCTTTTCAAATTCGCGCGATACATGTATCAGCGCATCCGCGCTGTCCCTGATTGTCTCACTAACGCCTGGTTTTCTGGGACCAGTGGTGCGTATTAGCTGGAAGAGCTTCCGGTAATTGCCTACTGCTCCTGCCTTCTTCATTTCTTGAGCCCGACTGGTCCACCAGGCTTCCTTGTCAGCACACAGGCTCCGCTTTAGTTCACGCCTAATAGCCCGTCTGGTCACATTGTGTTCAGAACCAGCCGGGAGGTGCCTTCTAGCTTCCAAAAGGTTCACGGACCTCGCGGATATCCAGTGTCTGGTGCGATGACGACTGATAGTGCCACAAGCAGACGCTCCTGCGTCGTGCATAGTGGCCGAGATCTTATTCCACTGAAGTTCAGTATCATTAGGACAAGACAGCGAGAGTTCGCTATGCAGTGCTTCTTGATAGGCTTGCCTGACCGAGGGATGGGACAATTTCTCCGTTGCCAATCAGGGGAGACGCTTTGTGCGCCTTCCGGTAAAGTTCATGGAGAAACGACAGCGCACCAAGGCATGGTCAGAGTCGACACAGGTACCCCAGTACGAGCGGCAATCCAGAATGAAACCGCGCCACCTGTAACTTATGGCTGTGTGGTCAATTTGGGTCCATCGCTGACCAGCTACAGGTGGACGCCAAGTGGCACTTCGGCGCCCACTGTGTCTAAAAGCAGTGCTAGTAAGAAACAACTGGTGCTCCGCACACAGTTGCAGCAGACGCTCGCCGTTGTCAGTCCGTTCGGAGTTAAGTCTATACGTACCACCCAGCTGAGCTTCTGAAGAGCTCAGACGCCCTAATCGTGCGTTCATATCCCCTGCAAGCACTATAATATCTGAACTAGTAGCACTGCGTAGCATCGTGTTCAGTTCGTGATAGAAAGTGTCCTTGACTGCATTAGAACTGCAGTCCGTGGGAGCATAACCGGAAATCACAAACAAACAGCGTTTTGTTTTACTTCGCGTATTCACCTTAGCTGATGTCGCCAAACGGGCTGCACATAAACGACTGTTCACCGGAATCCAATCAGCCAACGATAACTCAGTCTTAGAGCTGAGAATGATACCTACACCAGCTTGACCGGTGAGTGCCGCACCGGCGTCTCCGGATGCGTGCAACCAATAACGAGAGGATAAGCCGGGTGCAGTCAATTCAATAACCACCGTTAGGGTCATTAATCCTAGTATCAGACACACAACACACATCAACACCCAGTATGTCCAAGGTGCGTGCGAGTGCAGCCTGCTGACCTGTTTGTCTTAGAGTGCGGACGTTGAAGGTCGCCATGGAATCGGGACAGCGTGGTCTTATAAGGGACTTTTGCCGATAGGCGTCCGATAGGTGCTGTGGGATGGTGGATGCAGATGGTTCTACTCCAGTAGCACTTCGGTTGCTGTCAATTAAGCTGGGAATTATAGAAGGAGGGTTAGTAATGAAGGCCGGGATGGGAGTAAGAGAAAAAGGTGGAAAAGAAAGAAGAGAGGCGCCAACAGTAGCATGTTTCCGCTTATCCGCCCTGCTGTATGCAGCAGATAAGGCGACCCTTGATAATCTGCGCGACGGCCGATGCAGGATGAAGTTTATGTTTGAAGAAAATGTCATGGTTGTATGTGGGCTGGGATACTGCCAGGGCGCCCAGACCTAGACAGGAGAACGATTAGAGTCCTCATTCAAAGCCTTTGGCTCAAAAGCCTGTCCACAAGGCAGCGGCGTGGCAGTTATTTAGTTTTACAGAAATGGACGCCATCCTATTTCAAACCCCCAACCTGGAGGACCAGGAGACTGAGTTTGTCTGACCTCTCACCATTGACCAACCTGGTAGGAGTAGCTCTCAAGATGCTCGGAGGCATCACCAAGTATAGCTCAATGGGTCAATGAGGTACGCAAACCGTCGCACCACGTTAAGCTCCAGTCTCGTTGCGACGGTACTGCGCCATAGATATAAGTCGTCTGAAGTGTGATCATGAGCAATAGGTAGGGGCAGGTATGGTGACATGGAAGGTAATGCCGCCGATAGAGTTACCAGATGGAATGCTGCGGTAATCGCATGTTAAAAGAATTAGTGATATCTGATCGCTAATGTGTGCTGCACATTCCCTTCATGCATATGCTTTATGAGGCGTTGTTCCACACCGAATGTTAATCACCGGTATGACGAGATCACAGGATGAATACATCTAGTAAATTCTCCTCTATTTTGTCTTATAATTACGTTTTGAAACAGCATAAGAACAGGTTTAGGCTAGGCGCAGCACATTTGTGTCTACAGAGGAAGCATTCGTGAGTTGCGATGCACCATCTGCAATGACAACGACACACCGCACATGCAGCGCAAACACAAATGAATCAGCCACGGAGACATGTGGATTGGTGCCGGTTTCTTCAATAAAGCCGGCCCACGCTCCTTCAAAGAGAACATCAGCACTTTTATTACGGGGATTGAAGCGCACGGAGTGCGGCGTCCGAGCGGTGGTGCGCCCCAGACGTAGTGCACGGAAATAGTGTTGGAGGGTGACACGGACATGACGCCCGTGCAACCCTTCCCCTCATGCAAGAACCAGATGTATGTGTACAAATACAAAGTTGGCTGAAAGCTATGGCAAGGTATGGAAAAGGGGTATGCATAGGGAACAGGAGATTTGCACGGCTACTGAGTGAACTTGTGAAGACCCTTGAACGCAGTTATAAGGCGCACTTAGGAAGGGTAAATGTGGATGTACCGTCGGCATGCTAGTTAACGCCATAGTTGTAGCCGTGGATTACGGCAAACATGTACGACGTCATGGCTATTGCAACGATATGCACAGTGAGTTGATAGATGTTAGGGTTACCTAAACATGTACCGGGAAACGTGACGTACAATAGATATATAGCTGAAATGAGTCCCTGGCGTAATCCTTATGCCAGTCGGTGTATAACAGTGGTAAATCGGAACAGTCTATGGGGAAGCAAATGCTCGCGGCAAGCAGGAGTGCGACGTGCACAAGAGGTTGCTACCCATTGGTATGGCAACGCGTTTCATTGACGTTGATGCCTCCACTCTGGTAAATGTAAATGGTACTCTGGTAGGCGTGTACCGCAAGCCTAACTGCGTCATAGATACACGGTGACGTTATCCTTCATAGGGGAAATAAAGTGGCGTTCTAAACCGCACCGTGAAAAGTTGATACACCGGTGGCATATGATGTTTAAACCATTCACAATATTCCCGACCTCGCGGGTGAGATGCTTAACAGCTCGTTACCCACGAAGCGAGAACACTGAGAAATGGCTTGTGGATACTTCACAAGGTACCAGAAATGGAGAGACGCGACACTAATGTGGGTGGTTAGTAGTGAGTTATCTTTTGGCGTATGGTAACTGACGGTGTCGGGTAGCTGGAAGGTACGGTTAACCGGTTGCGGATGCGAGTAAATGGGGTCGTTGGAGGGAAGGAAATGGTCAGCGCATATCCCTGGGGTTCTGAAAGAGAGATGATCATAGCAAGGTTATGGTACCTGTAAGTAGGTAGGAAGTATACATCACATGGCGGAAGCATTAGGTGGGAAGGGGCTCAGTGGCATCGTAACATCGGAAGGCAATGGGCGGCGCATATAACTGTGGCTCTGAAAGAGAAGTTATCATGGAAACCCAATGTTACCGGTGGATAGGTATAATTGATGAAACACATGGCCGCGGCTGATGTGGACCTGAAACATCCTTTATGCACTGGAGCAGACGTATTATACAGAGAGATAAGTACGCTGAAAATGAGTCGGCGGAAGTACTCTAATGCGTCATTTTTCAATGGTGGTAAAGGGAAACAGTGCAGCGTGGAACAAATCCACGCAAAAAATAGGAACGTTATGTTCACAATACATTACTAACCTATAGTATTATATAGTTGACCTGGATTTCCCGACTGCGGTCAATGGGAATGGTAATCCGGCGAGGGCGTTGCGCTGGCGTCCCTGCATCATACATATACCGTGATGTTATTCTTCTGTAGCGCCTTGGCGAATGCTACACAAGAAAACCGTAGCCCAGTAAGACCGAAGACGGCAAGATATAAAGCATGTCTTGAGAAAATAGCTATGTACAATAGCTATGTAAATGTAGCTTGAGGAAAATGGGAGAGAGTGGTGAAGCAATGAGTAACACCACGTAGGAACGCAACAGTCGGCTACGCGCGGACAAGATGGCGAACCCGGTTCAAAATTGCAGTCCAGTATATATAGGCTTGGGATGGGTGCAAAGTAAAACAAAATGTGCACAAGTCTGAATGTGATGTTTGATGGGGTAAAATGTCATGGTCGCTACACTTCGTGAAGGCGAAATGAAATGGTTGTAAAACCACACCACGATAGGTTTATGCACTGGTCACACATGACGTTTAAACCATTCACAGATATTATCGACCTCGCGGGCGAGCTGGTAAATTGCTCATTACCCAGGAAGCGAGAACACTGAGAAATGGTTAGTGGATGCTTCAAGAAGGTGGCGGTACAATTCCGTGGGATACAGTCACAGGGTACCTGCAATTGAAAGACGCACGAAGTGTGATTGTAAATTGTTGTTCATGACTGGCAACGATACATACCTTGGGATATTGGTGAGAGGGCCTTGTACTTCGGACGACAGGGATACCGATACCATGACATGGTTTGCAAGGAAAGGGTGACATCACGGATAGCATGGGACCCGTGGGAGGCAAATAACCTGCATGAGGGGTGAAATCCGCCTTAAGGCTGTGCATAGTAGTGACTTACCTGGATGGTGTAAGGGAACGGATGGTGTGAGGCACCTGAGACGTACTGCTAACGGCAGCCACATGCAGTTAAATCGGGGCGGGGGATCCAAAATTGTACATTTCCACCCTCCATGTGGTAGTTATGTAGCTCGGCCGCCATTGGTGCGAAGGTTATCGTAAGCCATGAGAACGGACTTATTACCCCCTTAAGGATGCAAACAACAGTCCACCCTTCGCATCACGTGTCACCTTGCATTCTTGAAGGCTGAGTCCATAAGTCCGCTACACCGCACTGAAGGATATCGTCCAGGGGCTTAAGTACGCTTGCATGTGCACTATAAGCACTAAACGTGGCGGTGCTAAGCTGCAAGGCGGTGCTCCGTGCACATCACTGGTTCTCTGAAACAGAAGTCATCATGAAAAACCAACCGCACCCGTGACTACGCATGCAGCGTGTGTGAGATGGCGGAGGCCATACCTGGCAGCGGCTGAGTTGTCGTGTTACGTCGGAAGGGTATGTGTTGCGCATATTAGAGAGGTTCTGTAAGGGAAGCTGTTTAAAATAGAAAATCGACAGTTGCGACTATGTGGCAACGGGACATCACATGGACGAGGCCTCAGCCGAGCGGAGGCTCAGTGGCGCGGTGCAGTATGGCGGCAAGTTGCGAGGAACGTCTCCCTGGTTCTTGAAGAGAGGTCAAGGCGGATAAGCAACGCAACCGCTGGCTACCTATCATGCAACCATCACATTGCACCCGAGGTACATTGGCTCACCTTCCCTGGCAGGGAAGTTTTGCCGTGCAAATAAAAGCGCGATGATGCTGACCTAAATAACGGTTCATTAGGGGAAATGGGAACCTTAGCGGCGCATAATAGTGCAGCGCAGCTACACCTCTCACGGCACGTTGTTCACTTCTCATTCACACGTATTCCCATCAACGGGAAACTGCAATGCCGTCCTTCAGATTGGCATACCTCAAGGTTAGCACGTTGCTTCAGATCGGACAACAGACAGCACTTGCCCGAACATTGGAGACACTCTCGATCAATATCTGCTGCTTATCGGAGACCCGCATGCAAGATTCCAGCTTTGTACTCACTCTGCGAGCCCCTTCAGTTGACAGTAGCAGCAGTTTCTCATTACGCCTATCCGGTGAATATGCGGTTTCGTGCACCTGCCAAGCCGGTGTTGGTACTGCCCTGAGTCTCCGGGCTGAAGCTGCTCTGGTTGATTGGATTCCAATCAGTAGCCTGTTGTGTGCGGTCCGACTGGCTGGCTCATTCAAAACTTCGAAGTTGTGTGGGACTAACATGTGTCCATTTCTTATCGCTGCCTATGCACCGGCAAACAGTAGCAATGACCCCGTAAAAGATAACTTCTATCATCAATTGAACGAGCGCCTTCGCGTCAGAAGAAGCTCGGACAATGTTGCGCTAGCTGGGGATCTGAACCCTCAAGTTGGAAAATCATCCACCGATGAGCTGCGTCTGGGCGACCAACATGGTGTAGGCTCCCGCAAAAATAACGGTGAGCGGTTGCTCCATTTGTGGGGATCAGCTAGAAGTCGTGCAAAAATTCAACTACCTGGGAAGTTGTAACAGCGCCCGTGGGATTGAGAATGAGATCCCGAATCGTATAGCAAAAGCTCGGGGCGCTTTTGCTAACCTTCGCCACTTATGGCGCCGGCGCGACATCACCCTCGCCCTGAAGGGTAGGATGTACAATGCAGCGGTACGTTCGACCCTACTGTACGGTTGTGAAACCTGGACGCTTATAGTAGCGGCCTTGAAGGGGCTTGTTACGTTGGGCCATCGGTGCCTTCGGAATTTATCTCACACCCGGTAGGAACACCTCGTGAGCAACCAGCGTGTTCGACGCCTTGTTTATGGCACAGGAAAAAGAACTGAACCGCTCAGCACCATCATTTCACGCAACAGGCTCCGGTGGCTCGGCCACGTGTTATGGATGCCAGCGTTGTTTGCGCGCCGGGGGTGTGGGTGGAAGAAGAAGAAGGGTGGCCACAGTAGCCGGCTGGTAGCTTACCGGAACGATGCCCATAAGTTGTCGGTAGCTTAGCCGGCTTACACACGTTGAATTTTTCCTCCATCTTTATGTGTATTGCGGCAGATTAGCTGAGGTGTTCGCCACCTTTAACTAGCGTGTATGATGATGGTGACGACTGCCATAACAACAAAGGGCGTAATGGAGGGGAGTGCAAAATAGGCATACCTGCAGCGTGTGGCATGCAACGCCGTTTACGTAGATTGCGCAGACACTACGACTAGCAAGAGAAGCAAACGAATTCCTCGTCACCGGCATAGCACACACATGACGCATAGTATCATTGGTAGCACGCTTCGCACGTTACCCACTGCACTGCTTCCCCGCGAACTTGCACGTCAATCTCCTGCTGCCATACTCCGCAGAGTTCCTCGGAACCGGCTCCCTGAGTATCCCGTTTCCGTTTAACGGGAACCCTGTAGGAGGAGGATGTCCTGGTCTGAAGCTGCCTGAAATATTTGCCGCTTAGCACACTATTACTGGGGCTCACCTCCACCACGCGGCACTTAAGGGGCGATTTACTCTTCCTGGATCCTGTTGACGATGTGGATGGAGTCGGTGTTGCCGATGTGGATGGAACCGGTTTTGCCATTGAAATTACAGGTCCTACCGTCATCCACCGCTGTTGCTTGCACGGGGTGCGGCACATCCCTCCCGACGTTGTCGTTATCGCGACCGCAGGGCCATCATGCTACGTTCCCGTCGTCGGTAAGCCACATAACATCCGGACGTTAGCCTCCGTGTCCAGGAGAAGGGGAACAGGGCACTTAGACGTTCGATCATACAACTGAAAACTGCCTTCCTTGGGCATCAGCAACGCAACCATTTCAGTAATTTCAACGCCCCGGAGAAGTTCTCAGATCCGTAGCTGCACAATTGCGTGCCAACGTCTGACAAAACATCCCGTGTCTTGCGAAGTTTTATGGTACGGCTTGCCACCGCATTGCTATCCGCTACCAGATGATCTAGAATCTGCACACCACTATCCCCCGGAACACAGTCTGAGGTACATGCAGGTTGCCGGGGTGCAATCCACCGACATCCATGTAGTATGTCCTCCGCGGAATGTCCGTGATGCGCCGCCACCTAACAAATGTGAACACATGGGAGACGCCATTGTCCGCTGCACTCGCAATCGCATTCACTGCCGCGTGTTATGTGTACCCGACATGCTTTCAAACAAGGACAGGCAACTAACCAATCAGGCCCATCAGACCGGCAACCCAGAACGGTGGACTCAAGAAAATGGGCTATGAACACATTCTCCGCGAACTCGCTGACCTGTGCAAAAACCGAAGCATCTGAGGACACATCACATGGAATAGAAACTGCGCTCATGCAGCGCCTAGCTATTATGCTGTTTCTTTCGTGCACGATACTGCTTACCCTATATACGACGCAGGTGAACGGAGTGAGCAAGGATGACCTCTCCGACACATGCTCCTTAAGATGCGTGTTCACATTCTCTACCCTTTTCATCGTATGGCATCCAAAAAGCACAGCATCTCTTTATCTGTGAGCCGCCCAAGTGTCTGCGTGTTGGAGCCACGTTGCGCCCAAATACCAGTAGCATTCCGGATTGCCCCGTCGCAAGGCGTTCAATAATCTTTCAAATACGGACGCAGCACGAGTATATATCAGGTTATGAAGCCACGCGCGTAACTGGATTCGGCGATCAGTTGAAATCCCACATATGCGACCGCGACGTCTAGCCTTGTCTACTTAAACAGGGTACCGGCAAAACACCATCCTCGCGTTAGGATAAAAACGTCGAAACGCCCGCAACTGAGCGGCACATTTATCCATCATCACCGTGCGGCAACGTATGCTGCTAGCCACCATCTCCCATATCGCCTCCACCGCTTGCTCATAGCTATAGGAACTCATCCGGTAATAGGGCGTAGAAGCAAGTAATCTCTAGACATGTTACGTGCACGAACATGCGATGCCACAATATGTACCCCCTAATTTAACTGGTGCGTCTCATCGCACAATAACACCTCGCCATAACTCTTAACCATGCCAAGGACTACCGAGGGAGAGAAGAAGACGTACCGAATCTGGCTACCCTCAGGCACCAATCGGCAAACACCAGTGCCATTCCAATATCGTTGCCACCTCAGACACTTCACATGACTTTCTATTTCGATGACGAAAGCGCAGATTACTCAGGTCCATACGGGTTACACATTTGCCGTACTCCTGATAGATGAAGCGCCTCAACTCCGGCATGCTGTGAAAACTGTCCAGCAAACGCAGCACTTACTGCTCCTGTCGCGGTGACAGCCGACGGTTCCGTGTACACAGCCAGTGGTTACCCAAGGGAAACTCATGACTGTGGATCATGAAATAACCTCCAACGACATATTTACCCTCCTTCACAACCACCGAGAATCGCGCCTTGCCTTTGTACGATTTGTATCTACATACGTAGTGTACGTTTTGCATAAATATTAACGCACCGCTTGCAACGCGATCCAGAACGTTGACAATGTACGCAACGGCAAAGGATGTAACCGTCGCCGTCTGCATCCGGCAACTGCTGGCGCCTTCCATGCTGGTATGCCGCAGCAGACATGGAGGAAACTCGGGAAAATCAAGTCGCCGTTTCAATCGGAAAACGTCCTACTTGCTCCTCTATATCTTCAACACTTTCATACTTCCCAATAACCCAAGACCTGAACAGCTCACTATCCTCCATAAGCATAGCGGTAACAGAAAAATAAATATGGCCGCCGAAATAATTAAACAAACATCATACATATGCACCCTTACCGGTAATCATTTCTATGGTATCACAATGCACACACGATCCAATTTCTTCCACACCTTCCAGCTATTTCAAGCCATTTGCATATTCATCCTCCTTGGCAACGTCGCTAGGTAACCACGTTGCTATGTACCATTTGTACCACGGAACGTTCCAAAGCAACCCAATTTTCTCATAGTGCAAGCAAACGGCCCCTGGTTAATACAGATGAGGTGTGAACGGAGGTTTAATGGAGCAAATAAGTGTTAATGCAATTTATTCATGTATGCAAAAGTTATGCTTGCATGAAGCAACTGGTAAATGTAACTTACTTCCTTGGATAAGGGGTATTCTTATCTCCTGTATGATTATTGTATATGTTGTTTTTTTGAACTCGCGATGAAAGAGACGGCGCTTGGTATCCAAAGTTGTAATACTGGTAATGCAGAAACAGCAGAATCAATACTTGCACCGTAGGGGCAATTTGTTGTTCGAAGGCATGATGCCAATGAAAGGTCGTATGGTCCAACAAAGGGAAGATTTAGATGTTTTAGAGAGGATGGGAGAAGTTTAATAAATTATGGCAATGTGGATGATTAATGAAAATTATACTTGATGCATCACTTAAACGTACGATGCTGACGAGCGATGCTGGTAGCTGTGAGTTATCATTTATAAGTTAAGTGTATTTGTAAATTTAATGACATGTAATTGAGTTGATGCAAGTACGCAAATATAAAAGGAATAAGACAACTAAATATGAATTAATATGTATACATATGTGTAGATACATGTATACACAAATATATATATTTATGTCAGTATCTGAACATTTACTGAAATACTATTGAGAGTAATGTGTTGAATATGCCCCATGCTGAGGCTGATGTTGCATTCTTGCTGCTTTTTCACCGCAGTTGGGCTAAACCAACTTACACTTAAACTAGGTCTTTTTAAGCTGGATAAATTTCATTCCACTTTAATTGGTTTGTTCTGCCTATCTGAATAATGTCCTAATAACTGGCCACGTTGCTTACGCTAATTGCGCTTATCTTCGGTTATTTTGTTGCGTTTGTAGCATTTTTACCTAACTTATGGACATTTCTTACTTATCGTGGATTCGTAGCTAACCAACTTACTCCATATGGTAATTTAGGGAAGAGTTATGCCACCGTATCTGTATGCATTATGGGATTTATATTATTTCCTTTTGTCATTTAAAGTGAATGGCTGTTGCTTGATATCCCCGGTGTGGCTGCGCTTGATGTGAATGTTGACAAGGTGCCTACCTCTCTAGTACCCACTACCTCGTTCATACTGGCTCCAGAAGACAGTTAGTCGTTGTTGGAGGGGATGGGATGCATGGTCCTTGTGGTCGTACTAGGCTAAAAGAGCGGTTCCATGCACACAGTGTGGAGCGGACTATGGTCAAGCCACCGCCTTCTGTGCACTTGATACCCCAAATACAGCGTGCCTGTGTTCGCCTATGAAGGAGTGTAGGCCGGCTCCGTTGATGAAACGTGGCTCCCAACCACATGTCTCCAGATCTTATTCCTTCGGGTTTACACTGGATATGGGGTGTGTGGTTGGAGCTGTGGGTGGTACAGCGCAAGCCACCCATGGTCCCTCTGTAGGCGCAAGCGTCCTGTGGCTGGCCACGGTGACAGGCAAATCCGAAACCGGCTGCCGCCAACCAACGTTTTGAATACATGGTTGGCGGCATTCGGTTTCGGATTTGCCTGTCACCGTGGCCAGCGACAGGACGCCTGCACCTACAGAGGGACCATGGGTGGCTTGCGCTGTACTACACACAGCTTCAACCACACACCCCATATCCAGTGTAAACCCGAAGGAATAAGACCGGGAGGCATGTGGTTGGGAGCCACGTTCCATCAACGGAGGCGGCCCACACTCCTTCACAGGCAAACACAAGCACGCTGTATTTGGGGTATCAAGTGCACAGAAGGCGGTGGCTTGACCGTAGTCCGCTTCACCCTGAGTGCATGGAACCGCTCATTGAGCCTAGCACGGCCACAAGGACCGTGCATCCCATCCCCTCCAACAACGACTAACTGTCTCCTGGAGCCAGTATGGACGAGGTAGTGGGTAATAGACAGGTAGGCACCTTGTCAACATGCACAGCAAGTGGAGCCACACCGGGTATATCAAGCAACAACCAATCACCTGAAACGACAAGATGAAATAAAATGAATCCAATAATGCATACAGATACGGTGGTATAACTCGCTAAATTAGCATATGATTTAAGTTGGTTAGCAACGAATCCGCGATAAGGAAAAATGTCCAGAGTTAGTTAAAAATGCTACAAACGCAACAAAGTTACCGTAAATAAGCCCAATTAGTGTAAGCAACGTGGCCAGGTAATAGAAGATTATTCAAGTAAGCAGAACAAAGCAAATAAAGTGGAACAAAATTTAGCCAGCTTAAAAAGACCCAGGTTAAGTGTAAGTTGGTTTGAATATAAATATATATGACTCATCCCGCTTATATTTATGTATATTTGGAATAGGACTTATGTGCCCCGAAACATTTTATTCAAATAGTTATACATGTATACAGTTAACTGGGGGACATAACTGTATATATATATATATATATGTGTATATGTCTATACAAGCGTAGGTATGTGTAATTCTAACAGAATATATACATATATATAGATATGGTACTAGAGGCAATATGCTGAGGAGAATGTAGCAATTATGTGTTTTCTTCGCCGTAGCTGTTGGAATGCCAGCGATACCTAACATAGGTAGTTTTAAAGTGGATAACCGGTCGTAAAGGTAATACATTTTGTCCATGATCCAAGGGTCCGGAACGATACCGTCCACGTGACCTTGAGTGATTTTGGAGATATTGTTGAACTTACCCTTTGAAATAAAATAATTTGGATAACTTAATGGCTGTTTCACGTATTTGCGTTTTGCCTGCTGAGTAACTTATCTCCTATGCGATTTAAAGGTGGAGGTATATCGGCATAGCTTAAATGCTGGACACATACACGTTACTGTATAATTTTAATAATAGTAATAGCGTGTTTGTCATGCGCTGCATATCCAAGTCGATAACGATGGTGCACTTCTATGAAGTGATACCACATCGAAAATGGCTACAAGGGTCTGTGGATTTTGTTTGTTTTGGTCTTTGTGTATGCCGTGTTGTCCTAGCAAAGATGACACGACGCTCGCATATACAAAGCCTTGTAACCACTGTGGTTCAGCTAAGGGTTGTATGGTTATGTTATCTCGAAAACATCGTGATCGTGTTTCTAATTGTATAGTTGTTTCCATTTTACGGAGACCTTTATCCCAATTACCTTTCACAGTGTCCTATATCCTCAGGTTTCACACTGCTTTGCCGTTGCGTGTTTGGAACGGCCAGTGGGTGCATTATAAACCACGCATGCGTGGTATCTAACCACCGGCTTACAGCGATAGGCGGTGGGGTTGAACGGTGGCAGCGGAATGAGTAGGGGATGCGGCCAACCAAATCCGACTGAATAAGAAGCCATAAATGGCTGAAAAGTTATGCTTACATATGTGATAGTCGAACTTCATGTTGGAAGTATGAAGGAGGTAAGGTATAGGCTGTGGATCGATGGAGTTGTACATGTATGGCATTCTTATGCAGGTGTGTAAGTGTCGCCCCTGTTATTAATATCTAAGTTACGGAACTTTTTGCTTGAATACTTGTGTTGTATGCTTGTCATTGAAATAATGAATAACATTTTTGCACACGTAACTAACCGGCGGACTGTACACTGAGATACAAAGTCAATGGAAGGAGGTTGCATGTGTAAGAGGATGTTGAGGAACACGGTAGGTAAATTAATCATTGCATCGTCGCTCAATCCACATAAAAGTCTTCACGCGCATGCTGCGGTAGAATGCAAAGCGTCAAGTAAGCACAGCGGAGCACTGAGTCATGGGGTATAGATGCTTTCCTTAGTGTAGGCGTGAACGAATTTGATAAATGATTAGCCGTGACATGCTGAACCGTGAACTATGAGACAAGTACGGGAAGAACTAGTGGCAATTGTACCTGGGGCTTCAGGACCTGCAAACCTACCTGTGAGAGGCTGAAATAGCTATGAGTTGAAGAGATAGTTTCGCTATAGAAAAAGTTAGCTGGAAAGATGAATACGTACGCCACATGGAAAGGGAGGACGAGGTGATCGACTTTCACATCAATTCTAATATCCGCGTCATTGTGGGGAGCGTGTCTATAGACGCATTCTACCCACAACGCGTGGACACCAAAAATTGGTGGGACATAAATTGGGCCATTTTCGCGTTTCCTTGGTGTACGCCATTAAGAGGGTTAACGTTGCGTTCCCTTGGTTGCTGTCATGGAAGCGGATGGAGCAAGTGAACATGGGGATGGTGTGCAGCCTTACAGAACATTATTATACACGTATTCATGTATGCATGCATACCGGACGGCAGTTACATGATTTTCACGGTCGGTGTGTGGTGCAAGTGGGACTACGCTCACGGAAGGCACGGACATATGAGGCACTTGAAAGGTATTCGACACATGGATACGCTTACACCATGCGTATGCGGCGAACAGGCGGGGTAGGCAGTGAACAAATGTGCGAATGTATGGGCGGTAAACAGAATTTATAATGTGAAATGAAACAGAGAAGCGATATCCACATATCGACCGATGCTAGATTCCTTCCCTTAGGATGGCAATGCACAGCTGTCAAACGATTTCGTAAACACCAAAGCGAGCGCTACACCCACATCCGAAGACAACTCATGAAGTAGATTCGGAAAAAATTAAATCAGGCCCAGATGCCTTAGAAGGGTTCAGCCCTTCTAACAGCCTACGAACTTCCGTCTCCGCTACAATAAATTCAGATGGTCTTGCATGCTCTGGGATCCCGCAAATTAGTTCAGGGTCTGTGAAAGAGGTTTCCCTTACAAACGCTGTCGCATATTGTCCACTGAGTACAGAGGCCTTGTCATAGTCCGTATGCGCAGGAGTGTCGTCAATATGCATCAATAATGCAATTGATATTTTTAAATCGCAGCGCCCTTTCATTTAGGTGAAGGCCAATTTTGGATTCCCTGAAGAATCCTCCGCTAACCCTTTCTCGAAATTGAGCCGAGCATTCCTTACGTGCAACATACAACGACTTTTAGCCTTATGGTACCTGTCGAAAATATAGGTGGACGGAGAATCACGGTAAGCCAGCCAACCTCTAGACCTCTGTGAGCAGCTGCCGGCCAGTGGGATCTATCCAGGGCGGCTGTGCTCTTGCCTCCTTTCTCCTTGTGACTGGGATGAAGGGAGCAGAGATCTCTGTGAGATAGGACTTAAATTTATCCCAGGCAACCTCGACAGTATCGTCTTCTGAGGTCTCACAATGTAAACCCGAAGCCTTGGCTCTCATGGATTTATAGTCTGCATGCCATATGTTCGGGCGAGACTCAAGAGTACACTGGTAGCGTCTAGACAGAGTACAACTGAAGAGCAAACAAACATGATCATTGGAACCCAGTGGAGGTCCGTAAATAATGTCACCAACAAAATCGAGTGACTTAGCAAATACAAGGTCTAAGATAGACGGTACTTGGGCGTCCATGTACCTAGTGGGGAGGTCAATGAACTGATGAAAAGATACTTGGAGCGTAAGCTCAAGCAGATCAGCGCCGAATGTGCCTGACGCTGAGTCGCAAGAAAGGTCTGCTCAGCAAACCAATCAATGTTGCGGTCGCCAATCAAAAACACTTATTTGCGGACTGGGAGCGAATCCAGAGAAGCAAAGCTTTCGATACGCTCCCCGGGGCTGCGATAGACAAGGAAAATTGTACCTTGAGCCATGAATGTGCTGACAGCCGACAGAGCTACAACAGTTTTGTCTGCTGACTGAAATAAGCAAGTCTTCAAAACGTCAAGTTTACAGCTCACATAAAGAGCGACGCCCCCTCCCTGTCGGCCAGCAGAGCAATCGCATCGAAATAGTGCGTAGCCAGGTAGATGTACTTCACCATCCGTGATGTCCTGAGACAGCCACGTTTCAGCAAATGCGAGTATATCGGGATGAGACCCATCTACAAGCAGACCTAACTCGTACACCTTATTCCTTAGGCTGCGCACATTACTTAACACTATCTGAAGGTATTCGTTAGATCCAGACCTGGGTCGTGCGCTACCAGAATGGGCGGTGGTAGGTCGGAAAAAGACCGCCGGCTGACCACCCGAAAACCCACTAACCGGAGATCCTGTTCACCGGCCGCTCGTCTACTTTTTAGGTCCTTGATGGTCTCCCTTAGCTTCAGCCTATCGGCCAGTGGAAGGCCCGGCTGAACGCTAATATTTGTACCTTTCAGCTTAAACGCAAACCGCATGAGAGCGCTGCGTTCCTCCGGGGTAGAGAGTACCACACGAAGTAGCCGCGGTCGGGGGTTTGATACATTAACTGGGACGTTCCCCAGTCTAATCAGCTTCCTGACAGTAACGCCTGGAAAACCAGGCGGAAGAAGCTTCGTTACGCACATTTTAACCCATTGAAGGTCGTCTAACATGCGATCAGCAGGAAGGACAGCAGTAGACTCAGCCGCGTTACGGAATGAAACGCTACTATCCGTGAAAGAATCGCCACGACGGGGTGTATTAACCCCACGGGTCTTCGATTCTACAAGTGGAGCAGTTGGATTTGCCGCTGGTGATGGGAATGTTTTGGTCCCACGGATGATGTGGCAACCGCAGCTTATGTTATTCGTGAATTTGTCCATGTCTTATGTTTCCTGGTCATCGATTCCACCGAACGGTGTTATGACAGATTTCGTCCGCTTTTCCTGCTCGATTACGGAAGTATGGTTGCGTGAAGCTATTTCACTTTCAGCAGTGTTCAGCAAATCTTCAGAACATGCCTTCTCGGTGAGCAACCGGGATATCCCGTACCTGCTGTTGACAAGAAGTGCGTGTCGGAATATTCGCCTTCGAACAATCATCAGACATTTTAACAAATAACGAGACTTAGAATGTTTCCAGTGCCGAGACAACTATCACTTCTTATGTAGCAGAGAGCTTACGGGGTTTCGTGGCTCTCTACCGCTTTACTCGAACGGACCCTTGAACTAGAAATTCGGCGTCGATCAGGGTAGCTTTAGATACGACGTCCGAAGCTGCTTTATCTTTTGTGGTCGGTCGGACGGTGACATTAGGATTGGTGCTACAAGTGGCTCTGCAGTGTAACTGATCCAATCTGTATTGTTTGATAACGGAAGCGTCGTCAGGAGCTGATCAATCCAAAGGCGAATATCTGAGAGCATCGAGGATGAACACTCTACATTTCGAAGCTGGGTACCAAGAGATAAGCCTGTTGTACGAAAAGCCGCGCGGCCATGCCAGCGACTACAACAATGGCACAACTAAAAAGCAACTTTTCGCTAGAGGGCAGCGCTGCCTACTGCTCGGTATTTAGATCCGTACAAAGCTGGTGGTACTATCGGTTGCAGACATCGCAATAAATACCGCCGAAATCGTCAGTTACTGGTAGGTTGCAGCTTGGACTGCCACAAAGCGCAATAACCTCAGAATCCAAGCCACCAGGAAAAGCAGCCTCAGTGCATTGCGAGACCGACATAGTGGAAAAAAGTGTGGAATTATAACACGTACACAATAGTTAATCTACCTTAATAAAAAGGCAAAAAAGGGAGCAAAACGGAATTAAAACTGGGAAATACGGAAAAAATTACCAGTAAGCGCCAAAGACGCTTTGAACAGAACCACTTTAATCGATCCAATAGTCAAAATCCATTGCAAGTGTTTATTCGAACACCGTTTTCCAAAATATTGTAGCTAAAAAGCTCAAACAGTATGGCACGCCAAAAATCGAGTTACCGCGTAGAACAGGGTCTTCTGGCAAGCTGAACACGGAGAGCAGGGAAACCTGTAGCGCCCAAAAAGATAACTCTTATCGTTCATGTACAATTTACTTGTTGACCGGGTGTACATTACTCCTTCTTGTTTTAATCTTACAACCCGCTCGACACACAACTGCCTTGTAAGTCCCCGCGCTCACGTGTACGCTCTTGGCCCGCTTCGTTCGTCCGCTTCTTCAAGTTCAAGCGGGAGTGGAAGGATCGGATTATCCCGTGAGTGTTCCTTCTTTGGCGGGTCGTTGAACCAGGAGTTAGCGAACTTTGAAATACTGATGGACCTAAAACAAAGACCGTATCACACCCTGTCCAACAAATTAATGCCCATCGAATACAGTCCGCTGTGTCCGACTCCAATTGCCTTCTGCTATCTGCGCTTAATTACGCGCATCGTCTCGGACTAGTATTAACTAGTCCTACAAATTGGTGACCCCGATTCGCACGCGCG
>OX104063.1:231417001-231508017 GCA_944474145.2 Dicrocoelium dendriticum
TAAATCAGGCCCAAATGCCTTAGAAGGGTTTCAGCACTTCTAACAGCCTACGAACTTCCGTCTCCGCTGCAATAAATTCAGATAGTTCTGACCCCTCTGGGGTCCTGCAATCCAGATCAACGCCTGTCAGAGGTTTCCCTTAAAAACGCTGTCGCATATTGCCCACTGAGTACACAGGCCTTGTCATAGTCCGTATGCGCATGATTACCGTCATCACGCATCAATACTGGAATTGACATGTTTGAACCGCAGCGCCTTTCGACATAAGCGAAGAATCTTTTTGAACTCTGAAGCTTCGTCCGTTAACCCTTTCTCGAAATTGAGCCGAGCATTCCTTAGGTGTTACTTACACTTATTTTAGCCTTACGGTACTTGTCATAAGTATTGATGGACGGAGCGTCTCGGTAAGTCCGCCAACATCTAGACTTCTGTGAGCAAATGCATGCCAATGGGATCTATCCAGGGCGGCTGTGCTCTTGCCTCCTTTCTCCTTGTGACTGGGATGAAGGGAGCAGAGACCTCTATGAGAAAGACTTAAATTTATCCCAGGCAACCTCGACAGTATCGTCTTCTGAGATCTCACAATGGAAACCCGAAGCCTTGGCTCTCATGGATTTATAGTCTGCATGCCATATGTTCGGGCGAGACTCAACAGTACTCTGGTAGCGTCTAGACAGAGTACAACTGAAGAGCAAACAAACATGATCATTGGAACCCAGTGGAGGTCCGTAAATAATGTCACCAACAAAATCGAGTGACTTAGCAAATACAAGGTCTAAGATAGACGGTACTTGGGCGTCCATGTACCTAGTGGGGTGGTCAATGAACTGATGCAAAGATACTTGGAGCGTAAGCTCAAGCAGATCAGCGCCGAATGTGCCTGACGCTGAGTCGCAAGAAAGATCTGCCCAGCAAATCTCTGGGAGGTTGAAGTCGCCCATCACCAAACACTTATTTGCGGACTGGGAGCGAATGAAGTCAAGTACCTCTTTGGATACGCTCCCAGGGCTTCTATACACAATTACAACTGTAACCTGAGCCGAGGATGTGCTAATAACAGCCGACAGAGCTACAACAGTTTTGTCTGCTGACTGAAATAAGCAAGTCTTCAAAACGTCAAGTTTACAGCTCACATAAAGAGCGACGCCCCCTCCCTGTCGGCCAGCAGAGCAATCGCATCAAAATAGTGCGTAGCCAGGTAGATGTACTTCACCATGCGTGATGTCCTGAGACAGCCACGTTTCAGCAAATGCGAGTATATCGGGATGAGACCCATCTACAAGCAGACCTAACTCGTACACCTTATTCCTTAGGCTGCGCACATTACTTAACACTATCTGAAGGTATTCGTTAGATCCAGACCTGGGTCGTGCGCTACCAGAATGGGCAGTGGTAGGGCGGAAAAAGACCGCCGGCTGACCACCAGAAAACCCACTAACCAGAGACCCTGTTCACCGGCCGCTCGTCTACTTTTTAGGTCCTTGATGGTCTCCCTTAGCTTCAGCCTATCGGCCAGTGGAAGGTCCGGCTGAACGCTAATATTTGTACCTTTCAGCTTAAACGCAAACCGCATGAGAGCGCTGCGTTCCTCCGGGGTAGAGAGTACCACACGAAGTAGCCGCGGTCGGGGGGTTTGATACATTAACTGGGACGTTCCCCAGTCTAATCAGCTTCCTGACAGTAACGCCTGGAAAACCAGGCGGAAGAAGCTTCGTTACGCACATTTTAAACCATTGAAGGTCGTCTAACATGCGATCAGCAGGAAGGACAGCAGTAGACTCAGCCGCGTTACGGAATGTAACGCTACTATCCGTGAAAGAATCGCCACGACGGGGTGTATTAACCCCACAAGTCTTTGATTCGATACTTGGAGCAGGTGGCTTCAAAACTGGTGATGGGACTGTCTTTAGCCCTCCGATGAGGTAGCGACGGCAGCGTATGTTTTTCGCTCCATTGTCGAGGTCCTACTTTTGTTAGGGTCATCGATTCCACCGAAAGGCTCTATGGCAGATTTGGTCCGCTTTTTCTTCTTGATAACGGGAGCAGGGTCCCGTGAGGCTATTTCGCTTTGAGCAAAAGTAAGCACACCTTCAGAACACACCTTCTCGGTGAGAACCGAGATTGTCGGCAACTTCGGCTGACAAGTAGTGCGTGTTGGAATCTTCGCCTTTGCACAACCGTCAGACGGTTTACCAAGTAACGACGCTTGGCTTGTTTCCGGTGCCGAGACAACTATAACTTCTTGCTTAGCAGAGAGCTTACGGGGTTTCCTGGCTCTCTTCCGCTTTACTCGAACGGACCCTTGAACTAGCAATTCGGCGTCGATCAGCGTAGCTTTAGATACGACGTCCGAAGCTGCTTCGTTCTTATGGTCGGTAGCCATCTGGACCGGTGACATAATGATTGGTGCCACAAGTTGATCATCAGTGTAGGTGATCAAATCTGCGTTGTTGGAGACCGGAAGCGTCTTCATGAGTAGATCAATCTTAAATCGAAGATCTGAGAGCATCGAGAACGAACACTCTACATTTCGAAGCCGGGTATCAAGAGATTCGTCTCTCGTACGAAAGGCCGCACGGCCTTGCCGGCGGCTGCAGCAATTGGCACAACTGAAAAGCAACTTTTCGCTGGAGGCCAGCGCTGCGTACTGCTCGGTATTCAGGTCCGTACAAAGTTGATGGTACCATCGGTTGCAGACATCGCACTGCATACCGCCGGAATCGTCAGTTACTGGTATATTGCAGCTTGGATTGCCAAAAAGTTCGATAACCTCAGAATCCAAGCCACCAGGAACAACAGCCTCGGTGCATTGCGAGACCGACATAGTGGAAAACAGAGTGGAATTATAACACGTACACAAAAGTTAAACGACCGCAATAAAAAAGGCAAAAACAGGGTGTAAAACGGGATTAAAACTGGGAAAAACCGGAAAAATTACCAGTAAGCGCCAAAGACGCTTTGACCAGAACCGCTTTAATCGATCCAAGATAGCTTGGATCAGAGGAAATTTGATAATAGTCCAATTCCGTTGCAAGTGTTTATTCAAACACTATTTTCCACAACATTGTAGCTAAAAAGCTTGATCAGTATGGCACGCCGAAAAATCGATTACCGCGTAGAACTCACGGTACCAGGTGGTTACTGCCCATGAACCGGGCAAAGTGTTCAGTGCTGCGTATCGGAGCGTCTGCTTTTTCCACAAGTTATGTGCTCGATGGGAGTGAACTTCCTCACGTGACTCATCAGGTAGATCTAGGTATCGTCTACTGTTCCACTCTACACTGGCGACAACTGGACGAAGGCGGCTAGTAAAGGGTTCCGGAGGTTGTGATTTATCCGTCGTTCTTTTGGGACCCTAACCGCTGATGTGTTTGTGAAGCTTTTCTCAGCGTTTATACGACCCCACCTAGAATATTGAGTTCAGGCCTGTCCACCATACCTTGTCCGGGACAAAATGGCACTAGAAAGGGTGTTGCGTGTCGGTACTAGGTTGGTCAAGGGATTACGAGGGCAAAAATACCCCGAACGCCTACTTAATTTGGGGATGCAGTCAATGCACTATCGAAGGATTAAAGGGGACCTAATCCTAACCTACCGTATTTTGACTGAGAAGGTTGGCCCTGATTTGTCCATGCCATTTAGTCCTGCCAGATTATCTGGTCTTCGCGTTCATTGTATGAAGGTGGACAAACCGCGGTCCGATCGAGTTAGAGCAGAGACACGGTTATCACGTCGAGTCATCGAGCGCTGGAACTTGCTTCCAGAACATGTCAAGGAATCTACGGTTAAGGGTTTTGAGCGTCAACTAGACACTCTTGCGTGGCAACACGAAACCTTTCCTTTTTCCTGACCAATTCCCATTTTCATACTTCGATTCTATTTTCTTTACTTTTCCTCGCCATTGATATTATTCTCTTTTTAACTGATTTTCCCTACTCTCTTACCTTTTCTTTTCTTTTCTCTTACTTACTTCATGTAACTGACAGCTGGGACAGCTTATGTAAGGAACGTGGGCACTAAATTGGTGGACCGGAGTGTTTTTCGGGTGTTTTCCCTGTAGACCCATCAAAAAGTCGGAGCACCCCTATCAACTCCTAGATCGACGACCCGCTCAAGAAGGAACACTTACGGGATTCATCCTATCGTTCCAGTTCCACTTGAACTTGAACAAAGCCCTTCCAGGCCAATTTTTCAGTACAACGATTAGCCACCCCCATCTCGATTTCGGCTACGCGTGTTATTGATCGTCTTTGGTCTAATAGCCTCCTTCATCGATCATCGGATCTAACACGTCGCATTATTGTGCCGACCAAGTTTCGTCTCCCGACCAGATTGTGCGACTAACTGACGGCCTACCGAGGCTCGTGCTTTAACTAAAGTCGAGCCCAGCATTCTTACTTTACAGACTGGGAGTTCTTTTTATGCAGTTAAGTCCTTTTAGTTTTGCCTTATCGCTACACATTTGGTGACCCCTTTTTTGAAAGCTCATAACTCCTTTTCTTTGTGTCTGTACTTTGTCGGACCACGTTTCCCGCACTGACAATTCAAAAATTTTGTAGGTCTCTGCTTTCCTTCCTTCGAATCATATAATCCGCACTGCAATTTTTCCAATTGGAAGCTCTCCTTCGCATACGTCATATTACTTCGCAGTCATTAAAGTTCGCACGTCTTACTGCCCGGCTTTCTACTCACATCGCAACTGAATGTATAAATTTGCTCGGCCATGTAACAGAGGTGCGTGCGGCGGCTCTCATAAAGGCTCTCATAAAGGTTCGCTGCCGCGCAACCGTTACCACGTCGCACGTCAGCTAAGGATACTGCCAGCCTCATGCTGCCCCTATCAGGCTTGAACAACGGCGCCAGATTAAAAGACAAACTTGTTACCTTTAAGCTACGGGCACCATAGGTAGGAGCGACCGCCGTGTTCTTGCTTGGTAGAAAAGCTTCCAGGAATCCGGGGGCTATAGACAATGGCTACATTATAAGCGATATCAGAATGGAGCAATCAATTTTCAAAGACAAGCCGAATATTGCTATGAGCTCAGCTTAGCTCATAACCTCATAGCCATAAGTTCCAGGTGGCGTGGTTCCATTCTGGATTGCCGCTCGTACTGGAGTACCTGTGTCGACTCTGATCATGCCCTGGTGCGTTGTCGTTTCTCCATGTACTTTACCGGAAGGCGCACAAAGCGTCTCCCCCGAATGGCAACGGAGCAATTGTCCCAGCCCTCTGTCAGGCAAGCCTATCATGAAGCACTGCATAGCGAACTCTCGCTGTCTTGTCCTAATGGTACTGAACTTCAGTGGAATAGGATCTCGTCCGCTATGCACGACGCAGGAGCATCTGCTTGTGACACTATCAGTCGTCACCGCACCAGTCACTTGATATCCGAGAGGTCCGTGAACCTTTTGGATGCGAGAAGAAACCTCCCGGCTGGTTCTGAACACAATGTGACCAGACGGGCTATTAGGCATGAACTAAAGCGGAGCCTACGTGCTGACAAGGAAGCCTGGTGGACCAGTCGGGCTCAAGAAATGGAGGAGGCAGGAGCAGTAGGCAAGTACCGCAAGCTCTTCCAGCTAATCCGCACCACTGGTCCCAGAAAACCAGGCGTCAGTGAGACAATCAGAGACAGCGCGGGTGCGCTGATACACAATAAAGAGCGCCGTAGGGCTCGTTGGGCTGAGCACTTTGAACATCAGTTCAGCTGGCCCCCTGCTCCCGGACCTCTTCCTACTCAGGTGATGCAGGACGAGCCATGGACGGTTAGTTTAGAGCCTCCGTCGGAGGCCGAGGTCCGAAACGCGATCACAGCCCTCAGTCGTTTTCGTGCGGCTGGCCCGGATTCCCTACCACCTGCACTATTTAAGGATGGAGGTGAGGTCCTCTGCAAAGCACTGACCTCCCTATTCGAACGTATCTGGAACGAAGAGAATGTGCCGGCTAATTGGAGCGAATCGATTATAGTTGCAATATACAAGAAGGGCAGTCGCACAGACTGTGCGAACCACAGGGGTATTAGCCTAACGCCAGTTGTGACAAAATTACTGGCCTCGATTATCGTTCGTCGCCTCACTGCGGAAGGGGAATCTCGGATTAGGGAAGAGCAGGCCGGTTTTCGCCCAGGACGTGGCTGTATAGACCATATATTTACTTTGCGGCAGGTGCTAGAGCAGCGCCACGCATACCGCAGACGGACAATAGCTGTGTTCCTCGATTTCAAGAGTGCGTTCGATTCAGTCGATCGATCGATTCTGTTCGAAATACTTGCTCAAAATGTGTTCCCACGTAATATGTGAACATCCTTCGTGCTCTATACTCGAACACTAGAGGCCGCGTCAGGGTCTATGGTGCCCTATGGGATAGCTTTTCGACTACAAGTGGCGTTCGACAGGGTTGCCCGATTTCCCCATTTTTGTTCAATTTCGTCGTGGATTATTTCATGGAGTGTTTACTTGGGTAATCTCACGATGTAGGCGTTGAAGTGCTGCTTGGTGAACGGTTAGTTGATCTAGATTATGCGGACGATATCGTCTTGCTTTTCGACAATGTTGAGGCGGCACAATCAACCCTGAATAGCCTGTCCAGAGTGCTCCCATTATTTGGTATGCACTTCGCACCTTCAAAGTGCAAAGTGTTGCTGCAGGACCACCAGCCACTTGATGACCCCTTGGCGCTTGCTAACGAGGAACTCGGGGTGGTAGATCAATTCACTTATCTTGGCAGCTGCATCAGCAATGATGGACGCATAGAAACTGACGTGAGCTCACGCATTGCGAGGGCCAGAGCTGCCTTCTTGAACCTGCGTCATCTTTGGCGACAGAAGGGAGTTCCCCTCCGTCTGAAAGGCCGTGTATACAAGGTCACAGTGAGGGCCGTTCTGCTGTATCGTAGTGAAACTTGGCCCCTTCGGTCTGAAGATCTGAGGCGCCTTCAAGTCTTTTATCATCGTTGTTTGCGAAGCATTGCTGGTGTCGGATGGCACCAGCGTGTCCGCAACGATGATGTGCGTAGGCGAGTACTAGGTGGTGATAATCATGCTAGCTCCCTAGAACAACAGATAGCAGTGAATAAGTTGCGTTGGCTCGGGCACGTGCTACGCATGCCTGGTCACCGCTTACCCAGGAGGGCCTTGTTCAGTCTCCCAGGTGTCGGATGGCGCAAGGCTCGAGGTGGACAGAAGTTGACTTGGCAGCGGGAAATGAAGTCACTGACGACCAAACTGGGTGCCGTTGGTCCGTCTCGCCTTCCGGGTTGGAGTCCACGTGACTCACCTTGTGCTTGGCTCGAGACTTTACAGGACATGGCTCGCAACCGACACCAGTGGCGCGTCTGCTGCCGTCTCCTAATCGGATTGTCTGTTTAAAGTGTGTTTGGTGCTGAGTTATCTGCGGGGTAGTGGCTGATTATGACGCGTGGCAGTGAAAGCCGCAAGGAAGCTGTGTCGCCGATGCCGCCTTATCTTTGCACGATAGCCAGCTGTTTGTGACGGAATGTTGTTAACACAAGGTGTAGGCGCCTTGACACTGAATGTTTGCTTAGGGCATTAGGGTTTTCAGGTAAGCCCCCTTCTCTCCCTCTTCTTATTCTTTATTTCATAGGTCCTCATGTTTGTATGGCAGCGAAGCATCAGTTCAAATGGCTGATGTACTGCTGTTGATGATGATGATGATGGACGTTTACAAATGTCAACTCTTGACATAAGTAACCTTGAGACTACGGTGCAAACTTTTACTGAGGCCCTGGCATTGCAGTGTATAGACAAGGCGAGGGACCTGGGAATTGTCAACAAAAATAGCTTCAGGCCTTCGGTGTAGTTCGAACATGCTGCTAACATGGCACTGCAGGTGCTCTTTCGCCTCAGGAGAGCGTTGTGTAATACTAAACCTGGTGTATTGCTCCCTTTATACAAATCGGGGGTTCGGCCGCACTTAGAGTACTACGTTCAGGCTTGGGAACCGTATCTAAGAAAAATGTCGCCTGCTTAAAGTGGGTACTGACTGGCCAACGGAATAATTGAAGGCCAGCGTGAAAGTCGTATGCTCACCGACTGGCTTGTTTAGGTTTAGCTCTGTTTGGAACGCCGCAGACTAACGGGAGGCCTGATGGAAATGTTTAAGATTATGATGGCTCTCAGTGACCTTAAGCCTACCGATCTCTTTGATAGGATTAGGACGGGAACTCGTCTGTCGCCCCGAGTTATAGATCGCTGGAATTCGCTTCCAGATCACGTGGTTAGGGAACCTACGGTTAAGGGTTTCGCGCCAGCTCGATGCCCTTGGGTGGCAACAGCAAACCTTTCCTTTTTCCTAGTTGACTCACCTCCACTTTTCAATTCTTTTTTACTGACTCAAATATCTTGGTATTCTACTTGCTTAGCTCTTTTCACTTTCTCTTTTGCCTACTTTGTTTACTTTTTTCTCTTTCTCCACGTAACCGGCCTAGCAGGGACTGCTGGGCATTAATTGGTTGGACAGGGTGTGATGGGGTTTTTGTTTTAGGTCCATCAGTATTTCAAAGTCCTGGTTCAACGACCCGCTGAAGAAGGAACACTCACGAGATAATCCTATCGTTCCAGTCCCGCTTGAACTTGAACTCGCTACCTCGGACTGTAATGTTTACAAATCTTCGCAGCATTCATTTTAGTTTTCTGTTCTCTATTCCGTCATTTATTGTACATTGTTTTAACTCACACTTCCCAGATAAACGCTTATTCGAATTTCGTTCGTCTTCTGTCTTCGGCGACGCTGTACCACATTGTTATGCGTGTGCTTCGCATCGGTCGTGGGAACCGTTTACGGATCAACAATCGATTCCTCCGTTATTGCCGTCAGTTAGGCACCCAAAATACACATGTTCGCCAATTTGCTCCAGTTGTTAACTGACTAAGTCATCACACTAAGGTCCTGTTCGCCTAATTATTATGTCAACGCTATTTTTGGTGACCCCGTCTATTTAATCGCTTTTGACTGTTTTTCTTTCTTTCTTTCTTTTGTACTGTCTGACCAAGCTGTCTCTCGTGAACCGTGTGAAACTCAAGTCAGGAAGTCGTTCTCCTGGGAGCAGCTCCACACCTTAGTCGTGTCCTGTGAACGCGATTTCCATGACTTCGTCAATAGCGAGGTTGAAGAGGAAAGGTGACGGCGGGCATCCTTGCCTCACACCGCTGGAGATATGAAGGGCGACGACAGCTTGCCTTGATATCTCACTACCCGTGGTAGGCGTGTATAATGCTCGGATAATACTTATTTTTCGGGCACATCTTTCTTGAGTAGACTCCCGAAGGTCACATCTATCCACCGATTCGAATGCACCTTTGATATCGAGGAACACGACAACGGTGGACCCCCAATATATGTGACGGTGCTCCCACAGCTGATGCGAAGTGAAGATGTGGTCGATGCAGCCACGACCTCGACGAAACCCGGCTTGCTCTTCACGAATCTGGCTTTCACGAGTTACCAGTCTGTGAAGGATGACAGAGACAAGCAATTTTGAGGCGATGGAGATTAGACAGATTCCGCTATGATTGCCGAATTCTGATCTTCAGCATCCCTTGAAAATTGGGACTATGACGGAGTGGCTCCAGTCGGTTGGGACAGTCTCCTGCTCCCACAGTTTCACTAGTAACTCGTGTAAATTATCTACAAGAGCAGGTCCCCCGAATTTGAAGTGGGATGGAGGAAGATCACCTGGTCCCGCGGGTTTATTTAACCTCAACAGTCCGATCTCACGTTTGATTTCGGAGCGAGAGGGCGGATCCAAAGGGACAGTCCAGGGAGCGTGGGGTTCACTGGCCGGTGAGAAATCTGACAATTCCAACCAATTAAATTGCCTTTCAAACTGCTCAGCCTAACGCTGCAAGCGTTTTGTGAAATTGTGGATAGGCTGTTCACTCTCTTCACGTATAGTTTCACTAACACGTCTCCTGCTGCCCGTTTCCCATATCAACCGATGGTTACCAAGGGCAGCGGCCATTTCTATCTCTGATGCACGATGAGACCACCAGGATTCGCTGTCTCTCTTCAGGCTAGCACGGAGTTTTGCCCGGAGCTCTTTGCGAGTTTCATTGTGTTCGCTTCCAGCCGGAATATGCCGGTGAGCATCGATAAGTTCTAGAGACTGTGAAGAGACCCAATGTCTGTTTTGGTCAGTGTATTTACCAGTGATTTACCTGTTGCTAGTAAGGTATGGTGAACATGAGACCACTGAGCTACAATTGTATCCGATGAGCGCTTAGTCAACTCGCATTTCAGCGTACTTTGATAGGCATTCAGAACAGCTGGCTGGTGTTAATGCGCTCCCAACGTCGTCGTGGGCGTCCGCCAAAACGCATTCGCAGGTCAGCACGTACAAGTGCATGGTCGGTGTCCACACATGTGCTCCAAATCGAGCGAAAGTTCTGGACGCAGCCTCCGGCGGTTAATGCTCGCAATGTGATCGATTGTCGTTCATGGCTGGTTCGGGGCTGGTGGGCGCCAAGTCACCCTCCGGCGGGTGCTGTGTCGGAAATTAGTGCTCGCAAGAAATAAGCGAGGATCTTCACACAAATAAAGTAACTGCTCACCGTTAATATTACGGGGGCTTACATCGTATTGGCCGCCAAGAGACAGTTCATCAGTGGATGATTTTCCAACTTGTGCGTTCAGATCCGCAGCCGGCACTACGGTGTCCGTGTTTTTCTTTGGCGATGGAACACTTTCAGTTGGCGATAGAAGTCGTCTTTTACCGAATCATTGCAATAGTTTATGAGCGCGTAGGCAGTGATGACGAATAGACGCCTGTTAGTCCCGCGCTACTTCGAAGCTCTGAACGAGCCAGCCAGTCGGACCGCACATATCCTGCATCCAATCAGCCAGATCACCTTCCGCCCCGGGGATTCAGGGCAATACCAACACCGGCTTGGCTGGTGCTCGAAGCTGCATCGTCACCGCATAGGCGCAATTAGAAAGTGCTGCTGGTGTCGCCTGAAGGGGATCGCAAATTGAGCATAGCTCGAGTCTTGCAGACAGGTCTCCGATAAGCAGCAGATATCGATCGAGAGTGTCTCTAATGTTCAGGCAAGTGCTGCCTGTTGACCGATCTGTAGCAGTGTGCGTACGTTGAGGCATGCCGATCTGAAGGAGGATGGAGAGCTCTAAATGGAAGCTAATGAACTGGGCTTGACCGCTTGCTTGGGTATGGGCTTGTCGACAGAGCAGCAACGACGCTCCGCGTTCACAGATGCGTTGAAACTAGTAGTTAGACGCCTCTCAAAGCAAGGTGGGTTAGGGCCAAGAATTTGGGGTTGAAGACAAGGGGGATAAAAGGAGCTAGAACGGATGAAAAAGCCTAAAAGAGGGAATAAGGAGATGCGAAGGTTTGAGCAGTAGTATTCAAACCCCTATCCACCCTGCTCGATGCAGCAGATAGGGCACCGTTGATTATTCTCTGCGGTGGCCAGAGCATCAGGAAATTGTTTGCGGTAAGATTCATAGTATTGCGTGGGCAGGATGCTGTCAGATTGCCCAGACCTAGACGGGAGAATGCTTAAGGTTCTCAACTAGAGCCTTTGGTCCGAAAACCTGACCGCAAGGCAGCGGGTTTAGCGTTGGGCTACAAGGAGTCCGTTTTAAGGAATAAGGAGCCACCCTTATTCCAACCCCCAACATGGAGTACCGGGAGGCTGAGTTTGTATGGCCTAAAACCATTGACCAGTCTGCTATGAGCGGCTCTGAACGTGCGAAAAGTACCACCCAAGATAGCTCAATAGATCTCTGGGGTACACAAATCCAGCCTCATTGCGATGGGATGTTTCCATACGTCACCGCTCATCTTCCGTCTCAGACAGTCTCGAGGTTATTGACATGCTTGATCCGATGCCGACTGAATCGCCGTATGACAAATTGAATTTAGCCGTTCTAAAACTCACTACGACTTCCGATGAAGCACGACTACATATCCTACTTTCAGGCATGGACCTTGGAGACCGCAGTCCGTCTCAGCTACTCCGACACATGCGGTCACTCCTCGCTGATGAATTCCCATTGAACAAACTAGCCGAAGCGGCCGACAAACTCCATGAACGGTTCTTCAGACCTGCTGTGAAAACTGTGACTGACCTGAGCACAACTACTCCATCTGGAAGCACCATACTTGATGCTATTAGTGAAAGGCTCTGTCGGCTAGAACCCGGTGTCTCACATCGGTCATGAGCGACCTGCTAACCGTAGATTCGTCTTAAGGACTAAGCACCGTAGTCAGTCCCGCGCCACGCGATCACAGTCATATTAAGTTCCACCGCAGTTTCTGTTGTGCTACTCGCAATTATCGTCACGGCTGTAAATACCCGAAGACGTTTCTGGATTCTTGGCAAGGAAATGACAGCGCTAACAAGTGATGGCGATGGCTGCTGCTGGCCAAGCCATTATCCGCCTCTTGTACGTTTTCCATTCCACCACTGAACCTCACATTTTGGTTGATACTGGCGCATATATATATATATATATATATATATATATATATATATATATATATATTTGGCGGGAGAGCCTATGGTGCGCTGAGGCTGGTGGTGGCTAGATCCTGACAGGTGGTCTACCCACTGCTGCTACTGTTGTGCCATTTGCTCATGTCCTGGGCGCCTCCTCGTGGCGACCGCTGGGTGGGAGTTGGGTTTCGCCCTTCTCCCTGCTAAGATCCACGACACCAATCCGCATGAGTCAGTGAACTGACCATGTGCTAGACCCGCTGCCTTTCGGGTGTACATTTAATCGAAGGCTTTGGCTGAGGACCCGAGTCGTTCTCCTTTCAGGAGTGGGCGCCCTGCCAGTATCCCAGTCCATTCTCTTCGGAGGTTAGGAAGTGGTCGATGGCCCTCTTCCCGTAAAACCTAGCCATGGGAGACAACAGGTTTAGGGGTTATAAGCTCACAGCTCGATTGGCGTAGAACACGAGCGCCACGCATTGTCTCTGACGGTGGGAGGACACCTCCGGGTGTTCAATGGTTTGCTACTGTCCGCCTCAAGCCAGGCAGCCCCTGGTCAAATTAGTGCAAACCCGCCAAAACCCACCTGCGTCTGGCCGTGGTCGCAGGTGTTTCCTATTACGGTCGCAAAACATATATAAACCGTCCCAGTACCTCCAAGGCTGCGTGTGACGGCGGTCAAGCAGAACCCAATCTGTCTCTGCAATCACATTCCCGAGCTGGATCTGCTCTCCACTGCCTTGTGGGTCAGGCTATTTAGCCAAAGGCTCCGGGTGTAGTCCCTCAAGCAAAGCTCCGAAGCAGAACGACCATCTCGCGTGCGATTGCCCACCAATGCAATCGTATGCCTGCGCGCAAAGCACTCAGCATAGGATGCTGGAACGTGCGCACACTACTGGACCGGAACTCGAGCGAGCGCCCGGAGCGACGCACTGCACTGGTCGCGATGGAACTGGCGCGCTACCACATCGATATTGCGGCGCTCAGTGAAACTCGGCTCGCTGAGCTAGGTAAGTTGCATGAAGCAGTTGCTGGCTACACATTCTACTGGGTGCGCAATGCCGCCTCAGCACCACGTGATCATGGGGTCGGATTTTCAATATCCGATCGCCTCCATTGCCTGCTGGTGGGTGAACCAACGGGCGTTAACGCGCGACTGATGACTGTTCGCCTACGACTCGGAAGAGGTAAGTTTGCCACTTTTATAAGCACGTACGGTCCGACCATGTGTTATCCTGGTGACACGCGTGATCAGTTCTACACTGAGCTATCCTCCGTGATACGGTCTGTGCCGAGGGGCGGCCGACTATTTCTGCTGGGTGATTTCAACGCGCGCTTTGGGCGTGATGCATTAGTGTGGACAGATGTTATCGGCTCGCATGGCATTGGTTCAGCGAACGCGAACGGTGACAAGCTACTCTCACTGTGTGCCACTCACGGCCTGACGATCACGAACACTCGGTTTGCACTGAGTGCGAGTGATATAGCAACTTGGACGCACCCATGGAGTGGTCACGCTCACCTGCTCGACTATGTCATCGTACGTCAGCGTGATATGCGTGAAGTGCGCATGACACGTGTACTGCGTGGAGCTGAGTGTGGCACTGATCACAAGTTAATGCGGACCAAACTGTACATATATTTTCGTAAATCTATGTATTGCACTCCCGCCGTGAATCGGCGTAAATTTAACATTCTCTCCCTCGGTACTGTGGCGAAACGTACTGAGCTGGAGAAGGCGATGACTGCACGCCTGTCTGGTGTGGACTGCATAGCCACAGTGGGCGACCTGTGGTACCACATTCGCGACCAGGTGACAGCTGCTGCCGAGGAGACCATCGGGCGCGCAAACTGTAAGCGGCCTGATTGGTTTGATGACAACAATGTGACGATTGGCGCATTGGTGTCGGCGAAGAATGCAGCATTTGCTGCACATGTCGCAGACCCAAGTGACTTGGGGAAGAGTAGTCAGTTTCGCAAACTTCGACGGCGACTGACCCCAGAGCTACGTCGCATAGAAAATGCATGGTGGACGGAGAAGGCGAAGCACATGGAATGCTACGCTGAGCGCCGCAAACACAAGGAATTCTTTGACTCCTTGAAGGCGGTGTATGGACCGAGATTGGAGCCGCTGAGGACGCTGATCGATGGTAGTTCAGGCGCTACCTGCACACAGACTGCAGAGATAATGCAGATCTGGTGAAAACACTTTGGCTGTTTCTTGAACAAGTTCAGAGAGTTTGACTGGCCTACATTGAAGGGCCTCAAGCAGCACGATGTGAAGATGAGTCTGGCGTACACGCCAACACTAGATGAGACGTAGAGAGCACTTGCTCAGCTACGAAACGGCAAATCTGCCGGAGCCGACGGGATCCCGCCGGAAGTATTGAAACATGGCGGACCCGCGTTGTTGACTGCGCTGCACCACTTTGTGCAATGTGTATGGATTGACGAGGAAATGCCTCTTGAGCTGAAGGATGCCCTTGTGCTACCACTGTAGAAGGGCAAAGGCAGCAAGCAATGTTGCGCGAATTATCGTGGCATCAACTTGCTGAGTTGTGTGGGCAAGGTTATTCCCCGGATCCTGCTCAACCGCCTCGTCAGTCAGGTTGCCTATAACTGGCCAGCCACAGGACTCCTGCGCGTACATAGGGACCACGGGCGGCTTGCGCTGCACCACCCACAGCTGCAACCACACCCCCTCATATCCAGTGTAAACGTGAAGGAATAAGACCGGGAGGCATGTGGATGGGAGCCACATTTCATCAACGGAGCCGGCCCACACTCCTTCACAGGCAAACACAAGCACGCTGCTTTTTGGAAACAAGCTCACACAAGGCGGTGGCTGAACCCTAGTCTGCTGCACACTGACTGCATGGAACCACTCTTTGATCCTAACCCGGCCACAAGGACCGTGCACCCCGTCCGCTTCAACAACGACCGTCTCCTGGAGCCAGTAATTTCGAGGTGGGGGGGGGTAGTAGACAGGTAGACAACTTGGCGTCATGCACATCAAGCGTAGCCACACCGGGGATATCAATCAACAGCCAACCACTTGAGACGATGATATCAAACGAAATAAATGGGATAAAGTATACAGTTGCGGTGACAACTCTTCACTAAATGGGCATATAAAATACATTGGTTGCAAAAGTCCGCGAAAGGTTCAGTATGCCAGAAAATATATCTTAAGAAAACGCTACAGCCGCGAAAATGTTACCGAAGTTCACTACAATTAGCTTAAGCGACGTGTGCAAGTTTATAGATAGTTCAGGTAGATATTAATTTGAGAAAGAAAATCATTAGGACAAAATTGAAAACCCACCACTTGAAATAAAGAGAGTTAGCATGCAAGCACGCGGTTAGTAAATCGAATCCAGCGTACCTACAAACGCTGCGCCGGTTCTGCCTACGTTCTCCGCAGGGCCCGTCGTCGCTTTGGTAGTGGTCCCGAATGGCTTCGCTCATGGCTCACTAGGCCTGTCTGACTCAAGCACTCGCGACCGCATGTGCTACAGCACCATGCGCTCGATGTCGATGGAGTACAACCCATTGGCACTTATCTCTTCTTCACTGCATGCTGAGGTCTTTTTCTTGCACCTCTGCAACTGCCTTTGTGATCAGATCGCACCGTGCACACCGATCAACCGCCTTCGATTCCCATGACCTGCAATCAAGGTGAGTACTTCAGAGGCTCACTTCGATAATGTCCTGGTAACGTAACTGGTTTCCCCATGTGCCGCTTCCCAATACTCAGCTGACCATATCATAGTTGTTTCGGTATCCGCGTCGAATCCATACGGCTCACATGATCGTATAATCTGATTTGTCTCAGCAAAAGTATGCAGTCCACTGCATACATTCCACTTAGTTGCATCACTTTCGTGTCTTGTCAACCGCGTTCGATTCCCATGACCTGCAATCGGGATTAGAACGTTAGAGGCTCACTTCGATAATGTCCTGGTAACGAAGTTTCGGTTTGCCCGCATGCCGCGTCCCAATACTCAGCTGACCAGATAGTGGTTGTTTCGTTACCCGCGTCCTTTGCAACGAGACTGGATCTTAACGTGGTGCGACGCTTTGCGTACCTCATTGACCTATTGAGCTATACTGGGTCGTGCCTCCGGGCAGCTTGAGTGCTTCTCCTACCAGGTTTGTCAATGATGAGAGTTCAGACAAATTCAGTCTCCTGGTCCTCCAGGTTGGGGGTTTGCAATTTGATGGCGTCCTTTTCTGTAAAACTAAATGATTGCCACCTCCCCGCTGCCTTGCGGACAGGCTTTTGATCCAAAGGTTTCGGATGAGGACCCTAATCGTCCTCCTGTCTAGGTCTGAGCGCCCTGGCAGTATCCCAGCCCACATACAACCATGACTTTTTTTCCAATATCAACTTCATCGTGCATCGGCCGTCGCGCAGGGTCGCCTTATCGGCTGCATACAGCAGGGCGGATAAGCGAAAACATGCTACTGCTGGCGCCTCCATTCTTTCTTTTCCACCTGTCTCCCCTACTCCCATCCCGATCTCCATTACTAACTTTCCTTCTATAATTCCCAGCTTAATTGACAGCAACCGAAGTGCCACTGGAGTAGAAGTCGGCCGATGGCCGAGTGGTCGGCACGTTTGCTTTCCAACCATAAGGTCACCGGTTCGAATCCGCGTAGGGGTGGGCGTCCTCGCGGTATACTCAGCCCGCGCGCGACTGGTGGTGGTCGCGCGGCAGCGAAGCGTCGTTACGGCGTATAAGCTGACACATTACATTACATTTACTGGAGTAGAACCATCTGCAGCCACCTTCTCGCGACACGCACCGGACGCTTATAAGTAACAGTCCCTTATAAGGCCACACTGTCTCGTTTCCATGGCGACGTTCAACGTTCGCAATCTAAGACAAGTAGGTCAACAGGCCGCACTCGCACGCACCTTGGTCACACTGGGTGTTGATGTGTGTTGTGTGCCCGAAACTAGGATCAGTGACCCTAATGGGGTTGTTGTATTAACTGCACACGACTTATCCTCTCGTTTTTGATTGCACGCATCCGGAGACGCCGATGCGGCACTCACGGGTCAAGCTGGTGTGGGTATCATTCTTAGCTCCAAAACGGAGACTCCGGTGAACAGCCGTTTATGTGCAGCCCGTTTGACGACATCAGCTAAAGTGGATTCATGAAGTAGCACAAAACGCTGTTTGTTTGTGATTTCCGCTTATCCTCCCACCGACTGGAGTTCAAATGTTGTCAGGGACACATTCTATCACGAACTGAACGCGCTACTACGCAGTGCTACTAACTCAGATATTATAGTACTTGCAGGGGATATGAACGCACAAGTATGGCGTCTGAGCTCTTCAGAAGCTCAGTTGGGGGGTAATTATGGGCCTAACTCCGAACGGACTGACAACGGCGAGCATCTGCTACAACTTGTGCGGAGCATCAGTTGTTTCTTAATAGCATTGCTTTTAGACACAGTGGGCGCTGAAGTGCCACTTGGCCAGCGATGGACTCAAATTGACCACATAGCCGTAAGTTACAGATGGGGTGATTCCATCCTGGATTGCCACTCGTACTAGAATACCTGCGTCGACTCTGATCATGCCTTGGTACGCTGTCGTTTCTCCATGAACTTTACCGGGAGGTGCACCAAGCGTCTCCTACGATTGGCAACTGAGAAATTCTCTCAGTCCCCGGTCACGCAAGCCTATCAAGACGCACTGCGTACCGAACTTTCGCTGTCTTGTTCTAATGACATCGAGCTTCGTACCGCTGGCCCGTATTCCTTCCCACCTGCACTGTTTAAGGATGGATGTGAGGTCCTCTGCAAAGCACTGACCTCCCTATTCGAACGTATCTGGAGTGAAGAGAGTGTCCCAGCTGATTGGGGCGAATCGATTATAGTGGCAATATACAAGAAGGACAGTCGCACAGACTGTTCTAACCACAGGGGTATTAGCCTGACGCCAGTTGTGACAAAATTATTGGCCTCGAATATCGTTCGTCGCCTCACTGCGGAACAGGAATCTCGGATTAGGGAAGAGCAGTCCAGTTTCCGCCCAGGGCGTGGATGTATAGACCATATATTTACTTTGCGGCAGGTGCTAGAGCAGCGCCACGCATACCGCAGACCGACAATAGCTGTGTTCCTCGATTTCAAGAGTGCGTTCGATTCAGTCGATCGATGGATTCTGTTCAAAAGACTTGCGCGGAAAGGTGTTCCCACGTAATATGTGAACATCATTCGTGCTCTATACTCGAACACTAGAGGCCGCGTCAGGGTCTATGGTGTCCTATCGGATAGCTTTCCGACCACGAGTGGCGTTCTTCAGGGTTGCCCGATTTGCCCGTTTTTGTTCAATGTTGTGGATTCTATCATGGAGTGTTCCCTTGCGTAATCTCACGATGTAGGCGTTGAAGTGCTGCTTGATGAAAGGTTAGTTGATCTAGATTATGCGGACGATATCGTCTTGCTTTTCGACAATGTTGATGCGGCACAATCAACCCTGAATAGCCTGTCCAGAGTGCTTCCATTATTTGGTATGCGCTTTGCACCTTCAAAGTGCAAAGTGTTGCTGCAGGACCACCAGCCACTTGATGACCCCTTGGCGCTTGCTAACGAGGAATTCGGGGTGGTTGATCAATTCACTTATCTTGGCAGCTGCATCAGCAATGATGGGCGCATAGAAACTGACGTGAGCTCACGCATTGCAAGGGCCAGAGCTGCCTTCTTGAACCTGCGTCATCTTTGGCGACAGAAGGGAATTTCACTCGGTCTGAAAGGCCGTGTATACAATGCCACAGTGAGGGCCGTTCTGCTCTATGGTAGTGAAACTTGGCCCCTTCGGTCTGAAGATCTGAGGCACCTTCAAGTCTTTGATCATCGTTGTTTGCGAAGCATTGCTGGTGTTGGATGGCACCAGCATGTCCGCAACGATGATGTGCGTAGGCGAGTACTAGGTGGTGATAATTATGCTAGCTCCCTAGAACAACAGATAGCAGTGAATAAGTTGCGTTGGCTCGGGCACGTGCTACGCATGCCTGGTCACCGCTTACCTAGGAGGGCCTTGTTTAGTCTGCCAGGTGTAGGATGGCGCAAGGCTCGAGGTGGACAGAAGTTGACTTGGCAGCGGGAAATGGAGTCACTGACGACCAAACTGGGTGCCGTTGGTCCGTCTCGCCTTCCGGGTTGGAGTCCACGTGACTCACCTTATGCTTGGCTCGAGACTTTACAGGACATGGCTCGCAGTAGACACCAGTGGCGCGTCTGCTGCCGTCTCCTAATCGGATTGTCTGTTTAAAGTGTGTTTGGTGCTGAGTTATCTGCGGGGTAGTGGCTGATTATGACGCGGGGCAGTGAAAACCGCAAGGAAGCTGTGTCGCCGATGCCGCCTTATCTTTGCGCGATAGCCAGTTGTTTGTGACGGTATGTTGTTAACACAAGGTGCAAGCGCCTTGACCCTGAATGTTTGCTTAGGGCATTAAGGTTTTCAGGTAAGCCCCCTTCTCTCCCTCTTCTTATCCTTTGCTTCATGAGTCATCATGATTGTATGGCAGCGAACCATCAGTTCAAATGGCCGATGTACTGCTGTCGTTGTTGTGTTGCTGTTCTTGTTGTCGTCGTCGTCGGTATCCGCGGACACGGCTGACATGGCCGAGCCACCTTCCGGTGTCTCAGCAAAAGTATGCAGTGCACTGCATACATCCCACTTCGGCTTAACACTTCTGTGTCCGATCAACCGCCTTCGATTCCCATGACTTGCAATCAAGCTTAGAACGTGTGAGAGTCACTTTGATCATGTCCTGGTAACGAGCCTTCGGTTTCCCCGCATGCCGCTTTCCAGTACTCAACTGACTATATACTAGTTGTTTCGGTATCCGCGTCGAATCCATACGGCTCACATGACCGAGTCACCTGAGGTGTCTCAGCAGAAGTATGCAGTCCACTGCATACATTCCATTTCGGCGCAACTATTCCGTGTCCGCAACTCTGTTGCCCTACCCTATGCGCAGAATCCGTCGCAAACACTGGTGATGGAACCGCTCGAGTTATTGCGCATCCCGCCGGTACATCATCTACGTTTCATTGCCGTATAGAAGAACGGACAGCACCATGGATTTGTACACCATCAGCTTCGTGCCTATGGTAAGCTGATGGTTGTTCCACACTCGGTACGCTAGCTTCCCGAATGCCGCCGCTGTCTTCGACACGCGGATACGAAGCTCACCGTGTAGCTGCAGGTCGGTCGACATCACACCCAAGGGTGCAGAAGCAAATGGTTCCCAATACTTAAGCACCAATGCTGATTCGGGGCAATATTGAAGATTGCACCTCCGGTGAAGGCTGAAAGAGACAAACAGTTTTCCTTGTGTTGATGGTGAGCCCGAATTTGGCCGCTGTCGAAGCCAGAGCACTAGTCATGTGCTGCAACGCGTTCGCGCTGTGTGAAAACAACGCACAGTCGTCAGCATACAGCAACATACGGAGAGTTGTCTCACAGACTAGTTCTCGCACCGAAACGACGGATGTTCAGCAACCCACCATCAATATGGTGCACCACACGAACACCGCAATCACAAGCGGCATCAAAAGCACAAGACAACATTGCATGAAGATCTATATTAAACAGGGCAGGAGCTAAGCCACAGCCTTGCTTCACACCAGAGACAACTGCTAAGTCATCCGAGGTCTCTCCACTCAGCTGCACCCTCGCTCGCATACCACTGTGCAGACATTCAATTAAACCTACAAACTTACGCGGGCAACCAAACCCAACACCAGCCACAATGCCTCGCGATTCACCGTATCGAATACCTTGGTGAAATCAACAAAAGCGAATACAATGGCTGGTGTCGTTCTCTACACTTCTCTTGCAACTGACGAGCCGCAAACACCATATCTATAGTGCTGCGACCCGAACGGAATCCACATTGCTCTTCCGTCACGTTAGGTTCCACAACCTGAATGTAGAGGCGGTTGAGCAGGATTCGGGCAATCACCTTGCCCACGCAACTCAGCAAGATGATGCCACGATAATTCGTGCAACATTGCTTGCTCCCTTTGCCCTTCTACAGTGGTAGCACAAGGGCACCCTTCAGCTCAAGAGGCACTTCCTCGTCAATCCATACACATTGCACAAAGTGGTGCAGCGCAGTCAACAACGCGGGTCCGCCATGTTTCAATACTTCAGGCGGGATCCCCGTCGGCACCTGCACGCTTGCCGTTTCGCAGCTGTGCAAGTGCTCTCTGCGTCTCATCCAGTGTTGACGTTTACGCCAGACTCGCTTTCATATCATGCTGCTTGAGGCCGTTCAGAGTAGGCCAGTCGATGGTTGTCAAAGTGTTTATGCCAGATCGGCATTATCTCTGCAGTCTGTGTGCAGGTAGCGCCTGAGCTACCATTGATCAGCGTCTTTAGCGGCTCCAATCTCGGTCCATACACCGCCTTCAAGGAGTCAAAGAAATCCTTGTGTTTGCGGCGCTCAGCGTAGCATTCCATGTGCTTCGCCTTCTCCGTCCACCATGCATATTCTATGCGACGGAGCTCTGGGGTCAGTCGCCGTCGAAGTTTGCTAAACTGACTACTGTTCCCCAAGTCACTGGCGTCTGTCACATGTGCAGCAAATGCTGCATTCTTCTCCGACACCATTCATTCCACTGCAGTTCCGGATAACTGTTTTTGCTCACTTGCATAGCCTTTCTCACCCTGGCATTCGAGCCACTATCAAGTTTATCGCTGACCGCTACCTGTGGCACTATATGCGATCCGACATCCAAAAATGGACGGAGCATTGTATTACTTGTCAGCTTTACAAGATACGTCGGCACGCGATAATCGTACCTGACACATTTGCGTTATCCTACGTTAGCTTTAAACATATGCACCTTGACATCATTGGATCACTTCCCGCATCCGACTATTTCCAGTATTTACTGACCTGTGTTGATCGTTTCACACGATGGCCTCACGCAGTACCTTTACGTGACGTTTCCACCGAAACTGTTTCGTGGACGTTCGTCGACAGTCCGGCCAACACCGCTCCGATTCAGCCCTCGAAATCAGCAAATTCGTTCTGATTTGCATACTTGACCTTTCGTTTTTGTGCGCTTCGATGCGGTGCGTAAACCCTTGACACCGCCGTATGAAGGCCCCTTCAAAGTTGTTGCTCACAATGATATGTACTTCGTATTGTATAGAAACGGTTCTAAGGATTATGTGAGTTTTGCTCGCTTGAAACCGGCGGACGTCGAAATGTAACCATCACAAGCCATTGCACAAACCTTCCCAAGTACCTCCTACCCAGCCACTGTGTGAACCTTATCTAGCCGTCACTTATCCCCCCACTGAACCAGTGAGAGAACCACACACGGTCGGGAAGCGCTGTTGTCTTGCCTTCCAGGCGAATGATTGACAACAAGTAACACAAGTATCGATCGTTCCTTCTCGCGACTCATGTTCTAGAAGGGTAGTTTTGTAGTGTTCATAAATCGCATCTTTCATTGTAATTTTCTGCTCTATTTTCTGTCCTTTATTGTACATTTGTTTTGTCTCACACTTCCCAGATCCACACTTTTTGAGTTTCGTTCGTCTTCTGTCTTCCGTGATGCTGTGCCGCTTTGTTGTGCGTGTGCTTCCCATCGGTCGTGGGAACTTCGTTTACGGATCAGCGTTCGATTTTCCCGTTAGTGCCGTCAGATAAGTGCCCAAGATACACATGTTCGCCAATTTATTCCAGTTGTTACCTGACTGTGATTAAGCACACTAAGGTCCTGTTCACCTAAACCTTTAGCGGCTATTATCTTTGTCGACACTTTATGATCACCTGCTGGGACACCATCTGCAGTTCTTAAAGCAGTGGTCCGGATTGGATATCCGGGCGAAATTTTTCACTTACTGCGTAGTACGTAGTTGGAATTTTCTTTCCTCTGAGTTAGTGGAATGTAATATGATAGAAACCTTTAAAAGAACTCTGGATATGAATTGGTCGACCTTGTTTCCGGAACTGCGCTGAGATTAGTAAATGTTGCATCAAATATCCTGCGGTCGATAGGATGTCATCGATAGTTTCATGAACTTGTGAGAGGTTACTCGTACTCTTTTTGTCTCTGCAGAAGTGAAGAAGTTTGAACGTTGAAGTGTCGAGAGCCCTGTCTTGCTTACTGGCACATGAAGCGGGACACTCATTAGGAGGTGGTCTGTTTCGTCCCTTGAGACTGACTTGACTTGACCCCAGCTAATCAATTACTACCCACGTTACATGCGCTAGTGGTCCCCGTTGTGTCAGTTGCATGAAGTAAGCAAGGGGTAGGAAGAAGAACCAACGGCTAAAAATAATATAACTAGGGGATAGGATTATACCAACGCATGAGGGAGTATAGAAAAAAAGCGAAATACGAAGATGGAAGTTGATAAGGAGAGGGGAAAGGTTCTGTGTTGCCGTCCAAGAGCGTCTAGTTGATGCCTAAACTCATTAACCGTACATTCCATGACAACACTTTCTGAAAGTGAGTACCGGTGCTCGGTTGTTAACTCGATAGCCGCATCCACCTTCATGGAATGTCCGCGGAAAACAGACAGTCTAGAGAGTTAACTAGTCAAGACCAATCCGGGCCGGTTAAATACGGTAGGTTAGAATCCTACCTACTCTAATCCTTCGTAGTGCAATGAAATCACTCCCAGACTAAGTAGGCCCTCAGGGTACGTTGGTCTATATTCGCCAATTTAGTGCCCACCTCTAAGCCTTCTCCGGATTAACTTTGTCCTAGATAACGCAGGGGATGGCAAGCCTGGACACAGCATCCCATATGGGGCCAAATGAAAACCGAAAACAGTTTCACATGGATATCGTCAGTTAAGATTCCGAAGGAGCGGCGTATTGACACCGTATACATAGCCATCTACTTGCGGTCTTCCATTTTCCGCCCCGGTGTGGATTCGAATGGTGTATGCCGCCCAGATCACTCTGGTTGGAGACACGGGGAAGTTTGACCCAACCGCCCAAGTACCTCGATGGAGGACAACCTGCACGTGCCCGAATTCCGACCAAGTTCTGGTGCGCACACGCTCGCGCTCACTCTTCTCTCTTCAACGAAGTACCTATCTTATAACCTTACCAGTAACCTAAACTGGCAGTCTGCAGTTCAGCGGTATCATGACGAACTGGCCCACCAGTTGTCAATGATAAATGAGGTTAGTGAGCAGAACGCTTACTGAGATCATTTCTAGTGTGCCTTGAGGAATGCTTTGACATATGCTGTGCACGCAACTTTAGATGTTGTAACTGCATGGATCTCTGAGACATCGGTCAGCTAGATCGAAGCAGGTTCCCATGGGCACTGAGTTTCAACGTGTCTGTAACTCTGAAACGACGTCTATTAAAAAGTCTTCGAATCCACCGGGGACGTTGGTGGAAGGCAAAAGCCCATGAGATGGAGAAAGGTAGTACTATTGGGAACAGGCGTGTGCTATACCACCTCATTTAGAACAAGGTTCCGAGAAGGCCATCCGTTAGCGAGACAATAGCCGCGAATCATCGTCATCCTCTCCTATTTCTCCTCTTCCTCCTCCTCATCCCCATCAGCAGCAATGCATCAGCCACTTGAATTGATGCTTCGCTGCCGTACAACCACAGTGGCCCATGGAACGAAGAATGGACAATTGATTCCTCCTCAACGTCGTCGACAGACAGACAGCCCATTTTGAAGAGGAGTTTAACAGGTCTCCTGCGACACTGCCGCTTGCCGGATTGCTTGAGCCTACGTGGGAAGTAGATGTCACACCTACTTTGGAAGAGATTCGACATGCGCCTTCCGTGTTGCAACGAAACAAACCTGGACCCGGCGACTTCCCTCCATCTTTGCCGGTCCGTGGCCTAAAGCTAACGAGCTTGTTTCGTAAGCTGACGGGGCAGTTTCGAGCTTGCGTAGGGGCAAGACGACCCTCCTTAGCCGATGCGCTACCGGTGGTGGTTGCGCGCAAGCGAAGCGTCGGTACTGCGTACCGGCGTACTGCTGATGCCTTTCTTTCTCTCTTTTCCTCCATCTTTGCTGAAAGATGGTGGTGATTCTTTGTTGACTGAAATTGTTACTCTATTTAACTCGATTTCGAACACTGAAGAAGTGCCTTCAGACTGGCGACTGTCAACTGTCGTGCTCATCTTCGAGAAGAGTCAGCCCACATTGTGCGAAAATCGCCAGTGAATTAGCCTTGTTTCTGTCGCCGTCAAATTTCTTACGGGTATCATTCTCTTGAAAACCGATTCACTGAAAGCCAGGCTGATTTCCGCCCTGGTCGTGGTTGTATCGACTACATATTTACTCTTGGCCAAGTTTTAGAGCAAACTCACATACAGACGCCCGACTATGGTGGTTTTCCTTGACTTGGACGCTGCCTTTACTCTGTTGACCGCACCAGCTTGAAGCACTGCTATCCATCAAGGGCGTACCGGTTAAATTCCTTTTTATTATGCAGTCTTTCTGCCGTGACTTTCGAGGCCGTGCAAGGGTGTATGAGAAACTATCTTCTGAGTTCCCCACGCCAAGTGGGGTTCGCGAGGGTTGTCCTGGATCTCTTTTCCTCTTCAACATTTTTTAGCTAAATGATCATGAGTGGCTGTTCTTTCAAATTCTGCCGGAATGGAAGCCCTGCCAGATGACCGACTGACAAACCTGGAGTATGCGGACGACATAGTTTTCCTGGGTCTGACGCAGTGGCTATGCAAACACTGCTGGATTGACTGACGCGTAACGCAGTACGCTTCAGCATATGCTTCACACCTTCAAAGTGCAAAGTACGGTTGCAGGGCTGGACAGACACCAGTTCTAGATATCGCCGAACAGCCACTAGAAGTGGTAGATCGGTTCACTTACCTTGGTAGCTGTATCACTTCTGGTGCTCACATCGCTGAGGCCCGTGTGGCTTTCCAGAGACTCAATTATCTATGGAGACGGCGGGATATCAGCCTGTCATTGAAGTGTAGAGTGTATAGCACTGCGTTCAGGCTGGTCTTACTGTATGGATCGGAGACTTGGCCAGTTCACGATGAAGAGGCTTGGCCGTGTTTTACCACCGGTGCTTGCGGAGTATTGCTCACTTCTGGTGGGAATACCGAGTGTGCAAGACTGAGGTCCGCCAGTTAGTTTTTGGCAAGAGGCATTACGGTGAATCACTTGAGCTTTTCCTGAATTTTAATCGTTTACGTTGGCTAGGCCATGTCCTCCATGTGCCCGTTGACCGGCTTCATCGGCGTGCATTATACGCCGTGGCTGCGCCAAGTTGGGCGAAGCCTCGAGGTGACCAGTTCATGACGTGCCGAAGGCACGAAGAAATTGACTGAGGGACTTGGTTAGGTTGGTGTGTCGTCTTCGTTGAAAGGGTGCTCGGGATGGTCCACGCTGATGGTTGGAGACCATATCAGGCTTAGCGCAATCAGGCAATCAGTGGCGTTCCTACAGTCGGTTTCTTGCATCTGGTTACTAATTTTCGTTTCACTCTGATTAGTCTAACGCACCCCTTGCTCTCATTTTCTTTACATTCTATTTGCATTCAACCCACTATTTTGCCGCTGTTATTTATTGTTATTCATGGTAACTGAATTCACACCACCTCGGTGCTCGGATCGTAGTTGTTCAACCGAACCGAACTGAGAGTCTTTAGTCATCTAGAAACTTCGGTACGTGAGCTACAATAGAACGAACGCTAGATTATAATCCCAAATAGGAAAATGATAGTTTACAATATCAAAGGAGAGTAACAGCGTAAGACCTTACATTCACGCCATTCACGCAGATAGGTGCTGACTAAAAGTATCATTTATCTAAATCAGACTTCGTGACTGCGTAAACAATACTGTACATCGCGACCAGATGGTTTGTGTGCCTCAGTGATCCATTGAGCTATGCTAGGTCATGCTTTTTTGCACTTTCAGAGCACTCATACCAGATTGGTCAGTAGTTAGAGGCCAGGTTGGGGGTTGGAATGAGGGTGGCTCCTTACTCTGCAATCCAGTGCCCAAACCCCGCTGACTTGCAGTCAGGTTTTGGAACCAAAGGCCTTGGTTGCGAACCGTAATCGTTCTCCTGTCTTGGCCTGGACAACCTGAGTATTCTGTCCATGCAATACAATGAATCTTCCTTCTAACAATTTCTTGGTGCTCTGGCCGTCGCAAAAGATAATAAACGGTGCCCTATCTGCCGCATAGAGCAGGTTAGATAGGAGTTTGGATAGTACTGCTCTGGCCTTCCCATCTTGTTATTCCCCTTCTTGAGGTTTTCCATCCTTATCGTCCCGCTCCTACTTCATTTTCATTGCCCCAATTCTTGACCCTCCCCACCTTGCTTCATTAGTGACTTGTATTCTAGTTTAAATTCACAAACAACCGCAGGACGTCGCTCCAATCCAGTCGACAAGTCCATGTTCCACCAAGCGGACAACGTCAGTTAATCCGTTTTCCTTTGGAGTCCTCGATCCACGCTAAGACTGGCATGCCTCAACGTGCACACTTTGCTACAGATTGACCAACAGGCAACACTTCCCGAACACTAGAAACCCTATCAATCAGTGTTTTTTTATTTATCAGAAACCCGCCTGCAAGCTGCGGGTTCCGCGCTTACCCTGCGATCCCCCACATGCGACACTGGCGGCACATTCTTATTGCGCTTGTCTAGCGATCATGTAGCTTCAAAGAACGGTCAAGGTGGCCTCGGCATTGTTTTGAGTCCCCGGGCTGATGCTGCCCTGATCGATTGGATCCCAGTCAACAGTCGAATGTGTGCCCTTAGCTTAGCTGGTTCGTTCCACGCTTCGAAGTCGCGCGTGAACAAACGGCACCTTTTTGTCATTGCGGCCCACGCCCATACAAACTGTAGCAATGATTCGGTGAAAGATGATTTCTATCAGCAAATCCACGATTTCCTTCATTACAGAAGTAGCATGGATACTGTGGTGTTGGTTGGTGATCTAAACGCCCAAGTCGGAATTTTGTCCTCTGATGAGCTTCATCTGGGCGGCCAACATGGCATAGGCTCTCGTAATGATAACTGTTAGCGTTTGATACAGCTGTGAACATGCTCGTCTCTTTCTCGCGAGCACAAACTTACGGCACAGCATCCGTAGAAGAGGAAGTTAGCGCCCACCAGCTATGGTCACAAATCGATCATATGGCAGTGCCAGGTGTACTGAATGTGTATCAAAGTGCGCTGACATCCAGGCTGAGTAAGCGCCTTCTAAATACCGTGAAGCCTCACTGGATACATATTATTCAAACGTTACTATCAGCACTCATGTTTTCATGTGGCAAATCAAATTGCCAAACTGGACATAGGGTCTCTACACAGTTTCTGGAACTTAAGGATGCTCGCCGACGTATGCCGGTTGGAAGTGAATACTATGAGACTCTGTAAAATCCCTAGAACAACAGATAGCACTGAATAAGTTACGTCGGCTCGGGCACGTGCTACGCATGCCTGGTCACCGCTTACCTAGGAGGGCCTTGTTTAGTCTACCAGGTGTCGGATGGCGCAAGACTCGAGGTGGACAGAAGTTGACTTGGCAGCGAGAAATGAAGTCACTGACGACCAAACTGGGTGCCGTTGGTCCGTCTCGCCTTCCGGGTTGGAGTCCACGTGACTCACCTTGTGCTTGGCTCGAGACTTTACAGGACATGGCTCGCAACCGACACCAGTGGCGCGTCTGCTGCCGTCTCCTAATCGGATTGTCCGTTTAAAGTGTGTTTGGTGCTGAGTTATCTGCGGGGTAATGGCTGATTATGACGCGTGGCAGTGAAAGCCGCAAGGAAGCTGTCTCGCCGATGCCGCCTTATCTTTGCACGATAGCCAGCTGTTTGTGACGGAATGTTGTCTACACAAGGTGTAGGCGCCTTGACCCTGAATGTTTGCTTAGGGCATTAAGGTTTTCAGGTAAGTCCCCCTTCTCTCCCTCTTCTTATTCTTTATTTCATAGGTCCTCATGGTTGTATGGCAGCGAAGCATCAGTTCAAATGGCTGATGTACTGCTGTTGTTGATTGATTGATTGATTGATTGCGTACTGGCTTGATGAGCGACCGCGAAATCTGCTGGTCTCATCGTGCCTCGGAGATGGAAACAGCTGCTACCGTTGGTAATCATCGTAAGTTATTCCGTCTGATACGGGAAACAGGCAGCAGGAGACCTGGTGTTAGCGAGACCATACGCGACGAGAGTGGACAACCGATCCACAGCCTGTCAAAACGCTTGGTGTGTTTGGCTGAACACTTTGCAAGGCAATTTAACCAACCTGAATTATCGCTTTCTTTTTCGGGCATTGAGCGCCCTTCTCACTGGGCCGTCTCCTTGGATTAACCCTCACGCGCAGAAGTCGAACGTGAGATCAGGGGTAGGTAGAATTTTCCAACTCCTCTTCAAATTCAGGGGACCTGCTCTAGTAGATGATTTACTCGAGTTGCTAGTGGAACTTTGGGAGCAGCAGACTGTCCCGACAGACTGGAGCTGCTCCGTCATTGTCTCAATTTTCAAGGGAGGCTCATGATCGGAATGCATCAATCATAGAGGGATCAGTCTGATCCCAGTTGCCTCTAGATTGCTTGCGTCTGTCATTCTCCACAGACTGAATGGCACTCGTGAAAGCCAGATCCGTGAAGAGCAAGCCGGGTTTCGTCGAGGTTGGGGTTGCATCGACCACATCTTCACCTTGCGTCAATTGTTGGAGCACCGCCATATTTATTGGCGACCCACTGTTGTCGTGTTTCTTGACATAAAAGGTGCCTTCGACTCAGTCGATCGGTGTGCTTTTTGGGACTGTCTGCTGAGGAAAGTTGTGCCAGATAAATACGTAAATATTATCAAAGCGCTGTACCCGCATAGTTCGGTCAGCGTGAGGGTTTATGGTAAACTGTCGCCGCTCTTCAGTATCACCAGCTGTGTGAGACGAGATTTCCCGCTGTCACTTTTCCTCTTTAACCACAATTGATGAAGTCATGGAAACAATTCGCTGGACACAACCTATAAGGTGTGGAGCGACTTCTTGACTTGGACTATGTGAATTATATTACCCTAATCTGTGACAGCTCCCACATGCGCCAAGCAACACTGGACCAATTAGCACTGGCTGTCATTCGTCTTGGGCCATGCTTTACTCCATCGAAATGCCATATTTTTCTCCAAATTTGACATGGACCCACCCCTGCACTGACGCTTGGTGATGATCACCTAGAATTCGTTCAGGAATTCAAGCATTAGCGCCCATGGGATCGAAGTTGAGCTGGCCTCGGTTGCAGCGTCTCGGCTCCCTGGTTGGGGTCCGAAAGACGATGAACACGTTTGGTTGGACACACTTGCTGATGTGGCTAGGAGCCGACCTCAGTGGCGTTCATGCTGTGAGTTTCTTTGTCCCACCCCATCCCCCTTAGCCCCCCCTCCAATCACGATCTCATTATTTAGCCTTATATAATTTTGCATAATAATTTTTTTGGGTGCACAGCAGCCGGCTCGTAGCTTACCGGAACGATGCCCATCCGTTACCGGTAGCTCAGTCAGCTTGCACCAGTTGCATTTTTTCTCTCCTTTTTTCTTTGTATTGCGGCACAGTAGCTGAGGTGTTTCACACCTCTAGCTAACGTGTATGATGATGATGTGATGATGATGATGATGGCATGTTTGTTACGGATACCGGATATCAAGCACTGTAAAGCCATCACCTCTTCGTAACTGAGATTTCACTATACCGACACTGGTAGGGCTTGCTGAATCCGCACAGTGAAATCAATGACACTTTCTTCAGGGTTTTGATGCTAGGTCGAGAAAGATTATCGCGCATTGTATGTGTTCATTTGTAAACCCCATATCCCGCTGAGGACTTCTTGCGCTGTTGACTGTCTCCTTCTCACCGACATGGAGGGCATCAAAATATCTTTGGCTCTCGTCTCCCAGGAAATTGTCTCAGTAATTTAATTTTTTAGATCTCTAAGAGTACCGTGTTTGGTTGGGTCGTAGCTCCAAATAATCTAAAAAAGTGCACTTCCGGCGGTTCCAGGTAGCCGATGTTGGTTTCTCAGAAGGAATATTCGAAAGTAGTGTAGGGAGGTGCAACATCGCAGTAGTTTAAACTGGTCGCCAGAATGTTAAGTATGAGCCTTAGCCGATAAACGTAACAGAACGCGTACGCGTATTCTAGAACCGACTTATTAAAAGCTTCCTGTGTTACAGTGGTTAGAAAAACTGGAGAGGAAAATCAATGAAATAACCTGACAAATTCATGTATTATAAGCAGTGTTCAGTTGGCACATGCTCTCAGAAGCAAGTACTTTTCTAGGTTCCTGAGCAATGTCTGTGGTCCTCGCTCTTTGAACTGGTGAGGTTGACATACAGGAACATTTTATTACTCATTATTTTTTGGTGTGATGTACTTATGTTTATCAGTTATTGGTTTTACAACTCATTTTTGCCTTGTGTCTGGACCCACATCTGTCATTTGGCGCTTTTGGTTAACCCATTCTCTCACAAGATGCCCACTCTGCAGTTATCTAAGCTCCGACGGTTTTTGATGAGCACCACATTTTTCGCGTTTGTATCATCATCTATTCGTGACTTTCATAATGTGGTCATACTAATTATCCGTTACTTTTGCTTGTAGGCAACTGTTTTCGTCTTTCACTAGTATGGAGCTTCCAAGGTACACTGTTTGGGCATTTAAGGTTGCATTAACTGTCAATGTGCTGAGTACAGTCTTCAACATCTTAAACGACTGTGATGAAGTTTACAATTATTGGGAACCATTATATTTCATATCCACGCTTGGTAGTGGCGGGGGTTTTCAAACCTGGGAATATTCCCCTACATATGCTTTGCGGTCCTACTTCTACCTATGGCTCCTTGGTTGGCCTGCTTTCGTAAGCCAGCTTGTTGGTTTTCCCGATTGGTTCGGATTTTTGCTTGTTCGCCTGCATCTTGGTGTACTATCGGCTCTTTCGGTGGCTTGTCTTTCTTCTGCCTTACAAAGAACGCAGCTACAGCTAGGTCGGAAGATTTTCGGTCTCCCACTGTCTGTTTTGTTCGTTGGATTATTTTGCCTTTCGCCAGGTAATTTTCTTTCATCAACTACTCTGGTCCCCAGCGGGGTGGCCACCTGCTTGTGCACCTTTATGCTTGCTTTCTGGATCTGTAATCGTTTCGTTTTGGCCGTGGGGTGCGTGGCTGCTATGGGTATTTTAGTATGGCCTTTTGCCGCCCTCCTTGGTGTCCCGTTGGCTATCCACATGCTGCTCAACGGACATGTATCCTTGTTGCTTCGCTCAGCTGTAGCGTGGGCCATGCTGTTCACTGTACCCATGTTTATCGTTGATTCCCTTCACTTTGGTCGCCCTACACTTGCCACTTTTAACATAATTTTCTACAATATTTTTTCTCCCTCCACCTCTGTATCGGGTAGTGCGTCACAACTTTATGGTGTGGAACCGGCGTCTTTCTATGTTAAGAATTACCTTTTAAATCACAACGTTGCTCTATTGATGGCATGCTGCTCTATCGTATGCACATTTCTTTTTGCCGCATCCACTTTCCTAACATCACGTACATGGAAGCAGAAAAAGCGTTTTCCCCTACTCCGTTTGGGTCTTATTAGCGCCTCCCCTTTTTTACTTTGGAACTTTATCTTTTTTACTCAGGCGCACAAGGAAGAGCGCTTCCTTTTCCCGTGTTTTCCTTGTCTTTCCTTATGTGCCGCATTATTCCTGTTTAGATTCGCGCAATTTTATGATGTTTTGCCACGCAAACAAGTATTCCGATACCTGCACCGTTGTCTTATCATTCTTGTTATTCTCGTCTTTATCTTGTTGAGTGTGGCTAGAATTGGTGCCCTGATCCGCTGGTACAGCGCTCCCATTTACTTAGTTCGCCATCTTCCCCTCGCCGCCAGTGACATGAAAGAACCGCTACTTTGCCTCGGTCGCGATTGGCATTTATTCCCCAGCCGTTTCTTATTGCCTGGAAATGGTGAATATTGGAAAGTCGGCTTCCTGAGATCCAGTTTCAGAGGACAGTTACCTGGGCAGTTCGCATCAAATTCTTCGCCATTTCATGTTTTTGAAGCCACTCGGCGCGATGGTAGTCATTTCAATTCCTATAATCGTGAGGAGGACGACCGATTCATTCGAAATGAAACGGCCGAATGCGATTTCATTCTTGATCGTGACTCAGTTCCTGGCGACCGTGAGCAGCTTTATGTCGCGCAGAAGGACGTTTGGATTTCACTGCTAAATCGTACTATTTTGGAGCCGCATTCTTGTCAGTCCGATCCAGCTGCATCAGTCGTCTTCAACTATCCATTGATGTGTTGGCTACTCCGTTCGTTTTACGTTCCCTTTTTCTCGGAAATGTCTAACTTCCCCATCCGGATGCATATTTTGGGACATGTTCAGTAACATATTATCATGAGCGTCCATCTATGGTATTCGAATCTCAGTTGGATCCTTCTTTGGGATAGAAAATGCCAGCGTATATATAGATCGGTAGAACCTACTGAAACCGCTGTTATGCCCTAACATAATTATGGTGTTTTTATTGTATCCATCCCCTTTTTCTAGGTGGTAATTTCTCTTCTGGTTGCCCTCGGATGTGACTAGTGATTTTCAACAAAGGTCCTACGATGTACGTGTCGTTTTCTTTTAATCGTTCCAACATAGTGTCGCATATCTTTTCAGAGCAACCAATCAATAACGATCGTTCTTTTCAATCTTTCACTGGTCACATTCTAAGCATCTGTGACACGCTCTTTCGACACAAGCGTTCTCATCATGTCACTTCGCACAAATTGATGATACGCTGTTCCTTACTCAGGTTGACTATATTTGCTCTCTACAGATGATTTACCTAAGTGCAATATCGTCTGTGTTTGGGCACTTGCTTGGTTTCCGACCACGCTTTTGTCTGCTATCCTCAAATAAGCACCGTAATCAAGACTTCCTGCTAACTATCTGAATTCAACCCTCAAAGCACCTCTACCATTCTTATCGAGAACATCAGCCGTCATCTACGAACGAAGTGGGTGGACCGAATAATTGACTTAATCGATTTCACTACTCAATGAATACAGTGTTGTGCTGATACTGTAGCAAGAACGGCGGTGCAATGAAGCACGATCTGTAGTGCACGTCACGATCCGTCCCACACGCGCTCACGCCCACACACACATAGTCACATTTCTACACCACAGCGCACCAGAAATGCGATGCGGTCGACGGGCACCTTCGCCCGCCAATTGGCGACAATTCGACAACTCAGCTTCGCCTGTTTTGCTTCGTGTCTCCGCTCCTGTACGTCGCTTTCCGACCAGCCTGGATTTGTTCGAAGGCTCTCGACTTGCTTGATCCCCCAGCCGTCACTCGGCTTGGAGTCATTCCTTGGGGCATAACAATCGGCGTCTTTGTCTGAATTCTTGGCCTCTCCTCCAATATCGTTTGAGATCTTCCGGGAGCAGACTTTCTTCCCGTCGTCGCCCGCGGTCCCTTTTCCACTCGTCCGGTAGGGCCTGCGTTATGCTGACTGATTCCGGTGCCTCTGTCGGATACTCTTTCTTGCTCTTGTCGTTTTCTGCTGTTCCGTGTTGTCGAAGTCCTCCGCGCCTCTACAATACGGCATACCTAGCTTGATGCACCTCAGTCGTTAATGAGTTACTGTTCGATTAACTTGATCAAAGCACAAATGATTGTACCGCCGGAGAATCCGTTTCATTATGCTCGCCACCTTCGAGACGAGCTCTGGTTAAGACTATCAAAGTTGATTACGAGAGCTCTTGCTTATCGAGTATCTGTGAGATTGGGACAATTACTACTAATGCTAACAAACGTCTACTATTCCGACACATCCGAAACTCGATTGAATAAAAAAAAGAGTCGAACTTAGCTTGAAGAATGCTCCATCTTCAATTTGTCTGACTTGAACTTTGGGCGAAGCATTTCGAAGCTCAATTTAGCCAACTATTTGTCCTGCCGTCGCTTTATGAGGCATTTAGTGGCATGATACCATCACACATCAAAACACTCTTGTCCAATTCGATGCTGTTAAGGCGGAAGAAAAGGCGCTTTCCCACAAACACAGCCTGCTCTTTTCAACCACACAGCATGCAGTCATTCTTGTGTTTAGGAATCAAAATGATCAATTGATGTATGGTAGGTGTAGCCCATGATGATATGGTCATCTTGAGCCTTATACAGACTATCTTTTGGCGGTTACTACTTGTCCATACGCGAACTACCGTACTAGAGGCCATACTGTGTAGGGAGTTTGTGATGTGCACCCAAGGGAAAATAGCTGGTCGCTGTTGTCGATACGACGGGAATGGAATGAAATAGCTTTCGTATTGATGTTCTTATTCCGATGAACAACCATCTAAACATTGTTGCAAAGATATCCGTTATTTTGGCCATTCGATTTGCAAGCAAAGTGTGCTCTTCGATTCGCGCAGACTGAAGTCGGTGGGGGGAGGCGTGTGTGGAATGATGAAGAACCACTGCTCTCGATTGTTGCTTGGTAACATTGGCTGATCCCCGAAACCGAGCTACACATCTATGGCTGTTCTCTAGAATTCCTCCATGTGGAAACATGGACTAGTCACTCCTATTTACAAAAGTGGTAATCGTTCAGAGCCCTCGAACTACCGTCCAATCACTCTCCTCCCACTTTTGTCCAAAGTAATGGAAGGTATAATTGCAGAGGCACTCATGGGATATCTTGAGAGCAACAACATCCTAGTGTTACAGCAACAGGGATTCCGCCGAAATCGATCCTGCACTACAAACTTGCTGTTAGGCCGAGCAAGCTGGACCGTCAGCCGATGTCAGTGGGAGTGGACGTTGTCTACCTGGACTTCTCAAAAGCGTGCGATCGTTTGAACCACCATATTGTCCTTCACAAACTTCGAAGCTATTGAATCGGTGACCCTATACTCGGTTGGATCGGCAACTTCCTCGCTCAACGTCAGCTGAATGTGGGAGTCCGCAGCTCCATTTTCGATCCAATTGACGTCCAGTGTGGCATGCCTCAAAAATCGGTACTGGGGCCACATTTATTCCTTACATTCATTAACGATCTTGGCAGTGTATTGCAGTCGAATTTCTTACTATTTGCAGATGATATCAAATTTGGCATGATATCAGGACATCGGATAATCACATGGCGTTGCAGAGCGATCTCGACGGGGCTTATTCGTGATCATCCGACAACCGGCTCCAGTTCAACGTGACCAAGTGCAAAATCGTAGGCGCACACCATCAGCTTATCTATGAATATCGACTTGGGGACCAGCAGTTACAACGTGTTTCCCAAGAAAACGACCTTGGAGTGATCGTGCAGGACGACCTTGGTTGCTCGAGACAGGCTGAAAAGGCATCAAAAAGAGCCAGTCAACATCTTGGACTCTTACGGAGGGCATTCGGCAATTTTGAGCCATCAATCTTTCCGCAAATGCTGAACACCTACGTGAGGCCTCACATGGAATATACGATCCAGGCTTGACGTCCCTGGCGCAAGTGCGACGTTGATGCGCTTGAAGCTTCACAACGTAGAGCAGCCAAACTCGTTCCATCTCTCCTACCAAACCAGACTGCAGTCCCTGAGAGTGTACAATGATGAATATCGACGTCACTGAAGAAACCTAATCCTGGTTTACTGAATATTGACGAACCCAACTCACCCATGTCGCAATCTGTTACAGCTGAGCCAAAATACCAACCTGAGAGGCCATCAGGTCAAACTGGATGCGCACTACAGTCGACTTGATTGTCGACGAAACGTTTTCTCCCTCCGTGTGTCCCGTGCCTGGAATGCCCTTCCGGCTCCCGTTATCCTTGCCCCTACATCAACGCCTTTCAAAGAACGCCTTGATGAAACGCTTTCAAACTTGGATTACCTGACATAGTCCGTTCCACTTGGATGACGAGATAACGTAAACCTAACCATATGCTTAACGGCCCTTTCCGCAACCTGGCGGTGAGGATACATGCAGAAATGTCAATGTGATTAGCCTGGATGTAGCTAAACTGGATTAACATACCACATCTGTCAAATGAAGAAACAAACGAGTGAGTGTTGTCGTTTCCCTTTTTATTTCTCACGCACTTACTGAACTATAACACCTCTCCATACTATTTTGCGTGTGCACATCCCATTCCCACTTCAAACTATTGTTATGCAGTAGTGCATTTAACTCGGTGGACGCTTGAAATAACCATTTACTTATTCGATGATCCTTCGAATTTTAATTTTTACTCCAACCATCCTAGGGGGCTTGCCAAGCACATGCTTTTTTACCCGTGGTAAATCAGTGTTCATTGATCATTCTCTGCAAATATCCTCAGATCGACCCGAGCACCGCGTACGTATCGAATCGTTGATCCACCGTCGTCAGAAAGGTGGTGCGGTGTTTTAACTTCCATTTTGGTACCCGAATCAGGCAAGTTAGGACGCAATGGAAGGCTATTTTTTGCGTGCTTCGGAGTCAGCACACATATCAACTCGGGGAGAGTGTTAGGTTATGGGAAGTCACTTTTTGGCCGACCTGCCATGGTATGGACGTTAGAAAGTTGGATGTAGAGCGATATTCTTGATAGGAAGGACTGCTTATGAATCAATATCAGAAATCATTTCAGGGTAAAGAATTCTTTTCGGTAAATCTCATCAGACCCAAACTTTTACATAACAGTGATTGTGGATATAGCGTCAACTGGGGCTGGGATTGACTTCTTGACTGTTTGAATGACCAAAATCGATAACTTGAGACAGAGATAGAGATGGTAGACCAAGTAAACTAAATAAACATATGTACACAATTCTCACTAGTACAAGGTAATTAAGTAGGTAAGATGACGTCCAAATAACTAAGTAACGGTGTCCGTTGGCCAAGGTAGTAATATCGGCCGTATAAATCGTTTTTGGACATATAATTCCGGCTTTAGATGGTGAATGTACATAGCCTCGGCGATGGCTAAGAGCTGTTTGCGGAATCCTTGGGAGAAGTGTTCAGGTAATGAGTAAATGACTTTGAAGTCATTCTCCGAAGCTGTATGGCCACATTCAAGGAGGTGCGACATGATAGAGCTGTCTGAAGACCTCATTTCGCCTCTGTAAAACCATGCCGGGATGTGTTCACGAACCCTCTGAGATAGGCGTCTCGTCGTGCGACCCACGTATCGTGCACCACAGGAGCACGAGTACTGATAAATGATCATTGAACGGGTCAATGGCGGTAGTCTATCCTTCAAGGGTTTTGTAAGCAACGGCTTATTGTGAAAAACGATTCTCAGGCGGGCCGCGAAATAAGGTTTCTCGACAGCATCTTTCAGGCGTCTGGATAACATATCAGCTGCAGAATCGCCCTTAAAGGGTACATGTATGAAAAGCTCTTTCTTAGGAGCAATGCTCCTAGGTGGCTTTCGATTACGTTCCTTCAAATGTTTCATGATAAATTTATCCGGATAGCCATTTTCCCTGAGGGCGTCGCTGATTCTCTGTAGTTCTTCGTTGACGGTATCCGGTGTACAAATACTGCGCGCCCTGAAGGCGAGAGATCTGATTAAACTCCGCTTGTGCTGTAGTGGTACTGCGCTGTGGACTGCTTATCTTCATCGATGTAACTGATCGATATGAGAAGATAGAGTCAGAGGTTGAAATGAAAGGAATAGAAAACCGCTGGTGGAAATAACATGTAGACAGATGCTGCCCACCGGTTGCCCATTTCAGGCGATGATTGTTTTTTTTTAACTCGACGGTCTGTATCACAAGGTACGGAGACAAATGCTTGATGCATTCTACACAATAGTTTGTTTCGCAACGCGGTAAGAAACGCGTCCAGATTTATAGTGTAACTTCTAGGTCTCAACTGGACCCACTTGAAAGGCCATACGCGCCTTGGGAGATTTCTAACTGTATAAAAAGAGTGAGTGAACTGCTAAGCACCTTTATATCACCCACCAGGCTCTGATCGCTGAGCCATATGTTGCGCATGCCTGCACTCCGACTGTCGCGACGTGGTCGCTCGTGCGACCAGGGTGTGGATGGAAGAAGAGGAGAGGAAACCAATCGCTGACCTGGCCAAGAAAATTGCAGATCCTTACTTTGGACTCGGCGTCGGTTGGTGCCTCTAACTGCCGGGGCTAGGGTCAAAAAACGATGAACACGTGTTGACATGGCCGGAAGTCGACCTCAGTGGCGTTTGCGTTGTGAGTTTTCTTTCCCCTCCCTTCCAGTTTACCTTCCTCCTCCAACCACGATCTCACTCGGCGCACAATATAATACTAATCATTTTATTACTTTATTGTTTACTGATGTTCAGCGCGCTGGATTAGATTAGTAGTTCTATCAGGAAAGACGCTACGTGCCGGCCATCACCAGAAATCCTTTTCGTACGGGCACTTTTCGTTTTCATCTTACAAGTGACTTGTAGGCGAAGGATTATTATCCATTTTTGATCCTATCCTATTTTCTTTTTGGTCACATCTGTTTTTTACCCAGGTAAACTAGCATAACGCAACACAAGAGTCTTCAGATGGCTATTGAACTGTTCGCTGAGCTTGGCAATTTTGTTGCAATATGCTTCCTCGGCACATCCGGAAGAGATAGGCGAAGCACTCCTTCATTCACTTCTGGGTAGTCGTATTTACGTACCTTCCCCACCCACATGGACTCCATCTTATCACCAGTAGTTACGGCGTCAACCAGCTTCACCTGACTAGGGGAGGCAATAACCAAATCAGGCTTGCAGAAGGTTTCTGCCTTCGCTATAATAGGCTCGACCTAGCTTGGCAGCAATCCTTCTGACTACTCTATTGTGACGAGCACAACGAACGTCATGGGTGATAGCACATTTCTGTAGGATTTGGGCCACCGACTCATGGTGCCCACAGTGTCCCTGATACAGAAGATCACTACCTTTATGCGAGTCTCAACGACTCTATCTGATCTTAGAGGGCAGAACACTAGCTCGCAACTTCAGACCCCTAATGTAGAGGCTAGGGAAAACTCCCTCAGGCTTACGCACCCAATGGTAACTAGCTTTATCTACCAACCAATGACAAGTGCCCTGCAGATCATGCATTTCGGTATATTTCCTCAACCAATATTCCCTACCTTCCTTCTTGGAGCATACCTCTTGCCCCCTACCCTAATGAGTAGGTTGGCCACCTTCATATCTTTCTGCACCGTCTCATGGTGGATCAAGCTTCTTATCCACTTCTCAGGAGAGGAGAGAATCCTACCAAACTTAGCTCTCTATGCCAGGGGCAGCGTGATACCAAGATTCGGAACACCCAACCGCCTTCAACCGAGCCCGCATATAGGAAGGCCAAGGAAACATCCTTGGGCAATCGTAGCCATCTTCGGATCGCCTTTCGCACCATCCTGTTGAGGTTCTTTAGCGTATTAGGATGGGCATTGCTCACAATCAGCTCGTACTGTAGTTTAGTCAATGCAGTCGCAAAGGATTCTCAGTCGCTGTTGGGGCTTCAGTGGTGCCTTGCTTATATCGGATATCATACCATCTAACTTACGCTACTTTTAAGCTCAGAACTACCCTTCCAAGTGAATGGGAGGCTCAAGTACCGCACTTCTTCGTTAACAGTCCTTACCGGTATAACCCCACCCTCAACCTGGTACTCCCTAGGTTCAAGCACTGTCACCTTCTGCTTACCCAACTTCCTGATGGTTAACGCTCTTCACTTAGACGTGTTCAGCAATATACCAAAGGCCTCCAGCCCCATTTCTAAGACCTTCAGCCTACCATTCAAATCCGCAGCAGTATCGGTGACTAGGACCAGGTCATTCGCATAAGCAAGCGCCCAGAAAGGTTTGTCCACCGCCGCAGACTCCCCAAGCCTTATGCGTGAACCCGAGAGCACCTCATCCATCGCCATAATAAAGAGAAGTGGAGACAGGGGATCCCCTACCTCACATTCCTACCACATCTAACCTTCTCTCCATCCAACAGCACCTCTGACTACGTACAACTTCCGAAGATAGCGTAGCATTGGTGCTGGGGCTCCATGCAACTGCGCCACCCGAAGCACCGTATCATGGGAGACCGTATCAAACGCTTTAGCCACATCCAAGAATGCAACCGCAGCATTAGCGACCTGTCCATGCACAGTACGCAACAGGGAGTGCAGCGCATAGGTCGCCTCCAGACAACCGTCTCTTCGTTGAAAAGCCACTTGAAGCGATGTTAGTCTCAGATGAGTCCTCCAACGCGTGGCAAGAATCTTATGAAGCGTCTTGATAACCACCGAAGCCACCGCCAACGGCCGATACTCCCCAGGACTTTGCGGACACACGCACTTTGGGATCAGGGAAATTCTGGCCAACGTTACCGCACTTGCTGGCGCCTCTAACAAGAGCATCAGGTTAAAAACCTGTGCTAACACCTTCCATTTAGCACGCCGGAGTACACTAACAGTAATGCATCCGGTCCTGGAGCAGTATTACCATTCTTACGGAGCGCTTCGCCAATCTCTTTCACATTTGCAGGCCCGATAAGGCTACAATTTTCCTCACATTGTTCCACGGGTCTGCAATCTTCTTTACCCGGAGTCTTGATGATGGACTTCCAGTACTCCAAACCACCCTCAATAAGACCCCTGTCCGATTTATATGCTTCACGCCACGTACCATCCAACACACACTTTGCCGCATCTTTTGGTTTCTTCAGGAACAACGTTTGGATCTTTGCATAGTTAACCTTTCTAATGCGCCTCTGCCCAACTGCCGGCTTAGCCACTTTCTTCTCTCTACACTTCCACTTACACGGAAAACAATCCTGCAAAATAGCTTCAAAGCAGGACTGGGCTTTCCGAAAGTCAACTAGCCCTGCGCTGAGGTTTAAAGCCAAGTCCAGCAGAAGGTCCGAATGCAACCACGGATCCACACTAGCCACAAGCCCTTGTACAACAGCATCAAACATCAAATCAAACCATTCTTTCTGCCTTCCACTAGGCAGAGGCTTCTCCGGTGAAGGTAGCACCAAATCCTCTGACAACGGGCCAACTCTGCCAGGGATTTCCAGCCCAACCAGCTCATCAAAAATAACGTCGTCCACATCCACTAACTCCAGATCCACCTGCTGCTCAGCAGGAGAATCCCACAAACAGAGGGAGGGTGCATCACGCTAGGCAAACCCTGCAGTCGGCTCAGGTAAGACCTTCGCCTTCCGTGACCCTCGTTCAACTACCTTACCACTGCCATCCTCAGGCCCGTGGCCTTTCTTCCGATACTGGGTCAACTTCCATCCAAGCTTCCGCAGCTGCTTCTTGACTCCTTCCGCCGTACACACAGGGAGGGCTGACTCTAACTATATACACTTGCTGTTTCTCCACCCTCTGATTGTACTAATACTCAGCTTGCTCTACCGCAATCTTACATTCACTTTGACTCCATTCTCCCTTTCTTCTGGGCACATCCGCCAAGCGTTCCTCATTGAGCTCAACCGGGTGCCTATGACGCTTATGTTGCGCAAGGCCCCTTTTACTACGAAAAGATGCACCACACGACATACACACACAATCTCCGCTAACCACACATTCAACACTCACGTTCTCTCCATCCAACTTAGCATCTCCCACCCTTCCCGGATTCGAACTGTGGGTGGCTGCAGTGCTCGAGGCACTGCTTTCCGATAACTCACTTTTAGGTTTAGTAACCCACGATTCAATCATGCAGGAGGTTGACCCAACATGAGGTGTCCTGGCTCTTAGCTCAGAGCAGAGCATACCATCTTCAAGTATCCACCAGCACCTCAGCACCAATAGTCTGAACAACACAATCGAGGATCGCATGTATCAACCAAGGGTAATGCAGCGACAAATGCACACGCCCCTGGCCCAGACCCATCAAGGCAGGTTCAGTGGGATGAACACATGCAGACACAGACCCAACACACACTCGATCCCCGGAGCGCAATACCCAAACCTCAGCGGATCAGGTGACGCACACATGGGTTGTCACGCATAGGCATCCGAACCAAGAGACAAGTGCAACACATGCCACACACACATGACACCTAACCCATCAGGGCAGAACTGAGCCAGGCATATGCACACATGCAAGCACAAGACGGTAATGGGTACGATCTGACGGACCTAACCAAAGCCTTGCGAGCGTTGGAGGGGACTCGCAGAAACTCGGGGAGAGGCATACTCCACTCCTAAACAGCGGGCGCCACGTACAGGCGGCCAGGACATGTACCTATTATCCTCATCATCCCGACCAAGGCGGCGACCCTGACTTATTAAGCCTAGCAGCAACTACCAATAGCCGGAGACGCAGGGAAAGCAATAGGCACCAAAGGCGGAAGATAAGAGAGAGAGAGAGTCATAGTTACTCCTGCTGTTTACCCGTGCTTGATTGAATTTCACTAACATTCAGAGCACTGGGCAGAAATCACATTGCGTCATAAGCGATTAGTAGACATCGCAATGCTTTGTCTTAATTAGACAGTCGGATTCCCCAGATCCATGCCAGTTCTCAGCTAGCCCTTTGACGCCAAACGAGGGAAGCAAGGCCGTGTCACGCGCATGGTTTCCCGCACATGCTGCTAACCTGGCAACACGCTAGCTGAAGTCGCCTACCCATCGTCCCGGTCAAATTCCATTGATTTTGTAAGTCCCGGCTGGTCGAAGCAACCGGAACAAAAAGGAAAAAACCAGCCTTTAACTTGACCGGAACGTTTTTGACTCCAGCCCATTTGGCTCGGCGCTCAGAGCCAATCCTTTTCCCGAAGTTACGGATCCAATTTGCCGACTTCCCCTACCTACATTGTTCAATTGCAAGAGGCTGTTCACCTTGGAGACCTGATGCGGATATGGGTACGGTCTGCCACGAAGATTATAATGCCTCGCTCGGATTTTCAAAGGCCGACAAGAGCGTTCCGGACCACGCAAGAGGGGTGGTGCTTACGATTTATGGCAACAGCCTCGGCGAACCGGAGGAGGCGGGAATTAATATGGATAAGCATGATCTTAAACGCCTTGTTAACCTCAATTCGGTGACCCGAGGTCAATAAGTGTCTGATAGTCGGAGATGCCGGCGGCTTGCGCAAACACGTAGTCCAACTTGGTCCTGCTTCAAGTCAAGTCAGTACAACATTTATGCACCCAAAAGGGTTCATTTTCAGGATTTACATTAGCAACTGTAAATTCACCAATGGGTCGCCATTAAAAATGTAAAGTTCACAATGGGTAGAAGAGTGAGGATCCACTGTCATCGATCGATCAAGCAACGATTCCAAAAAGCCGAACTGATTCTTCGGGATTTGTATCCAGTGAAAACAGAAAAGTTTTCATAAAAATGTCTCTTCAGTATTCGTTTTAATTGCCGGGAAATTTTGTGTCCAAAGACTACAGATCGCGGATCCCGCGCAATATCTCGCGTGTATGTTCATTTGGATGGAGTAAAGAGCCTCAATGTCCCTGGTAGTTGGTTGAACAGAATATCTGTCAGCGTAGTCGTGCAATACCAAGATACATATAGTAGATAAGGCAGAAATGATGTTCGGCGTAAAAGACAACGGTCGATTTAAAGGCACCGCCAACAGAACGCAATCTCGCACTGAACCCATTTTGGATCACGCTCCTTCATCCGAAAACTTAGCATTCAGTCGGTTCTGCCTTTGTAACTTGCCCTGCAGTTATAAACGAATTGGTATACGCAGTGGGAGTTAGCCCCAATAGGCTGAGTCCCTCAATCCAGGCAGCGGCAGCTTATGAGTTCCGTCGATGATTGCAACTTGGACAGCGCAGAAGGTGCTCTGTGTGGCGGAAATCAGACGTCAAGGAAGCAATGCCACCTTTAAAGGGCAGCTCTACGAATACCTTTTCTTTGGGAACGGTAGATACAGCACCTTTCACTCCACGGATTTGGCTGGATAAATTTCCGAGGGTAGCGATTTGCAATTAGCGTGTTGGTAATTAGCTCTAGTCCACTGGCTAAGTAAACGATCGGACATATTCGTCTGGTGCGACTAAATGGGGTCTTCACGAGCGTTCGTTTGTGCCGCTACATGAAGCTGGTAAAATGCAGATGCTGGGCAGACCACGTTTTTCGTTTGCGACTGACGAAAACGTCTAAATATGAAAGACAGTTCCGCTGACCTGCTTCGTAACTAACTTCCAAACTGACATTTCTGTTGAAGAGAGCATCAAGATATAGTCCACATAGCGTTTGTAATAGGTAACTGCGCTATGGGATAGGCCTCATTCTATCATCAGCATGAAAAATCCGCTAATATGGGACACATGGCTACCCCATCAATTTGGCGATACACTATGCTACTGATGTAGAAATCGTCATTCTCTGTGGATAGAAACAATGATTCTCAACTGGTATCGGCAGCGAGCATCCGAAACTTTCCGCTAATCTGAAAATTTTAGCGAGTCGCCTGTTTTGGGAGCCCGGAGCGATTTGAAAAGACAGATCGAGTTGCAGGGAAACTTTTATTGGTACAGTAAAAGATTCCCTGGTATCTAGCTATAAAGGTACGACACCGTTGGCGCTCTAGATAGGGGAACTGAGCATGCACAGCACACAGGGCAGTCGCGAGTTGCAACCGAAACGAGCGCCAAGCAAAAATGGCGATGAGCAAGTCAAGCATTCGAACTCAGCAATCAGTTCCACAAACCACACCGGTTGGCTAGGTGTACAATGAAATAATTTTAGAATTTTACACAGGCAAACCGGGGAATCTCCAGACTGCTACATAGCCCTCTCCCAGAAGGGACTGTGTAAGCAGTCCTTCGATCTACATGAGGACTGTCCGTCGCTGGCCAGCCTTTGCGAGACCAGGTTGTGAAACCTGATGCAGCTGCTTGGGGAAAACCTTGCAATCAGACCCTAGCGGGCTCCCACCCATTTCCTCCCTACGGTGTCTAAACGGTAAAAAACTGTTTGTTGGGTCACAGTTAGTAAAGTTCACGTAGGCGGTTGAGCAGGAAGTTCGTTCCACTTCCAGTTGACGTGCAAGAGCTAAGCAAAAAGTGAAACCGAGGTGCAACCAACCGGTGGTGTATATGGAAAGCAAAATGAAAAAGCAGCATAAATGCATAGCAATACACAAAAAAGTGCAAAGCGAAAAACGTGCAAAGCTGTTTTTGGGTTTTCTAAAGGTTTTGCTCTTTTTTGGTAGTTTCAAAACGTTTTGATCTTTCTTGTGGATTTTCGTAAACGTTTGGTAAAAGCAGAAAATTTCAAAGGCACGTTCTATGTAAAATAGTAAGTGCGAACGAAGTCCGAAAAACGGACCGGAGGTTTGAGCTTGCTACCGCGTCGATTGATAGTAGGTCGAGTAGGAGTGCTGTCGGTTGAGGTTATCGGTTCTGCTGGAGCGAACTGACTCGTCTGACGTTGCGGTGCGAGTTGGGATGGCACAGGCTGTGAAGGTGCTTGTTGCACCGAAGTGTCAGACTTGTCGAGGAATGCTGGCTTGAGTCGATCGACGTTGATCGTCTCAGTCTCACCATTGTAGTCAATGGTAAACGTCTTGTCGCTTCTGTGTACGACACGGTACGGACCAGAATAAGGAGGTTGAAGTGACCGGGATACGCTTTCAGTGCGAAGGAATACGTGCGTGCAAGTAGTTAAGCGTTCGTCCACGTTGGTACGCAAGCTCTGTGCTCTGGGTTGCACAGGCTAAAGCTGTCGCATGTGATGAGATAGGCGAGCTGCGTAGTCGCCATAGTCGAAGGTTGTTGGCGCTTTTGGTAAGACGAGTTCATCAGGTAAGCGTTGTGTGCATCCAAAGACTAGCGACGATGGAGTGGCGTGTAAATCCGCTTTAATCGTGTTCCTTATGCCTAAGAGAACGAGCGGAAGTGCTTCGTACCAGGATGTGCTAGATTGGGTAACGAGTGATGCTTTGAGTTGCCGGTGGAACCTTTCTGCCATCCCATTAGCTGCGGGGTGGTATGCGGTGGTTCGGTTATGTTGGCAACCAAGAACGTTGAGCAATTTGCTGAAGGATCCGTCAAAGTGCGATCCTCTGTCAGTGATGACTACACTTGGGCAACCGAATTGAGCTACCCAGCGTTCTAGAAAAGCTTGCGCAACTGTCTCAGATGAGCAGTTGACTATCGGAATCGTCTCTGACCAACGGGTGAATCGGTCGACACAAGTGAGGAGGTACACGTAGCCTTTACATGGGGGCAAAGGTCCGAGCAGGTCGACATGGACGTGTGCAAAACAAGAGTCAGGAGTGGGAAAGACGCCAGGTGGGCTTTTGGTGTGTCTGTATACCTTGGCGCGCTGAAACTAAGCATGCGCGTGCCCAAAGGCGGACATCGCGATTGACGTTGGGCCATACAAGCGTTCAGGTAAGAGCTTCTGCGAAGCACGTATGCCGGGATGAGACAGGTTATGTAAAGCGTTGAAAACTAGTCGACGCATCGAAGTAGGAACTACGGGTCGGGGAGAAGTTTGTGAGACGTCACAAAGAATGGTCCCTTCAGATGAAGCTAGTGGAACTTCGCGTAGTTTCAACGAGGTGTTGCGTCGTACGTCTGTCGTAAACTGAGAAACGTTGTCTAGGTGTCTAGTTTCCCGCGGAGAATACTTGTCCGTTGCGCCACTGATTGCGTAGATCAATGGCTTGTGGTCAGTGAAAACGGCAAAATGTCGACCTTCGAGATAGTGATGAAAATGTCTGATACCTAGGTAGATAGCTAACAGTTCCCTACCGAAGGTGCTGTAACGCGTTTCGGCAGGTTGTAAACGTTTCGAGAAGAAACCTAGAGGTATCCATCGATGGTCGATGAGTTGTTGAAGAACTGCACCGACAGCAGTGTCGGATGCGTCAGTTGTCAGGGAGAGTGGTGCAGATGTGACTGGATGGGCGAGAAGCGCTATGTTGGAGATAGCGTCTTTGAGCTTCTCAAAGACAGTCTAGCGTCGTCTGCAAAATGAAAAGACCGTCGTTTACCGCGGAGCAAGTCATTCATTGGTTGAACAATGCTCGCGCAGTTAGGAATAAAGCGTCGATAATAGTTGACCAGGCCAAGGAATCGGCGTAACTGTTTGAAGGAACTGGGAGCAGGATAGTCCTTCATTGCCTGTGTTTTGTCAGGCAGAGCTTCGATACCAAAGGCGGATATGCGGTGACCAAGAAGATCGATGGAATTTTGGCCAAGCTCGCATTTATCGAGGTTGACGATAACCCCATACTGTGTTAAGCGTTGAAAGATAGCGTCGAGGTGATGGAGATGTTCCTCGTCAAAAGAGCTCGCAATGAGAATGTCATCTAGCTAAGGATAAACACATTCGAGTCCTCGCGTTACCTCATGAATGAACCGTTGAAAAGTTTGAGCAGTTTCTGAGGCCGAAAGGCATTCTGAGGTACTCGAATAGGCCGAATGGCGTGATGACTGCTGTTTTAGCAATGTCGTCTGGCGCGACAGGTATCTGATGGTAGGCGCGAACTAGGTCGACTTTGCTAAAGATAGACTTCCCAGCTAGAGCTGAGGTCAAGTGCGTGTGCGGAATGAGGTATTTATCCAGGAAGATAACTTTGTTAAGTGACCTGTAGTCACCACAGGGGCGCCAGTCACCGGATTTCTTCGGTACCATGTGTAATGGTGATACCCATGGATTTTTGGACGGGCGGATTATTCCCAATTCGAGCATTTGCTCGAATTCCGCCTTATCAGCTTTGAACTTCTCCGGGGCTAGTCTGCGAGGGCGGGCCGAAACAGGTGGGCCCTTAGTGCAAATGTGATGCATGACGTTTGATGTCACAGGAGGCAAGTCCTTCAGAACGGGAACGAGCTTAGGGTGCTTGTTGAAAAGGTCTAAAAAGGCTGTGAAGCTTGAGGTAGGACACGAATGGGAGTGATAACGCTAGTCCCGATAACACTGAGCTGTGTCCTAGAGTTGATAAGCTTCTTCTTTTGAGCGTCGACGGTGAGTTCGAAGCGTTGAAGAAAGTCTATGCATATGAATGCGAAAGGCATGGTTGCTACTATTGAAGATCAACGAAAGGTTCGCCGGAGGCGTTAGCAGCTTTTCGCCGAAAGTTGCGATTGGCGTGCCATTGGCGGCACGCAGCTTGGTCGGCGATAGTGAGACGATCTCTTCTGGGTTACGGGGTATAACGCTAACTTCGGCTCCTGTGTCGACTAGAAACTCGGTGCCGGAAGTTAAATCCCTAACGCAGTTGAGACGACTTTGGTGTTGACCGGTCGCGTCCGTCGCCGTTACGGACCGGCCGTGAAATTTCCCTGCTTCTCGGCGAAGTTGCAAGGCTTTACACATTTATGAGCTGCAGTACCAAAACGCTGATGGTACTAACAGCTAGCCTGCCTGTTACTAGACATAGAACGTTTGCAGAGCGATTTTGATCGGCTACGACGACGAGGGTTCATAGTAAGCTATTTTACCTGGCGACTATGTGTCGCAAGTTGTGTTTGCAGGGCTTCTATAGTTGAGTTTAAGCCAGTGATAGAAGTGCCCTGGGACGCGACGGCATTGATCTTGCTGGCGTCGGCTTGTGGCTGTGATCGCTCAATAACTCGATCCGCTAAATCTGCTAGTTGAGTGAGCGAAACGGAGCTAACTGTAGCGAGAATCGTTTGCGTGTTTTCCGGTAGCCGCTGTAGCCATAGGTTGCGAGGTAACGTCTCGTACATTGTTGAGGAACCAAGGAGTTGCTGCATCCCTCGTAGCAGGATTGAGGACAGTTTGTCGCTGAAGTGTTCGTCCCTCGCCTGAATGGACGCTTGATTCCCAATCAAACCCGAAGTCGCTGGCCCCCCACAGGACAGAAAGAAGACCGAATCGGACGAGCAGAGCAACAGGAATGAATTAGCAAATCACACCGTTCATTATAAAGGTAAAATGGAAAGTTCGTGAATAGTATATTTAAAGCGACCGTGGAAAGCTCTGGAAAGGTTAACTTACAGCCAATAAAGGAACTTCAACCTAGCGTTCATTGGCCGCTTCTCCTGGTTGGCTCTCTGTTCGCCCCAATCAGGGCGGATGAGTTTGGATAGCCGGCCGAGGCGATGGGGTCCTGGCTTGTTCGACTCGTGTATTCCTTCCTAACACTTCCCCCCTTTGAGTTGTGTTGTACGATTTCAGCTTGGGGTTGACTTGCATGGGTGATACGAATTTGCGTCGCCGCTTCGGCCGCTGTGCTGCTAGGTTTCGGGGTGAATTTTGTGCTTGCAGTGTTGGGGCATGTTGGGGAGTCTTCGCTTCACCGGCGTCGGCCAGGATGTCCAGAGGTAACTGCGTTGCTGGTACTTGTTGTTGCACTTGTTCCCCAGTCCGTGCCTCTAGCAGCTGATTGGCATGTCTTACCCAAACTGCCGTCCCAACCTGGATACCGTAGATCACGTTACCACGTTTGTATAGCACATGGCCCATAGCCCATTTAGGATAGTGGATGCGATAGTCTCTTGCCAGAACTTGTTGACCAACATTAAAGCTTCGCTTCCGAGCACCGTGTCGGATGTTGAATTGTCGCTCCATCTGATAGTTGCGGGACAGCAACTGATCCTTCCTGGGCCTGAGGGCATCATGCGGCACACGGATTTTCCTTTGAAACAAAGTTTCAGCCGGAGATAGGGCGTTCGGTGTCTGCGGATTCGGAGTTGTGCGATACGTCAGCAGAAATGTGTCAAGAATCTCCTCCAAGGTACCTTCCCCCTTCATCTTTAGCAAAGCTCTTTTGAGGGTATCCACAAATCGTTCCGCTTGCCCGTTCGATTGTGGGTGGAAAGGTGGAGACCTTACGTGGACGATCGCGTTTCTGCGACAGAAGACGACAAATTCAGATGAGGTAAATTGTGTTCCATTGTCCGAAACCAACGTGTGGGGAACACCGAAACGAGAAAATATCTGTCGGAGAGCGGAGACAGTGGCTGCTGCTGTGGTTCTCACCATTGGAATCACCTCCGGCCATTTACTGTGTGCATCGACAACAATGAGAAAATGGTGACCATCAATTGGACCTGCAAAGTCGACGTGTACCCTTGACCATGGTTCCGTTGGTATTCGCCAGGATTGCAATTCCGTCTTCCTTGGTTGTTTAGATACACTAGCACATCGGGGACAATTCTTGGTTAAATTCTCGATCTGGGAATCCATATAGGGCCAATACACATAGCTTCGTACCAGCGATTTCATGCGATTCATTCCTGGGTGGCCAGTATGAAATTGTCGGAGGACTCTCTCTTGAAGGATGTGTGGAATGACGACGCGATCTGAGAACAGCAGGCAGTTTCTGACGACTGATAGTGCTTCCTTCCGTTGGTGGAATTGTTGAAGCTCCGGCGTTGTAACTCTCTTAGGCCAGCCATTGAGGTGGAAATCGATCACTTGTTGTAGGGTAGAATCATGATGGGTCGCTTCCTGCACCATTTCGAATGTTACTGGTAAGGCACCGAAAATGTCAGACACAACTTGATGTACTTGGGGTTCTACGGAGATTTGAGCAACTACCAAATCCTCTGGTTCTTGATGCTGTGTACCAATTAAACGAGATAACGCATCTGCTTGACCAATGTTGTGTGTAGATTGATATTTGACGACGAAATCGTAACCAAGTAGAACAGTTGCCCAGCGTTGGAGACGACTGGCCGTGCAGACTGGAATGCCTTTCTTTGATCCAAAGATTGCGACCAAGGGTTTGTGGTCAGTAAACAGCGTGAATTTTCGTCCGTAGAGCATTTTGTGAAATCGCTTGACTGCAAACACTATAGCTAAAGCTTCTTTCTCGATCTGTCCATAGTTACGTTCCGCTGGGGTGAGTGATCTGGCCGCATGCGCCACAGCTTTCTCCGAACCATTGGGGAAAATGTGGGATATGACTGCTCCAATTCCGTAGTCTGACGCATCAGCAGCAACTACGATCTCCAGCTCCGGATTGAAATGCGTTAGCAATAGGTCAGAACACAATATAGACTTGACATTATCAAATGCGGCTTGACATTCAGGAGACCACACAAATTTGCGATCCTTTACCAGAAGTTCATTGAGCGGTCCTCGTAGCCGATGCATTTCGGGCACAAAAGAGCTGTAATGACTGATCAACCCCAAGAATGATCTGAGCTTCGCGACATTGTCAGGGGGAGGCATCTGTTTTATGGCACTTATGTTGGAAGGATCCGGACGACGGCCATCCTTGTCGATGATGAAGCCAAGATACTTTACACACTTCATGCCGGTATTGCACTTTTCTGCTTTCAAGTGGAAACCGTAGTCGTTAACGCGGTGGAGAACTGCTTCCAGTCTTTCCGTCAGCTCTCGAAGGTAGCCCCTTTGATTATGATGTCGTCCAAGTAAGCTGCGACTCCTGATAACCCAGCTAACATCGTATCCATAATTTGTTGGAAAATCGCGGGAGCTGATTTGACACCAAACGGCAAACGGTTGAACTGGTAAAGACCTCGGTGCGTATTGATTGACAGCAACTCCTTCGAAGCATCGTCGACTTCAATTTGAAGATAAGCATCTGATAAATCTAGCTTTGCAAAGTAAGCGCCACCACTGAGCTTAGCAAATAAATCTTCTGGGACTGGCAAAGGATACTGGTGCATTTTCAAAGCAGCATTCAATCCCGTAGAGTAGTCAGCACAGATACGAACGGCTCCATTGGTCTTCTTGACGACAACAATAGGTGCTGCCCACGCTGAATAGTTCACAGGTTGGATGACGCCTGCCCGCTCCAAACGATCAAGTTCCGCATCAACAATCGGCAGCGCAGCGTACGGTACCGGTCTTTTGGGTCGGAATACGGGTTTGGCACCGTCTTTGAGAGTAAGGCTTGCTTTGGTCTTTGTGCATCTTCCCAAGTCGTTGCAAAACACAGACGGGAATTTCCTTCGTAGCTGCTCGATCAGGTTGATGTTTGGTTCGTCACCTTCCGAAGAGGGCCTCGTATATCCGAGCCGGAGGGTATTGCAGACTTGACTCAGGGGATGTCGAACAGGTGGAGCTTCTGGATCCAGTCGAGTCCAAGAAGATTCAAATGTGACAGGCCCGTAATGTACACGACACCGTTTGCCCGAGCAGCGCCAAAAACCATTTCACACTGCAGCTCACCAATGAGATTAAGTTGACCTCCTGAAGCGTTAAGTGCAACATGTGTCGTTCGGCTGATTGACGGAGCACCAATATACTGCCAAGTTTTGCTGGAGATAATTGTGATGTCCGAGGCTGTATCTAGCTGAAGACGCACTTGTTGCCCGTTCAGGTGAACTCTGATGTACTTTCTGCGAGCCACATGTTCATCAGAGTAGGCCGCTTGAACCGTACTATAGTTGCTGAATCTTTTGGGAACAATTGAATGCGGTCGCGTATGTCTTGCACGCTTGAACTGCGGTCTGCATCGGCAGTGCGTTTCCTTATGGCCCCGTTTATGACACTTGTGGCAAACGTGTTGCAGGAATGGACACACTCGAACAAAATGCCACTCACCACATCTCCAACAGGCAGTCGGCGGCTTGGTATTCTGTCTGGGCTTTTCATGGCCTGTTTCACTTGGAAGCGGTTTCTTTGAGGTTGTTTTTAATACACTAAGACTTGGAGTTGATTGTTGTTTCTCCAGCATAAGCGTGTCATGCTTGAGGTTCAGCAATCGTTGGCATTCAGTGGTTATGGTCTGTAGAGTCATTTGCTGGTCTTGTTCAAGTTTACTCAGCAGCCTGGTGCGAATCTCTGCATCCCGTGGGGAATGTAGGCCACAGATAAAAATCAGGCATTTGAACTGATCTGCCGTAATGGATTTGATGTCGAATTTTTCGCACTCGCGATTGACGATGCCAGCGTAAGTGACGTAGTCATCAGCGTCCACCTTGGTGATCTTCAGGCATTGATATCGCGTGTTGAAGATGGATGACTGCTCTCCAAATATTTGGCCCAAGCATTTGACAGTCTCCTCAAAAGTGCAGTCTCGAGCGTTCTTAGGCAAAATAAAGTTGACATACCTGGAGTGCTCTGCTGTTCCAAGTTTCCTTAACAGCAATCGGACTTTCCAATCGTCATCATGGTCTCCAAGTTCAACACGGAACACATCTTCATAACGCTTGAACCAAGATTCAAAAGTGAGGCCAGCATCAGGGTCGTACGAAAATTCGGTAATGCTGTTAGTGATGGCGTCTACCGATGCGGACGGCTTGACGGTTGTAGACAGTGAACCGGTCTGGATTGAGAGTTGGCGCGTAAGAGTTTCGATCAGCCTGAGTTGGGATGCCTCAAATTGTGCTTGTTGCTGCAGCAGAATGGCCTTGAGCTCGTCAGCCGATATGGACATCTTGATTAGGGTTCAACCCGTCGCCAGCTGAAGTGTTCGTCCCTCGCCTGAATGGACGCTTGATTCCCAACCAAACCCGAATTCGCTGCCCCCCCCACAGGACAGAGAGAAGATCGGATCGGACGAGCAGAGCAACAGGAATGAATTAGCAAATCACACCGTTCATTATAAAGGTAAAATGGAAAGTTCGTGAATAGTATATTTAAAGCGACCGTGGAAAGCTCTGGAAAGGTTAACTTACAGCCAATAAAGGAACTTCAACCTAGCGTTCATTGGCCGCTTCTCCTGGTTGGCTCTCTGTTCGCCCCAATCAGGGCGGATGAGTTTGGATAGCCGGCCGAGGCGATGGGGTCCTGGCTTGTTCGACTCGTGTATTCCTTCCTAACAGTCGCCCAGCTGCAGATCCCTGAAAATCTGTTCCAGGCGAACTTTTTCAGAGGGCACAACACGCTTAATCGTGTCCTCCTTGAGAGCCTCATAGCGATTTTCGGTCTGAGAAATGATAACGTCACACACCTGCATTGATATCTCCTTGGGGAGATAGGACAGAAGCTTGCTATGTTTCGCGTATTCGGAAGTGATTCTGTAGTTATAAAACTCAGACTCAAGATGAGCGAACCACAAAAGAGGATCCATGTCCCAAAAACGTGGCACAGAGAGATACAACGCTTAGCAGAGACGCTACCTTAGGGTCTACAGAGTCCAATGTTTAAAAAATGACGCAAAAATTAAGCTACTGTATGCAAAAAATAAACCGGGAAATATGAAAAATAAATAGAATGAGCTCACCGGAGAAAAGTTCGAAATATCCGGCGCTGAGATTGTTCCGGAGTCGGGTTCACCAATTTAGCGAGTCGCCCGTATCGGGAGCCCGGAGCGATTTGAAAAGACAGATCGAGTTGCAGGGAAACTTTTATTGGTACAGTAAAAGATTCCCTGGTATCTAGCTATAAAGGTACGACACCGTTGGCGCTCTAGATAGGGGAACTGAGCATGCACAGCACACAGGGCAGTCGCGAGTTGCAACCGAAACGAGCGCCAAGCAAAAATGGCGATGAGCAAGTCAAGCATTCGAACTCAGCAATCAGTTCAACAAACCACACCGGTTGGCTAGGTGTACAATGAAATAATTTTAGAATTTTACACAGGCAAACCGGGGAATCTCCAGACTACTACAAAAAGTAGTCAACGGTCTGGCGTAGCGGCACGTTAGTAAATAAGGATTCCACATCTAAAGAACACATCACCTCATCCAACAGGTTCATTTTACCGAGATTTTCGACAATGTCAAAGGAATCTTTGTAGCAATATCGATTAAACTGCGCCCTTAGCGGGGAAGTCACATTGACCAATATGCAAGCCAATTTATGTTGGGGTGCATTGGTCACCGAGAGGATCGGTCTGAGCGGCACTTCGCTCTTGTGCGTTTTCGGAATCCCATTTAACTTCGGTATAGTTGATCCACTCGGCTTTAGGCTGTTATACGTCGTCCATCACCCGACACTGATGGAGCATTTCTAAGTGAGGAATAAATTTGTATTTGTGGTTTTGTGAGTATGTAATTTTCGTAGAAAGTAGAAGCCACAATTGAACTTTGCACAATAACCTGCCTAGACGGGGGAACGAACCGCGGACTTAAGGATTACCGGTCCGCTGATCTACCGAGGACTGACGATCAGGTGCGCAATTTAATACATGACTTCTGTTTGGTTCGCGACCTATTGCCAATAAGCTCACAGTATCTGTCCTGGTGTTGCAGATTGGCTCACTCACTCGTCATTTCCCAATGAACCGAAGTATCTGTCCTTCAGGTGTTCCAAGGGCGATGGTAAATTTAGAGTATTGGTGGTGGTGGAGACAGGTTATTGTGCAAAGTCTAATCGTGGCTTCTACTTTCGGCAAAAATTTGTAATTGTCACTGAGTTTGATGTACATCTTCCCGATGTACTTATCTTAATTCATGACTACAACTGCTCAGCCCTTAGCCGGCTTCATTACAACGACATCCTTGTCGCACAATTCGCGTAGCACTCGTATAAGCTTATTCGTAAGCACGCACTTTTCTTTTATTGGCGCATTTTTGACTCCATAGGCAACATCGGTCCGTTTGTTTCTAAAGCATATAAGCATATCGGTGCTAGTTGCCTGAAGGTCCTTCAAATGATCGAAATAGTTTTCAAACTAAGCCTCAATAAACCGTCCCATTAATTGTATGGGAGTCACTCTGTAATCTAGCCCGAAAGACAGTGCTACCATAGAGCAACAAGTTCCACATTTGACAGATTCATCACATACCGTATATTACTGAACATAAGCCTCTCCATGAATAGGCCAAAGTCATAAGTCTCTGTATTAGCCGGCCAAAAAATATGCCCGTATGTTCTTTTCGGTCAAATTTTCCACATGTTATTCTGTGTGTGATAGTTATCGGTTCTCTCTATTACCGTAGGTTTCTGATAATATCATCCGTCGTTAACGTCAAATGTGCAATATACCGAGAATTTCCGCCACAAAAATAAGGTAAAATAACAAGCACTGTGAGCAGTGTTGAGTGGACACCGTACGAAACAAATGAGGCAGGTGATGCTAAGGGGAGATAGGGGTAGAGATGTGCAATGAATTCCTGGGTGGATTTTGCGTGCGGCAAAGGAAAGGCACCAGCAGTATGCCGTACCGACGTTTCACTGCCGCGCAACTACCACCGGTCGCACGTGGGCTAAAGATATACTGCGAGGGTCTCCCTACCCTTACCCAGGCTCGAATCCGCGCCGTCAAACAAGCACGTTACCATTAGGCCACTGGCCGGCTTTTTATCAAATTGTGCATAAACTCTATATAAGCTAATCTCCATTTACAGAGTAGAAAAACTGTCCAAAAGCCATGGCTTACATTCGGTAATATACGGGGTACTTACTAGGGTCACGAATATTTGGATCCTCATCTTGGTTGTTCATCGACGATTTCTCGGGCCGAGCTAGTTCTTTTTATCTTAGTACGATCGATGGTGGCTCTAAAAGATTGGGGGTGTACAATTTGACGGCAGAGTGACAGGTTTTTGATTACGGGCAACAAGCGCGCTTGGATTTTCTGTAAGCCATCAAGTCTGGCTCGCGCGGTCCCCAGCTGGGCGGATGCGACGCCTTCGATATTAGCTGCAGAAGGCTTCATCTTGTTTCTACGTAAGTTTCAGAATCGCACGAGGATAGCGGCGTAGGCGGATACAATACGATAATAAGTTACTTTCCACACTATGCGAGCGATGTTGTATTTCAGATTGACAATGAAGCAGCTTAATGGAATCAGGGGGAACACGTCGTTTGAATAATTTAAAGTGATTAGTTCCCCTCAGTAATTTGAAAATTACAATGAGAAGATGAAGGCGTATGAACTGAGCAATCAGTCACCGGCTCCCAGTGGACGCGATTTCCTGACTTCGCGCGCTGCCTTGCGGGTAGGCTATTGAGTCAAAGGATCAGGGCAGAGACCCCTAAGTGAACTGTGTATCCGGACCTGGGCAACCGAGTGGTAGCATGCCCCCTGAGAAAAACCATGGACTTACCTTCTCACGCTTCCGCTACTGCTTCTGTTGTTGTTGGCCAACTCTTCATTTGTTTTCAATCTTCCCTCCGTTGATTCTAATTTCGATCTCAGTTTTATCGACGGCCTTACTTCGACCTCGATCTGTGTTCCGATTGGCATGCCTCAACGTACAAACGTTTATGCAAATTGGTGAACAGGCCGGCCTGGCGCGTAACCTGGAGTCTCTCGCCATTGATGTTTGCTGCGTTTCCGAAACCCGGTCGCAGAATTCCAGTTGTGTACTCAGTCTGACGTCCCATTTTGATCGCGGAACCATATCCCACCTGTGTCTACCCACTGACGCAGTAGCAGCTGTAGCAGGTTTGGCTGGCGTTGGGGTAGCACTAAGTAAGAAATCCGAAGCTGCATTGCTCGACTGGTTTCCAGCTAACAGTCGGCTATGCGCAGTTCAGGTTCAGAGATCATGTCGTATCAACAGACATCATAAAGCAAAACGCAAGTTGTTTTTCGTTTCTGCCTACGCCCAACTGACTGCAGCAGCGACTCTGTCAAGGATGACTTTACCGCCAAGCTCACCTTCTTTTGAGTACAGTGGACAAGTCGGATGTCGTTATACTTGCTGGCGATCCTAATGCACGGGTCGGTCGCCTGCTTCCCCATGAACGTCACTCTGGAGGTCAGCACACGCTCAACTAGAGACGCCCAGATAATGGAGACCGGACTCACATTGTGCGAGGATAACCACTTGTTTCTCTCTAGCACCGAACTCAGGCATAACAGCAGACATTCCGCAACCTGGCGCTCTCCATCGTCAACAAAGTTCTGGTCCCAGATCGACCACATCGCAATCAGTTTCCGTTGGCGAGATAGTACACAAGACTGCAGGTCATTCTAGTCAGCCTACCTCGACTCAGATCACGTCCTGCGCTTCGATGGGCCCCGGAAACAACAGCATCGTAAGATTGACATACAGGTTATTTGACCCCTTTGTTTAACTGAGCTATCAAGCTGCGCTATCGGATGTTCTCACCTGCAGTCCACCCCAGGATGTTGAGCAACATTAGGCCTGTTTGCACGAAGCGATGCTTTCCTCTTGTAAATCGCTTTGTGGTTTCACTAAACACCTTTTGAGAAGTTGCATCTCCGCTTGCTTGTTGAAACTGTTTAACCGCCGCCGAAATGTGTAACCAATCAGCTCATAATTTTTTGCGACAGACTCACAATTCGCAACTCAAATAAAGCTTGCGTAATGACTGCGGAGATGGAAACTGCTTCTCTCTCCTGCAATTTCCGCAAGTTCTTCCAGCTCATTCGGTCCACCGACCCCACCAGACTATCTGCGAAGCGGACGGCTCACAAATTATTAATTTGCGAAGACGCGTTTAGTGTTGGACCGAACGTTTACACTACCGTTTCAACCACCATCCACTGTCTGTTTGTACGCCCAAGTGCATGCTTTGGGTCATTTCATTGAAGCCATCTACTGAAGCGGTCTTCGTCGATATTCGACACCTCAAGAGGTTTAAGTCTCCCGGCTCAGATAAACTTCGTATGAAGATGTTCAAGTTTGGCGGCCCAGCGCTTGTCAAACAGTTCACATTGCTGCTTTCCAAGTTATGACGAGAAGATCCCATCCACCTAAGGTGAGAATAATTGTACCGCATCATGCGCCAATCACAGGGGAATCAGTCTGATGCCGGTTGCTTCTAAACTGTTAGTATCCATTCTGCTCCGTAGACTATCCCCGATCCGAGAGTTGCTTTCTCGCGAAGCACAAGCTGGCTTTCGCTCCGGTCGAGGATGTGTGGACCAGGTCTTCACTCTTCGCGAAATCCTTGAACACCGCCGCCCTTACGACAGGCCATCCACTGTCGTCTTTTTGGGCATTCGAGCTGCATTTGACTCGGTCGATCGGCCTACTTTATGGCATTGTTTATTAAGAAACGAAGTCCCTGGAAAGCACCTCCATTATTCGGGAGCTTTACCTCCAAGTGTCAAGTAGAGTTAGGATCTATGGCAAGCTTTTCTCACTCTTCGCTATCATTACTGGTGTACGACGGGAATGTCCTTTGTCCCCATTACTTTCAGTTTTGCAACTGAGGACGTTCTGCTCAGATCTATGAAAAACTCTCAAATCTTGGTGTTGAGTTCTTTGCTTGCAATCGCGTGACCGGCTCAGATTACGCTGATATCGCTCTTCTCGGTGACGACTCACAGAGTGTACGGCTCATTTTGAACCATCTGGCGATTGAAGCATCTACGTATGGCATGCACTTTCCTCTCTTGAAGTACAAAGAGCTACTCCAGAACTAGGTTGTTTGCCTATCATTTACCATTGAAGGAACACAGCTAGAGGTTGGAAAACTTTGTCTACCTCGGAAGCTGTATTTCTGCTGATGGTACTATTGTGAAGGAGATATCTCTTCGCATCACCAAAACCTGGTATGCTTTTACTAATCTGAGTCAATTGTGATATCGGCGGTGCGAATCCCTTCCGTAAAAATGAGGGTCTACAATGTTTGAGTCCGCGCCGTCCTATTGCACGAAAGTGAGTCCTGGCCGATTCGTGTGGACGACGTGTCGACTTTTGGTCTTTGACAATACATGTTTGCGGCGGATATTTCGTATGTGCTCGCAGCACCGGGTCTGCAATGATGAAGTGCGGCGTAGCGTCTTGGAAGAAATAAACCTTCCATCAACTAAGGTGCCTTGACCACGTCCTACACATGTCATGCAAGCGATTACCACGCCGCGCCTTATTTGCTCGCACGGGATTGAATTAGAAGAGAGGGCGTGGAAGTCAATCAAACACTTGATGGCAAAGCGTGAAATCGCCGACTTTGTCTCACAATCGTCGGCCATGTACGTCTTCCTGATTTAGGGGTCCAAAGATGAGGATTGCAAGTGGCTCGACACACTTAGTGACATGGCGCGAAACCGGAAGAACTGTGTATTTAAATGTTTTAAACAATGTGCTTAGAGATATATCAATCAAAATGACAAAAAGAGAACAAAATGCGTGTGAAAACAAAAAATCCAAAATATATCTTCACATTTCTTGACATGTGTACTCTCTTTTTTACTTTTGTTCTTCACGGTTTTTCGATGGCTCCATGTCTATTCATAAACTGATGCTTATATAATATACATAAATTTCTTAAACAGGTGTCTCCGAAATGCACATGCCGAACGCAGCTTTGAATCCTTGACTATCTAGATCTAGGAGTCTGGCCATACATAGTCGCGGGTTCGGTATGTTTTTATTGTTGGTATTGTGTTCACACGAAATACTAACGGGGATCTACAGATGCTTAGTTGCAGGTATGCTGCTTGACATGAACTCTCGTCCCAGATGGTTGACACCGCCTGAAGGTAGCGTTCCTTCTTATAGCTTCGGTGCGCGTTCACGCGGAACCGCTAACGTTGTACTCTATCGACAAATCCACTCCCTCATAACTATGACCAGAAATACGGGCTTTATAATCGTTACTCGTTGCTTGAATACTCTTGCGAGTCACTCTTTGGAGTTTAACAATACTAACAACACCCGAAATTTTGCTCAAGATAGTTTGTGCATGGCCACAGCTATTATATAAACAACACTTTCCAACGTAAGCTCCTCCTTCGCTTTTCCCGAGCGTCTAACGATGCATTGAACCGTCTCGATGCAGACCAAAGATAGTGAAGTTTGGTGCAAAATTTTAGACCGATTTGGAACACGTACCTCGCAAGTTTTGTTATGGCACATGCCTGACTCTGGCTCTTTGAATCTGTCACTTAAACAGTCGGCATCTTCGGGCTGGCTACCGCTAATGATTATGTGAGGTTAACCTGGTGCTGATTGAAATCATCTCTAAAGTATCACCAATAGGGTCATTTTATCTAAACTGTTTCGTCCGAACTATGAGCGGATCCCTGAAGCATCTGTTAGTTTGACTGAAGCACGAAAACGTATACAGTTGTAAGGTTAATCTCATACTGTTTGAAATGTTTTAAAACGAATCCTGATGAACGTGAATGTTTAGTGGGTTGTGAGGATCCGAAAGATTGGGGCTAGTGAGGATTTTTTTAACAACTGAGTAGCCGAAGAAGGCTTAACATAGCAAGACTAACCGAGGGCGGCTTTCAGTCGAGTCACTATTATCCACATTGGTTTGATTTTCATATCAATCAACCTGAGGGGCACTCTGCAGAGTCCACTGTGGCGAAACACCTGAAGGTACGTTGGATGTTGGCATCATGTTTCTTACCCCTGAATAGATTCCACACAAATTACATCGGTTGGAACTGATTAAGGCATTTGTATACTATTATCTTCTTTCATTATCACTGGATGATTCTGGAAACTTACAGGCTTTTCACCAGATTGACGATGACCAATCGTCAACCCTGTTTTTGGTAATGAAAACAAAGCTTCAAAAGAGAATCATCGTGACATTTAACTCCCTGCTCGCAAGTATCATATCGTGATGCCTAATTGTTACACGCGTGAATGGTAGACCGAGTTCCGCCTGGCTTCTGTCACGAAAGACATGTTGACAGCATGTTTGCGCCACATCAAGTTTCAAAGCTGTGACATACGGAGGACTAACCCTAATGATTCTACTTGAATTTTGACCTACTTTTCATTCATTCAGTGTCCCCTGTTTACCAGTTGCTCATCCGAGACCTTGCTATTCTGGAATTACTTTGCTGCAAGTTGCGACGTTCTACGCAGGTCTACGAGAAGCTCTCTCGAACCTCTCCCCCTTCTTACTTTGTTATCGGACACATCACGAGTGTCTTAGATAGATCTTCCGGTTTGAGGTTCTGCCAGCTAGTCGGTCGATAAATTTATGATAACATGATGTCTGTCCTGGGTTCCAACCGAACTATTGTGCTAGCTCTGACCACTACAGCTAGCTAACCGATCTTCATACAATAACCCGCGCTGGCCTTCTATCATTTGTGTGGCCAGTCTTTACACATTCTCAATACAAATAGTATCTTCCTACAGGTAATGTGCCCAGGCGTCGGCCGGTGGCCGAGTGGTCTGCACGTTTGCTTTGCGACCATAAGGTCACCGGTTCGAATCCGCGTAGGGGTGGGCGTCCTCGCGGTATACTCAGCCCGCGCGCGACTGGTGGTGGTCGCGCGGCAGCGAAGCGCCGTTACGGCGTACAGCTGACACACTATCATTTTTTTATATTTTTCCCTCAGCGTGTGCTTCGCAACCTCAGAGCACAAGGCGCTACTGCAGAACTGGGCCGATACACCACCAGTTCTCATTGTAACAGTTATCAGATGTAGTTGATTAGATTGCTGTACAATGTAGCTTTATTATATTTGGTAGTTATGTCGCCGGTGTTGATATATAAACATCAATAAGATCCTCGTGGCTCTGCGAAGTGACTTATCTCTAGAGACGGCGAGATTTCCATTCATCATCCAAGGACACGATGCATAGCGCTTCGATACGGCAGATGTTACTGTATTTAGCAGAAACAAGCACTCCGTGGATGGTGAGGAATTAGCCCTTTTAGTTGCTGATGTGTGCGCAACATCGATTGCATCCGGCTGGAACAGTAATTGAGGAATGCGGGATTTTACAATTTGTTTGTAATAAATCATCTGATGATGTACTGACCGCCTATATTGTGCTTCTGCATTCCACTTTAGTCAAGTATTCACTTATTATCGCTTACTTTAGCACTCATTGTCTACTGTTGCTGCACCTGGCCGCGGAAAACCACCGAAGAGGTAGCCGATGACAAAAAAAAACACGAAGAATCGACTGTGAAATTTAGCGTGGTTGGTGTACACCCATCATACTGAACAAGTCCCTGGGGACCGGCCACGTCACTAGTTGGCTAATTCGTCCGACAGGGTGCAATTCCAGAACCTGGTTCTTTATCTCTGACTGAATATTTTTACTTCACTCCATACAGCAACACAGTAATTTGAGCGGATGCTTCACTGCAGCACAATCAGAATGGCCCAACGGACGAGGGGGAAGAATGATGACTTAGTATAAAAACTGAATATCCTAAAAAAAAAACTTTCAGGGCCGATGTCTACAACATGCGGTCACGAACAGTTGGTTATCGTGCGGCATGGGTGACAGTTTCTTTGTGGTTTTCGCTGCCCCGCGTCCTAATCGGCCATTATCCCGCAGATAACTCAGCATCAAACACAATCTAGTTAGGTACACCGACTAGGAGACGACAGCATACGTTCCACTGGTGCCGGCTGTGAGCCAGCTCTCAAGTCAAACAGAATGAGCCATGTGGACTCCAGCCTGGACAGCGAGAACAACCAGCATTATCCAGTTTAGTCATCAATAACTTCATTTCCTGTTGCCAAGTCAATAGAGTGTTGCCATCCTCGAGCAATGTGCTACCCGGAGAACAAAGCTCCACTGTGACAGACAGTGAGCGAGCATACGTAGCACCCGCCCAAATCAATGCGACTTAGTCAATATCATTTGCTGTTCTAAAGCACTTTGGGACTGCCAACATGTAGCGCTCCTCTACGCCATCCGGCACCACCCCAAGCAACAATCAAGGAGTTGAAGACGCCTCAGACCGAAGGGTTCAAGCCTCACTCCTCAAGGGTAGGATATCCCTCACTGCGGCTTTGTACACACGGTCTTTCAGATCGAGGGAAACTAAGATCGGACATAAAGATGTCGCAGATTCAGAAAGGCAGCTCTTTCTTTCGTAATACGTGAACAAACTAAAGTGGTCACATTTCCAACGCTACGTGCGTAGCTACCAAGATAGGTGGCTCTTTTAGCTATTTCATCTAGCATTTTACTTCAATTCCCTCACCGTTGTTAATTATTACTACCTTAGCAGTAGTCGAATCCACTGCACCTCATTGTTCGGCTGTTTAAGGGAGCTGAGCTGGATTAATGATCATTTGACCGTAGGCCATCAACTGATCTCCCTTTCACCAACGTGGCTAGCTTGTGAGCCATGTGCGTATCTCTAGGCCCAAACGATCTGGTCTATAATCAGCCTCATCAGATGCTCAGTTCTCAGTCATCGAGCGGACCGCCTGTCTGTGCCGTGCTTTCTTGCAGGCGATAACGGGTTGTTAAAAATTAGGCGCAACTCTTGCTGCATATGCACTTTGGTCTGACAGTTAGCTGCATAAGAACCATAGTTACCCCTGTCATCTTGCTTTCGATTGCGACCTTGATCATAATTGCTTACTAGAAGCGTTGCATGCTCGTGCTTGATCGTCATGCAGATAGCGATCCCACTGATGGCTACGTTGTTTCCGTTTGAATCGGACGAATGATCTTAGTAACCACTTGAATAATGCTTTCGGAGTTCCACATATCGCTGTATTTGCTTGAAACTCAGTGTTCACTAAAACGCACTGAAGGTGACACCACGATTGGTGGCGAAACGTCCGCAACACAATTACTCAGCTGGGAAATAAATCAACATTTCAGCAACCAAGTCGAGCCACTTGTATTTCGAGTTTTTGCAAGGTCTTACCTATTGGAGTAAATCCACTAACCACTACCAGTGCCATCAATCAAGAAGGCCTGAAGCTCCATGTACGATACTGTTGACTGGTGGTACCGCATTGTTTTGCGGCCTCTGGGTTGGTGCACTCCAGAAGACCACATATGATAACCTTATGTCATTTTCTTCTGGAGCCGACTATCGTGTGTTCTGCAGTCCATTACTACGCCAGTAAGCAGAGTTGATGTACAGTCACCCGGATCATCGGTTTGCAACACGGCAAAAAAAACCCAGTAAGGATGCATTAAGCATGACGGCGCAGATTATCTCGTGTCACTACACTAACGTAAATGCTTCCGAAAATTTCGCCCCTGAAATAAATCGTAGTTTTTGTCAGTGTCGCTGGCTCTATACGTTTATTGTGGCGGTTCTCCGTTACGGCGCATTGTGCCAGCGCCATGCTTACATGTAATGCTATCCACCGTCCACTGTTTATGCGGGCTTTTGTTTTCCAGGCTCCATGATCTCCGCACTTCGCAACAACACTCCTTTATGAACCGGTCATCTAATGTCCCCTATCAACGTTATCTCAAGATGCTGCTCTTTGCAAGTCCTTCGGAAACGCGTGCAACCCCTTTACTTCTCATGCGCTCACCCGCGCTTAACCGCTCCGACATTCTGCGTTTTATTCGCCCATCAGCGTGCTCATATGCAGCAGACTCGCATTTTTACCATTCCGAATGTGATAACTCTCAGTCGAATCGCCCTGACTCCCGTGGCGGCCCATTGTATTCTTTCTGAACGTTTGTCACTTGCTCTCAGCTTGATCGTTATTGCTGGATTATCTGACGCCGTAAGCATGTCTCATTACATTTCATGCATCTTCCAGCTGGATGGTTATGTGGCCAGAATATTTAAAAACCAACAGTCTTTGCTCGGAAGCTACTTGGATCCGATTGCTGACAAAATATTGATCGCCACACTGGTCCTCTCTTTGGGCTGGGTCCACATTTTGCCAGGTATTTTACCAATCTTTGATTATCCTCGTCTGCTCCAGGTAGTTTGGCACTTTTGATCGTCGGACGTGACTGTGCTATCATGAGCATTGCCGGCTATTTGAGCTATTTATCTTTACCGCCATCTGTGAGCCTTATTAAGGGGTTGTGATAAATAATTTCATTGGTTTCAGGTGAGACGGTTGAATGTCATTCGAAGAGACTACTCGCCAATCGAAATGAAAGCCTCTAACATAAGCAAGGTGTTATTTTAGATACTCTTGGAACAAGAACGGAATATCAATAGATATTGATAATTTTGGACTCTGTACAATGTGCTATATCCTACTCTTGTCAGTTAGAATGAGGACTCATCAGCAGCCACAAGGTCTACACTCTGCTCCCGTACAATCCTTGCATGACCACCGACCTGCTCTCTGTAACAAAAGTATTTCAACTAACTTTGGAATGCTGAGCGAATATGCTTGAGCTTTATTTTATAGTGGCCCCAGTACTCAAATACTTAAGAGATGCACGGTTCCACAGAATCCGTTGAGTCGTGTGAATACGTAATACATACGGGTTGTAGCATTGAGCATAAGACCGCGTATAGTTGATTTAGGGGGTGTGACTGAAACCCACCGACTGACTACCTCCGATGCGTTTGACATCACCTACCAATGGGAACAGCATCTGCCGGCGTTGGTCATGCAGGTAAAGGCGAGCTTGGACGATGAACGTTAGGTTACAGCGACCTGTTATTGTTCTCCTATATGAGAGAACTCATGCACTCGCGGGGGTAAATTCTTAGCATTTACATTATCGCTCCTTACGTACTAAAACAGTAAATCAAAAGAACATAAAAAAGAAGAATGTGAACAAATGCGCAGCCGATATTTGAACTGGCAGTAGTGCTGGTAGACAAGCAAACGTGTGAAAAAACAAGGCTGAATTTGTAGTGTGTAGAAGAGTCAAATAGCTTCCACAGATCATCATTTGGCAGGTGAAAAGTGTCGCCTAGTGCATCGGATGAAAACTGGACACATGCATTCAAGGATCCACTAGCGAAACTCGAATTTTGTAAGTAAGTTCTTTGAAGGAGGCCGGTAAAAACGATGAGAAGACAATGTATACGACTACGGAGAATGTGTGGAGTTGCAGGTACAGAAAAGAAACTAAAAGCACTGGTTTCAGAATGCAAGTGTTTCACCAACGTGTATTGACCAGAGTAGGTTTTCTAACAAAGGCAGTAGGGTGCATGATTTGGTAGCTGACAAGTGGAGGAGAGATGGCCGCTACTTACCAACACGAAGAAAAAAATGACTAACATTTAGCGAAGTTAAATGACTGTGCTCGGGACGAAAACCATCTAAGGCTCACGTAATCTTCGAAGCAACGGGATGACACAACGTTAAGACAAGGGTTTCAATGTAGATCCACCGAATAAATGGTGTACAAAGCATTTCGACGTTTAGCTGGGTGAGGTGAGTGTGAATTGTAAAATAGTCGCTCTTTGATGGGCACATGTCTAGCTGGATCCTGTTCGCAACCGGCAGGTTGAGCAGCACCGATCTGTCGATGTTGTCCATTGATATAGATGTACTGACCACTCGGCCGAATTTCTAGGTAAAAAGCATGCTCACCAGAGCGAGAATAGTCGTGGTGTTAACACAGGTCACCATTATCCGCCATGTGTCGGCTCCGAATAGGATCGAAAGCTACCTGGTGCTCAACTGATTGGATTTTTTTGACTGCTAAAGACTTATTCACCTCAGAGCACATAATGGATGAATCACTTTTTCCTCTCCTTTTAACCAGCTTAACACGGTCTGTCAACTTACGACCATCGTACTCAGTATATCGGCGTCCCTCTTCAACCTCAATGATTCGCCCTATCTTTATGGGATGTGGTAAGTACGCGCAGCTCGTTTGTACCCAGACGTGGAGCTGTTTTGAAGTGTTCGTCGCGCCGTAATCCATGGCTGTCTACCTACTGATAATATCTTTTTTGTGCACCGCACCGCAGGGCTTTTACCGCTGGGACGACACTGGCTTCTGGTGCTGATTATCTCAGGAAACTGCCGGAATGGAGGCGGCTTGCAATCGAACGATCCAGGCGAGGTTTGAAAGGGCACAATGACACACTGGACTCCTCGTGACTTGGAACCTGTTACATCTGCCACATGAATCATATACAAATCGTAATATATTGCACACATGTCCAACAACAAATCACTAAAAACCCGATTTTCTGTATCATGCCAGGTGCTTGATGTATAGCCGTTTCACTAGCACTGCAGTTTTGAATTTACCAGCCTAACCCGCGGTTAGTGTATCATGCTGATCACTTCCAGGTACCCCGATCATATCGCGCTTCTGTAGTATGCTAATCAATCACTCGAGTGGCGCTTGACTCCTTAGTTTGTCATCAAGTATGTCCAAAATGAAAGAAATTCGGTTTTGAAATAACTTTACTGAGAATACTCACTTGCATACGCTGGCTGATCAACGGATCTTTCTATCCAACAAGCTTGTACCACCTGCCTGTATTCTAGAAATATTTATTCAGAAAATATGACCAGCTCGATTACAGGGGATGTCTTGTTGAAAATATGCGGGATTGTTGTGCTGTTTTACTTCTATAAGTGTTGACTTCAATCAAATTTAAATTCTGTTTGTAGGTCCCTAATATGCATTCATCTCCAATGTGGTGAAAACCTGTATATACTACAGCTTGGGAGTCAACAGGTATTCAAAGGAATCACTTATTTACACTGATGCATATAGGCCATGTAACCACACGAGGTAGTGCGCTGCTGGGACACTGCGGGGGCATCAAAAATCATGCAGGAGCAGGAGTTCATCATCATTACCTATTAGTTGAAGGTGAGAAACACTTCAACCATTGCGTCGCAATACGGAAGACCATCAACCTTGTACACGTCAGCCAGAGGTGGGAAACACTTCAGCTAATGTGCCGCAATACACAAAGGAAAAGGAAAATAAATACAAAAGCTGCATGTCAGCTGAGCTACCAGCAACGCATAGGCATCGTTCCGGTAAGCTACCAGCCGGCTACTAGGCAAAAAGAAAAATTATTATGTTTTACACTATGAAATGAGATGGTAGGTGGAGGGGGAGGCTAAAAGGGATGGGGAGGGACAAAGAAACTCACAGCAGGAACGCCACTGTGGTCGGCTCCTTACATGTCAGCAAGTGTATCCAGCCAAACGTGTTCACCGCCTTTTGGACCCCAACCAGGGAGCCGTGACGCTCCAACCGAGGCCAGATCCCAAGTGAGGGCCTTTATTCCTCTTGATCAAGTCATCGCTTGGCCACCCCTCCTCTTCTTCCATCCACATCCCCGGTGAGCAAACAACGCACGTCGTGGAAGTACGTGGGCTGGCATGCGCAACACGTGGCCCAGCCACGGAGCCTGGTGCGTGAAATGACGGTGCTGAGCGGTTCAGATCGTTTTTCTGTGCCGTAAACAAGGCGTCGAATGCGTTCGTTACTCACGCGGTGTTCCCACCAGATGTGAGCTAAATTGCGAAGGCACCGGTGGTCGAACGTAACTAGCCTCTTCATGTCTGCTGATCTTATGGGCCAGGTTTCGCAACCGTACAGTGGGGTCGAACGTACCGCTGCATTGTATACTCTACCTTTCAGGGGGAGAGTAATGTCGCGCCGGCGTCATAACTGTCGGAGGTTAGCAGAAGCACTTCGATCTCGTCTTCGATCCCAAGGGCGCTGATACAACTTCCCAGGTAGTTGAATTTCCGAACGACTTCTAGCTGATCCCCACCAAGGGTCAGCGCAGAAGGTGATCCCTGCCAATCTTGGAGGAACGCTTTGCATTTCGGTGGTACAAAGCAGAGCCCGAAGCGGCTGACAGCCAGTGCTAATCTGTCCAGCGCGGCTTGGCACGTCTGGAAGCTGTCACAGATGAGGGAAATGTCGTCTGCATACTCCAAGTCAAGAAGTTGTTCTCCTGGGAGTAGCTCCATACCTTCGAAGTCATGTCCTGTAAATGCAATCTCCATGACTTCGTCAATAGCGAAGTTGTAGAGGAAAGGTGACAGCGGGCATCCTTGTCTCACACCGCTGGAGATATTGAAGGATGGCGACAACTTGCCGTAAGCCCTCACTCTGCCCGTGCTACGCAAATATAATGCTTTGATAATATGTACATATTTCTCGGGCACACCTTTCCTGAGTAGACATCTCCAAAGGGCACATCGATCAACCGAATCGAAGGCACCTTTGATGTTGAGGAACACGACTACGGTGAGCCACCAATATGTGTGACAGTGCTCCAACAACTAACGCAAGGTGAAGATGTGGTCGACGCAGCCACGACCCCGACGAAACCCGGCTTGCTCCTCACGAATCTGGCTTTCACGAGCGCCAGTCAGTCTGTGGAGGATTATGGAGGCGAGTAATTTGGATGCGATGGAGATCAAACTGATTCCTCTATGGTTACCGCATTCCGAACGGGAGCCTCCTTTGAAGATGGGAACAATAACGGAGCGGCTCCAGTCGGTTGGGACAGTCTCCTGCTCCCACGGTTTCACTAGGAATCCATGTAAAGCATCAACAAGAGCAGTCTCCGAATTTGAAGGGGGCTGGAGGAAGATCATCTGGTCCCGCGATTTTGTTCCACTTCACCAGTCCGATCTCACGTTTGACTTCCAAGCGAGAGGGTGGATCCAAAGGGACAGCCCACGGAGCAGGGCGATCACTGACCGGCGAATCAAACAATTCTAGCCGATTAAATTGCTTTTCAAAATGGTCAGCCCAGCGCTCCAAACGTTTTTGACAAATTGTGGATAGGCTGTCCACTCTCGTCACGTATAGTTTCACTAACACCAGGTCTTCTGTTGCGCGTTTCCCGTATCAGACGGAACAACTTACGATGGTTGTCAAGGGCAGCGGCCACTTCCATCTCTGACGCACGGTGAGACCACCAAGATTCGCGGTCTCTCTTCAGGCTAGCAAGGAGTCTTGCCCAGAGTTCTTTACGAGTTTCATTGTATTCGCTTCCAGCCGGGATATGCCGGCGAGCATCGATAAGTTCTAGAGACTGCGAAGAGACCCAATATCCATGTTGGCTATTAGACATACCACATGAGGATTTGCCTGGTGCTAGTAAGTTTTGGTGAACATATCACCAGTGACCATCAATTGTCTCCAGTGAGCGCTTACTCAATTCGCATGTCAGCGTACTTCGATACGCATTCAGAACAGCTGGTTTTGTCAGTTGGCTGGTGTCAATGCGCTCACAGCGTCGTCGTGGGCGTCCGCCAAAACGCATTCGCATGTCAGCACATACAAGTGCATGGTCGGTGTCTACAGCTGCACTCCAAACCGAGCGACAGTGCTGGACGCAGCCTCTCCATCGGCAACTTATCGCAATGTGATCGATTTGCGTCCAAGGCTGGTGGGCACCAAGTCACCCTCCGGCGGGTGTTGTGTCGGAAGTTAGTGCTCGCAAGAAATAAGCGAGCATCTTCACACAAATGAAGTAACCGCTCACCGTTATCATTACGGGAGCCTGCACCGTGCTGACCGCCCAAATGCATTTCATCAGTGGACAGCTTTCCAACTTGTGCGTTCAAATCCCCAGCCAGCACAACAGTGTCCGTGCTTCTTCTGTGGCGAAGGAGCAGGGTCAGTTGGCGGTAAAAGTCGTTCTTTAACGAATCACCTCTGTAGTTTTTGGGTGCGTAGGCAGCGATGATGAATAGACACCTATTAGTCTCGCGCAACTTCAAAGCTATGAACGAGTCAGCCAATCGGACCGCACACATCCGGCTACTGATTGGAATCCAATCAACCAGAGCAGCTTCAGCCCGGGGACTCAGGGCAATACCAACACCAGCTTGGCCGGTGCTCGAAGCTGCATCGGCACTGGATAGGCGCAATGAGAACATTGCTTGCGTCACCTGAATAGGATCGCAGAGTTAGCACAGAGCTCGAGTCTTGCAGGCGGGTCTCCGATAAGCAGCAGATGTCGATCGAGAGGGTCTCCAATGTTAGGGCAAGTGCTGCCTGTTGACCGATCTGTAGTAATGTGCGTACATTGAGGCATGCCAATCTGAAGGAGGATCGAGGGCTCCAAATGCAAACCGATGAACCGGAATGGGCTGCTTGGTTGGACATGGGCTTGTCGACAGGAGAGTAGTGACGCTCCGCGTTCACATGTGAGTTGAAATTAGAAGATAAATGCCTAGCAAAGCATGTTGGGGGAGGGCCAAGAATCGGGGGGTTGAAAACTGGGAGTATAAAAGTGAAGTTGGAACGGGACGGTAAGAGTGAAAAAGCGCAAGAGGGGGAATAAGAAGACGGGAAGGCTTGAGCAGTAGCATCCAAACCCCTATCCACCCTGCTCGATGCAGCAGATAGGGTATCGTTGATTATCCTCTGCGGTGGCCAGAGCATCAAGAAATTGTTTGAAGGAAAATTCACAGTATTGCGTGGGCAGGATACTGTCAGGTTGCCCAGGCCTAGACAGGAGAACGATTAGGGTTCTCAACCAAAGCCTTTGGTTCAAAAACGTGACCGCAAGGCAGCGGCGTTGTGGCACTGGACTACAAGGAGTCCGTTTTAAGGAATAAGGTGCCACCCTCATTCCAACCCCCAACCTGGAGGACTAGGAGGCTGAGTTTGTCTGGCCTTTAACCATTGACCAATCTGGTATTAGTGACTCTGAAGGTGCAAAAGCACCACCCATCATGGTTCAATGAATCGCTGAGGCACACAAACCATCGCACCACGGTAAGGTTCAGCCTCATTATGATGGAATACGCAAGATAAGACACATGAAAATGCGAGATACTTAACACTGTATAATACAAAAACCAACAGGTAATATACTGCTTAGTAACATGTTTCCAGAGCGAGATCGAGGTTTGAGGCGAAGGATAAGCGGGAGGAGGAGGGACAAGGAGACTCGCAACACAAAGGAAATTGCGGTCGGCTCCTTGCCATTCCAGCAAGTGTATCCAGTCAAATGTGTTCATCGTTCTTCGGACATCAGCTTGGGGATCAGGAGACACCAACCTATTGACTGAGTAATCACTTGGCCGCATCTTCTCTTCTTCCATCCACAACCAGCACATATTGCGGGAGTCGATCTCCTGTTGTCCGTTTCCCGTATAAGACGGAATAACTTACAATGGTTACCAACGACCGGCTGTTTCCATGGGTGATGCACGATGAGACCACTAAGCTCCGCGATCTCTCTTCAGGCTAGCACATAGTTTCGCTCTGAGGTCTTTGCAATTTTCGTTTTCTAGTGAGAGGAAGTCATGACCTTCGGAGGCTAGCCACTGTCACCTGCTAAGGTGACGTGCGTGGCAGTGGAAGATAGGTTGTGCTATATCCCAGTTAGCTTACAAATTGTGCAGCCCAGCCGACGTCCCCCATGGCTCAGTGGCTTAAGCTGCTGGCTAGTTGGCATCTGCCTCTAGCGGTCATGGGTTCGATCCCCAGTGGGGAAAGGCGCAACACTGACGAGCCCCAATAGGGCGAAACGCGTCTGGTGCTTTTCCGGACTACACTGTGCTATGTAGCTTGTGATCAGCTGGGATGAAAACATTACAATTACAAAATCCTTCTACTCACTAGTAATTGTCGTTGTGTTTGCTCACAGCCAAATGTGCCAGCGAGCATCCAGGAGTTCTAGAGAATGCGCAGAGACCCATTGTCCAGATTGTCAACTTTAACTGTCACACGAAGACGTCTGTTGCTCATATGCGGCCAATGACCTACAAATGTGTTCAGTGAGCGCTTACTGATGCCGACATACCTCGATACACATGTAGAACATCTGGCTGCGCTAGTTGACAGGTGTCCATGCGCCTGTAATGTCCACAGAATTGAACTCTAAGATCAGCATAGACGAGTGCGTGGTCAAAGCCTATGATCGTGATCCAAATCCAGTGGCAGTTTTGGACAGCCTCTCTAGCGGTAACTGATCGTAAAGTGATCGATTTGCGTCCATGGTTGGTGGGCGCCATGTCACTCGCCACCGAGTAGAGAAATATACGAGCATCTTCACACAGGTGTGGCAACCGCTCGCCGTTATCAGTATGTGAGCCTACACCGTGTTGGCCACCCAAATGCAGTTCATTAGTGAATAATTTTCATCACAGTATGCGTACTTATTCTGTAACGAATGAGCCCATTCATTTTGCACCGAGTCGGCACTACACTTCGTGGACGCGTATGCAGCAATAGCACACAGGCATCGTTTGTCCCCGTGCAACTTCGAAGCTCTGAACGAGATAGCCAAACTGACGGCGCACATCCGGCTGTGCGCCAGGGCAGCTTCAGCCTGGAGACTCAGAGGAATACCCACACCGGCATTTGAAACTGCGTCATTTCAAGTTAAACGCAATGAAAAAGTACCACCAATGTCGATTGTATGGAGTAGTAAAATGGGTCCAGAGCTCCTATTCTGCAAGCAAATTCCTGATAAACAGAAGATATCAATCGATAGGGTCTTTAATGTTTCAGTAAGTGCGATCTATTGGCCAATCTGTAATAACGTGCGCACGTTTAGTTACCCCAGTTTTAGCGAGGATCGACGGCTCAAAAGAGACGGATGAACTGACGTCCGTTCGGTTGAACGTGCAGTCACCGTCTGGAACGGAACGACATCCTACGATTGTGTGGGAGTCCAAATTATAAGACAAGCGACCAGTGAAGTAAGATGGAGGTGGGCTGAAAATAGGGGGTAATTCAAATTGGAGCGGGATGATAATGATGAAAAAGCGCAAGATGGGAAATGGAAGACGAGAAGGTTTGAGCAGAAGCATCCTTACTCCTATCCACCCTGCTCGATGCAGCAAGTAGGGTGCCGTTTATTATCTTCTGCGACGACCAGAGCGTCAGTAAAGCGTGTAAAGATACGTTCAGTGAGTTGTGTTGCGCGGGCAGAATACTGTCAGGTTGCCCAGGCCTATACAGGAGAACAATTAAGGTTCTCAACCAAAGCTTTTGGTTTAAAAACTTGACTGCAAGGCAGCGAGGTTGTGCCACTGGGCTACAGAGAGTCCGTTCTATAGAGTGAGGAGCCATTCTTACTCCAATCGCCAAACTGGAAGACCAGGAGAGTGAGCTTGATTGGCCTCTATCCACTGACCAATCTGGTATGAGTGCTCTGAAGGTGAAAAGTCAGCATCTAGCATAGTTCACGGGATCATTAACGCACGCAAACCATTGTGCCACTTTAAGGTCCAGTCTCGTCGCAATGGCAAGAGCCCTCCAAAGATCTGAGACATTACAACACGGCCTTACATTGCTAACCATAAGATGGGTACCATAATCCATTTTAGCAACATTAGTTTCGCACACTTCCGTAACGCTATGATAGTGCTCTCTACGTGATTATTGCACACATGGGAAAAACGTCCACAATATGCAAGGACGCTAGATAAATGTGCTGCGCTGGGATGTTCCTATCGGATCCATATTGTTCTGTTCACTGTGAATGACACTAGCGACATCAGTGCTTCCCATATCCCCAATAGGCACCTTGAATACATCACTTTACTTCCTTGAATTGTCAGGGAGACAAGTGGTTGTCACATGATATACCACAATAGGATATTTGCGTTTACACCATCTCCACAAACTGGCTATCCGTGACAACGTAGCCAATAGGAAGCGGTATGCTTCAGCCTACACCACAGTGTTTCTCCGACCGGAATATTACTCACTGGTGTCCAACGAATAAGCACGTTATGTTCCAACAATAGCTATCCTTCAAATGCACCTTACTCCGCTTCATCTTTAGTGGATGAGTATGCTAATCTAGCCAATCATGATAAGTTGATTCATATTATGTATGAAACTGATGATTTAAAATAGCAATGTATGCGAGCATTGGGTGAGGACGTTGTTAGCTCTCCGCTAGGGAAGCTCAATTTCCCCCAGGGTTAGAACGTCGTTGGTGTCGGCAACATGAACCGATCGGTCTAACCAGAAAGCACTCAAGTGAACAGAACGTTGGAGCCTAAACTCGTGAATGCTAGATCTCGCAGTTCCACACACGACGCTTTCCCGAGTAGACACGATGAGCTAACTTGGCCAGATTGTCTGCACGACATCAGTTACAGTGCCAGCCATCTTGCATGGATGGACGTGCTCAGTGAGCAAGCACAAAGACGATGGTTTAGTGATGGGGGTAGACGCGAATCGCATGTGCAATGTATCCACAATCCAATCGCGGCGATGTTTGTCTGAAATGCGTTTGGTTGCAGAATATATGCGACTATTGCCGAGCTTCCCAAGCCGCGGGTTTCTCCTCTCCGACGTTGTAATTATAACCTAATGATCGAGCGGGATATCAAACCAAATCGTCAGTAGCAAAATGGCATCAAACACAACCTAGACTCGGTAACACACCACAAACACAGTGCAACAACCAGATATCACGGCAACTAGCGAAAGTTCTAAGCGTCCATCAGATATCCTTGTGATGGATCAAAAAAGGTCAAAAGCCTATCATTTCATGCAACCTCTTATAGGTGTTCGTTTCTCTTCATATGCTGTTCACAACAGTGAACAGCTAATCATTTATGACAAACGGAGCCCCAGTTTGAATTTCGCCCAATGAAAGAATGAGTGGACCGAAGCACATGGCGTCTGAGTTTTGCTTCTAACAGCCGTCAGACAGTGACATGTAAGCACAAAGTAGATCATGCTGCAGAACCAACGCGCCGTCACTCTGTCCTTCACTAGAGTTCCAAATTAGCTCATCAGTCTGGCACCGATACGCTACAGAGTTTAGCTTCTGGCATTTTGCGGCCCGTCTGAGTTGATTGGAGGACTTGCATGCTTTCGGTACTAACGTCTAAATTCGCTATATACATGCTAGTTGGCTCGGCCGTGCGAACATTTGCGAATCACTCTCAAACAAACAGCCGTCCCGTTTACCGGATGACAGTGAGTACGTTTTGTAATGAAATGAACCCAAATGCTTGCGAAATACGGCGAAGTGTTTACGTCAGCTAAGCGAAAGCCCATCAATTCCTATGATGAATCGGCGTCAAACCCATCAGCAAAGCGTTAAGTGTACGTAGTTAATACCAGCATTCCGCATCAGGTGAAAAGAAGGAAAAGTGTCGGGCAATGCAATCACGGAGTAACGTCTTCTAACTGACAAAAAGCGCAAGCGCCGAATAGACAAGGGAAAAGCAGGTGGTGATACCACAAATCATCTCTATGAATTTCGTGTATTGTATTAATGCACTGTACATGATTGGTGATTGGATCCACTGGAAAGATGCACGCTTCATAAGTAAAGACTGGCTGCAAAGACGATGTCCCGTTTAATGAGCCCCATTGCTGAAAAAAACAGCAAAGTGATTTTAGCGGCGTTTGAAAACAAACAGTTTGCATTATTGGCTGACAAGGTTTCGCTTTTGGCACAGAAATTCCGATAGGTTGATGTTGACTTGAAAGTAAAATGTTCACTAGAACGAAGCAATTGAGTCAGTAAAAATTTAAAATTCGTACTCATCTAAGTACCAATGGTGCATAAGGACTAATATTAGCGAACAGGGCCTTCATCGCTTGCACAGGAAGAACATCATCAATAGGTTGGTGAATCTTGTAAATGAGGCTGGTGACCTATATTATGTATATATACTAACAGTTGCCTATAACGTGGATCATAAAATTTTTCACATAGGGCCGGAATTGTACAATACTTGCAAGCCAGAACGAAAACTGCAGGAAAGTAGACAAGAAAATGCGACACTCGATGTTCAAGTTTCTTTACTAAGTATCGTTACGAATGGTGAACGTATGTGGATCAGAACGAGAAAAAAGATTGAATTACAAAGAGCATCAAAATCTTAATTAAACACCGGAAGAACCGAGGACTATGGGTGCGTTGTGGAACTACGGCTTAACAAATGTACCACCGGTCACAGAACAAATCATGTTGGAAGGTTTGCAATATATATATATATATATATATATATATCCTGACTCACCATAAACGCAAGCAAAACTGCGTCCTTTCCAGCTTTCAGCCGTAATGGGGTCCGAGCCTGCCCCAAATCCGGGTTGCCGACGAAGTGTTGGAAACCACTCCGAGATTTTGCTACGTTGGGAGTGTAATAACAACTATCTGCAGCCGCGTATCGATGGCGGCTGCTGCATTTGGCAAGCTAAAATGTCGTGTGTGGAACAAGCACTAGCTCACCATCGGGAAGAAGGTGATGGTTTGCAAATCTATGGTGCTGTCCGTTCTTCTTTAAGGCAGGATATCCGTTATCTGGAGCACCATATAATGCGCGTCGGCTGGTGTGACCGAGTTGCAGACACGGAGGTGCTCCGACGCAGTGGCATGTATTAAATGAACTGCATACTTCTGCTGAAGCGGCTCGAGTGTATTCGCCGCATGGATTCGACTCGCATACCGAAACAGCTGCTTTCAGACCAACTGCGTGCAGGGAAGCGGCAAGCGAGAAAACCGAAGTTGCGTTACCAAGACAGTATCAAGATTAGTTTATCACGAACTAATGCTGATCACAGGTGTTCGGAGTCAATGGCACTAGATCGGCGCCGATAACGAGAGCATATCATGAGGACGGATGCTCAGGTGCTTGTGTAAATCTGGTACACGGTTTCCTAATTAGGCATGAATGCTTCTGCTCTGCTTGTTGAAGGGTGTGGGCCGGCTCCGTTGAAGAAACGTGGCTCCCGTTCACTTGCCTCCCGGTTTTATTCCTTTGGGTTTACACTGGATATGGCGTGTGTGAATGGACTGTGGGTGGTGCAGCGCAAGCCACAGTATTCCGCCCACGCAATAAAATGAACCTACTTCTAACGATCTCCTGATCCTCTGGCCGTCGCAGATGATAATCAACGGCGCCCTATCTGCTGCATCGAGCAGGTGGATAGGGGTTTGCATGCTACTGCTCTTGCGCTTTTCATTCTTGTCGTCCCGCTCAAACTTTACTTTTATCCCCCCATTTTCAATCTTCCAATTATTGGACCTCCTCCACCTTGCTTCAATAGTCGCTTGTTTTCTAGTTTAAAATCACACAGTCGCAGGGCGTCGCTCCAATCCAGTCGACAAGTCCATGTTCAACCAACGTCAGTTCATCCGTTACCCTTTGGAGTCCTCGATCCACGTTAAGACTGGCATGCCTCAACGTGCACACTTTGCTACAGGTCGGCCAAAAGGCAGCACTTGCCCGCACACTAGAGACCCTATCGATCGATATTTGCTGTTTATCAGAAACCCACCTACAAGATTTGAGCTTCGTGCTTAACCTGCGATACTTCATATGCGACACTGGCGCCACCATCTCAGTGCGCCTGTCTGGCGATGATGCAGCTTCAAATGCCGGTCAAGCTGGCGTCGGCATTGTTTTGAGTCCCCGGGCTGATGCTGCCCCAATCGATTGGATCCCAGTGAACAGTAGGATGTGCGCCGTTAGATTAGCTGGTTCGTTCCATGTTACGAAGTCGCGCGAGAGCAAACCGTGCCTGTTTGTCATTGCGGCCTACGCCCCTACAAACTGTAGCAATGATTCGGTGAAAGATGATTTCTATCAGCAACTTCACGAGCTTCTACGTTACAGAAGAAGAACGGATACTGTGGTATTGGCTGACGATTTAAACGCCCAAGTCGGAATATTGTCCTTTGATGAGCTTCATCTGGGCGGCCAACATGGTGTAGGCACCCGTAACGATAACGGCGCGCGATTGCTACAGCTGTGAGCACGCTCATCTCTTTCTCGCGAGCACAAACTTTCGACACAGCACCCGCAGAAGCGTGACTTGGCGCCCACCAGCATCGATCTAGCCACGAACGCAAATCGATCGTATCGCGATCAGTTACTGCGGGAGAGGCTGTGTCCAACATTGTCGCTCGATATGGAGCAGGAGGGCGGCCTCTGACCACGCACTTGTCTGCGCAGACCTCCGGGTACGTTTCGGTGGACGTCCGCAACGTCGATGTGGGCGCATTGACAACAGCTAACTGGCGAAGCCAGATGCTCTGAATGTGTATCAAAGTGCGCTGACATCCGGGCTGAGTAAGCGCCCACTGAACACCGTCGAAGATCACTGGTCGCATATTCGTCAAATGTCACTATCAGTAGGCAATGTCTTCATGTGACAAATCAAATCGCCAAACTGGACATTGGATCTTCACACAGTCTCTGGAACTTATGGATGCTCGCTAACGTATTCCGACTGGAAGCGAATACAATGTGGCCCGCAAAAACCGGGCAAAGCTACGTGCTAGCCTGAAGAAAATCCGCGAAGCCTGGTGGTCTCATCGTGCCTCGGAAATGGAAACAGCTGCTTCCGTTGGTAATCATCGTGTTAGTTCGTCTGATACGGGAAACAGTCAGCAGGAGACCTGGTGTTAGCGAGACCATACGCGACGAGAGTGGGCAACCGATCCACAGCCTGTCAAAACGCTTGGAGCGTTAAGCCGAACACTTTGCAAGGCACTTTAACCAACCTGCGTTATCGCTTTTTTGGGCATTGAGTGCCCTTCTCTCTGGGCCGTCTCCTTGGATCTGCCCTTACGCGTATAAGTCGAAGGAGCGATCAAGCATAAGACCGCAGGGTCAGTTAGAATTCCCCCAGCCCTCCTCAAATTCGAGGGACATGTTCTATTAGATGATTTACACAAATTGCTAGTGAAACTTTTGGAGCAGGAGACTGTCCTGACAGACTGGAGCTGCTCCGTCATTGTCCAAATTTTCAAGGGAAACTCCCATTCGGAATGCGGCAATCATAGAGGGATCAGTCTGATTTCAATTGCCTCTAAATTGCTTTCGTTAGTCATTCTCCACAGACTGACTGGCACTCGTGAGAGCCAGATCCATGAAGAGCAAGTCGGGTTTCGTCGAGGTCGGGGTTGCATCGACCACATCTCCACTTTGCGTCAAGTGTTGGAGCACCGCCATGTTTATTGGCGACCCACCGTTGTCGTGTTTCTTGACATAAAAGGTGCCTTCGACTCAGTCGATCAGCGTGCCCTTTGGGGCTGCCTGCTGAGGAAAGGTGTGCCTGATAAATATGTAAACATTATCAAAGCGCTATACGCGCACAGTTCGGGCAGAGTGAGGGTTAATGGCAAACTGTCGCCCCCCTTCGGTATCACCAGCGGTGTAAGACAAGGTTGCCCGCTGTCACCTTTCCTCTTCAACATCGCTATTGATGAAGTCATGGAAACAGCGTTCGCTGGACACGACCTAGAAGGTGTGGAGCTACTTCCTGGTGAGCGACTTCTTGACTTGGAGTATGCGGACGATATTGCCCTAATCTGTGACAGCTACAAACATGCCAAACGTCATTAAACCGATTAGCACTGGCTGTCAATTGTTTTGGGCCATGCTTTGCTCCATCGAAATGCAAAGTACTTCGCCAAGATTGGCAGGGACCCAACCCTGCGCTAACACTTTTTGTGATCAGCTAGAAGTCGTTCAGGAATTCAAATACTTAGGCAGCTATATTAGCGCCCGTGGGGTCGAGGATGAGGTTACGAACCGTATAGCAAAAGCTGGAGGTGCTTTTGCCTATCTCCGCCACCTGTGGTGCAGACGCGACATTATTCTCGCCCTGAAGGGCAGAGTTTATAACGCAGCCGTCCGTTCAACCCTCTTATACTGTTGTGAAACCTGGCCCATCAGGTCGACAGACATAAAGTGGCTGGTCACGTCCGATCATTGCTGCCTTCGCAGCTTAGCTCATGTCTGGTGGGAACACCGCTTGAGTAATGAGCAGGTTCAGCGTCGCGTACTTGGTGCAGGAAGAGCGAGTGAAGCGCTCAGCCCCATTAGATCACGCACCAGGCTCCGATGGCTGGGCCACGTGTTGCGCATGTCACCACATCGACTCCCGCGACGTGCATTGTTGGCGCGCCGGGGGTGCGGTTGGATGAGGAGGAGGGGAGGCCAAGCGATGATGTGGTCGAGAGAAATGAAAACCCTCACTTCGAAGTTGGCGTCGGTTGGTGCATCCCGACTGCTTGGCTGGGGTCCTAAGGACGATGAACACGTTTGGTTAGACACACTTCCTGATATGGCGAAGAGCCCCAATGGCGCTTGCGTTGTGAGTTCCTTTGTCCATCCCCCTCTTGCTTAGCATCCCCTTCAATCACGATCTCACTCGTTAGGCAGAATATAACTTCTGCGGCACGGTAGCCGGTTGTTAGCTCTCCGAAACGATGTCTATCCGTTACTGTGGCTCAGCCGTCGTGCCACTGTATTTTTCTTCTTCTTTTCTTTTGTATTGCGGCACAATAACTGAGGTGTTTTCCACCTGCAGCTAACGTGTATAATGAATGAATGATTACTGGTGCGAAGCAGCGAGTAGAGCTTGCTCTGTGTAGCTGCATCATTCGTCGCTCTTGGACATATACGCGTTATGTTGAGTGCCGCTCTATATATTTTGCGTCTGCGAAGTGTTTATCAAGTAGCTTATTAAGTCCCGACACTGCGTTTGCCTCTGAGACTGAGACTGTATTTAAAAGCAAGTAGAAAGGTTTCTGTACAACTCTATCGAATTACGAAAAATCAAAAACATTTAGTTGTGAATCAGCAGCAGTTGTGTCTGGTCCGTTAATCGTTTATCCGTGTTCGATTAGGAATTTGTATTGGTGTCATTATTTTCCGGGCATACAATGTCTTCTTTTGGCATTGTGCATCGTTTCACAAAAGCACAGTTTTCCGAAATAATCGTCGATACGCGTTTTAAAACACTTCACAGAATCGGCCTCTAATAATCCTTCGGGCAGTGTATTCCATAGGTTTACGATTCTTCGTTCGATACAAATCTGATGTGATACTTTGTTCATGCTAGGGACCCTGAGTTTGTAACGATGTCCTCGGGTGTTACAGGGTTCCCGCAGGTGAAATATTGGCCGCAGTATGGAGAAGTGATTTAAGTGTAATACTCGATGGGTCATAATAAGGTCAATTCTTACTCGGCGATAGAATAGTGTGTACAGTCCGAGCCTTTCACAACGTTTTTCATACGGAAGCTTTCGCAGACTAGGTATCATTCTAGTTGCGATATGCTGTATTTTCTCCAACTTTTCAGTTTCCCATTGGGTTATCGGATGATAAGCTGGGACACCGTATTCAAGGATTGGTCTAATGAGCGATGTGAATAGACGAGGAACGATTTCTTCAGACCATGTGGAGAAATTGCGCCTTAATGCCCAGAGCATACGAAGTGCCGCACGGTACAATTTTTCTGTATTTTCTAATGATCTCATATCATGTCGTGAGAGAACTCCTAAGTCTCTAACAAATATGTTGGGATGGAGCAACTGGCCCTCCAAGGTGTATGATCGAGTGGCTGAGCGTCTGGTGATACTGATGAACTCCGACTTGCTTGCGTTAAGTGGGAGTTGCATTTCAGTGGACCACGTTGACAGTCGCTCTAAGTCATGCTGGAGACAAGCGCAGTCATCCTGGTTCTCAATGATCCTCCAGATTTTCAAATCATCTGCAAACAGGGCACATGGTGACTGGAGCTGCTGCGGAAGATCGTTGATATGAATAAGAAATAATACTGGCTTAAGTACAGTTCCTTGAGGCACACCACTAGTCGATGGGAACCAGTCTGTCAGGTAGTCACTGACCTGTACTCTAAACTTTAGTCCCACAATAAACTCGTGTAACCACTGAAGTATCGTGCCACCGATTCCGCAGGTTTTCAGTTCACGAAGGAGTACCTCGTGGTTCACTCTGTCAAACGCCTTACTAAAGTCGATGTACACCACGTCAACATCCTTCCGTTCGTTGAGAGCTCGTACCCACTGGTGGTTTGCATACATCAAGTTGGTGATGCAGGATCGCCCTTTCGTGAAGCCGTGTTGCGCTGGCGTCAATACGTCCATCGATTCGAAGAACGATAGCAGACAATTTTTCACAACCTTCTCGAGCACTTTGGATAATACCGAAGTCAAACAGATCGGTCTATAGTTCTCTATTTTACTCGGATCACCACCCTTGGGAAGCGGTCTCACTATCGAGCATTTCCAGTCGTTCGGGACACATCCTTCAGAGAGCGATTTATTGAAAAGGTTTGTCACGGCTGGTGAGATGATAATCGATAGGGACTTGAGTATTAGTGGGTGAAGTCCGTCTGGTCCGGGGGGCTTTGCACCATCGAGGTTGACGAGTAGCTGGTACACTTCGACTGCATCACATTGTAGGCTGTTGAGCAAGACTGGCGCCACCTGTGCCGGTACTGAAACCGTCGTCGGTTTACTGGAAAATACAGTGAGGAAGTGCGTAGCCAAAGCGTCCGCTCGCTCCGCGCTTGAAATGAGTGTCTTCCCGTCTAAGCTCTCTAAGACCGGCAGGTCACCCCAGGTTTCAGTTGACGTTTCAAGTAGGCAAATATTCTTTTGGGTGCACTTGTAGCCGAGGATGCTAGCTCCTCTTCGAACTGCCGACGTTTCTTGATCTTTGCGGCGTTACATAAGTTACGCTGTTTCTTGTACACCGTGTAATCTTCATCACAACCCGAGATGATGTATCTATCCCAAAGTTTGCGACGCCGTCGCACTAACTGTCTATATTCCGTATCAAACCAATGCGGTTTGACAGGTCCGGTTTTTGAATACTTAAGGGGAACGAACCGAGTACAGAGCGAGTGAAGCTTCCCCTTCATTAATGACCAACAAGTCTCAAGTGACGCATCCTGTGGTAGTGTCCAATCAGTCTGACTTGCAGCTTGGACGAGCCCGTTGAAATCCGTCTTCCAATAGTTGAATGTCCGTTTCCATATATTCAAAACTGCGTTCGAAACAGAGTTGGTAAGCGACCCGCTTCAAATCCGGTACGATAAGTTTATACCGGTGTCCTCGCGTGCTGCTTTGTGTGCGCAGATGAAGCAGTGGTCTCAACATGATGTATTCACCCAGATGCAGTATCTGGTGCGTCATGATGAGGTCCACCCTCAGTCGACGATATGCTAGGGTGTACAGCCTTAGTTCCTTACATCGGTCTTCGTATGGCACTCCCCTTAAGTTGGGAATTAACCTGGTGGCTACATGCTGCACTCGCTCAAGCTTTTCTACCTCGCCTCGGGTGATGGGACAATACGCGGGCAAACCTTACTCTAGTATTGGTCGTATTATTGAGACGAAGAGGCGAGTGGCAATCTTTTCGGACCAAGTGCTGAAGCTGCGCCTGAGCGCCCAAAGCATCCGAGGGCTGTTTTGGTAAATCCTATTCGTGTTGTCCATGGACTTTAGGTCGTATCGTGAGAGTACACCGAGGTCGCGCACGAAAGGCGCGGGATGCAACAGTTAACCAGCCACCGTGTAGGTTCGACAGTGCTCACACTTACCCAGCCTCATGAATTGCGACTTGACCGGGTCGATCGGAAGGTTGACCTCTGCAGATCACGTGGAGAGGCGGTCGAGATCCTGTTGAAGCAAATCACAACCATTGGGTGTTCGGATTACTCTCCATACCTTCAAGTCATCTGCGAACAACGCACAAGGTGATTGGAGTAGCTGAGTTGCTTCCGCACAAGACCGCGGGAACCAAAAGATTGTAGATCTTGCCTTTTCTCGAGAGTGATACGTCAAGACGACGCCACAGATTAACGAAAGCTGAGTGGGCTTTGGCAATACGGACAGAAATCACTCTTCTAATGGTTCTGTCAGCAGAAACAGCTTCCAAGGTAGATGAAGCTATCCACTTGTTCAAGCTGCATGCCTTTAAGAATAAACATTGGGGCACGTGGATGCCAATCGTTCAGTAGGGCTTTGTATTGCGAAGGGGCAAAGATCGTGACACATTTGATAGGTTTAAGCGGTTTAGAATGCTCTGTATAATCGGTGGGTCGTTACTGAGCAAGGTTATTACCTTGCATACTCCAAGTCAGTCGCGCAGTTGTCTGGAAGAAGCTCTACGCCAAAACCCTGGAGACCTTCCAGAGCGCCTAATAGGACATCATATTGATCGCAAAATTGTAGAGAAACAGGGACATGAGGCAACCAAGTCGCACACCACTAGTGACGGCAAAAGGTGAAGAGAGCATACTGTGAGCCCCAACTCTGCCAGAGACATTGCCATATAAAGTTTGAAGGATGGCGATATACTTCTCGGGTATTCCCAATGCAATAAAGCAGACCGATCGGCCGAGTCGAACGCAGCTCAGATGTTCAGAAAGGTGACAATGGTGGGCTGGTTGTTAAGGTGACGCTGCACAAGAAGTTGGCGGAGCGTGAAGATGTCCACACAACCTCGACCGGGGGGGGGGGAACTGGCCTGTTCCTAGAGGGAGTGTAATTCTTGAAACAGTGTTAGTCTGCGAGTAAAATAGATGTTAGCAACTTGTAGGGTAGGATATTAGGCTGATTCCTCTGTGGTTGGCGCACAAGGTACGGGCACTCTTTTGAAGATCAGTACGACTCACTCCAAAAGGACAGAACCTTATATTCACACAAAATCTTGGAGAACAGAGCTATTAACTGATTGAAAATTGTTTCCCCACGGTGCTTGAACAGCTCCGCATAAAGTAGGTCTGAGTCAGAAGTCTTGAGTGGCTTCAATCTAAGAGGCCCAAGGCAGACATCCACTTCAGTAAATGGCTCCAGTGAGACGTTCCAAGGCGCGCAACTAAGCATACTTGTCAGACAGAGGGAAGAAGGAGGCAAACTGGAATGATAGTGGGAGTGTGCCCCCCAGCGATCTATGCACCTACACAAATTTGTGCTCTATCAACCTAGCAAATGGCCTCACTGACGCTAGTGGTCTGAATTGACAGAAAATGCTTTGGAAATTTTCCAGAGAGTTGCTGTCTTCATCTCTGAAGCGCGCTGAGCTCACTAAATTTCGCAATCGTTACTCAAGCTCTGCTTGAGCTGTTGGTTGAGGTTACGGCGGACATCACCGCTCTGGAATCAGCTGGGATAGCTCGGCGGTGGTCAAACAATTTTAAAGAGAAATCAGAGATCCAGCCTCGCAGAGGACACCTAGCGATTCCACAGAATGACTGGCCGGAAGAAAACAACGTTTTGTGCAATAAATCGATGATCTTTGACATCTAGAGGTGGAACACCAGCGAGAGCCTGATAAAGAGGATTGATAAACCAGTTGAATTGAGGGGTTAGCTAGTCTGTTGATATCCACCGTACAGTGCTTTGGATTCGAGTAACCCCCAAAGCGCATGCAGATGTTTACACAGGCAAGAGTGTGATCCGTGTCGAGGTAGCTGGAGCAAATCGATCTGCAATCCCATGCACTGCTACGCCATCTGAAGCTGATTGCAATGTGATCAATTTGTGATCACCCTTGAGCTGGCGAAAAGGAATGCCAGGTGGCGGCGAGTCTCCTCGAATGCCTGAAGTTCGGACTTATGCTCAGTGGGTGACTGACCAGTAGACGATTTGATCCCAGTGCATCGTGAAGATAATTGCTGAATTCAGTCTTGTGTAGGACGAGTGTGTGTTATTGGATGCGATCACTACAGAGACTTGCATGTGTACGTGAGTGGACAACGAGTTTCTCGGGCTCGTACGCGCTAAGATTTGGGCAGTGGGTTGGAGTGGTAACCCACAACAGCTACATGTTGCGAGCGTTGGCAGACAGAATTTAGTGAGCCGGGATCTAACTCAAATGTTGCTGTGGATCTGAACGCAAGCCGCTTGAGAACCTCATCAAGCCAATACATTCCCTCGCAGCAGTGTATGATAACTCAAGCGAGAGTAGTCAGAAACGAGTAAATATCGACGACATAAACTAGGAGAGGTGACTTACTTTCGAGAAATTTTTTCTCAAGTTCTGTATTACCCGCTACTTTGGCCGCCAGATGCATTTCCCGCAGCAACTCATCCAGGCGTCGCATGCAGCGAATCACACTACCCTCGAAAACCATGGTGAGTTCACATAGACGAGCAAAGCTGACACCCTGTGCCCAAGCGCGTACCACTTCCATGAGCTCTCCAGAGAACCGATCCACGTAGGCTTGTTCATCGTCTAGCACACCAATGCGATGATTCAAAAGTGCGCCAGCCTCAGGCACACTGGGTTTCTCAGTTCCATCTGGTTCTGCCGCCCGAAGGCGTGAGGAGCTTATGCGGCTTTCGGCGGCCGCGCGTGCCAAGAATCGGGCTTTAACCTTTAAAGGAGGTAGAAGATGTAACTTATTTAAGTACAAATACAACAGCGCTCGTGTCAGTACAGTTCCAATATGTTTACAAATTATAACTTTCTTGTAATTGTATAATTCAGACGATCCTTATCGAAAACATATTTTCACTTATAAATGCTCCAATTCCAGTGTGGTTTAACGGATCTCAATAAAACGATTGTTCCCGATATTTAGGACCAATACTGATCGCCTCTGATGATAACTCGTTGATAGCACAATAAAGCACCAGGGAGACTGTGCGATTGGCAAGTGAAACGGAATCCAAGTGTCGCAGCTAGGCTATTTAATAACTGAGCATAGGTTCACCAACCTTAAGTGCAGGGGGGGGGCTGAAGCATTTTCGGCTGAATTTTTTGCACCAACAATACGTAAACCCCCTGATGGCCGACCAATTTATCAAATGTAGGTAACTTCGGGAGCAACGCATATTCAGACCAAACAGACTTATTTATCGTAAATAACCAAGATTCAGCTATCGCTTATATTGCGCGGTCAGTGGATTATATGTTCCGGAAGACGCTTGCACGGACTGATCATATAATGGACCCCGAACCCAGTTTATGAAAAAACAGGGTGGGACGGAAGATTAAGATTTTGGGTCCTGATGGCAACTGAAATAGTCGACTACAGTGATTCGGGACACTGTCGATAGGTTGCTACTGGAAACACGCGTTATGTCATCTGCTTTCACGCATGTCTCACAGATTCCGAATAGGTCACACGGACGTACGTATTCCTCAGACTACCGAATGAAATGGTTTATTGCGATTACCACGACTTACGTAGGTCAAGTGAATAATCAACTGTGTGCTCATCGAATTCAGACCGTAATCTGGAGCAAACAACCAACGACTAGCTGGGAGCCGACGTACCACAGCTAGCGGATGTGCTATCCGAATGTGCGTCAGTTCTTATTCATAAACCCTAGCGTTATAAGGTGGACACAAGCTATAACCTTGCAGGTCCAGAAACGTCACCGAGGCTTACGGGTGAACTTTACATACATTACAAATCGTACCGTGTAAGTGTAAGCGGCAACGCAATAAAGTGTAGAAGATGACATGACTAGAGCAAAAATTTTTACCTGGATCGCCTTTAACGCCTGCTCCATATCGGGGCGCAGTTGGACGAGTTGGCGTTTGGTTGAAGTTCGTTCCGCGACAAAGCATGACATTACGCCCGCAAGTTGCACTGGAGTGAAGGAGGAGAACAATCCGTCCAGCATCAATTCAGTCAACATAAGTTCGTCTCCAGTGCATATCTCGCATGCGATACGCCCTTTAAATGCGATCGTATCGTCCTCCGAACAGAACCCTAGTCTTCTAAGTAAACGCTTCCGTGCATACAACTCATCCAAGTGAAACAAAGTCTCTTTACTCTTCAGTTGCATTTGGGCGGAATTAAGGTCACGTAGTATCTGAGAGGCGAGAAAGAAATGGAACGTAAACAAGGGTTTGGTAGGTCAGTAGGTCACTTGAAAATGACAAACCAAACGATTTCAGGTGTCAAAAAATTAACGGCGCTTCTGCAACACATCGATTTAACTCATGACAGAAGCGTGAATCACGGCTCGGAAGAACCAACCAAATGCTCCAAACTAAACCTTGTAAAGACCAGTAGTTTCATGGAACTGTTACAACAAAATTGGATGCTAACATGGTACAATGGTTTACGTAATTCTCCGATCCATTGAGATATAACAGGTGATGCCCTTGGGCACTAACAATCAGTGGCTAGACAAATTGGGTCTTCTGGTCCTCTAAGATGGGAGTTGGGTGGCATCCATTGGTATGAATTCAGCTCTCCGACTCGTGTCTAATAGAAGCGTTAACTGTGATAACTTGTTGCACTGTTCTGGATGGTAGTATCCCTATTTAAACCAGCTTGCATCTACTATGTCAGTTCCCTGGATCCCAACCAGTGGCCGGATGAGTGCGGTTCGACTAGCTAGCTCGTTTAAAAGCTTTGAATTCGCGTGAGGACAACAAGTGCCTTTGTGTCACTGCTGTCTAGGCACACACAAACTGGGTGAAAGACGAGCTCCTAAGTAACAGAAATATAGCTACTACAGTGCCGGTTGGTCATCCAAGCGCTCAGGTTAAAAAACTGGACGGCTAGCACAGTGTAGGCTC
>OX104063.1:231508025-231565168 GCA_944474145.2 Dicrocoelium dendriticum
AAGCTACCTATAAATTTGGTGTAGGTCTGGCGGAGTTGTACAGCGTTTTGCCGGCGTTTAGCGATGTTACAGCGGCATTTTTTGGTTAGGAAGTTTTTTTCGGTCAAGATCGTTGGACTTCTGATTTTCCTTCGGCTGCGCTAGAATTCTTACGGAGAATTTTGAGTGTTTAATCCGGAATAGGAAGAAACTTGAAGATCTAACAGACCCGTCCATAGGGAAATAAACTTGATTCAGAAAGGAATAAGGTGGCCATGAGGAGCCGCAAGCGGGGCAACTGCATTGGGGGCAGTTTCCGGGCCAGGAAATACCACTGTATTGGGCAGATATAAATAGGACGCTGTACGAATATCTAATAAAATGTAAAATTGGTTTAATGAAGCACTTAGAATGTAGGAAGACCGCCTGTATGCACCACACCAGTCGAACTTCTACTCTACGAAATGTTGGCTCTCGAGACTGGTATTTTGGATAAAAGAAGCCATTGAATAATTTCCAACTGCTGGGTAAGAGTTCGCCTAAACCCTAATTCGTCTGATGTAAGCGTTTTGAAATCAGTCGGAAAATGACACCGAATCTAGCACATGGAACGCAAAGCAAGCAATCGCCACACCTTAGCGTACAGTCTCGCCGCACAGAGTAAAGCGCGAATGCACAGATAGTCACAAATCAACAGCATGTCAACACCAGCTTTGGCGACGGAAGAGAAAAAACGCCTCAATTTGATGTAATGCTCAGTGGACTTCATTCTTGTTATCCGTAACAACAGCGGCACATCAGTAAGTGGAACTGATTTGCCGCTGCACACACCCACAACGACGTAGGGAGTGAAGAATAACGAGCGGGAAAAATGAGGACCCCATCGTAAAACCTAGATGCCATAGGAAAACATTCAGCACCAAGGTGCATACCCCATGTCAGCGACACAGGATTAAAAACAGCTCGGCAGTTTGCGGGGTGGCATCAGTCGGATAATTTGCTTGCATATTTCTCAGCAGCAAAATCATAATTATACACGTTAGCTAATGGCGCAAAACACTTCAGCTATTATGCCACAATACATCAGAATAAGAAAAACAAATAACAGAAGTACGCCAACCGAGCCACCAGTGAAAGAAGGGCATCGTTCCGGAGAGCTACCAGCCGGCTATTGTGCATAAAATAGTCACATTATGCCTAAGAAATGAGATAGCGGTTGGAGAGGAGGAGACTAAGCGAGAGGGGGGACAAAAATACTCACAACACAAACGCCATTGATGTCGGTTCCTAGCCATGTCAACAAATGCATCCAGCCAAACGTGACCGTTATTTTTCGGACCCCAACCAGGCAGCCGAGACGCTCCAACCGAGGCCAGTTTCGAAGTCAGGGCCTTGATTTCTCTCGACACAGTCATCGATTGGCCACCTCTCCCCTGCACCCATTCACACTCCCGGCGTGCAAATAACGCACGTCGCTGGAGCCGGCGGGCTGGCATGTGCAACACTTGGTCCAGCCATCGGAGCCTGGTGCGTGAAATAACGGTGCTGAGCCGTTCACTTCCTCTTCCTGTGCCATAAACAAGGTGTCGAACACGCTCGTTGCCCACACGGTCTTCCCACCAGAGGTGTGCCAAACTGCAAAGGCACAGGTGGTCGAAGTTAGCTAGGCACTTTATATCTGTCGATCTAATGGGTCAGTTTTGACAACCGTACAGTAGGGGGTGAATGTACCGCTCCATATACAATCCACCATTCAAGGAGAGAGTTATGTCGCGCCTGCGCCGTAGGTGGCGAAGGTTAGCAAAAGCGCCTCGAGCTTTTGCTATACGTTTCGTGATCTCATCTGGAATTCCAAAGGTGCTGATACAACTGCCTAGTTAGTTGAATCTTTGAACGACTTCCAGCTGGTTCCCACCACGGGTCAGCGCAGGAAGCGGTCCCTGCCAAGCTTGGAGGAAAGCATTGCACTTTGAGGGTGCAAGGCTAAGCACGAAACGGCTGACAGCGTGCTAATCTGGCTAGTGCTGCTTGGCACGTTTGTGAGCTATCACAGATGAGAGCAATGGCGTCAGCATATTCCAAGTCAAAAAGTCATTCATTTGGAGCAGCACGATATTTTTTAAGTCGTGTTCAGTGAACCCGATCTCCATGACTTCATCAATAGCGAATTTAAAGAGGAAAGGTGACAGCTGGCATCCTTGTCTCACACCGCTGGAGATAATGAAGGGTGGCGACAGCTTGCCATAAGACCTCACTCTGCCCGAGCTACGCGCGTAAAGCACTCGGATAATATGTACATATTTCTCAAGCACACCTTCCATTAGCAGATAGTCCTAAAGACCATATGGATCCACCGAATCAAAGGCACCTTTGATGTCGACGCACACAACAACGGTGGGCCCTAATATGTATGACGGTGCTCCAACAATTAGCATAAAGTGAAAATGTGATCGATCCAGTGCGATCTCGATGAAACCGGGCTTGCTCTCCTCGAAGCTAGCCTTCACATTCTGCAGTCAATCTGTGAAGCATGACAAAGACAAGTAACTTAAAGACGATTAAGATCAGACCGATTCCTTTATGGTTGCCGCAAGCCGAACGTGAGGTTCGCTTGAAAATTAGAACTGACAGAGCAGCCCCAGTCGGTTGTGACAATTTCCTGCAGCCAGTTTCACTAGTAACTCGTGTAAATGAGTAACAAGATCAGGGCCCCCGAAATTGTAGTAGGCTGGATGAAGATCATCTGGTCCCGCGACCTTATTCAACTTAAGCAATCCGATCTCAGGTTCGACTTCTGAGAGAGGTGCATCCAAAGGGACAGCCCATGGAGCAGGGTGCTCGCTAGTCGGTGAGAAATCTAACAAATCCGGACAAGTAAATTGCCTTTCATAGTGAGCAGCCCAACAATCCAAGTGCTGTGGATAGGCTGTCCACCCACATCACGTATAGTTTCACTAACACCACGTCTTCTGCTGCCTATTTCCCTTAGCATACGGAATAACTTCCGAAGGTTACCAAGCGCAGCGGTCACTTTCATCCCCTACGCACGATTAGAACGCCAGCATTCGCAGTCTCTCTTCAGGCTGGCACGGAGTTTTGCTCTGTCTTTGCGAGCCTCACTGTGTCTGGTTCCAGCCAGAACACGTAGGCGTAGAGACCCAATGTTCACGTTAGCCATTCGATTTAGTATATGAGGATCTACTTGTTAATAATAAGATCTGATGAACATGCGACCAGTGACCCTCAAGTGTATTCGGTGAGCGTTTGTACAACCAGAGTGCCAGGGTACTTCGATACACATACAGAACATCTGGCTTCGTCAGTTGGCTGGTGTCAATGCGCTCACAGGGTTGTTGACGGAGACCGCCAAAACGCACCCGCAGATCAGCACATACAAAAGAATGGTCAGTGTCCACACATGTGTTCCAAATCGAGCGACAGTTTTGGACGCAGCCTCTCCAGCGGTAAATGATCGCGATGTGATCGATTTGCATCCAAATCTAATCTAAGGCTGGTGGACGCCATATCACCCTCCGACAGGTTCTGTATCGGAAGTTCGTGCTCGCAAGAAATAGGCGAGTGTCTTCACAAAAATGAAGTAACCGCTCACTGTTATCATTACGGGACCCTACAGCGTGTTGGTCACCCAGATGCAGCTCATCAGTGGGCAATCTGCCCACTTGAGCGTTCAGATCTCTAGCCAGAACTAGAGCGTCCGTGTTCCTTCTATGGCGAAAGAGCTTGTTCAGTTGGTCATATAAGTCGTGCTTTACTGCGTTAGCGCTACAACTTGTGGGGTTAAAAGCAGTAATGACAGACACCTGTTAGTTTCGCGCGACTTCGAAGCTTTGAACGAGCCAGCCAATCGGACAACACACATCCGGTTACTGATTGGGACCCTATCAAAAAGAGCAGCTTCAGCCCGGGGACTCAGTGGAACACTAACATCGGCTTGACCGGCACTCGAAAATTTATCGTTTCCGGATATGCGCAAAGAGACACTGTTAGTGTCAGCTGAAGATGATAGAAAACTGGGCATAGAGCTCAAGGCGGGTTTCCGATAAACAGATGGCTTCTAATGTCCCGGTAAGTGATGCCTGTTGACCAATCTGTAACAATGTGCGTACGTCGAGATATGCCAATCTGAGGGAGAATCGAGGGTACCAAATAGAAACCGATGAAAAATGCCTGACAGCTTGGAAAGACATGGGCTTGTCGACAAGCCACGAGTGAAGCACCGCGTTTGCATGTGAGCTAAAACTGGAAGATAAACGCCTATCAAAGCATGGTGGGGGGAGGGCTAAGAAGTAAGGGATTGAAAAGGGGGAAGTGAAATTGGAACAGGAAGATAAGGGTGAAAAAACGCATGGGGGAATAAGAAGACGGGAAGGCTTGAGCAGTAGCATTTGTTCGATGAAACAGATAGGGCGACGTTTATGATCCTATGCGACGGCCAGAGCATCAACAAAAGGTTTAGAGGTAAAAACATTGTATTGCGCGGGCAGGATACTGCAATCCTGCCAAGTCTTAGACAGGAGAACGATTAGGATTCTGAACCAAAGCCTTTGGTCCAAAAACCTGACCGCAAGGCAGTGGGCTACAGTAAATCCGTTTTAAGGAATAAGGTGTCACCCTCGCTCCAAGCAGGAAGACCATGAGACTGAGTTTGTCTGGCCTCTAACCATTGACCAATCTGGTATGAGTGGCTCTGAAGGTGCAAAAAGCACCACGCAGCATAACTCAATGGATCACTGAGGCACGCAAACCAACACAGCACGGTAGGGTCCAGCCTCATTTCGCTGCTCTGTATCTCACCCACAGATAATCTGGCTATGAGATGATAGTAAACACAACGATGGTGCTGACTGTAACCCACTTCATGTAAAGTTTCGAGTCGAGCACAAAGTATGGTGCTTGAACCACAGCATAGAAGGCGAGGCGGATCAGTAGTACTCGGCCCAGCTGTCACAGCGTCTGGTTTCGACTGCTGTCAACTTTAGCGCACCACGAGTAATGAACATTCCAACATCCGGCAAACAAGGTAAGCCGCTACTGAGTGAGCGGTGACCGACCACAGTGGGCACATGCCAAAGCCAACACAACACATTAAATTGTATTTGATCTATCAAGTATCTAACTCGACCAGCATCTCCTAATACATACCTGCGTGCATCATCATGAAGGATACCCTGGTGCCAGCCGATACCAGCAATGCTCCGCGGTCAAAGATGGTCATGTAGTGAAACGCGCCTGAGAACCTCAGATATCTAAGGGGCTAAGCCTCATTACCATAGAAGAGAACGGACCTTCGTATGGCCATTTGTACGCGGCCTTTCACATATAAAGAAATCCCCTTCAGGTACCACAGATATTCCACATTCATTCATCACTTTTAATGCAACTGTCAAGATGGGTGAATTGGTTACTGGCCTCCAGTTCCTCATCGTCAAGTCAGTGAGCATGTATAGACAATTCGAGACCTACTGATACAGTGTCTTAAGAGCACTGATAAAGCTAGTCCAATCCGAAAGGGCGGAATTAGTTCTCAAAGAGGAAAAATGCGAAATGGCAAGTCTGGAAAGGATGGTATCCAATCTATCCACATCAGTAGTTTCCGAAATTTATATAGCATGGTCGGATTGGGGCGAACTGACAGCAAATTAACCGCACGTGGTAATAGTGTCCTGCAAACTAGGGTTTCAGCAAGAAAACGAATTAGGCCAATGACGTTTAGTGGACACTTCCAGTTTGCTTCAAAAAATTCAGGTATGGTACAAGACGCCTCTACCTACTCGCAGATAATCAGAATCGGTTACAGACCGCTATGTTCTACTGATTGCTTAGCGACCCTACAAAGTTTTGACTTGCACATGATTAATACACACGGCTAGCGTTTCAGTCTGTTCGTAAGGTAGGTCGTCGTATGGTACATGAATCTTAGTGAGAGCTGATAATATATTGCTTGATGTGACCACCAAGGGTATCCTAACTACCCGGCATACAAGGAGACGAACAACATTGAGTGCCACCTCACTGACCGTTGGAACTGAGGATGAGATAGCGCTGGCAAACAGCACTGTTAAAGCGTGAAACAAATTTCGAATCAAGTAACAGTTGGGGAGCGTAACGTATGGAAGAACAAACCGGCATGTGCTTGCTCTGAGAGCTCTCCGTCAGTTAGCGAGTGGTGCCACTTGAGTTAATGTGGATCAAATGGGTGGTACGCACAGCAATGCCCACTAAGGGGAATCGACTGGTTACTTTATCAATAGAGTGAGATCGTAAGTTAGAATAATCACATCAAGAGATGTAGAGACGTCTTAAAATAGCTCTGTCACAAGACGAAATCCGTCACATGGGCGCGGACCTTGGTAGTTGGCTCATTGGCTGTCCTGATGATAAGCAACCTCACACACCCTGCGCATCAGTGTCATGCGAACATTTGAGTTTCAATTCAGACAGCATGTGTGAGGACAAGTACTGCTACGGCATGGATACCGAGTCTATAAAGCGAGTTATCAGAAATTCGCTGACGCTGAGTAAAGAAAAGGGGAGAAAGCTGGACGAAATGGGCACTAACAAATGCAATGGATCGATAACTACAGAGGCGTGTGGTAAAATGTGAGTTTTTAAAAAGAAAGTAGAAATTTCGTATACAATAATATGCTCGTGTAGTTGTACAACTAAACGTGAAAACAATACTCTCCCGTAGTCGGTATAATATAGGGTAGAAAAGTGAAGCTTTCGGAATGCGCACTCAAGCCCTGACCCATGAGAAAATAGTAGAAATGAAATGCGGCCAAACCAGATTATAATAACGACAACTAGTGTATCACTGACCTGTATTGAAATCCATCCGGTTCATCTGAGTGGCGAAGTATTCGCATTCCATTTTCGCAAAGGAGAACACAATCACTGGTTCCAAATTTTGGTCCAATACCAGTTTCACTAGCTTGGAGCAATAAGTTTGAGGACCTGGGTGATGAAGAGGACCGAGACCAAATGAAGTCACACGGGTAGGGTAGGTCAAGTGCTCGCTACAAAGTCAATGTGTCAAATGCGAAGTGTCAACCTAAGACGGTTACCTCGAAGGGAACAAAGAAATTACCAAGCATCCATGGGTGCGAGTATGGTCAGTGTAACATACAGTGTGTAAGGATAGTTCAAGCGTACAACCGTCCCCCACAGTCCATCGCAATGAAGCTGAACCTTACCGTGGTGCGAGGGTTTGCGTGCCTCAGAGATCAATTTAGCTATGCTGGGTGGCGCTTTTTTGCACCTTCAGAGCCACTCATACCAGATTGGTCAATGGTTAGAGGCCAGACAAACTCAGCCTCCTGGTCCTCCAGGTTGGGGGTTGGAATGGGGGTGGCTCCTCATTTCATAAAACGGGCTCTGTAGTCCAGTGCCAAATACCCACTGCCTTGCGCTAAGGTTTTCGAACCATAGGGTTTGGTTGAGAACCCTAATCGTTCTCCAGTCTAGACCTGGGCAACCTGACAGTATTCTGCCCACGCAATACAATGAACCTTCCCTACAATACTTTCTTGATACTCTGGCCGTCGCAGAGGATAATAAACGGCGCCCTATCTGCTGCATCGAGCAGGGTGGATAGGGGTTTGGATGCTACTGCTCAGGCATTCCCGTCTTCTTATACCCCTTCTTGGGCTTCTTCGCCCTTATCGTCCCGCTCCAACTTTACTTATATCCAACCATTTTCAATCCCCTAATTATTGGCCCTTCCCCAGCTTACTTCAATAATCGCTTGTCTTCTAATTTCAAATCACACACAATCGCACTGTGTCGCTCCAATCCAGTCGACAAGTCCATGTTCAACTAAGTGGACAACGTCAGTTCATCCGTTTCTCTTTGAAGTCCTCGTGTCTCGTTTGTGTTGCGAGTTCCTTTGTCCACCCCCTCCTGTTTAGCATCCGCCTCCAATCACGATCTCACTTGTTAGGCATAATATGACTCTTTTACGGCAGCCAGCTGTTAGCTCTCCGGAACAAGGTCCATCCGTTACTGGAGACTCAGCGGGCTTGCCACTGTTTTCCTTTTCTTGTCTTTTGTATTGCGGCACAATAGCTGAGGTATTTTCCACCTCCAGCTAACGTGTAATGATGATGATGATGATCCTACAGTCACACACACAAACATGTAAACAGCAGTCAACTGCAAGTAAGTGCCTTTCGTACGGGATAGGCATGTGACGCGTCATTTAGATGGGAAAACATGGCAAGAAATATGGTATACTGGTTAGGCGGCGGTGTTGAACGAATTCCTGGTCTCTGCCTCGGTCGAGGACGAGGCGTGTAAAAGACAAAAACTTATCCACAACAGTGCAAAAAGGAGCAAACATCATCATTTCGTAGAGTAACTTCTAACCACCGCGAAGATAGCTACGAAGATTACGGAAAGTCACGCCTGAAGCCAGAAGTGACCTATCAGTGCCAGTATGCTCGGACATACAGCCCATAGCTTCCCGTAATAAGCGCGCATCCGCGTTTCTGGTGCACTTTGCTTCTACATTCAGTTCAGTTGATCAATTAGGAGCCGAGCGCCGAAGTGCGTCGCATCCAGTTGTCACGATCCACACCGTAAGAATAACAATCGAAAACACAGGTAGGATAGTGAGATTGGGTGCAAATAGAGTGTATACAAAATGAAAGCAAGGAAGAAATGCGTTAAATTAGTCAGAAAGGAAAGAAAATTAACAACCAGATAAAAGAAGCCGAAAGCAGAAACGCCACTGACTTCGTGACTGCCCAATGTCTGGCAGGGTCTACACATGCAAATAATCTGGTTTCCGCATAGCATCAGAGTTGTACCGCAGTTACCGAACTCGACAGCTTGGATTGCGACGTAAAGAGGTGTGTCAACTAATCGCCAACCTCGATGATAACAAGCCTACTGAGCCTGATGGGCTTCACCTATAGGCCATCATCTCACCATTCTTGACCGACTTGATCAACAGGTCACTGTCCAAAGGATCCTTGTCAAATGATTTGAAGTGCTCGGTAGTAAGGCAGATTATAAAAGGTCTAAAAAATTAGAAAATTGCACGCCTATTTGTTTGACACCCACTTTTGCCAAGGCAGCGGAGAAGATCGTGCAGAACAGCTTGCCACAACCGTCATAAGATGTGAGGCCCGCACAGGCCACTTATGCATCACTAACATTTTGGTGACGACTAATTATATATATATATATATATATATATATATATATATATATATATATATATCCATGGTTGACGGCGTCCGGTGTCGGATTTGCCTGTCGCTGTGGCCAGCCACAGGACGCCTGCGCCTACAGAGGGACCATGGGTGGATTGCGCTGCACCACCCACAGCTCCACCCACACACCCATATCCAGTGTAAACCCGAAGGAATAAGACCGGGAGGCATGTGGATGGGAGCCACGTTTCCTCAACGGAGCCGGCCCACACTCCTTCACAGGCAAACACAAGCACGCTGTATGTGGGGAATCAAGCGCACACAAGGCGTTGGCTGGACCGTAGTCCGCTCCACACCGAGTGCATGGAACCGCTCTTCGAGCCTAACACGACCACAAGGACCGTGCATCCCGTCCCCTCCAGCAGCGACCAACTGTCTCCTGGAGCCAGTATGAAGGAGATAGTGCGTAATAGACAGGTAGGCACCTTGTCAACATGCACATCAAGCGCAGCCACACCGGGATACCAAGCAACAGCCAATCACTTGAAATGACGACATCAAGTAAAATAAATCGAATAATGCATACAGATATGGTGACATAACTCTTCAATAAAAGAGCGTACAAAATAAACTGGTTAAGAACAAATCCGCGATATGTTCAAGAAGTCAGAAAATATATTTTAAGTAAAGGCCACAAACGCGAAAATGTTAACGAAGTTAACTACGATCAGCTTAAACAACGTGTGCATGTTTATAGAAAATAGTTCAGGTAGACAATAGGATGAGATAAAAAAAGCATTAAGATAATATAGCAAATCCATCACCTGAAATAAAGAGACTCCGCATGCAAGGTCACGGTTAATGAAACGAATGCAGCGCACCTACAAGCCTATGTTCCTTACAGGATTTGTCGTCCTTTCGGTGTTCGCCCCGAGTGGCCTCGTTCATAGCTCACTAGGCCTCCCTGACTCAAGCACTCGCGACCGCATGTGCTACAGCACCATGCGCTCGATGTCCATGGAATACAACCCATCGGCACCTGTCGGTCCCGCAATTGCCGCTCCTTCTTTGCATGCATGAGGGCTTTCTCTAGCACGTCGGCAACTGCCTTTGTGATCAGAACGTGCCATGCACGCCGATCAACTACTTCCGACTCCCATGACCTGCAATCAAGTATAGAAAGTGAAAGGCCCACTTTGATCATGTCTTCATAACGTAACTTTGGTTTCCTCAACATGCCGCTTACCAACACTCAGGTGACCATAAAATAGCTGCTTCGGTATCCGCGTCGAATCCATACGCCACAAATGACCGAGCCACCTCAGGTGTCTCAGCATGCAGTTCACTGCATACATTCCACTAAGGCGCAACACTTCCGTGTTCGCAAGTTTGTCCCACCAACCGATGCACGAAATCCGTCGCAAACACTGCTAATGGAACCGCTCGAGATATCGTATATCCCGCCGGTACATCGTCTACGTTTCACTGCCGTATAGAAGAACGGACAGCACCATGGATCTGTACACCATCAGCTTCGTGCCAATGGTAAGCTGATGCTTGTTCCACACTCGGTACTCTAGCTTCCCGAAAGCCGCCGCTGCCTTCAACACGCGGATAGGAAGCTCACTGTGTAGCTTCTGGTCAGTCGACATCACATCACCAAGGTAGCAGAAGCGGGAGGTGGCTTCTAATACTTCAGCACCAATGCCGATTCGCGGCAATATTGAAGATTGCACCTCCGGTGAAGGCTGAAAGAGTTTTGCTTGTGTTGATGGTAAGCCCGAATTTCGCCGCTGTCGAAACCAGAGCAATAGTCTAGTGATGCAACTTGTCCTCGCTGTGTGCAAACAACGCATAGTCGTCAGCCAACAGTAACATGGATAGTTGTCTCACAGACTAGAGTTCTCGCACCGAAACGACGGATGTTCAGCAACCCACCATCAATACGGTGCTCCACACGAACACCGTAAGCACAAGCGGCATCAAAAGCACAAGACATCATTGCATGAAGATCTATGTTAAACAGGGCAGGAGCTAAGACACAGCCTTACTTCACACCAGAGACAACTGCAAAATCATCCGAGGTCTCTCCACTCAGCTGCACCCTCGCCCGCATACCACTGTGTAGACATTCAATTAAATCTACAAACTTACATGGGTAAACAAACTTACCCAACATTAGCCACAATGCCTCACGGTTCACCGTATCAAATGACTTGGTAAAATCAACAAAAACCGAGTACAATGGCTGGTGTCGTTCTCTGCACTTCTCCTGCAACTAACGAGCCCCAGACACCATAGCTATAGTGCTGCGACCCGAACGGAAGCCGCATTGCTCTTCCGCCACGTTAGGTTCCACAACCTGACAGACGAGGCGGATCAGTAGGATTCGGGCAATCACCTTGACCACACAACTCAGCAAGTTGATGACACGATAATTCGTGCAACATTGCAGTGGTACAATGGTAGCACAAGCGCATCCTTCAGATCAGGAGGCAGCTCCTCTTCAATCCATACGTGTTGCACCAAGTGGTGCAGTGCAATCACCAATGCAAGTCCGCGGTGTTTCAATAATGTAGGCGGGATCCCATCGGCCCCTGCACACTTGCCGTTTCGCAGCTGAGCAAGTGCTCCCTGCGTCATATCCAGTGTCGGCGTGTCCGCCAGACTCGCCTTCACATCGTGTTGCTTGAGGCCGTTCAAAGTAATCCAGCCAATCTTTGACAAAGTGTTTATGCCGGATCTGCATTATGTCTGCAGTCTGTGTGCAGGTAGCGCCTGTGCTACCATTGATCAGCGTCCTCAGCGGCTCCAATCTCGGGCCATATACCGCCTTCAAGAAGTCAAAGAATTCCTTGTGTTTGCGGCGTTCAGTGTAGCATTCTATCTGCCTCGCCTTCTCCGTCCACCATCCATGTTAATGCGACGGAGCTCTCGGGTCCGTTGGCGCCGGAGTTTGCGAAACTGACTACTCTTCCCCAAGTCCCTGGCGTCTGTCACATGTGCAGCAAATGCTGCATTCTTTCCCGAAACCAATGCGCCAATTGCCGCATTGTTCTCATCAAACCAATCAGGCCGCTTACAGTTTGCGCGCCCGATGGTCTCCTCGGCAGCAGCTGTCACCTGGTCGCGAATGTAGTGAGACAGGTCACCCAGTGTCGCTATGCAGTCCACATCACACTGGCGTGCAGCCATCGCCTTCTCCAGCTCAATACGTTTCGCCACAGTACCGAGAGAGAATGTTAAATTTACGCCTATTCATGGCGGGAGTGCAATACATATATTTACCAAAATATATGTGCAGTTTGGTCCGCATCAATTTGTGATCAGTGCCACACTTAGTTCCACGCAGTACACGTGTCATGCGCACTTCACGCATATCACGCTGACGTACGATGACATAGTCGAGCAGGTGAGCGTGACCACTCCGTGGGTGCGTCCAGGTTGCTATGTCAATCGCACTCAGTGCAAAGCGAGTGTTCGTGATCGTCAGGCCGTGAGTGGCACACAGTGAGAGCAGCCTTTCAACATTCGCATTCGCTGAACCAATGCCATGTGGACCGATAACATCTGTTCACACCGATGCATCACGCCGAACGAGCGCGCTGAAATCACTCAGCAGAAATAGTCGGTCGCTCCTCGGCACAGACCGTATCACGGAGGATAACTCAGTGTAGAATGGATCACGCGTGTCATCATGCTAAAACATGGTCGGACCGTACGTGCTTATAAAAGTGGCAAACTTACCTCTTCCGAGTTGTAGGCGAACAGTCATCAGTCGCGCGCTGATGCCTGTTGGTTCACCCACCAGCTGGCCATGGAGGCGATCGGATATCGCAAATCCGATCCCATGATCACGTGGTGCTGAGGCGGCGTTGCGCACCCAGTAGAATGTGTAGCCAGCACCTGCTTCATGCAACTTACCTTGCTCAGCGAGCCGGGTTTCACTGAGCGCCGCAATATGGATGCGGTAGCGCGCCAGTTCCATCGCGACCAGTGCAGTGCGTCGCTCGGGGCGCTCCGGGCGGAGTCACTCAAGCAAACCTCCAAATCACCCACTGCCTTGTGTGTCAGGCTATTGAGCCAAAGACTCCGGGTGGAGTCCCTCAAGCAAACCTCTGAAGCACATCTGCCACCTCGCGTGCGATTGCCCACCAATGCAATCGTATACCTGCACACAAAGCACTCAGCATTGGATGCTGAAACGTTTGCATACTACTGGACCGGAACTCGAGTAAGCGCCCCGAGCGACGCACTGCACTGCTCGCGATTGAACAGGCGCGCTACCACACCGATATTGCGGAGCTCAGTGAAACCCACTGCCTGAGTGCTGAGTTTCTCGCTTTTCACGTGTCAGTTATTGATCGATATCCCCGGTGTGGCTGCGCTTGATGCGAATGTTGACAGAGTGTCTACGTGTCTAACACCCTCCACGATTACTGACTCAATCAATCAACAACAGCAGTACATCAGCCATTGGAGCTGATGCTTCGCTGCGATACATCCATGATGACCAATGAAATAAAGAATAATGCGAGGGAGAGAAGGGGACTTTCCAGAAAACCTTTATGCCCTAAGCAAACATTCAGGGTCAAGGCGCCTACACCTTATGTTAACAATATACCGTCACAAACAGCCGGCTATCGTGCGATTACTGGCTCCAGAAGACGGAATAGTTGCTGCACGGTCCTCGTGGTCGTGCTAGGCTCAAACAGCGGTGCCATCCAGTGTGGAGCCCAGCCACCGCCTTGTGTACATTTGATTCCCAGCATAGACAAGAATGCTGCGGCTGTGCATGTTAGAAGAGCGGGGGCCGGCTTCTTTGCTGGAACTTGGCTTACATCCATATGTTCCCCGGTCTTATTCCTTCAGGTTTACACTGGATATGGGGTGCGTTGTTGGAGCTGTGGGTGGTGCAGCGCAATCCGCTCGTGATCTCTGTGTAGGCGTAGGCGTCCTGTGATTGTCCTATGGAGGCCGCTGTGACAGGCGACTCCGGAATCGGATTTCACCAACTATACGCGTGCAAGCTAGTAATGTACGAAGTAAACAAAGACTACCACGAAACATCGGGAGCCCATGAAGTAAAACGCTGTCATGGGAGTGGGTTTTAAAACAAATGACACCACGAGTCTGTATCGTGCTGCACTTCAGGACTGGTTCACACCACGTCGTTCCGCAGTGAAACAGACGGCCACATGACAACGTAAACCAGTTATCCAAAGTCAACAGGAGCGCAATGTAGCCTAAAAAAGTGGGCCGAAATTGTACGTATTACAGTTTGCGACATCAGGTAGATTTGCAATTTGGTAACAATGCGAAAGGTATGGTCAGCAAGCGGTGCTTAAGGACACTTCGACTAAGTCGACAGAATAGGGGACTAAAGACGGCTAAATAAACACGTAGAAAGGTTTGGTAAACTCACGAATGCTTCCAGAGCGGCGGCCCCGCATTTCCATGTCGCTGGACGCTTCTCCGGCGGCTTTGTGTAAAACATTCAAGGCTGCATTGAAATTGGATTCGAGAAATTCGCGCTGGAAATAACGAGGTAAAGTAGAGCACAAAAAATAGAAAATAACACGGTTCAACAAACCGAGCAACCGCAACATCATACATCATGTGAAATATAAAGCTGATGCTTTGGAATCGTAGGTTTGTAGCCTCTACCTTACCCAGGCCTCGGAAAGCACATAGGGATCATATCAGGGGCGTAGAAACACGGAAATTAAATAGAAGATTGCTTTGAACGACCGCAGTAAGCTCAGTTACCTTTTATAGTTGTCCAGTGGTTCAAAAGAAGTTAAGCATAAGTGCCAAAACCGACTATGTTTCTTACAGGAATCGCACTGGTACAAAAATTACATTTAAAATCTGCTTGTCAGGTGCAGAATTTGAATCGCGTTCAATCTCCTCTCACACTTGCTGATAAACGGATTGTAGAGGTTCCCAAGGATCATAGTCAAAGGTTAAACATATAAACTCAAGATCGCTCAAAGAAACGAACCAAAGCTCTGCACATGTTCAGTTGGTTGGGATACGGCAGCGGTGAAACTGTATGGCAGTACAGATATCGTTTCAGTCCATAAAGACAAATAATGTCAAGGCGTGACAAAGGATAGATGGTAGTAAAAGCTCATGCAATCAACCATACCGAAGGCGTTCTTGTGGTTAGAAAATCCCGATGGTGGTTTATGTGTAGGTGTGTCGCTATTCATGCGCTTTACGGAGTGTAAATATATGATCATGGGGTCTTGCCCGAGGCGGAAACCAATCTGGTTTTCTTCAAATCGATTCTCACAAGTGGACAAAGTGCTGGATAGTCTGAAAACGGTGGCAATATGGTCAGTGCCTCGATCACGGCTGATAGTCACCAGTCTGATAATACCTTTACAATGATCCATGTAGGGACGAACAGAACGACTAGACCAATGAGGTGTGATTGACCAGATCACCTTGACTCAGGTCGGCAAAATAATAATAATAATAATAATAATAAAATAATAATAATAATAATAATAATAATAATAATAATAATACTAAGGAAACAGGAAATAAGTAAAAGCAAGGCCAAATGGAATAGTTAAGAAACAAAAAGTAGGACATGGATGCCTGAGCGATATTTACTTCGGGTCTGCGTCATGCGCAATAAGATATTCAAACAAAGATGCGGGCGATCCCGATGGCCCCGTTCTGAAAGGCAAAAACCAACTGGACCCAACCTTCCGGTGAGCTTCCTCATACTCAATCAGTGTCACTGACAAGCCACCACGGAGTTTCACCTAGCCGGATGTACTATTGCCAACTAAATACTTTCACTATGCAATAATAACAAAATATTCCCGGATCTAGGTGCTCTTTTACCGTTTCGACAGAGAGAGCTCACATGGATCACACTGAATGCATGGTGTGGGACAACAATTCCCCATGCTGATCTAAGTTCGGTACATGATGACGAGATGTAAGTCAGGCGAACTACTTTTCAAAATAAGAAATCAAACAGCGTAATTGATGGGTCTGAGAATAGCCAACTGTTCATTATCATTAATCATTGTCTAAGTCTGATCATTCTTAGACACCTACCAAGGGTAAGCTAAGATACCATCTGCGGTTTCCATGGCACTCCTTCAGTGTCGCTAGCTGATGAGTTATCGCCACCCAAGAAATCGTAGTTAGGTGCCACTTTGGGGTGTTTCATGCACGCCGGAGTAGAAACACCAACAGAATTAAGTTGTGTACTCAAATCGAACTAATCGGCAATTTAGAAATACATTCACAACTCGGAATGGGGCGGATTTGAAAATCACATCTGCCGATGTGGAAGTGATCCCAATCGGCATCCGGCCCATTCGCTATGGTCATCAGGGACATGCGATAAGCCAATTCAGCTTGACATAGCCAAATTGTGGAATGTGAGTTAAGTTAAAGAGTCAGAAACCCCAGAGTTGGGCGCTTCATTGTGACCGGCAAAGTAGGAGTTATGCGGATGCGTATAAGAATGTGATCATCATGTGCTTCAGCTCAGTTGACAGTCGTGTAAATATCCGTCTTGCTCGGCCGTAGTAGGTGGCTGTTGTCTATCAAAAGCGGAGTAAAATTAGTTAGAACTGCGGTGTTTTGTACTTGTAGTGATGCCTGCAAGCCCAAAATAACATAAAAACTAAAACTTTACCACGCCTTAAAATAGCACCGAAGCATAAGTTTAAAGTATTATAGGATGCCACAAAATTTGTTGAATTGGTCACGTACTAACCTTCTGGTTGACGACGAGGTGAATGCCATCTCCGCCGCATGGAAACACGTAATGTTGCAGTGGAACAGGTCGGTAATCCGTATAGACTACATGACATGGTCGACTGTGCAAGAAAACGATCCATTCGGCAAATTGTCTAGCATTGGGGATAGTAGCACTGAGAAATACAAGACCGACGACGTCCGGAAGTAAGATTATGGTTTCTTCCCAGACTACACCACGTTCTTTGTCTCGAAGGTAATGGATCTCATCAAATATGACCCAACCGACCTCCCGGGTGATGTTGGATCCGCTGCGGAAAGTACACATGTTTTGTAGGTAGAAGAACATGAGTATGGGTAGAAGTCAAGGAGTTCCTGTTGCGAAAATTCAATAAAGTGAATGAAATGGGCCAATGTCACTAGCTGCAAATAAATTAACTGCAACCAAGGAGCTGTCGCATTACAGATACTGCGGGAGAGGGACAACCATCTGCCGCATGCATTGGTTCACAATTTAGGTTACGGTCTCGGGTTGTATGTTTGTTTTATAAGAGTTGGAACACAATGTCACACGGCACCATGCAATGCTTGCATCTCCAAAGTGCGACAAAAATAGTTTGATCACACAGATGATTTATTAAGGTAAATCTAGTCAGGCCATTGTCAGTTATGCTCAGGAGTACACAGTGAGTTTCCGCTAAATACAAAAGTTAAACGACTATGATCAGTTCACGGATCCAATTACTACGAAAAATGAATACCATTATTGCGAGAAATGAGCGGATTTCGTGCTGAGTTATGAAAAAACAAGGCTGGCTTGCCGAACAACCTCCTCGTGGTGCCAGCTGGGTGGTTCGGGATTTTCCCGTTCCAGCAAATGGTTCGGCGGCAGTGTTCCAGGACGTGGTGGGTTTTCGCCTGGCAAGCGTTCTCCCTATAAAAAGCCACATATGTCCGTTTAACAACACTGTGACGTGGCGGACGTGACTCGCCACTAAATAAAGTCACTGCCCCTTGCTTCATCCTGGCGAAGCATTGTATTCCAGCAAGTTGATGCTGTAATTTCGGGGAGCATTGGGCCCCTGTTTGGCAAAGGAACAAACGAAAGGCGTATGAACTGATCAATCAGTCACCGGCTCCCAATGGGCGCGATTCCCTGAATTCGCTCCGCTGCCTTGCGGACAGGCTATTCAGCCAAAGGCTCGGGGTGGTGTCCCCTAAGTCAACACCCTACTTCGGCTTGGGCAACCGGGTAGTATTTCGCCCTCTGACGAAACCGTGGACATTGTTGTGTTGTGTTTTCTTTTACTATTTCTGTACCTTGTTTTGAGTTCCATGGTTTCCGATGGTGCAATGTCTATTCATAGACTGTTGCAAATATATATATATATATATATATATATATATATATAGGAAAAAACAAAGCGTCTATCCGATATCCAGTTGGATGTTTCGTGGTGAGCAAATTGAAATCAGATATTGCGAGAGCAGTTATGCGTACAACTAAAGGTATAGTTAAATGAACGAGTGTAACGATGAAACTGATAGGTTTAATCTACTAAGCAAGAATGAGGTGAGAAAGGATAGTGGAGGAAACGCGAAGGGAAAATTGCCGATGAAATACAAAGTGCCAATAAGCGGAACAATCATATCAAGAAATAATGATAATCGGCCAAGATGGAAGATTACTCTACGCAAGATATGGTCACGCTCTAAGCAGGCAGCAGCCTTATCAAAGCAAAGTACACCAAATGCAGGATAAAACAAAAAGCAGCTTGGCTAACCACAAAGAAATTATTGATTCATTGGGGGAGCAACTCATGTAATCAGTCAAGAAAGCGGACATCAGAAAATCGATGTTCACGGTCGACAAGAACGATAAGCAGTGTCAAGTACAAATGTTAAGCGATGCAACAGTTTCCTTGAGGAAGCTGAATCTTCAAGTGATGCGATGGCTTGCGTACCTCAAAGAATCATTAGGCCGCACTTGTTGGCATTTTATATGTGATCCAGGGTAACTTATAACAAGATAATAGTTAGATGTCAGTTAAACACAGTCTCGACATCCTATATCCTCTGGGGGCCGATCGTTGGCCCCCTGTCATTAAAACTTAGCCATGGGGGAAACAGTTGTGTCATCAGCTAGACTCGATTGACGCAAAGCATGAGCGCAATGAGTTGGCTCTTACGATGGAAAGAAATCGATCCTTCCCACTGGTTTGCTATCGCCTCCCCAACCCAGGCAACCAAATCCAGACGGTGGTTAGCCGTGTTTACAGGTGTAGGTTCCCATACCATTAAAAAGGACTAGTAGTCTGTATAGTATAAAGCTGCACGTGGCAGACCTCAAGCACATCACAATGGCAATCTATAGCCATACTATCGAGCTGCACATGTTTATAGTGCCTCATCCATGAAATCAAGGAAACAAAGGTACTGGATGAAGTCGCAGATACAAAGTAGTTAAGCAATCGCCTTATGGGGCCCACAATTGATAAAAGAGTAGAAGTAGGGCATTAAAAACAAAGTTCCTACAACGGGATGAGCAATCGGAGAGGACCGTTTATTCGGCAGACCCTGTCGAAAGTATTCCTTTCTCCCCTCGTAAAATTTGATCGTTGCAAGTTAATTAGCAACCAATTATCATTGACACTGCGAGGTATCCACCTTGACATCCAGGTTGCGGATCATATGTCGCAACGGAGCTTTCAGCATTCGAAATTCAGCTCAGCTCTGTTAACAAGTAGCGCAAACTCACACCCTTCAGTCCTTTGGAATTGATGTGCACTGTGTCCCCGAATTCATTCTCATTCAATGCACGATAGCTGAGGGTGAGAAACACGTCTCAGCTAATGTGCCGCAATACAAAAAGATAAGATACCAAACATAACATAACAAAACATTCAGAAAAGCAAGCAATATGATAGTAAATAGCATATTCTTAATTTGCTATGAGATCGTAATGGGAGGGGGAATTTAAAGTAGATAGGGACGGACAAAGAAATTCAGAGCACAAATGCACGGTTTCCGGATCCGTGAGGATAAATGCATATTTTTCAAGCCGATCATCAAAAAGATCGGTTTTATCCTCGAAAAGGAAGGACGTCGACCAGATCCGGAAAAACGTAGAAGCCATTAGAAAAATGTCTCCATCAACAGATCTACAGTCCTTGCGTTCCTTTTGTGGCCTTATCAGCCACTAAAGCGCATTCTTGCTTGAGATGCAGCATCTGCGTGCCCCGTTAAACAAGCTACTAGCCAAAGGCCAAACTTGAAACTGCACATCAGAATGCCAGAATGCCTTCGAACGGGTCAAGACATTGCTGTCCTCAAACTTGCTTTTGACTCATTTTGATCCCTCCAAAGAGATTGCCCTAACCACAGATACATCAAGCCATGGGATTGGCGCAGTACTTTCACACACGTACACCGACGGATCTCAGAAAGCAATCGCTCATTCCGCCAGAACACTTACGAAGGCCGAGAGGAATTACAGCATGATCGAGAAAGAAGCATTGGCCATAGTGTACGCGGTCAAGAAACTCCACAAAATGAGACAATTGTAACTGACAATGGCACACAATTCACTTGGGCAACGTTCACGGAGTTCTGCAAGCAATGCGCCGTCCAGCACATTCGCTCGCCGCCGTTTCACCCACAGTCGAATGGCCAGGCAGAAAGGTTTGTCGACACATTCAAGCGAGCACTCCACAAATCAAAAGAGGTGGGACGTATAGAGGAGGTGGTTGACCGGTTCAATTTTCTCTACCGATCAACACCGAATCCACAAGCGCCAGACGGAGTTTCTGCAGCACAGGCTATGATGAACCGGAAACTCCGTATGCCTTTCGAGGCCATCCGACCGCGCTCGGAGCCCTCTGTTGGTGAAAGAAACCGCAGAATGAAACAGGATTTTAACCGGCGGCATGGAGCAAAGAATCGATGGTTTGCGCTTGGACAGAAAATGCTAGTACGTGACTATCGGGAAGATCATGCGAAAGGATCGCCAGGGACGGTCAAAAGCAAGCGCGGAAACGTCATGTATGACGTGATGGTGGGCACACAGATCTGGGCAAGGCATGCGAACCAGTTACGGTCAACAGTGTGCCAACTAGAACAAGGAAGGTCTACTGACCTCCCGTTCGATTTATTGGTAGAAAGCTTCAACTTGCCGAAGAAAGCGGTGGATGAATGCATACAGTCGAGCAAAGAATACAGAACACGGACACTGGAACAGAGTTCTCGGGCACTTCTGTCAAAGGAGATGGACCGACAGGCAGAAAACACCGTCCCGAAGACTGCAAGTTAATCCTAAGTTTTCGTCGTATACCTCAGACGACATCGCAGAAGGGGAAGTGTCCAAGAGAAAGTAAGAATTGCTTAGGAAATCCACTATTTCAGCGATTGATTGATTAGTAACGATTGCCGCATCAATTTCGAAGTTCCGGGATGCTCTAGTTTCTGCAGTGACTAAAAACCACCTGGCACCTCGGCAAAAGATACGGGGAACTACTAACCTTGGTAGTTGACCTTCCAATTCTCGAAGTCGAAGGTCAGTAAGAAACCTGTAAATAGAGCCAAGGTCCACGGTAGTTGTACAGTGTTTGTTGACGGCCATTATTAAGTTATTTTATCAAGGTCATTGGCGTTCTGCATTTTCTTTCGGTTAGGTTAGGAGTTTTGTGGATCAGTAAAGTGTCAATTTTGGAATCGAGTCTAGTGAGAAAATTATAACACCCCATGAACGTCTTTTCTGCTTTGATCGACGGTCTACTAACGGAACTTCCATTCCATCCAGGTTGACCGTTTCAAGCTCGGTCTTACTCAACCAAATGGACAGATATTCAAAATACGAACGTTTGATGAAGAAAGTCAGCTTCATCAGCTGCAGTCCTCATTACGCTCGTGTACGGTAACCTGATGGTAGAAAAGAAAATGTCTCTATCAGTCGGGTGGCCCCTCGAGACGATCTTCCTGTTTTACCACCTGAAAGTCAGGAGTCACCAGGTACCCCCTAAACTACTAAAACCGACAATGCACCAACCCGACACCAGAAACCTCAGAGAATGGCTATTCGTGCGATGTCGACCGCACTTCGCTTCGTCCACATTCTCATTCCGATAGTCTAAGTCAGCAACAGAGAACACATCCTTACTATTTACAAATTAGGGAGGCTTAGTTTATGGATTTTCTCCTTGTAAACCACATTCTTAAAAATCTCTTCCATGTTCCGGCTGGGGTGAATGTTGTATGCATATACTTGCCCCCTTGTACATGTCAAATCATAATTAACGCTTTTACCTTTCAGCTGATGCACCTACGTTGTTGGATTAGTAAAGCGTATACTTCCTACTCCGAGTTATTCCATCTGTTGTGCTATCTCCGTCCAACGCATCAACAACTAAACTTGTTCATCGTCCTTGAGACCCCAACCATGCAGTTGGGATGCACCAACCGACGCTAACTTCGAAGTGAGAGTTTTCACTCTTCTTGACTAAGTTATTTCCTGACCTCTCCTCCTTCTCTTCCATCCAGACCCCGGGAGCACAAATAACACACGTCGCGGGAGTCGGTGGGCTGGCATGCGCAACACGTGTCCCAGCCATTGGAGCTTGGTGTGTGATATAATGGTGCTGAGCGGATCCCTCGCTCTCCCACAACAAATACGCGACCCCGAACACGCTCATACCTCACGCGGTGCTCCCACCAGATACGAGCTAAGCTGCGAAGACAGCGATGGATGGACGTAGCTAGCATCTTTATGTCTGTCGATTTGATGGGCCAGGTTTCATAACCGTTTAAGAGGGTTGAATGGAACGCTGCATTTTAAACGTTGCCCTTCAAGGCGCAAGTAACGCGTCGTCGTCACAGGTGGCGGAGATTGTCAAAAGCACCTCGAGCCTTGGCTATGCCGTTCGTGACCTCATTTTCAATCATATGGGCGCAAATATAGCTGTCCAGGTACTTGAATTCCTGAACGAATTCTAGCTGATCACAACAAAGCGTTAGCGAAGAGGTGGGGCACTACCAATCTTGGAGAACGACTTTGCATTTCAATGGAGCAAAGCATAGCCCAAAACAAATGACAGGAAGCGCTAATCTGTCCAGTGCCACGTAGCAAGTTTGAAAACTGTCATATCTGAGGGCAATGTCGTCAGCATACTTCGAATCAAGAAGTCGTTCACTAGGAAGCAGTTACAACCCTTGTAAGTCGTGTCTAACAAACGCTGTTTCCATGACTTCGTCATTAGCGAAGTTGAAGAGGAAAGGTGACAGTGGGCAACCTTGTCCCACATCGCTGGAGACATTGAAGGGTGGCAATAGTTTGCCATAAATCCTCACTCTGCCCGAAGTATGCGCGTACAGCGCACCGATGATGTTCACGCATTTCCTTTCCTGAACAAGCAGTCCAAAAGTATACATCGATCAACCGAATCGAACGCACTTTTGATGTCGAGAAAAACGACTACGGCGGGTCGCCAATAGATATAGCAATACTCCAACAATCGAAGTAACGATGTGATCGATGCAGCATCCCTGAAAGATATATACATAAAAATAGCGTCGCAATGGGCGGTCAATTACTTGGTTCAGCAAGTATCCACGATGATTGCACATTTGCGCATTCGCAGCTGACTAGTCAATGACTCGAAGCCGGTGTGATGTGGGTATTGACCTCAGTAGATAGGCTAATGGGAAATTAATCCAAAGAAATCCAATGACCGACCGTATGTGTGCAGCTCGACTCCGGACCTCCAGGAGGGTTAAATCAGCGCTATACTCTTTAACTGATGCAGTGCATGTTATCAGAGGAATTTTACTGGTAACTGTGATCTCCTGTCCGTATGGTGAAGAAAAGCAATATGATTATCATTGACACAGATATAGGCAAGCGTGTGTAGGTTATTAGACTCCAGAAAGCATAAGACGCCGTTCCTGGGTCGATGTATGTCGGTATCTTCAAACGTAAGCCGGATGAAGGCTTTACAGTAGAAGCACTGCTTTTCGACATAATCGCTTTTACTGCTTTACTTGTTGCCCACTGAGCTCAAAAATATCCTAGAACCAGCCATCGATAGCACACTGCAGCACAAGGGTGCAGGTCGGGAAGAAGTAAGCGCATGGATTCCAAGAATGCGTTAGTGCGAGCAAATGCAGCAGTTACTCTTCTGGCTTCAGTAAAATGACCAACTCCAAGGGTGCTTACTGCCTACTTAAACAAACGGTCCGCCATTCAGCAATGTCGATGACAACTGGCCGATTAGCTGCCACTGACGAACTAGCTGGATGAACCGAGTACTGATTGGAACCACCGTAAATGTGCCAAGCTGAAGGCTTTTGAAGCTGTTCCTCTGTCCAGCGCAAAACTTCAGAGCCGTGGATTGGTCAATGAAAGGTCGGGTCGTTTGCTAAAAACAGGTGAGCTAGTTTCGTTGGATACTCGGTCCCAGTGCCAGTAAGAATATGGAGTTATTTACCAGGTTTTAGAATTGACCAGGAGCGTTGATGAGTGACAAGTGACTATGAGACGGAGCAGACCAGTGTGACTGGAGACAGCCGAGTTCTGTACCAAATCATACGGAACGCCCGTTCAAAAAACAAGTTATTAAGATAATAGATGGAAAATACGGAATACTGTATCAAGTAGAAACCTGAAACTGAGCAACTTCATCGAAATATGAAAGAGGTTAGGAAAACATAAACTACCTGGGAGGTCTCGACACTTATCGTTTTTCAAGTTTTCACGTGTGACTAACAGAAAATTGGGACTCACAAATGTGAGAGATTACTGTCAGTGGATAATCGTGTTCGGGATCTAACAGTGAGGAAAGGTACATCTAACAATGTTGTGAAGTGCTGCACTGTGTTTACTTCCACAAGATGCTCCAGTAAACTGTTTCCTATCGACCATACGCCGTTCAATTCTGGCACCATAGATTTGTACCTGCGTCCGTGTTTGCGGTAGTGTTCGCAAGTGGGACTTTGACCTCAACATGTGGAGGTCAGCTAGATGTAGAATGCGGTGAGTTATGGTGAGGTCGACTTGCACCCGAAAAGAGGACAAGGTGTACAGAAACAGTTTTTAGTACCTATCTTCGTACGGTAAAACAGTAAACTGGGGATACGCCTGGTACCGACGTGTTGGACCCGTCCAATCTTTTGCGCTTCGCCTCGGTTGGACGGATAACAGGCGAGCAAGCAGTACTCAATTATTTGCCTTATGATTGCATAGAAGAGGAGTGGAGACATCTTTATACTAAGTGCTAAAACTGCGTTTGAGCGCCAAAAGCATGCGCCGTCCGGTTTGGTGTAGCCTGTTAGTGTTGTCCACGGACTAGAAATCGCAGCGCGAGAATACGCAAAGGTCCTTCAAGGAAGGGGTGAGATGCAGCAGTTGACCGTCAATGGTGAAGGTCCGGCCGTCACCACCACCCCCCCCCCCAAGACTCATGAATATCGACTTGAATGGGTTGACGGGAGATGGACTTCTGCAAACTACATGGAAAGGCGATTGAGGTTCTGTTGAAGTAAGTCGCGGTCATTGGTGGTGCTAATCACTCTCCGCATCTTCATGTCGTCTGCAAACGACCGGAAAAGCTGAGATAAATCGTTAATGTAGAACAGAAACCATGCAGGCCCTAGTACCGTGCCCTGGTGGACGTCACTTTTAAAGGGATACCAGTCGGTTAAATGGCTATCAAGGTGCACGCTGCAGTTTCGTCTAACTAGAAACTCGCGGATCCACTAATGCAGTGATCCACCAGCACAGTACACACTCAGTATGTTGCTGAACAACCTAAACTTACATGAGGCGTTGATTTGACACCAAGGCTGGAATGAGCTCGACGTGCGCCCACCCTGTTAAAAATAACATGGTCCCACTACTATTCCCATTCATGGCTGAAAGACGGTTGGTCTAGCCACTCTATTCACCACATAGAATAATGAAGAGGTGCCTCGGGACTGATAGTTGTCAACCACCAACCCATTTTCACGAGGAATCACATGATAAGGTGTGAAAATCACCAAGGCAAAGGCTGCATTGCTATCATTTTAAAATGTTCGGGTGAAGCGAACTGAATTTTTCGTTATAGGGCTTGTCCGTCCTGAAGCATATATTGCAGTAAGAATGCCGCAAAACAGCAACTCGAACGAGTCCGCAGTCCTCGAAGGAGCTAGAATGTCAACTTGTGGCTCAAAAGTACCCCACACAAAAACACGCATGCGTGTAGCGATCAAGCATATCCTTGGGTAGGTGAAGAATATTCTTGTAGTTCGATGACCAAAGATGAGAATGTTTGTTCAGGATGACTGCTAAGCTGGGGCGAACTTACCGGTAGAGCATGGATCTTAGAATTTCCGTAGTCATAATCAGAACTGTAGCCTCCGGATTAATCGTTATATCGCCAGTCATTAGTCCCACATCTTTGAATTCGTCAGTAAATTCCCTGAATTTCTGATTGCTCAAGGCCTTTATGGGTGTTGTATAGATAACACGCTGTTTTGCTTGCAGGCTTCGAGCCACTGCGTATCTGTGAAGACGGAGATCAAGTGACATGATGAAACTCACTCCGCGACAACCGTTTTACCGGCTGAAGTGTGGGCAGAAACTAGTACGGAGCGTCCGTTATCAATGCAGAGAATAGCTTGTTGTTGGAAGGAATCTAAGGTGAACGGGTAGATACGAGCAGGTGTCGAGATAGGAACCAGAGGCTTCAAAAGCTCTCCCGCTCGATAAACAACCTGTAATAGAATAGTTGGATTGGAAGAAAACGTGCCTCGTGAAGACAACCCTGCCCGGAACTAAGCGTAACCGTTTGAAATTTCTTCTCTTTTCGGGGTCGCTTTGCAGCAATATGGTGGTCCTTTGGTTCCACTGTCCCATCGTACGCATTCTTTCCGGTTTTCAAATGACTGCAAAATGCTCAAGTCATACGATGCACCATACCAAATGTTTAAATGTGCTGTCACCTCAGTTGCAGTAAACGAAGATTCCAGTTCCTCGAGGTTAATATTCCAAGATTGCATGTATAAAGCAGCACTGCCAGTTCAGTTGCAAAGTTGGTAAGTCACTAGAGGAACAAGCTAAATTTCAGGAAATGGGGAAAACCGCACGAGGAGAGCTAAAACAAATTAGTGTAGGTGATAAAGTCGACAAAGACATCCAGGTGTAGCGGTAACCACATTCATCATCCGCAGTATCACCATTACACACTCCAACTGCTGTGCCGAAATGCATACAGACAACACACACGAAAAAGTAAGTTATTGAAAAGTAAAGAACGCAAAAAGTAACATACTAGTTGTATATAATGCGCCAAGAGAGATCGTGGTTAAAAGGGAGAAGCTAAGCGAGATAGAAAGGGCCAAAGAAACAACACAAACACCACTGATGTCGGCTCCTTGCCATATCAATTAGTGTATCCAACCAAACGTGTTTATCGTCCTTCGGGCCCCGGTCAAGCAGTCGGGACACACCAAACAACGCCAATTTCGAAGTAAGTGATTTTATTCCTCTTGAGCGTCATCGCTTGGCCACACTTGCTCTTTTACCATCCAAACCCCGAGCATGCAAAGGACGCACGCCGCGAGAGTCAGAGGGCTGGCATGCGCAATACGTGGACAATCCACAGGAGCGTGATGCGTGGTATAACCGTGCCGAGCGGTTCACTTCTCTTCCTGAATCAAACACACAACGCCGAACATATTCATTCATGCACTCATCTATTCCTTGCTCACGGGGTGCTCCCACCAGACACGAGCTAAGCTGCGAAGGCAGCGATGATCGAAGGTGACTAGCCTCTTTATGTCTATCGACTTGATGGGCCACGTTTCGCAACCGCAAAGGGGGGCTGAACGAACGGCTGCATTGTAAACTTTACCGTTCAGGGCGAGAGTGATGTCACTCCGGCGCCACATGTGGCGGAGATTGGCAAAAGCACCACGAGCAGTTCTGCTTCTGCTTCTATCATTCACACGAGTTAATCACACGCCAATTGTTTGTCTGCTAGCAATCCTTACTTTTCGTTACCCGATTCATGTGTTCAACAACCTGACTGCGATTCCGGTTGCGCCGCGAACCACAGAGTTCAGTCTATGGCTCTTCTTCGTCCCCAACCCTCGTTCAGTCTGGTGTGCTTCAAGGTTCGGACACATGCAGATTGGATAGCAAACTGATCAAACACGCACCCTAGAGTCCCTCGATATTGATGTCTGCTGTCTTTCAGAAACTCGATTGCAAGATCCCAGCACTCTGCTTACATTGACATTCCCCACTAACCACAAAGCTAGATATCATTTGCGCCATTCTGAAGATATAGAAACAGCCTCAGCGCGTTTGGCTGGTGTAGGTATAGCACCAAATGGCAAGGCCAAAGCAGCACTACTGGACTGGTTCCCGATTAACAGCCGACTATGGGAAGTTGGGCTTCGGGGTTCATGTAGAATTAACAAGCGCAGCGAAGAGAGACGCAACTTGTGTGATCTCCGTGTACGTTTCAAATGACTGCAGTGGCGCCTCGGTCAAGGACAAATTCTGCCGAGATCTACATCAGCCCTTGACTAATGCTAAAAAGTCTGATGTCGTTGTCCTTGTTAGGGATTTTAATGCACGGGTTGGCCGCCAGTTACCATACGAACAGCACCTTGGTGGTCATCACGCGCTCGATGAGAACGGCTCGGATAACGGAACGAGGTTTCTCACATTGTGCGAAGATAACCATCTGTTTCTCGCAAGCACTAACTTCATGCGTATGAAGAAGCGCTTCGCAACGTGGCGTCCCCCTTCGCCAACACAACCGTGGTCTCAAATTGATCACATTGCAATTAGCTTTGGATGCCGTGGCAGCGTACTGGACTGTAGGTCCTTTTGGTCCACCTTCATTGACTCAGATCATGCACGGGTCTGCGCGAAAATCAGCATGTGTTTCGGTGGCGCCCGAAACACAAAGCACAGCAACAGTGATGTAAACAGATTAACTGATCCCTCTGTCCAGGCGAGCTATCAGTCTTCACCAGCATACACACTCAGTTGCAATCCACCGCGAGGTAGAGCAACAATGAACTTGTATACAGAAAGCGACGACCATTTCCGGACAGTCAAGCTGCGGCCTAGCTCGACACCCCTTAAAAGCTTGGACCTCAGCTCGTCCTCTGGAGCTGTTAGAATGCTGCAAACATATCCCGGCGGAATCAGATTGCAACGAGCCGTTCTGCCGACAGGCTGCTCAAGCAAAGCCTACGCAAGGATCGCGAAGCATGGCGGTCTGAGCGTGCCTTAGAGATGGAGACCGCTGCCCCCTCTGGCAATACTCGCAAGCTTCTCCAACTCATTCGGTCCACCGGCCTCAGGAAGCCTGGTGTCAGTGAGGTTATTTGCGAGGTGGATGAGTCTCCGATCACCAACCAACAGAGATGTATGGACCGCTGAACCGAGCACTTTCACATGTAGTTCAACTGGCCTCCACCGTCCATCAGTACATGCAGTACACCTCGTTGTCCAACCTGGCTTGTCACAATGAATTCACCCAGCGAAGCGGAAGTCTGCCACGAAATTCGACGCTTGAAGTGGTTCAAGGCTGCCGGCTCAGACGGACTTGCTTCGAAGTTGTTCAAGTACGGCGGCGTGACGATTATTAACCAGCTGACCTCACTGTTCGCAAAAATCTGGCATGAAGAGAAAGTACCTTCTTTTTGGGGCGAATCAGTTATTGTCCCGATTTTCAAGAAAGGTGCTCGCACTTCATGTGTAAATCATCGCGGAATTAGTCTTATTTTGGTTGCCTCCAAGTTATTGGAATCCATTATGCTCCGTAGACTATCCCCAATACGTGAATTATCCTACCATGAAGAACAAGCTGGATTCTATCCCGGCCGCGGATGGGTGGATCAAATTTTCAGGCTCCGCCAACTCCTCGAACATCGCCACATTTATCACAGGCTCACTATCGTTGCATTTCCAGACATACGTGCCGCTTTTAACTCCGTTGATCGATCTGCTTTATGGCGTTGCTTGTTGAAGAACGGGGTATCAGAGAAATATACAGCCAGCTTACGAGCACTTTACCTTCATACATCCGGCAGAGTGAGGGCCTATGGCAAGCTTTCTTTGCAATTTGTTGTCAATAGCGGTGTGCGACAGGGCTGCCTATGTCCCCATTCCTCTTCAAGTTCGCAATCGTAGACGCTCTGTCGAGTGCTCTAGGTTTCCAACATTTTGGCCAAGAGCTTCTAAAGGGAGAGCGCGCGACCGACTTAAATTATGCTGATGATATCGCCTTACTTGGTGACGATCCTCAGGGTATGCAACTCATGCTAGATCGTTTGGCGGTTGAAGCTTCTATGACATGAGCTTCGCCCCATCGAAGTGTAAAGTACTGCTCAGGAATGGGCTTTCACCTGCTCCCGTGCTCACTCTTGGTGCATAACTTGAACAGGTAGAGAGTTTCGTCTACCTTGGGAGCTGCGTTTCTGCTGACGGCACTATCAGCAAAGAAGTTTCTGTTCGCATCGCTAAAGCTCGATCAGGATGTGTCAATCTGAGTCACTTGTGGTGTCGCGACGTTTCATTCTCGCTAAAGGGCCGCGTTTACAGCGCATCAATAAGCTCAGTATTGTTGTATGGGTGCGAGTGTTGGCCTATTCGAGTGGAAGGCATGCGTCATCTTTCTGCCTCCGATAACGGTTGCTTAAGGAGGATTGCTTGTGTTTGATGGCAACATCGAAATAACAGTAATGACGTTCGACGTCGCATCTTGGGGAATGCGAGTATTCCCTTCAACAAACTGGTTTTGCTGCGCCAGTTGAGATGACTCGGTCACGTCCTACGCAAAGTACCTGAGCGCTTACCGCGTTGCGCACTATTCGCTCGTCAAGGACCTAGCTGGAGGCGACCGCGTGATGGTCAGCCCTCCACTTTGCAACAGCACATGAAATCGCTGACATCGTGTCGAGCCGCTGTTGGACCCGTACGTCTTCCAGGATGGGGACCCAAAGATGAGGAGTGCCAATGGCTTAACACTCTTGAAGACATGGTCGCAAGCGGAATCAGTGGAAAAATTGTGCACAGAATGGTACTGATTCACATTTTTAATACTGCAAGCATTGAAAATGACAAAAAGAGAAAAATCGGAGTGTGAAAACGAACTAAAAAATGTTTTGTTTTACTTTTTGTCAAAATGGTCCTTTCTTCCTGCAGCATAGTAGCTGAAGTGTGTTGCTCACCTTCAACTACTGTGTCACAATCATTATGACGCGATGACTTCCTCGTATCCGTTGATCTCCATGGTTTTCATTGGCTCTATGTCTAGTTGCTAGACAGTTGAGATTACATAGATACACACCATTCCATTGGCGTTGTTATAGCTGCCTGGATACCTGGATTTCTTGACGACTGCAAGCTGATCCTCATCAAGAGTCAGCGCGGGGGTGGGCCCTTGTCAATCTTGGAGGACTTTGCACTTCGAGGGTGCAAAGAATAGCCCGAAACGACTGACAGCAGAGCTACTTTGTCCGGTGATACGTGGCAAGTCTGGAAACTGTCATGGGTAAGGACAACGTCGTCGGCGCACTCCAAGTCAAGAAGTCGCTCACCAGGCAGCAGCTCCACGCCTTGCAGATCGTGTTCAGTGAACGCAGTTTTCATGACTTTATCGATGCAAAAGTTAAAAAGAAAAGGTGGCGGCGGGCATCCCTGTCTTACACCGTTGGAGATATTGTAGGGCGGCGACGGTTTGCCGTAAACGCTCAGGCTGTCCGAACTATGCGTGTAAAGCGATCTGATAATGTTTACATATTATTCGGGCACATCGAGCAACCGAATCGAAAGCTCTTTGATGTGTAGGAACACGACTGCAGTGGGTCGCCAATAAACACGGCGGTACTCCAACAATTGACTTATCGTATATTACCGAATAAAAGTCGACATTTTAATTGCGGACAGTATAACTGCAATAGCAAATTTATCCAGTCAAAAGTCCCCATACAAGCCGATCTCCAAAAATATTAGCAAAAAACAAACGAACTTGTTTCTCCACGATTTTGTGGTCTGCAGAAATGAAAAGCTGTCAAATAATCATCGGCTTACGTATGGTAGAATACGGTAATTTGATGGTGTGATAAATGTAGCCTTGGCTTCGACGAAAACCCTCTCGCATATGGCTTTCACGGGTGCAATACAGTCTAGGGAGGATGACAGAGGCAAGTAACTTAGAGGCAAACGAGATCAGAATGTCCCATTTGTGACCGCGCAATTCAGAACGTGAAACCCAATGACAATTGGGACCATTATCAAGCGATCCTAGTTTTCTAGGACAGTTTACTGCGCTCACGGCTTCATAAGTAAGTTGTATAGATCATCTACAAGAGCAGTTCCCCCGAAGCTGAACAGAATTGGAGGCAAGCTATCCGCTTCTGCGACCTTATTTATTTTCAACAGTCAAATCTCACGTGCGAATTCTGCACGTGAGGGCGAATCCAATGACAGTCAAGGGAGAAGCGCAATCAATGGCCGAAAGGGAAGCTGGTTACTAGTTGATCAAGCTGCTTCACCGTTTTCGGCAAAACGCTCCAAGAGTTTTGACAAACTGTGGATCGGCCGTCCACCCACGTCACGTTTGGTCTCCTTCTGCTCGTTTTGATTATCAAACGGAATAACTTCCGATGTTTACCAAAAGCAGCAACCATTGCCATCTCCGACGCATAATGAGAGCACCACACTTCAGTCTATTTTTAGGCTAGAACGCATTTTCGCCCGGAGACCTTTGCGAGTCTGGTGTCCGCCCTCAGTCGGAATGTGTTGGCGAGCATCAAAAAGTTCTAGAGACTGCGTAGAGACTCAATATCCAGGTTAGTGATTTGATTCGCCACATGAAAACATACCTGCTTCTAATAACGTCGCGTGAATATAAAAAATAACGTGTCAGCTATACGACGTAACGGCGCTTCGCTGCCGTGCGACCACCACCAGTCGCACGTGGGCTGAGTATATCGCGAGGACGCTTACCCTTATGCGGACTTGAACCCGCGCCGCAAGATTACGGGACAAGCTCGTTACCACTATGCTAAGGGCCGATCAGTGGACCTCTACTGTGTTCAGAGAGCGTTATTCAGGTCGGATACCAGCATACTTTGATACACATGCAGGACATCTGGCTTCGCCAGCTGGCAGGTAGCTGGGCGCTCACAACAACGCCGCATGCGCCCACCGAAAGGGCTGTAAGATCGGCAAGAACAAGTGCGTGATCACAATCTACGCACGTGCTTCTTAATTGGACGGCAGTTTTGGACACACTTATCCAGCGGTGACTGATCGCGATGGGGGCGATTTGCTTCCATGGCTGGTTTGAGGCGGGTAAGCGTCATGTCACTCTTCTGAATGTGCTGTGTCGGAAGTTAGTGCTCGCGAGAAATAGATGAGCATCGCCACATAGGTGTAACAATTGCGCAAGGTTATCACTACGGGAGCCTACACCGTGTTGGCCGCCCAGATGAAGCTCATCAGTGGACAGTTTTTCAACTTGAACTTTAAGATCGCCAGAAAGAAGAAAAGAAAGGCATCAGCAGTACGTTGGTATGTGGTCCCGACGCTTTGCTACCGCGCAACCACCACCGGTCGTACGCGGAGTAAGGATACTGGCAGAGTCACCCTGCCCCTACGTAGTCTAGAACCCGCGGAGCCAGATCACAAGACAAGCTCATTACGTTTAGGCTAAGGGCCGTCAAAAATAAAGGTATCATCAGTACGCCAGTATGCAATAGCGACGCTTCGCAGCTGCGCAACCACAACCGGTCGCACGTGAGCTAAGGATGCTGCGAGGGTTGCCATGCTCCTACGCAGGCTTGAACCCTCGCCGTCAGATTACAAAGAAGCTTGTTATCTTTAGGCTACGGGCCAGCTGTACTTTTTCTGTGACGAAGGAGCTCGTTCAGTTGACGAAAGAACTCGTCTTTCACAGAATCAGCGATACAGTTTTTGGAAACGTGGGCCACAATGACAAACAGGCACCGTTGGTCTACGCGCGACCTCAAAGCTCTGAACTTGCCAGCCAATCTGACAGCAAATCCGGCTGTTCATTGGGATCCACTCAACCAGGGCAGCTTCAGCTCGGGGACGCAACACAATGCCCCCACTGGTTTGACCAGTATTTGAACCTGCATTATCTCCATGTCAGGGAGAAGATAAGAATTCCCCGGAAAATCCATTAGTTCAGCGATTAATCAATTGTTATCGATTATCGCACCGATTTCGAAAGTTCTGGAATATTGCAGTACCTGCACGTGACTAGTAACCTCCTGCAGTTGGGAGTGGCTAACTTTTGTAAGCGAAAATGGCCCTAATGGGATCGTTGGATCACTGGATGGCAGAGAGCAGAAAGGAAATCCTTAGTCAGCTCCATTCCCTCTCGTTTAAACCAAGGATGAGTTGGTTATCGCGAGACAGAGATCCTTAATGGAAGCAGCAGGATCCCGGCATATTCAGTAAAAATCTAACGTTTTGAAACACTCCTCCGTTAGTGTCTTAACGACGAGCTCCGGCAAGCGATTTCATTTATTCACCACACAGGTGGATAGAGCAAGTATGGTCCGCACTCGGTTTGAATAATTTCCATTTGAGGCCTCTAGTCGAAGTTCCAGACCCGAGATGAAAGAACTCCTGCAGCTCTTTCCCTAGCTCTTCTCTAAGGATACGTGGAGTGCAAATTAAATCTCCATAGCGGCGACGGTAATCCAGAGTGAAGAGATTCAAGTGTTTGAGTCGAGGGGAATAGGGTAGGGAACACAACTCAAAAACAGGTTTAAAACAGCGCCGTTGAACCCTCTCAATCATGTTACTTTCGAACTTGGTGAGAGGATAGGAGGTAGGAAAACCCTATTCAAAGATCGAACGTAGTACGATGTGCACAGAAGTCGGAAGAGCACCGGAGTCAGGCGGCAGAAGCTCATTCGTATGGCATAAAAGATCTTATAGGCAGCGGCGACTCTCTTCAAGTTGTCTTGAGTTGATTTTAGGTAGGGAGAGACGACTATACCGAGGTCTCTCTCATGAGTAGCATTTTTGAGTAAATAACCGTCAATGTGACAGGCCCTGAATGGTTAAGTCGTGTCAACAGGTAGAACAGAACACCCGTATCGATTAATAGGCAATCGCCACGGATCGACCAACAGTGCAGAAGATCAAGCGTCTCTTGTAGTCGATCAGCATCCTCTATGCTAGAGATCTCCATCCACAGCTTCAGATCATCTGCATATATTAGGCAGTCCGACTGCAGCACAGACGGTAAGTCGTTAATGAAGATGTTGAAGAGCTCGGGACGGAGAACAGAGCCCTGGGGTACTCGGCCGGTGGCCGAGTGGTCTGCACGTTTGCTTTGCAACCATAAGGTCACCGGTTCGAATCCGCGTAGGGGTGGGCGTCCTCGCGGTATACTCAGCCCGCGCGCGACTGGTGGTGGTCGCGCGGCAGCGAAGCGCCGTTAGGGCGTACAGGTGACAGCATAAAGCGACCCATCAGGAGAGGAAATCCGCAGGGACACCCATGCCTGGGAGTTTGGACAGGAACCGTTCAAGTGGTACCTTGTCGAAAGCTTTGCTGTAGTAAACACGACGTCTAAGCGTTTCCCGAGGTCAAGTGATTGAAATCACTTCTCCCTGAACACGAACAAGTTCGTCGCGCACGAGCGAGCCCTTCGGAAACCATGCTGGGCATAAGACGAAATTCAGCTCCTCGGTGTAAAGGTAAAGGGCACGTTTCAGAATCCCTCCCATTAGTTTACATAATACCAATGTTGAACGAATCGGGCAGTAACTAGCTGGATTCTGACGGCTCCCACTTTTGTAGATGGGCTTGACAATGTCCATCTTCCAGACACTCGGAAATCGTCTGGACTCAAAGCAGCAAGAAAAAACCTGACAGAAGTACGGAAATGTGTTCGGTCACAGTTTTGAGGAACAGGCGGTGTAGGCCGTCGGGACCAGACGAGGAAAACGGATCTGCATGAAACAGAAACCTTAAAATAATGTCACTGTTAATAACTACGTGTGCCAATATGGAGGGAGAAGAGGACATAACGCTGACGGCAAGGCGTTTCCTTCGACTAGACAGAAGAATATTGTTGGACAAGGAGACCGGCTTTTTTGTCGTCTTGGTAGACTAGAGCGGCATACACATAAGGATCTAAGGCAGGGATACCACTGACGGCTCTGGTGCTACATTTGTGGTATGAGAACAGCCTCTTGGGGTTCGTTCTATAGATCGCAGCGTGACAATTCGTTGTTGTCGCTTCTCGTGTTTCTTTAGGGTACGCGCATTCCTGACCGTTTTGTATTGCGAATAATCAAGCTCCGCTCGAGTGAGCTTGAAGCGGTCCCAGTTTGCGCCTTCTATTAATTAGAGATCTCAGTTCCCAGTCAATCCGTGGGCCTCTGCAGATGGGTCTCTTCTTGGAGATGGGGACGACCTGTTTAATAATCGGTCAGCTTAGAGTACAGTAGATCCCACGCATCAGCCACAATGAGATGTTCAGGTATATCCCAGTCGACAACGCTTGCGGCTGTTTTGAGACGCGTATCGGCACGCCAGAAATTCCGACGGGATTCACGTTGACTGTAGACATCAAAGCTGCGGGTCCATTGGAACGTGGTAGCACAATGATCGCTTCTGCCAACGGGCTGAAGAACTGTTAGATTCGTGACATCTGAGTGAGCTCGGGTGAGCACAAGGTAAAGTATGTTCGGCGTCCGGTCGGCAACAATGCGGGTTGGCATGGTGACGTGCTGAAACAATCGAGAACGGTCTCAAGTAAGGTAACATGGAAGGAATCAGGTGGACGGCCACAAAGAAGTAAGTCCCAATCAATATAAGGGGCATCAAAATTCTCAACAATAAGATTGTGTTTTCCTGTACCGTGCTTCCTGATCGAACCAGGTGCAGGTGAGCTCCGGATCCCGATGGCGCCCGGTAGACGACACCAATCGTAAAGAATCCGCATCCATCACAAATACGGCACCAAAGGGCATCAAAATCACCATCGTCGTCACTAGTAACTGTAATCAAATGGGCCTTGAGATCGGTCTTCCAATAATGTATGACGCCGCCACAAGGCTTCCTACTAAGGCGGTCGGCTCGACAGAGACTGTACCCGGGGATAGACACCTCTGAATCTATAATGTCTGCAGACATCATAGAATCAGCCAAACTTCGGTGAATACATTACAATGAATACATTGAAGTATAGAAAGCAGATGGGAGAACTCTTGTCAGCTTCACCACATCCCAATGGGCTGAAAAAGGTACGTGTTAGCAAGAAAAGGTGTTCACAGTGGGGGAGCACAGTTACACGAATAACAGCACGATTCTGATACATTAAGCAGGTGGAAGTCTGAAAGCTTCTTGGAACATTTATCAGCGGAAGCGCTGACCACAGCTTCTGGTAAATTGTTCCAATCGTTCACTACCCAGGTAGATAAGTTGACCTCTAGGCGTACTCGATGCCTCCCCGATTTGAAGAGTTTCCGTGTCCACTAGTTGAGATACTTTTGTTGAGCTGGAAGTACTGTTGGAGATCGCTACCCAGCTCACCTCTCAGAATGGGTCTTGCGTAGATTAGGTCTCCACGACGGCGGCGGTAGTCTAGGGAGAACAAATTCATACGTGAGGCGATCGTAGTAGGACAAATTCCGAAGAGCTGGGACCGATTTGGAACCTCGCCTCTGAACTTTCTCCAGCAGGTTGCACTCGGACTTGGTGAGTGGGTAACCCGCCGGTAAGCCGTACTCAAGGATGGAACGCACATGTGAGACGAACAGGAGTTTGAAGATCTCAGGAGTCATCCGAGAGAATGATCTTCTTATAGCCCAAGACATCCTGTTAGCTGCAGCGACTTGCTTTGACGTACCCTTGGTTGTTCGTAGATCTGAGGATACAACAACGCCGAGATCCTTTGCTCGATTGGCAGTCGATAGGAGGGAGCCTACCGATGTGATAGTTGCCAAGTGGATCAGGGGCGCCAAACGAGAAGATAAAGCCCTTATCTCGGTTTATAGGTTGTAGCAGCTATAACTTATTCTGCTATTTTTTAGCTTATCTCTCTTCGCACAGGGAAGATACTAGCCACAATCATGTGACTCTCGAACCACATCATTCAAAAGCTATTGATGTGCATACAATTAATAGACAACTTACTTTGAACTCTGGCTTATACCATCTAGCCAAGTACCACCTGTGTTTTCCCTGTGCAATCTTTCTGCCTAACTGTCGTAGTGTATTTTCGGGAGCCTCCCAAAATATATCATTGGGATACCAACAAGATTTTATTTCCAACATCCAGTAAGGACGACGGGACATGGCTATTTTCGGACTCCGCATTATTGTCGATCCATTATTGTTGATCCCAAGCGCTGCCAAATCATTGATGGCCTAACGCAAATATCTCGGGCTGGTTTTATAGGGTCCATTATGTCTATGAGTCCGCAGCTTGCCCCACCACGAGCCACTCCAAAGTACTTGGATTTGTTACGAGAGTTTAACAGCTTAACAAAGCCTGGATACCAACCCAGTGATGTCAAATATGAGATCGTCCATAGGATAACGACAACAGGTAGTCCAGTCTACCATCGTCCGCGGCGTTTAGCGCCCGATAAACTTTCCGTAGCGAAGGCTGAATTCGACCATATGCTACAATTGGGCATAATACGTCCATCCAGCAGTACATGGGCATCGCCCCTACATATGGTCCCGAAAAACAAGCCTGGGGATTGGAGACCTTGTGGGGATTATCGGGGACTAAACGCTATCACCGTCCCAGACAGGTATCCCATTCCGCATCTCCAGGATTTCTCTTCCTCGCTATACGGAAAACACGTGTTCAGTAAGATAGATTTAGCACGAGCATATTACAAATCCCTGTCCATCCTCAAGATGTTCATAAGACTGCCGTTACCACACCTTTTGGCTTATTTGAGTTCTTGCGAATGCCATTTGGTCTCCGCAATGCACCTCAAACATTTCAGCGTTTTATGGATCAGGTTATTCGTGAGCTCGAATTTGTTTTCGTCTACATTGATGATGTCTTGGTTGCAAGTTATAAGCATGACGAACACTTGCGTCATCTGCGACAACTGTTCGAGCGATTTGCGCATTATGGGGTGGTTATCAATACCTCCAAGAGTCAGTTTGGTGTTGATACGGTAGACTTTCTTGGTCACCGTGTTTCCTCCGCCGGAATTACACCCCTACCCGACAGAGTGACAACCATCACTGAATACCCTATCCCCGATTCCCTCAAAAAGTTACGTCGGTTTGTAGGCATGGTTAACTTCTACAGAGGTTTCATCCCACACTGTTCTGAGTTAGCCCAGCCACTTACCGAGCTACTCAAATTAGATGCCAAATCATTCAGTTTCACGGTATCAGCTAAGCGGGCATTCAGTGATCTAAAACATCAGCGAGCAACTGCCACTCTCCTCGTGCATCTTGATCCTAAGGCTCCGTTACAGTTAACGGTGGACGCTTCAGATGCAGCAGTAGGTGGTGTGCTCCAACAGCGACAGGGAGGTGAATTGTATCCAATTGCCTTTTTCTCTAAGAAACTGCAACCTGCCGAACGACGTTATAGTACGTTCAGCAGAGAACTCCTAGCTATTTATCTTAATGTGCGTCATTTCCGATATTACTTGGAAGGGCGTACATTCACGATATTCACCGATCACAAGCCGCTAACGTATGTACTGCGTTCTGCTTCTGATCGACTTTCCCCACGAGAAATTAGACAACTAGATTATATCTCCCAATTTACCTCCGGCATTCGGCCGGTGTGAACAACACCGTAGCAGATGCCCTATCACGGGCGGAAATCAATACCCTCCTTGAGCATTCCCCCATTGATCTTCAAGAATTAGCCACAACACAGCATCAGGATAAGCAGTTTCTTCAACAACTGCGCGAAACCAATCTACAGGTGAAACCCATCCAGCTGCCTGATAGTTCGGATGTTCTGACGTGTGACGTTTCTACAGGAAAGCCAAGACCTGTAATTCCACCGACCTATCGGCGAATCATTTTTGATTCACTACATGATCTATCACATCCAGGCATCCGTGCAACGCGCAAACTCATTTCCGACCGTTTTGTGTGGCCGGCACTGAACAAAGACGTGCAGACCATGGTGAGGAATTGTCTCCCATGTCAACGTTCAAAAGTGCACCGCCATACACAGGCACCTCTTGGCGAGTTCACCGTTCCCGATGCTCGTGTTAGTCACATGCACATCGACACCGTCGGTCCGCTGCAGCCGTCGAGTGGATTTAAGTACCTACTTACTTGTATCGACCGTTACACTCGTTGGCCCGTGGCAGTACCCATCGCGGACATTTCCGCAGAGAAGGTAGCACGTAACTTTGTGGCTCATTGGATCGCACATTATGGTGTCCCATCCACCATAACAACGGAGCGCGGTGCGCAATTTGAATCAACCCTGTTTCGAGACCTCACTACTATCCTCGGAGCTAAACGAATAAGAACAACTGCGTACCATCCAACAGCGAACGGGTTAGTCGAACGTTTTCACCGCCACCTCAAAACATCTTTGATGGCATGTTCTGACACTACCCGTTGGACAGAAAACTTACCGCTGGTTCTATTAGGTCTACGAACGACGTTTAAAGCTGATTTAGGTTGCTCTGCCGCGGAGCTGGTATACGGTACCACGCTAAAGCTCCCGGCTGACCTCGTTCAACCAATCGACGTCAACGCTCTAGATCCCTCAAACTTTGTTCATCGCTTACTTTCATCCATGCGTGAACTGCATTTTACTGCCACACGCGCACAAACTAACAAGTGTTACATACCAAAAGATCTGACAACTTGTTCACATGTGTGGCTACGAAACGATGCAGTCCGCAGGCCTCTACAGCCACCGTACGAAGGGCCATTTGAGGTGATCGCTAGAACAGAAAAACATCATATGATCAACAGGAATGGTAAAGTCGATGTAGTTTCGGTAGACCGACTCAAGCCAGCGTATATCGAACAACCTTGTGAACAACAATCGACAGGTTCTAAAAACACCATATGTACGCAGGAGTTATCAAAGCACTTTGAAAAGGATCCTCAATCATCAACATCTGAAGCTAAGCCAAAAGAGACTAGTACGCGGCAAACACGGTCAGGTAGAAAAGTTCATTTTCCAGACCGTCTAGCGTATTAGACATCTTGAGAATAATAACTTGCCGTGTTGTCTATCGTGTTATACAATCTGCTGCCAGTTTTCTTTCCTGCTTGTTGCTTTCCAGTGTTTGCCAGGAGAGGAAAGAACAACCTTAGCACGAATAAGAACATTCTCATGTCGACAAAGCACAGAAGGATTGCGCCGGACAACACCTGCAACTTAAACATCCTTGTTGCACTACTACATTCTGCTCCCACATTTTCATTGTATCTTAGCTAAAAACTTCACCTGCATGCCTCCTGTGCCTCAGCCTCGGGCATTTTAAGCGACACTGTATCAGGTAGAGGTCAGTTTTCCCGGAAATTCCCACCGGGAGTTTTACTCCTGGTCGCTTATCACCGTGCGGCTACCGCACTGGTGAGGAGGTATGCAGGAGCTTTAACTTATTCTCATATTTTGAGCTTATCTCTCTTCGCACAGGGAAGATACTAGCCACAATCATGTGACTCTCTAACCACATCATTCAAAAGCTATTGATGTGCATACAATCAATAGACAACTTACTTTGAACTCTGGCTTATACCATCTAGCCAACTACCACCTGTGTTTTCCCTGTGCAATCTTTCTGCCTAACTGTCGTAGTGTATTTTCGGGAGCCTCCCAAAATATATCATTGGGATACCAACAAGATTTTATTTCCAACATCCAGTAAGGACGACGGGACATGGCTATTTTCGGACTCCGCACCTATGACAGCGCTCTCACAAGGTAACCCTCAGACGACGGACCAGTCATGCAACATGTTAAGTGACAAGTGCAAGGTATCTTATATAGGAAAACAGCTGAGTGGGGGCAGTTGAGGACTGTCTAGCCAAGGAAAGTTCGTGAAGTTCTCGCCTTTCCCCTCCTTTTAGTAGTGCACAAGTTCCTAACTGCTTTCTACTCCAAAAAGCGGTGGCAGTCTGATTAACTCTGAATCTGTCCAAAAGCTTTCTTCGCTCATTCAACAAGAGCCTCAGTTCTGAATCCATCCAGATGGACCTTTGGTAAAGGACCTTATTCTGGAAATGGGGCAATATAGCCAATGAGAGATGTCATTCTAGAACATAAGAGCTCCCGTGCATTCACGAGTCCTAGAGGTTGCGGAATGATCCAGTCAAGCGCACGCGCTGCCGATCTTAAAAGTGAAAGATCAGTGCGCTAGAAGTTCCGATGATACACTGTTTTGTTAACTGCGAGACGGTTAGCCCACAAAACGGAAACAATGGTCGCTTTTGCCAAATGGTTGAAGAACAGTTGGGCTAAACACATCAGATGGTGCAAAAGGAAACATTAAATCGAGGATGCGCGAGGATTGACCCGGGACGATTCGATCAGGCATCTGTACGTACCAAAACAAATTTGCTTCTAGGAGGGATTCCAGTAAAACTGCATCGAAGGAGTCAGGAGGAAGATCACAGTGTGCAAGATCCCAGTCAAATCATGGAGCATTGAAATCGCCCAGTATAAAACGGTCCCTACGTCCTCAATATTTTTTAACGAATTCAACAAGCAGAAGCTTGACCTTAGTGGAGCTCTGTACACAATGCCGACGAAGAGTGATTTGCATCCATCGTGAACTCGACACAAAAGTACTTTGCAATCCTTGTTATGGTTCGCGGCCGCTTCCACAACATGAACTTTAAGGTCAGCTTTCCAATAAAAAATGAGGCCGCCAGCAGATCTAATTGCAGTGCGGTCAGCTCGAGCGAGATGATACCCTTCGATGCTCACCTCCGGGTCCGGGACAACGGAAGACAGCCAGGTCCCTGTGAGAGCCATCAGATCAGGGTGATGTTCTGCAAAAAAGAGTTGGATTTTATCTAGCTTGTTTCTTAGGCTGCGGACATTTGCACATATCATGCGTAGGCCATGCTTTGGCGTTATTGACCTGGTATGACAAATATCGGTCTCCAGCGAGTTCTCGGGGTCCACTGGACTACCTGAAATTCCACAATATGGTGGTTGGTTTCTCCATACGATCTGTGAGCACATTACTTCATTCTAATTCGGTCTTTTGAAGAGAGGTCCCTTAGGACGTAGAAGGCTTCCCCTTTGAGTCGAAAAGTTCGCCGGAGAATGCGACTACATTCATCTGTACTTTGACAGTTTTTAAAGGACGGACCTTGGAGGGGTCATCTGACTTCTTACCAAGACGAAAAGCAGAAACGATATGTATGCCCCGTTCGCCAGCGTCGAACAAAGGCGAAAGGGTTCGTTTCAGGAAGGCTTGATCATCCAGTATCCCCTCAGTAGAAGTTTCTTTGTAGGATTCAGGAGCATTCGTAATAATTAAACAGCGGTCGCGAGGAGGCCGTTTATTCAGCAGGCTGCGATTTTGGGTGAAGTTGAATTTCTTCGATGGCTTTCTCCAGCTAGTTGACAAGGTCGAGAACGAGTTTCAGCTTGAGATTTGACGACTTTGGACATTTTACAGCCTTCTTGACCTTCTGTACTTTCGATTTGGTTCATCTCAATTAGATTCCAAGTCGCATAAGTAAGCTACCAATCCGGAAAAGCAGCAGACGCAAGTTACTCCTTATTAGGGATCGTCAGTGGTGCGCTTCTATCGGTCCCTTACTGGGGATCGAACCCATAACAGCTAGAGGTTAACGCCAACTAGCCAGCAGCTTATACCACTGAGCCCTGGGGACGACAGCAGACCAGAACGAATTGAAACCTAAATGCGATACAGCCCGATACTTGCTTTCATTGTTTGTACCTTGGTACATATAGACATAGACGAGAGTTGTTGTCGATAACTACAGGTGCGTAGGGCTTCTTTTCCTGAACAGTGCTGACGCATTGGAAGAGAAGGTAACAGAAAACCCATAGGAGTTGCTGGATCAGCTTCCAAGGAAAGACGAGACACAGGTTGGTCATTTTTGTGCAGTTCGTGCGCTGTTCCGAAGCTCAGACCCTGCTGGCACAAGTGACCGAAGTCCGTCCGATGACCGACTGAAATGAGTCTGAAAATGCACCCAGCGAGACAATTTTTTGTCAAGTGTTCGGTCACCCAAAAAACGTTTCGCCAGCATAGGCACGCACTCCCTGATATATGTTCCCAAGTAGCCCCTTACATACCCTCCCTAACAGCACGGAAGTCCGTCGGCAGTCCCCTGAGAGTCGGAAATAAGTCCGAACGGAATGTTTCGGACTGTCAACGGACAGTCCGAGGAATGTTCCACAGCACTTCCCTTTTACACTCCATTGTGTTTTCCCCAACACATGGCCTTAGCTTACCTATGATCCTGGCCCCAACTGTTGCGCCATACATAGCCAGTTAGCACAACTAATGAAGTGCATTTCTATTCCGAAAAGTAAAGAGGAAAAGGGAGTCGGCAGTACGCCGCGCCGTCAACATGCTGCTGCGCAACCACCACCATCCCCTCAAGTTCAAGTGCGACTGGAACGACAGGATTATCCTGTGTGTTCCTTCTTCAGCGGGTGTTGGAACCAGGAGTTAGCAGACTTAGAACTACAGATGGACCTAAGAAAAAGGCCGCATCACACTCTGTCCAACCAATTAATGCCCACGTATCCTGCCCTAGCAGTTTGTCTGCTGGGCCGGTTACGTGAAGAAAGAGAAAAAAGTAAACTTAGAATTGGAAAAATCTAAGTATAAAACCAAGAAATTCGAGTCATTAAAAGGGGAACGGAAAACAGAAGGTGAGTCAGTTAGGGAAAAGGAAACGTTTGGTGTTGCAATCCAAGAGCATCGAGCTGGCGCGCAAAACCCATAATCGTAGGTTACCTAACCACATGATCTGGAAGAGAATCCCAGCGAACTATAACTCGGCGCGACAAACGAGTTTCCGTCCTAATCCTATCAGACAGTGATTTATGTAGTTTCGGTAAGTGGCCGCGGAGATAAGGTAACTTAGCGGGACTAAATAGCCCTGACAAGTCCAGACCGATCTTACCCGTCGAAATACGATGAATGAGAATCAGGTCCCCTTTATCCTTCGGTAGTTCATTGAGTACATCCCCAAACGAGGCAAGTATACGTCTGTACTCTGTAGACTCTACGCTAGCTGAGTGCCCACTCACGACACCCTCTTCAAGTCCATTTTATCTCGGATAATACATGGTGAACAAGCCTGGATACAATGTTCCAGGTGGGGTCGGACGAATGTCGAGAATAGCTTCACAAACAAATTGGCCGTTAGGACCCCGAAAGAGCGGCGGATAAACCACAACACATGAACCCCCGACAAGCAGCCTTCTTCAAATTGTCGCCAGAATGAAGTGCTGATGAGTGTACGACCCCTAAATCAACCTGCTGAATAACAGGGATTTCGCCACCGCTTACAACATATCGAACGGAAGGACTAGCAGCCCCGGTTCGGAGAACAGAGCACTTGGCCCTATTTATGGGCATCAACCGTTAGGTAGACCATTCCCGGGGCCTGTTCAAGGCGCGCTGAATTGCCTCAGGACCCCCGGATTGTCCACAATATTCCAGAGGTTAAAGTCGTCAGTAAACATTAGTGATGACAATCCTAGCTCCACCGACAAGTCATTTACATAGATCGCGAACAACAATGGCTCCAATACCGAGCACTGCGGGACGCCACTAAGAACAGCTTGCCGGAGCGAAAGGCTACGCCCCAACCGTATGCACTGTTCCCTCCCTTCAAGGAAAGCAGACACCCATTTAAGGGCGAGACCAGATATAGCGTAAGACCTCAACTTTAGTGAAAGTCGAAGATGAGGAACAGTGTCAAAAGCTTTCGAAAAGTCCACGAATAGCACGTCTACAGCGTGGCCACTGTCTACCGCTTTGGCTCAGCTTTCACGAGCTACAAGTAGATTAGTCTGACACGAAAATCCCTTGCGGAATTCATGTTGCGCAACACTAAAATGGTTAAATCTATTCAGGTGGTTCTCCACTGAACCCTTTATCAGCTTTCAAACAACCAGACTACTACAAATGTCAAACTGACAGGCCGGTAGTCCGCGGGCAGAGCGCTGTCACCGTCCTTGAAAATCGGACAGATGATTGCCCCCTTCCATTCCGAAGGTGGGATGCAGCTGTCAAGCGATATTGAAAACAAGCATGTATGAGGACCACTCAGCTCAGCGGTCAATTTGTGCGAAAGCTTTAGATGAATTGGATTAGGACCGGTAGTTGTAGAGAGATTCATGCCTTGCAGTAGCTCGAAGACCTGAGCCTCCGTTCTGTTAAACTCAGCTAAGCAGGAATCCTCTAGAACTCTTGAAACTAATTCAACCTGTGGTAAAGAGGTCTCCTGAGCAGATCCCAGTATACTATGCACAAAGTAAACAAGCTTTGTCATAGTTCGTGCACGGGTCCCGTCTGCTCGCAATAACGCAGGTATAGATAATTTTGCTCCGCTGCGTCTTTTAATGTAAGCAAAAAATTTCTTAGGATTAGCTGCGGCTGAGTCCGCTAAACCCCGCTCGTAGTGGAAACGAACAGTCCTGAGATGCTGCTTATATTTATTTTTAATCTCTTGAGAACTGGCGTAGGTACTGGCTGATGGAGCTGCTTAGTTGGTTCGCCAGTATCTAGACCGTTTCGTGAGTAGAGAGTTGTCCGTGGTATCTATCCAGGGAGGCTGGGCCCGTGACCCTCTTTTCCTCATGAGTGAAATATAGGGAGTGGAAACTGAGAGGTATTCCTTAAATTTATTTCAGGTTAACTGGATAGAGTCGGCCATCGAGATCTCACAGTACAGAACTGAAGCCTCGGCTCGCATTGCACTAAAGTCCGCCCGCCAAATATTCGGGGATAACTGAACGGCAGTTTGTTGGTGCCTTGAAAGAGCACACCGAACGAGTATGCATGCGTGATCGCTGGATCCTAGAGGTGCACAGTACGAAACATCAGTCACGAAGTCAAGGGACTTAGCGAAAACCAGATCTAAAGTAGATGGTACTTGGTTGTTCATATACCTAGTGGGGAAGTCCACGAACTGGTACAAAGTCACTTGGAGAGTCAGCTCAGGAAAATCTGCACCGAATGTTCCTGACGCTGAGTTGCAAGAAAGATCGGCCTAACAGAATTCCGGGAAGTTAAAATCCCCTAAAACCAAACAATTATTCGCACAATGAGTGCGAATAAAGTCAATTATCCCCCGGGAAGAACTTCCAGAACTCCTGTATATCACTACAACTGTAAACTGAGTAGAGAAAGTGCACATAACAGCCGATAGGGCTTCAACAGTCTGATCCGACGACTGAAATTTGCAGGTCTTCAACACATCTTATTTACAACTCCCATGCAGTACGCCTCCGCCTTGACGACCAAAAGAGGGACCATTTCTAAGCAGTGCGTAGCCAGGTAAACATTCCTCACCGTCCATGATATCAGGAGAAAACCACGTTGCAGTGAAAGCAAGTATGTCGAGACGAGATTCGTCTACAAGTAGTCCCAACTCGTGAACCACGTTCCTTAGGCTACGCACGTTGCTAAGTACTACCTCAATGAAGTCGGCACGAGCGTACTTGGGTCGTGCGTCATCAGGATGGGTTCTGGTAGGGCGGAAAATAACTTCCGGCTAACCACAGGAAAACCACCAGACAGAGGCCTTGCTCACCAGCCGTCCGTCTAGTTTTGAGATCTCTGATAGCCACCTTTAACTTCAATCCATCTGTCAGTGGAAGGTCTGGCTGAAGGCTGACAGCACTACCGTAAGTTTGAATGCAAACCGCAGTAATGATTTGCGTTTCCTCAGGGTAGAATGGACCACGCGAAGTGGTCGGGTTCGGGGATTTGCCGTACCGATAAAGATGTTAACCAATCTGGTCAGCTTTCCGACAGTGACACCAGGGAATCCAAGGGGAAGCAGCTTGGTGGCGCACAGTTTGAGAAACTTGATGTCACCCAAAATGCGTTCTCTTGCGAAAGCAGCTGCAGACTCAGTAACGTTACGGAATATAACGCTACTATCTGTGAAAGAGTCGCCACTGCAGGGAGTGTTTACCCCACGTGCTCTGGACTCGACACTTACACCACGTGTTTTCAACACTGGCTGTGGGATTGTCCCTGTCTTCGCAAACGATGTCGAAGCAACGGTAGCGTGGATTTTCCTCCCTGTTGCTGGCATCTCACTACTTCCTGGATCTTCAAACGCTCCCGAAGTTTTACGGGCAGATCTAGTCCGCTACTTCTTTTGGCTCACAGGAGCAGGGGCTATTGACATTGTCGCATTGAGCAGTTACCAATAAGTCCTCAGAACGGGCTGCTTCAGCGGCATGAAAGGACAGGACAGGACCCAGGGACGAAACAAGCTTCCGCTTAACGAGCGTCCCGTTTCATGGGTGAGTAAGCGAAAGAGAGCTCCCAGCACTGCAACTTGATAGAATATTCTTGATTCTATAATGGTGAAAAAAGACAGAAGCAAGTGCAAGAACAAGACGCCATCATGAAGTAATGAGATTAAAGATAGTCACTGATGCTCAATGTAATTCTGGAAACAGGGCCAGTCAATACTTGCCTAGGCTACGTATAAATTCCTCCAGTTTCCCATGCTAATAGAGCAGAAGAAAGAATCAGGTACAAACCGGGTTGCAAACAAGCTGGCTTTTAACTACAGCCTAAATCTATGCTGCTTCAATTTCACGCAATGGCCCCGCAAGTTGTCTGACGTAGCTGGTTAAAACAGATCAGTGGGCTTAAGATCACTGAGACCTTCCATGATTTTGTACGCCTTTATTTAGTCACCTCAACCTGCGTCTTCTCATTAAAAACAAACCTAAGTTAGCTAACCGATCTTCATACAATAACCCGCGCTGGTCTTCTATCATTTATGTGGCCAGTCTTTACATTCTCAATACAAATAATATCTGAACACTATTCTAGATGTGGTCTGACCACAGCTTTGAACAAGGGAGGGAAGACCGCTGGCCTGGTACAACTCAGAACTCTCCTGAGACGAAATAACTCCTGTCGCGCTTTATTGGTCGCATGCCTGCACTGCGCCGAGGGCTTAAGGTCACTCGTCACGAGGACACCTAGATCCCGTGCCTCGGTGACATGCTCCAGTGTTATGGACCCATTAGATGTCTGTACAGTAAACCCTACATCACGCGGGGTTAGGATTTGAGATTTGATGGTGTTCAGTTGTAAGTCCCATAAATGTGACCAATTAGGAACGTTTGCAAAATCTCTAGATAACGAAGCCCCGTCTCCCCTGCTGACACGCTTCAAGTCGTCATCAAACATATAGGAGGGGCTTTTAAGTAGAGGGACCAAGTCATTTATAATCATGAGAAACAGCAACGGATTGAGTGCTGATCCCTGAGGAACTCCACCTTGAGCAGTGCCTGCCGTCGAAATAACGTCACCAACCCTGACAGGGAATGTACTACCATAGAGAAATGCAGATAGCCAAGAAAGCAGTTGAAGAGGAATCAAAAACTTCACTGAAATCAAGGTAACACACTTTTACTGGTATGCCATCATGGAATTATTTCATCGAGGAAACACAGCAGGTTAATAAGACATGATTTTTTCTTGACAAAGCCATTGTGTTCTGCTCCGATCAAGTTGTTAATAGCAAGCTGCTCACAGATTCGATTCCTGGTGATCTTGTCTGGAGATCTGAGAGGAACGCTAGTCAGACTAACAGGCCGGTAGTTATTGGGTGAAGATTTAGTACCACCCTTATGAATCGCTTCTACAACTGCTTCCTTCCAATCCTGTGATATCCTCCCTTCACAAAGAGACAAGTACAACTCAAGAGTAGGAAGCTGGAGTATGTCGGAAACCGGCTCAACAATACCGGGATGCACATTACCGCGGCCAGATGACTTGTATGGGTTTAAGTCCTTCAGTACAGAGAAGACATCTGAAGCAGTTATGACGACTTCGTCCACTTTGCACTCGCTTACGCGATGCGACGACAACGGTGTTGAAAAACCATTGTCAGCTCAAGGAACTCTCTGGAAAATACGCAGCAACTCCTGTGCCTTATCAAGGTCTCTTGTAGCCTGTTGCATATCTTCGGTGATTAAGTTGCCAACTACTCGCCTTAAAGAGGATTTAGACTGAACGTAGAGGTAATAACGTCTTGGTATCTTGTTTTGCATTTTGCGCCAGCCTAAGCGCATAGAAGTATTTGGCCTGTCTTTGCAGTTTGACTGACGAAATTTCGATTTCTTTTGTACTCAAGCCACGTGCGGAAACCACAAGATTCATGGGATCTTTTCCAATGAATATTCCGCCGTTTCAACACTCGATTAATATGTCGGCGGCACCAGTGAGCCTTATCTGAATGGCGCGTGCACAGGGGAGCGAACTGTACCAACTGCGTGAGGCCACTCTTGATCACGTGCCACCTGTTCCAGCGTTGCCTTCTCTTGTGCAAGAACCCAGGTAATGCGTGTGGCTCTAGCCCTCAGAAGCGTTGAATTAATCCGGCTTAGTTTCTGTGTCAGTCGGGGTTCAGCTGACAGCCTCCGTACACAATTTGAGAAGGAAAGAACGAAATGATCGCTCTTACCTATAGGAGGCTTAACATTTATGGCAGAAAAACAACCATACTTGGTGATCACAACATTTAAAAAAGAGGGAATGCTCTCGCCACGGGTGTGGCATGCTTCCCCGACGGTAACTCGCGCTTCTTTAACTCTACTGGGTACAAGTTGGAACGTACCGCATGGCAGCCAGAGTGTGGCATTACGCCGTAATGTTGACTCGTTTGATTTGAGAACCCCATTCTTAGTGTCAGTTCGTGCATGCCGTAGGGCAAGCATACGGCCGCTACACATGACTACTCACTTAGCTTGGGGCGAAATAGGTAATCGTATGTTCTTTCCGTCTCGCCGTATGCCTGCATACCTCTACGTTTTCACCCTGAATACACTGGCTTGCTATAGACCCATTCGCAGATGTTCATATGAACTACCCATACTGGCATCATTCAACAGGTAAGTTCAACATTTATTTCATAACCCAATGACAAAATTGGAACAGCCAGGATCTCAGTGCTCCAATGTGTTGACGCGACAAACCAATAGTGTCTTCAACATCAGCGTGAGCATACTGGATGGACCTGAGTAACACTTCTACTGCGTCAGATTCAATGTTACTGTGGTATTCCTTTGAGGTTGGATTGCTGTGAGACGCCAAACGGGGCCGGCGACATCTAGTAATTCTTTGCGGCCGGCTTATAAATAAATAAATAAGTATTTTGTTCTCGAATTCATCGAGCCATACCACCTCAAGCATGGTGAAAATTTACAAGCAATTACGTGGCGCAACAGATACGTTGCAACGCATGTAATTGGCTGTGGCCAAAAGTTGTACAATTGGCAGAAACAGTCGAAGCAATCATGCGGAACAAAGTCAGATTCAGATCATTGGATCATTGGATGATAGAGAGCAGAAGGAAGATCCTTTGTCAGCTCCTTCACTTCCCGATCATTGCGGAGATGGCGTGGGTCATTGCGGTAGAAGGTTCCGCAGAGGACCACTGTAGCTGTCTTAGAGGCAGCAGAATCCCAGCGCGCTCAGGTGAGAATCTAACAGTTGTTTGAAACGTTCCTCTATCTCAGCATCAACAACAGGATCCGGCAACCGGTTCCAATCATTCACCACGCGAGTTGATAAGGCCAAATTGAGCCGCACACGGAGATTCCTCGGTTTGAACAGTTTCATGCGGTGGCCTCGTGTCGAACTTTCAGTGTTGAGTTGAAAGAAGTCCTGTAACGCGCAACCCAGTTCTCCTCTGAGAACACGTCGAGTGAATATCAAATCCCCTCGGTGACGGCGGTAGCCTAGAGAGAACAAGTTCAGTCGTTGAAGTCGGTGTGGATACGACAGGTCTCGCAACTCAGGGACGGATTTGGATCCACGCCGTTGAACCTTCTCTATCATATCACATTCGGATTTGGTGAGAGGGTAGGCAGCGGGTAGCCCGTATTCGAAAATCGGGCGTACATGCGAGCCAAAGAGGAGTCGGAAAAGTCCCGGGGTCAGGAGAGAAAACCCTCTACGTATAGAATGGAACATCCTGTAGGCCGCGGCGACCCTCTTCTGGGTGTCTTGAATAGATTTGAGGTCTGATGACACTATCACTCCAAGATCCCTCTCTTGGGTTGCGCTTCTGAGCAAGGAACCACCAATGTGGTAAGTTCCAAATAGGTTTGATGAGCCAACGGGGAGAACAGAGCATTTATCACGATTTGCGGGCAACTGCCACTTAATCGACCAGTCATGGAGTAGATCGAGCGCAGCTTTTAATCGGTCGGCGTCTTCAAGGCTGGATACTTCCATCCATACCTTTAGGTCGTCAGCGTAGATCAGGCAATCCGTTTGAAGAGTGGATGGTAAGTCGTTGATGAAAATATTGAAAAGTACCGGACCGAGGACAGAGCCCTGTGGGACCCCACTCATCATGAGAACAGGAGCAGAAAATGTGTCATTTACCTTCACTTGCATAGAGCGGTCGTTTAGGAAGTCGGAGATCCAAGACAGGAGGTTCCCAGAAATACCGTTTCCTTGGAGCTTAAACAGGAGCCGTTCATGTGGGACTTTGTCAAAAGCTTTGCTGGAACGATAGGAAAATCCCTTGAGTGTTCCTTCTTGAGCAAATCGTTGAACCAGGAAATGATAAGGTGCTAGGTCTTGATCATTGTTCATTGTAATCATTGTATTATAGAGAGCAGAAGGAAAGACCTTTGTCAGCTCCATCACCTCCCAATCATAGCAGGTGTTGGCGCAACAGCAATTAACAAGTTAAATTGTCACAGTTACATAAGAAACAACAAGATCCCTGCAAATTCAAGAGGTATAAATCCAACAATCGTTTAAAACATTCTTCCGTATGCGCGTTGACGACGGAATTAGGCAAGCAGTTCCAGTCGTTCACCACACGGGTCGATAGTGTAAAATCAGAGCGAAGTCTGAGTCTCCTAGGTTTGAACAGTTTCCAGCAGTGGCCCCGAGTCGAACACTCAGTGTTAACCTGGAAGAAATCTTGGAGCTCGTTTCCTATCTCGCCTCGCAGAATGCGCCGAGCGTAGATCAGATCGCCTCGGCGACGCCGATATTCCAGGGAGAACATATTCAAATGCTGGAGACGAAGGTGATATGGCAGGTGTCGGAACTCAAAGACATACTTAGAACCGCGTCGCTGAACTTTTTCAATCAAGCCATGTTCAAGCGTTGAAAGTGGATGAACTGTGGGTAATCCATATTCGAGGATTGGACGCACATGGGAGGAAAAGATAAGTCTGAAGATCTCCGGCGTCAATCATAAGAAGGCTCTTCGGATAGAACACAGTAGTCTGTTAGCCGCAGCAACCTTCTTCAAAGTATCTTGGGTGGTTTTTAGATCACAGCATACTATAACACTAAGGTCTCTTTCCTGTTTTACATTATTAAGCAAATAACCACCAAGGTGGCAAACACCGAATGGTTCAGTAGCACCAATGGGGAGTACAGAACATTTATCGCGATTTATAGGCAACTGCCATTTAAGAGACCAATCGTGCAGCCGATCCAGTGTATTTTGGAGGTGGTCAGCATCCTCAGCGCTGGTTACCTCCATCCATAACTTCAAATCATCTGCATAGATCAAGCATTCGGTCCGGAGGGTTGAAGGAAAGTCGTTAATGAAGAATTTGAACAACTCTGGTCCAAGAACAGAGCCCTGAGGAACGCCACTGCTCATAAGGACGGAGGGTGAATACGTATTGTTGACCTTAACTCGCATAATTCGGTCTGAAAGGAAACCCGAAATCCACGACAAAACCCTCCCAGAGACACCAATTGCTTGAAGTTTGAACAAAAGCCACTCGTGAGGAACTTTGTCAAACGCTTTGCTGAAATCTACGTAGATAACATCCTTACGTTTGCCAGCATCCAGAGAGTTCGCCCATTTCTCTCTGGCAACTAACAAATTGGTGGTAAACGAGCGTGACTTACGAAAGCCATGCTGAGCAGTAGAAATCACATTCCGGTCTTCGAAGTAAAGGCTGAGAGCTCCCTTGAGAATCCGTTCCATAATTTTACACACCACTGCTGTTAGGCAAACGGGACGATAGTTTGCTGGGTCTTGGCGGTTCCCTCCTTTAAATATGGGCTTGACAATACCCAGCTTCCAGGCTGATGGAAGGCGTCCCGATTCAATAGAGCAGCGAAACACATGACAAGCTGGGGCTGCAATGTATTTAGCTACGGTCTTGAGAAACAGGGTGCAGGCCATCAGTACCGGGCGAGATGTTCGGATCTAACTGAAGAAGGAATTGAGTAACAGTTTCCGTACTGATCTCGAGATGATCCAGCAAAGATGAGCATGGGAGTACTACGTCAGAAAACGGAGTTTCATTTGTATAAACGGATGAATACTGTTGAGCTAAGAGATCCGCTTTCGCAGCATGCACCTGAAGTAAGGCAGCGTGTTCACTGGAATACAGAGATGGAACGCCATTACCACCTTTGGTACCCCTTTTCAGATATGAGAAGAACATTTTGGGGGGGCACCTGGACTGCACAACCAACTGAAATTCGTAGTTTTGGCGATTCCCTCGCTTCGTCGGGATATAAAGTTTCCTAAACGTTTTATTCTGCAAGTAGTCGGCCGTCTATTGTGTACACATGAATCGATCCCGTAATTTGCGTCTTCTGTTCATCCGAGACATCAACTGTTCGTCAATCCAAGGAGGACCTCTTGTTAGACCTCTACTTCTAGAAAAAGGGACAACCTGGTTGATTAGCGACATCATGTTGGAGTAAAAGTGAGTCCAAGCATCGTCAACACACAAAAAATGAGGAATGGTCCAGTCCATGTTAGAAGCAGCCTCCTGCAGACGCTGTGGATCGGCTCGCCAGAAATTACGTCCCACTGGGCATTCCGGTCCGCTTGTCTTTGTATTGAAGAAAAGCGAATCGAGATTGTTTTCTGGAGAATAACTAGCTACATATTTGGACTACTTCTTCTATGACGTCCAAACACGTGTCTTGCGCCAAAGGTGTTACTTTTGTTCAAAATCAGTACAGTGCTCTGGATGTGACGGCTGGATGAATATGGCCTGCTGTGTTATCGGTCAAGATCAGTATGAAGCACTACAGCAGATGACTTCACCAGCTATTGTTTTCTTATGTGATGTCTTCCGTACTTCGTTAAACAACAGACGTCTTGTGAATTGGCTGTTCCCGGTCAGCCCTCACCCCATTCCAACGAACCCCAAAGCACCCGACCTCCAGTTCCCCCTGATTACTCCTCATTCTCTCCCTTCCGTCTCCGCACCAACCTTTCTCACAGGTAAACGAAGTCGCGGGTCGTCTCATTCTTCCTCCGGGTCATTGGAATAAGTCCATCACAGTGAGTACAAGACAAAGACCTACGCATCGTTTGTAAAGGAAATTACCACGGCCCACGGTGTACATATCCCAGCTATGTAGAACTTTAAGTCGAAATCTAAATTTAAGCCTTTCTCCCCTTAGACCCAGTTCAAATCTCTCCTTGACAAGATTAACCACGAGGAAGCGCTGATCAAACACAGCGCAAATCCTTCCCAACTGCTGACCACTAGGCGTATGCTAAAACCCTCCCGTGCCAACTTTCTTGAAGTAGTACTTAGCAACGTGCGTAGCCTAAGGAACAAGGTGTACGAGTTGGGTCTACTTGTAGACAAATCTCGTCCCCACATGATTTCACCGAAACGTCGTTATCTTCGTATATCACGGACGGCGAGATATGTTTACCTGGCTGCTTGCTGCTTAGAACTGATCGCTCCTTTGGGCGCCAAGGCAGAGGCGCCGTATTGTATGTGAGCTGCAACTTAGATGTGTTGAGGATCTGCACATTTCAGCCGTCGGATCAAACTGTTGAAGTCTTATCGGCTGTTTTATGCCCTTCCTCTACACAGTTTACAGTTGTAGTGATACACAGAAGTCCTGGAAGTTCTTCCAGAGGGATACGACTTTACTCGCACTCAGTCTGCGAATAAGTGTTTAGTTCTAAGGGATTTCAACCCCCCGGAAGTCTGTTGGGACGATCTTTCTTGCAATTCGGCATCAGGAACATTCAGTGAAGACTATCTTGAGCTGACTCTCCAAGCGCATTTGTACCAGTTCGTAGACTTTCCCACCAGGTATATGGACAAGCAAATACCATTACTTTAGATTTGGTTTTCGCTAAGTTCCTCGACTCTGTGACTGACGTTTCATACGGTCATCTCTAGGGTCCAGTGATCACGCATGCATATCCTTTCGATGTGCTTTTTCAAGGCACCAAGCGACCGCTGTTGAATTACTTCCGAATATTTGGCGGGCGGACTTTAGTACAATGCGAGCTAAGGCTTCAGTTCTGAACTGTGAGATCTTGATGGCTGACTCTGTCCAGTTAGCCTGGGATAAATTTAAGGCATACCTTACGGAGGTTTCCACTCCCTATATTTCACTCATGAGGAAAAGGGGGTTAAGGGCACAGCCTCCATGGATAGATACCACAGGCAAGTACCTACTCAAGAAACGGTCTAGATGCTGGCGAACCTACCAAGCAGCTCCATCAGCCAATACCTATGATAGTTCTCGAGAGATTAGAAGTAAATGTAAGCAACATCTCAGAACTGCTCGTCTGCAATACGAGCAGGGTTTAGCGGACTCGGCTGCAGCTAATCCCAGGGAGTTTTTTGCTTACGTTAAAAGACGCAGCGGGGCAAAACTGTCTATACCAGCGTTATTGCGAGCAGTCGGGACCCGTGCGCAAACTGACTATGACAAGGCTTGTATACTTAGTGATCAGTATACTGAGGTCTACTCTGGAGACCTCTTTACCACAGGTTGAATTGGTTTCAAGAGTTCCAGAGGATTCTTGCTTGGCCGAGTTTAGCATAACGGAGATTCAGGTCTTCGAGCTACTGCAAGGCATTAATCCCTCTAAAGCTTTCGGTCCCGATTCAATTCATCCGAGGCTGTTGCATGAATTAGCCACTGAGCTGAGTGGTCCTCTTACATGTGTGTTTTCAATATCGGTGGACAGCTGCATCCTACCTTCGGAATGGAAGCAGGCAATCATCTGTCCGATTTTTAAGGGCGGTGACAGCGCTCTATCCGCGAACTACCGGCCTGTCAGTT
>OX104063.1:231565341-231601747 GCA_944474145.2 Dicrocoelium dendriticum
CAAAACGGCGGGTTCAGGCTTGAAGGAAAATGTAAGCCAACAACAATGCTCCCTAACCACAAGTAATGGGCAGTTGGAGCTCGAACGATGTTTCAAGCTGGGCAGACGTGGTTTATCCCAAATAAGAGCAAATCACGGAATATATTGCACGCCGAGGCAGCCGGTTCAGTGGACATGCTGAGAAAAGTAATTAGGCAAGGTCAGTGAATAGAAAACGGTGAACATTCTCAGTGTGAACCAAGAAGACGTTTAGCGAAAATTACAACTGGCAGATTTCCGCTGAGAATGGAACAACGGTCAAACAGGATTTAGGCTAGCATTTCGACAACTAGGAGGATACTTGGCTGCTGGCTCAGACGGACCTCATCCGGAGCTTCTCGAATAAGAAGGCTTAGTTATCATTATGCAGCTAACCTCATTATTCTGCAAGATCTGGCGCGACGAAGTTGTCTTTTGCCTATGGCAAGTCAGATGCCATTCCGGTATTTTTAAGCAGGGTGCTCGCAATTTGCCTACCAAGCACCGGTGCCTTGGTTTCATATCGGTCGCCGCCAAGCTATTGGCATCCATTCCACTGCTTAGACTAACTCTCCTTTGCGAATCCCATTACCGAAAAGGACAAGCTGAACTCCCACCCGGCGGCGCTTATGCGCATCAGGTATTCACACTTCGTCAGATCTTAGCACACCGTCACTATTACACGATACCTACGGTTTTTGCATACCTGGACATCTGTGCCGCATTCGACTTGGTTGAGTGACTAGAAGACCTTGTTACGCAGTGCTCGACAGTTCGCACGCCAGCTTAGGAGGTTGCACAGCGATGCCCTGGTGCTACCCGAAAACAATACATTTGAAGGATAATTGCACATCAGCATCGGCCTGTAAGGGGAGCCTTAAGTGATGGCACGCCAGAAGTCCAGTGGCTTGGCAAATACTAGGTCAAAAATAGACGGTACCTGAGACTCCATGAGCCGATGCAACAATACTCGTGACATACCAACACAAGAAACTGCACCGAAAGCACCTAACAGTGAGTTATCAGAGCAACGTGACGAGGGAACTTTGGGCAGCTGGCAATCACCTGGCTTCAATACCTACCGTCAAATTAATAGCGAAAATCGACAAGTACCTCATTGGATGCATTCCCAGGGCTTCTGTACACAAGTACTACTGCAAGCTGAGCCGAGGATGTGCTAAGCACTACCGACGGAGCTTCTACATTTGGTCTACCAATTGAAGCATGCAGGTACGTAAATCTTCAAAGCCACAGCTAACATAAAGCGCAAGAACCACAATGTCGGACAAGAAAGCGAGCGCAGATAACTGGTGCGTAGTTAGGCCGATGTAATCCATCGCCTGTGGTGTCCTGTGACAGCGACGTTTCAGTGAATGCGAGTATACAGGGAGACGCAACTGCAAGCAGAGAGCTATCTAGTACGATTTATGCATTAGGCTGAGTAGATTGCTGCACACCAAGTAAAAGCCTTCGCAGAAACCAAACCTGTAGCATGTGCCAGCAGAGCAGGCACGGGCCGGGCGAAAAAGGACCGCCGGATGATCACCTGAAAACCCGCAGACCGGCCATACTGTTCCTCAAACAATAGCTTGTCTCTGAGGTCCCTCTACGGCATTTTCAGCCTCAATGCAGACGCAGCAAGTCAGCCTAAACACCATGGTTGGTGCCAATTCCTTAGAAAGCCAACCGCAACCGTACCTTGCGTTACCCAGGGTGTATAACACCACACGAAGCAAACGCGGTCTAAGGTTTTGCACGTAATCCGCGACTTCACCCAGGGTACTCAGTTTTCTGTCAGTAACACCGGAAATCGTAGGCGGTCTAATCTTCTCTGGGCTTATCATAAAGCACCGTGGGTCGTCCATCAAGCCTTCAGCAGCAAGAGCTGCATTGGATGACATTGCGTTACGTAACGTCACGCTGCTAGCTCTGCGGCAGCAAGCACTTTGGTCTTTATGGTAAGCCACACTGCTAGACCAACAAGGTGAATCTGCTTGTTAGGCTGCATCGAATGGACAGCGCCAGAGACCACAAGTGCCTCCATCAGCCAGTCTAGCTTACGATCGATGGTAGCTAACACGGTGACAACCGCCTTGGCTGAATTCGCCTAACTTGACGATGTCCGCCGAGAAAACCTGGCCGATCTTATTGGCGTCCACCAAAGCTGACGCAGAGAAAAAGCAGTGTCACCGGTAAACAGCATGACTCACGGTTTAGCAAGCAGATTGACGCACAGATAAGCATACCTCTCCTTCCTGTCGTCCAACCTCGTGTAGTCAGAACTGACGTGCACCAGTAAAGCAAAGCAAGCGCTCTCAAAAGCGACAGAAGTGTCTGCATTTGTATGGTTGCCTAATGTGACGGACAGTCTAAAGTAGAAAGCAGGAGAAATGTAACACTTATGCGCAGTAAAAGAACTAACGGCTAATAGGCAACAACCGAGAATTCAGGTTAGTAGACGGAAACACTTAAACCATCATCGCCAAGCGTCACGTAAACGCTCAGTGGAATACCAATAAAATCGACCACATTTGTCTTTGTAGACAGTATTAAATACATGACTAAATGGTATATTCCCGATAAAACGTGACAAACCGGTGAGGGCACGCTTAAAAATGCATATAAGCAGAGCATTTCTGGAATTGTAAAACATTTCGTTTTAAGGAAAGGTATAACCAAAGATGCAGTGCATAGTAGGGAGTATTTTGGTACGTAAGAGTCAGACCAAGGAATCTGCTGGCGCTGGGGCGCACAAAAATCAGGTCTGACTGTGGCGTCAAGACACAAGTTGGGCGCGATATTGCCAGGTAGTAATCCATGAGCGTGGGAGCCCCAACAAGGTTTTGGTGCAATCAAAGACCATTAGGAAATTGGAGTGTTCTGTGCTCCGTCACAGCATTCTTCATAGTAAAATCAGTTGCACGGGTTGTTTTCAGACGTCTGAGGACTGCGTCAGTGTGAAAAGTTAAACTGTGAATTTATTTAGTGGCGAGTCACATCCGCCACGTTGCAGTGTTATTAAGCAGACATTTGTGGCTTTTATAGGGAGAACGCTTGCCAGGCGAAACCCCACCACATCCCAGAACACTGCCTTAGCTGACGTTGAACAGTAGTGCTAGCCAGCGATGCATTGTGCAGACCGACTCTGCTCTCTAATACTCGCAGTCAGTTGCCAGCCAACGTTCTTCCTTGGTTGACCAAATGCATTGATAATTATCCGGCCGTGGTCGTTGAAAAGGGTTAGTGATGCAAAAGAGTCACAGCGTCGGACGATAAATGGTGAAAGCGAGCGAAAGGATAGATAACAGTGACTGGCTTCTCTGTTATTTACTTGTCCGGCTCGCAAACCATTTCCAGCTATCCACACTGGACTTGTCATGGGGATGGTGAGTGCAGTTGTTCCTTGTGGCTGAATATGTCCATGACAGGTGGAAATGCCATTCCTTCGTCCAATGCGGGTTCGGTACGAGTTTTTTGCTCCGCAAAATATAACCAAGATTTCTTCAAGTGTAAGCAAGTGTAATTGTTTTCAGTGTCAGTCGAAAACGCCATGAAAGGCAATGGGAAAAGCCAGTTAGACGAGTGCATAGCTCTCCCTGAAGTGGCATCAGAGAAGCTCCAGGTAAATGGAGAATCAGATTGTTCTTCCGGAAACGTAAGGCACCGAAAGCAATATTTTGTACGCCGGTGAAAATAAGCCAATCTATCCACGACATTGAAGATAATCACGTCAGAATGGTTTATCTCCCGTTGTGGAACAGGGACCCATGTAAATATATTCTTCAAGGTGAGTATATTGTGCTACTGTGAGTACGAGGCGAGCTAAACCCATTTCTTTGGATTACGTGAAAGTGGCGTCCCCAGAAAGACGGAAGGAGCTCCTGAAAATAGCCAGCGCTTGTTTAGCGTAGTTTGGCACACAATTTTCCACAACCTTTCCGCCCATAAGTGTGACACTCCTGAACTTACACGTACGTCGCCGGGGCAAGTAACGAAATATCTTGTCATCGATACTAATAGTAAGAATTATCCGTGTATGCCGAATCACGTAACGATTCACATGGGAGTCAGCACGTATGAAATGCACAAAGCGCAAGTTGCAATAGTTGTAATACAAGCTGTCAGACTGCGGAGCCTTTAACGAATACTTTCAAATTCTGCATGACGTTGCAAAGTAATCAGTATGCACCGCGTCCTCCAGTTCCTCTGAGACTTTGTAGCTAGCACAGATCACAAGACAAAACACAACGGCGTCATCCAGTATGGCAACCGGTAAGCACATAAGCCTCGTCGGTTTATCGCTATTTGAAAGAATGCGCAATATGGGAAAAATGCAAGCCTATGCTAGTTAAATGCAGTGGATACCTTTTGAAGTCAGCGGACAATATCATTGTATTTAATCCTTGTGCACGCGGTGAACATTTTGGCTGACCTACCCAAATGCAACGCACGCTTACGGTTAATATTTCTTCAACAATTAGCCCCTCCTACAACCCTTGGTGTCGTGCATCCTCCCTTCCGCTAGCAAGAGCGTCAAGAAGGTCGTTATTTTATAGCTAAATAACGGAATATTTTGCTGTGCAAATAAAGTATCTGCTTCTCGACGGTTGCAAAAATTGAACGCTTTCGATGTGCCTTACCAAAGCGTTGCTTGTACCAATAGTTACCCTGCCAGACGTTGGAGTTGGAACGTTTAAAAGGTGGTTTTCTCGTCTATGACGACAATAGTTCAATAGTTCCTTTTAAACCCTTCGTCATTTTGTCGATTCTAGCGTTTAGGTTATGTATATGCATATTTGGGTCCTATGTATTTTAATTGCATACCAGTTTCATAACTCATTGTTGTTCCATGTTTACTCAAGTCGTGAACGGAGACTTCACCTTGTGGAGAGCATGGCTGTGGCAGCGTAGTAGCGGAAGGAATTCAATGCGGTAGGTAGGTAAATTAATACCATAATTTTTCTTCGCGGTTAGATGAAGCTGGTTGCATTATGTTCGCTTCATCCTAACTTGAAAGGTATTTGCTATCATGGTGCGTTTGACAGAAACCTGGTCGCGTTTACTAGATGCGGGCACCTAGTGAAGTATCGGAATCCTGCTGCTGGACAACGGGTTTCTGACGACAACAAGCTGCAGAGGAACAACAAGACAGGCTGTTTAAGGAGCTTGGCATTATTATTGAAACATAGCAAACAAACTTGTCGTGTTACATTCACCTTTCGAACATCATGCGCGTTTCACGGAAGTCGTTATGGGTGGGCAGTGAAATGTGCTTATGTACAGCCGTGAGGAACTGGTAACGGGAGAGGCTAAGACCCGACGTGACTTGGATAGAAGGAGCGTTCTGGACATACGGCATATTGCCGATATACCATTGCCACTTGGTATCAAAAGGATCCACCTTGTTGGTATTTGAAAGAGTGTAACGCTGCTACACAAGCGGAACTTGCAAGGCCGCTTTTAGTAGTGTTTGAAAACCTACTGTATCGTGGCCTACTTCTTAACCAAGCGGGCCTATTGCCTAACTGAACGACTTGTAGATATAAGATGGCCTCCCGATACTTTTGCATCTAGAATCAAAGCCAGCTCAGTAATTACTATAAAAACCTACTCGCTTTCGTTCTCGTTTGTCTGCTGACAGTAGCCTTGGTCAAACGAATCCCGTTGCATCTTCTTTAATGGAAGCTATGATAAATAGAGCGCATGTTCAGCTCCTGCTCAGATTAGCCTAGTAAACCTTCCTAGGAGGGTATTCGGCTAAACTGGACGGGAGCGTTTACTGTGAGACAGATAAAAACGGATTTTGTCCAGGTTACTGCGTACCAATAAAAACAAGCCTAGAGTTGAGCAATCGACATTTACAACTACTCGTGGCAAGCCTGCAGCTCCAGCAATCTTGTTTGCCTACCGTCCATACCTGAATAGGAACCTTACTCTACCACGCACTCAGTACTTAACGAACGCATGACGATGCTGACCTAAGGTTCACGCAGCACGTGCTGCCGTAATTGCTGGACGTGGGAACACACCTAGGCGGCACTTCATGCTGCTGATCAGAAAGCAAAAAGGAGGTCGCTGTTTACCCCAGAAAATCACATAACGAAAGGATATGACAATCAGGGTATAAGAAGGGTTTATGTGCATGATGATGTGTAGTAAAAAGTCGGGTTTGTAGCCAAAGGGGGCGTGATCAAATTGTTCAATTCGCTTTGGCTATTGACAACGTATGAGGCTAAAGCTTTTAATAATTAAGCGGTGGTCTTACCTCTGTGACGCTGCATGCTTTGCCTTGCTCAATCGACGGGGTTTTATGCCGTGCACAGTGCTACCACGCTTTTAGTTGGAGTGTCATGGCAGCATCCAATGATGCATCACCCATGATTTCCCGAAGGATGGCGTTGTAAATTTTATGAATTACTCTATATCATCCTACAGTGTACAAGGCCGTTCATAGTTGTTCGTCTCAATACAAACGAAATCGCGCCTGAGTAATTGACATCCGCGGCAAATTATCTTAGCATTAATAGCGGACGACGAGTTGCACGTTATCACCGTGCACAGCAGACAAACCGTTGACCTGAACGTCCTTCAGTGCTAAGATGAAATTACGACCATGATTTTGCTTTCTGGGTCCTTCAGCCGTTCATCGTACCTCTTAAGCTCACTGAGGAAGATCAGTGGCAACAAACGACCTGATGCAGGACTTGGAGAATGCCGTTGCGGCATCTGCAACATGGCTTCGGTCCTACGGCGATGGCCGACCTTTTCTGACAGTATGAGGCATAATTCATGTAAAAGGAAAGATACTTGCAATGCAAGGTGCCTGTGATGACTTACCTTTAGTCGACTACAGTTCATGCAGTACTCCGACCTTGGATGCTGCAACGGCAGCGATAATTGCTAGCGCGGTTACAGTCTAATAAAAGCAATATAAAAGCGATATGTACGGTTGCTTGTTGATGGCCATAGACGCGGGGGACTAATGTCACTGAAGACAGAAGTGGGAGCCCTTGCGTATATTGCTGCAGCAGGCATTTTGGGTTTAGTAAGGTAAGCGACTCTTTGTCATCGGAGCCGGAACGGACGGACCAAAGTCTGTGGCGGAATGAAAAAATCCATACCTACATGGGAAGTTTAGTTTGAAGAACCAACGGAATAGTATCATCTGTGCGGAGCAGCATGTTGCGCGGTGACTGACGTTGCATTTCTCGAGCACGCCGGAAGCTAACTAACGAGATTGGTTAATATAAAAATTTACGCTTGCTAACAATGATTGACACAGCAAGGCTCTTATCATCAGCACTTGGTGCAGTGTGATATTTCAGAGCTGCATAGTAGTGCATACCGCGCACGAATAGTAGTTGGACGTACGCACCTTCTTCTCTACTCCACTTATTACGCACAATGGTTATCAAACCGTCCGAGGCAAATATTTTGACAATGCTTTATCCCTGAAAACCCATCAGCGCTGAAAATGAAATACGCCAATATTTAGGGTATATAACGTTTTGCCCTAGGGTAAATTAAAAGGCACTCGTTCTCGGGAAAAGCGATACACTTGAATAGAATGGGACCGGCGGAAAACCTACATACATCTTTGGACAATTGCGATGCACGGAAAATGTGCGTGATTGAGGGATGCACGCTATGGGTGAACAGCCTACGTTCAAAAAGTCCCGGCTTTGCATGACGATGTTCCCATACACATTTACAACCACCTCTGTAAGCACACTGGGATCTGCATCAACGATGCCGACGTTATCTGGCTTCACCGTAGAAAAAGAAATGCCAAACAAACGGAAGGCTTCGTGATCATTATATCTACACTTCGACATTCCCACCCGTGTTGGGGTTACTGAAAGTAGAAGGAAGCTGTTCCTCTTCGGACGTACGGCGCATGATACCAGCAACCGGACGCGGGGAATTGTGAACTCTGCGCTTGATGGAAAACAAGTGAGACTCAAAGTGAAATGCCGAGAATTTGCCTAAACTGCCAAACTTCTTAACCTCAGCAGGCAGATAAAGCAGTGAGTGTACGTTCCACGTCCAATCACTGGGATCGTAAAGCTTAAAAGAATTAGCTAAAAGTACATGAACTAAAGGCCAAAGGAAATCAAATAAGGCAGTTTAAAGCTAAGGCTGGCAAATAAAATAAATAGCAAAGAGAGATCTAGACGGCTACGATGGAAAGGATTCGGCAATCCACACGGTGGTTCGGCGTATAGCACAAATTAACGCAGCGCTTGCCTTTCAAGAGCGGTACGCATCCAGTGCTCAAAGCTTACGTGGAAAGTCGGATGTCCAAGAAGGTCCAAAACCGTACAACCGTTCGTTCACTAAAATCACTGGCACGCTGCGCAGTCGGAACCCACTGTTCACGGGAGACGCAAGTCAGCTGTTGATCAACCTGCGCATTTCACCCAAACGTACTGCATCCATATGGTCAATTGAAATATATACAACCAGACCGACATTCAAAGCAGCCCGAGGCGACCGTTGGCTGGCATTACTTCACACGAATGCCTTGGTGTGCAGTGTGCTATCCGTAAGTGGATGTGTCAAATTGCCGTTCATATACCCCTTACGTGGAGTGCATTTGCCACAGTTGTAACAACCCGAGTGCTCTATTTTGGGATTCCCATAAGCGCGCGCAGTTCTATCACCGATAATGGCTTTTAGGCGAAGGGATCCGTCGAATTGCAAGGAAAAATATCATAAATTGTTTGTATTAATAGCCGTTCACCTCATTGGGTTTTGTGGTTGCACCACAAATACCAACCAGGAATGGATCAGTGACCACTGGCTTGGGCACACTGCACAAGGACGGCCGTAACCGCAGCTTGGATTATTGAAAGGCTTAAATCCGCCAATATGCAACTGAGAGTCCCCCGTGCAATCTGCCGCGAGCCTAAGAGCCGAGCATGCACGCTGTAGGCCACTCAGTACGCTTATTTGCCCTTAAGTGCCCGGTGCAACAATTAGCATGTGGGTGTTCCTTGGTGTTTACAACATCGTCCGGTAATCCGTTAGCAGGAAGGGTAGCCACGGTTACACCATCCTTATTTTCAGCCCAGTTTGCTTCGATATTTAATACCATTGTGCTACCAGAGCGTATTGGAATCAAAAGGTTTCTTCTCTGGCTAGCCGAACAACCCCCTCGTGGTGTCAGCTGGGTGGTTCGGGTTTAACCCGTTCCAGCAAGTAGTTCGGCGGCAGTGTTCCAGGACGTGGTGGGTTTCGCCTGGCAAGCGTTCCCCCTATAAAAAGCCACAAATGTCTGCTTAAGAACACTGTGACGTGGCGGTCGTGACTCGCCACAAAATAAAGTCACTGCCCCGTGGATATCCTGATAATTCTCTCCAACTCACGGACGCCAATCTTCTACTCGCATATTGATGACAATATCAAAAATTGAAGATTGGAGCAGCACAACTACAAGCACAACATACACAGCTACATACACCTACACACACAATGACATACATACATACATACCCTCTACACAAACATAAACTGCTTTGGCAAACATATCAGAATTTTGCACATTCTTGATCATGCATTATATTTTCAAATTGATCATGCCTGTAAAGGCGTGCCTCACCTTGTTGAGAATAAAAGATTTATTTATTTATTTATTTATAAGTGGCCTGTATTGTATTCGCTTCATCCTAACTTGAAATGTATTTGCTTTCGTGGTGTATCTTTGGCAGCAACCTGGTCTCGTTTACTAGATGCGGGCACCTGCTGAAGTAGCGGAACCTTGCTGATGGATGATGGAAGGGATTCTGACGACCACAAGCTGCAGCGAATCAATACGGCACCGGCTGTCTAGGGAGGTTGGCACTGTTATCGAAACATTACAATCAATATTGACGTGTTACATTCAACTTTCGAGCGTTATGCGTGTGTTGCTGAACTCGCTGTTGGTGGCAGAGAAATGTGCTCCTTTACAATTGGGAAGTTCAAGTTCAACTTAAGTTTCGGTGGCCCAGAACGAATGGATGCATCCCGTAAGTGATCCAGCTTCAGCGGGTCCTTGATACAGGAATGGATGGGGGTGTTCCGACTGCTTATTAGTTTTAACCGAAAATACCAGAATCTACACCCTGGTCCGCCAATGTACTGCCGACGCACAGCGCATTTTCCCCTCCTATGCCAGATAGGAGAAGAGCTGAAGAAGCAAAGGCGAAACGTAAGAATTATAGGTTAAAAGATGAGGATAATACCGATGGTGGGGGAAAGCAAAGAATATGAGTCGAAGTGTGAAGATGGAACTTGTTCAGGGAAATGGAAAGGTTTCATGTTGGTACTCAAGAAAACGTAGTTGACGCACAAACCCCTTACCCGTGGATACCTTGACAACACAATTTGGAAGGAAGGTCCAACGCCCGACGAGTTGAAGGGATAAGCGTGTTTCCTCTCTAACTCGATCGGGCCGCTGTTTAGCCAGCTTTATACAGCGTCCGCGACGAAATGGCAATCTAGCAAGACAAATTGGCGGGGATAACTCAGGGCCAATCTTCCCAGGCAAAATACGGTAAGTTAGGAGTAGGTCCCCTCTAAGCCTTCGGTAGTGCGTTGACTGCATCATCAAACTAAGTAGGCGTTTCGTGGAGGGTTTGTCTTCGTAACCCCTCGACTAACCTACTACCGGCACGCAACAACCTTTCTTGTGCCAATTGGTCCCATACAAGGCATGGTGACTATGTCTGGGCACAATATTCTAGGTGGCGTCGCACCAACGCTGAGCAGCGCTTCACAACCAACGAAGCGGTTAGGGTCCCGAAAGAACGGCGGATAAACCACAACACCCGGCACCATTCACTAGCCGCCTTCTTCAAGTTGTCTCCAGAGTGTGGTGTGAAACAGTGGACGACCCCTAGATCAACCTGATGAGTCACGTGAGGAAGTTCATTCCCATCAAGCACCTAACTTGTAGAGAAATCCAATGCTCCGATACCCAACACTAAAATGGTTTCCTGGTTTATGGGCGGCATCTAAATATGGACCACACCCCGAGTCTATGCAGAGCCCGGTAAAGAGCCACAGGACTTGCAGGGATGGGAAAAATATTCCAGATATTTGGGTCGTCAGCAACTAAGAGCGATGGTACCTGCAGCTCACCGGCAAGTCATTCACCTAGACTAAGAACAACAACGAACCTAAGGCAGCTCCTTGTGGAACGCCGCAAAGGAATGCTGGTCAAAACGAAGACTGCTTCCCAGACCACTAAACTGTTTACGTCTAGTCAGTAAAGCTGACACCGCTGTAGAGCGCGACCAAGTACACCACAAGACCTCAAATTCTAGGGGAGTCGCGAATAGGGTATCTTGTCGAAGGCATTAGCGAGGTTAAGGAAAACCACATTCACCGTATTTCTTTGTCTAAAGCTCCAGCAAAGCGCTCAATAGCTACCAGTAAGTTCTTTTAACACGGAACTCCTTTCGACAACTATGTCGTGCAACGCTAAGCAGGTGCAACTTCCTCAAATGATTCTCCACTCCATCTCATAATGATTTTTCAAGTTACTGAACGACTACGCTAGTCAAGCTGGCAGGCCTGTAATTAGCCGGTAAGTATTTGGTACCGCACTTGAAAATCAGGCAGACAACGGCCTCTTTCCATTCGACAAGTAAAACAGAGCTGTTGAGCAAATCTGAAACACACAAGTTCTAGGTCAACTGCGTTTCACTGCCAATTCCTGCTACCATTTTGGGTGAACAGCATCTGGCCCGGAAGACTTAGTTGGGTCTACCTCGATCAGCAACCGGAAAACGTAAGACTAACTTACAGGAATTACATCTAGACAACTTACTTCAGGGACACTTGAAGAGGGCTCGCTACATGGTGTACTTGTTTTGCGGACAAAAACGTTTGAGTACTACTCATCAACCACGCATGTCTTGTCTTAGCCGCTATAGGCGTGTGTCTCATCTCCTCGAAGCAATGGTGGTATAGGCGAGTTTGCGCCGCTGCGTCATTTAAGGTAGGTGAAGCATTTCTTGGGATTTTTCAAGGCAATATTAGCCGAACACTTTCCATACTGAAGCCACGCTAACCTAAGAGGTAGCTTGCACTCAATGCAAACCAACCGATACCTGTCAAACCTACTGTCAGACCGAGCTAGTCGAAAAGCTCGGCAATCTCTAGGCCGCTTCTTTGCAGGCCCTTTCCCGCAGAATCTATCCACGGAGGCTGCGCTCTTGATCCCTCTGTTTTCTGCAATAGGGTGTGAGGTGAAGAAACCTTACGCGGTGAGCGTTAAGTTTTCCCAGTCAACGTGAACAGTGTCGGTGTCAGATATCACACAAGGTCAGGAACTAGCTTTATCCTGCACCGCTTAGAAGTTTGCGACTCAAATGTTCGGATACTAACTGGTAGTACTTTGGCAGTGCCTGTTAAGGGTACATTGGAAAGACACGCGAACGTGATCGCTGGCGGCAAGTGGCAAGTCGTAAGTGGTGGCATTTAGAAAGTCAAGCTACTTAGCAAAAGCAAGATCTAGCGTGGACGGCTGCTGGTTGCTCATGTACCTAGTGCGGTTGTCCACGTACGGACGTAGTGGTACCTGTAGCGTCAAGTCCGGCAGTTCGGCACCGAACGATCCTAGCGCTGAAATGCAACACAGGTCATCCCAGCCAACCTCTGGGAGGTGAAAGTCTATCATCACCAGACACTTGTTAGCAGAGTGTGTGCGTATAAACTCAAGGAGTACATTGGAGGAGCTCATAGAGGTTCCATACACAAGCACGACCGTAACCTGAACCGAGGAAGCGCAAATGAAGACTGAGAGAGCCTCAACCGATTTGTCAAGTTACTGAAAAACGCTGGTCCTCAATACGTTTGCGTGATAACTCACATAAAGAGGTAAACCCCTTGACGACCAAAAGAGCGGGCAGCGGGGAACGGTGCGTAGCCAGGCAGATATACTTCGTCACCTGTAATTTCCTCAGGCAGCCACGTTCCAGTGAAAGAAGAACTGATAATACTGGAGGCTTAGACCAGACTTGGCTTGGATAGAATGCACGTACAGGACTTGCTGCGTGTGGTCGGTATACCACCGCCAGTTGGCATAAAATGGGTTCATCGTGTTGGTAGTTGAGGGAGTGTAAGTGCGTTGCACGAGAAAGGCGGTGCCAGGCCGATTATGGTAGCTTATGATTCCGCTTTATCGTGACCTACCTCGCAACCAAGCGGGCCTATTAGCTAACCGAGCGACCAGTCGATATAAGAAGGCCTCCGATACGTTCGCTTTCAGAACCAAAATCAGTTCAGTATTAACTGACTTTGGAACGCTTTGTCAGCTTGTAGCGGCGACGCAAGTCTCTCTCCCTAATTGTGACTTCCTATTCCTATTTTCGTCATATTTTGTACGGTTTGGATTCAACTTTTCAACGGGGTAGGGTTGTAATACGGTCTCGGATGGGTAGGTTGATTCAAACTGACACGAGAAGGTAAGTCGCTCTTGGAGGAATCCGAGTACATCATGGTTACTTATAAACAACGGTAAACAATTTAATGGCTGCGAATGAACAAGGTATAAAGATGCTGCGTATTTGGAAGTAGCTTTTGTTTTTGTACTTGCATAGATGTTGGTTTTGATGAGTGGTTACGTTCGGGCGAATAATGAGACTATGTCAGGTGCATGCTGTTATCGGCACTAGGTTAGCGGGCGGTAATGGCAGACTCAATGGTGAGGATAATTACAAGGAATTTTCATTCAATAGAAGGTGCAGTGCTGTTATAGTAGCCGGAAGCGATGTCAAGAAGACATGAGTATGCAAGGGAAAAGCGGAATTTAGAAAATCCGTAAAGTTCTTGGTTTGCCAGGTGATTGATTATGCACTAAAAACGGTGTGTACATATAGGCTTTCGTAATAGGGTGCATTAGCGTTTTAAAGTAATTCAGTAGCTAAATAAGCAGTGTAATGTAAATAGATATACTTACTAGAAACGACTTTTGTATGGCTATCGGCGAACGATTTAGAGATAAAAAAGAGGTTACGTAGTTTAGTATACTTAATACTAATGATTTAAGGGTAGTATTACAGGTGCAGTTGCCATAAGTTCTTTGATTGTATCCCCAAGTAATGCAGTAAATTGAACTGTTTGAGGGTGAATGTAGGTGTTGGTTATGCGAAGAATGATGTACTCCCTATAACCTAAAGGAGGGATATAGAGAAGTTAACGACGGAATTGGAAAAATACATACTAGTGAAAATAAGTTATAATGTTCTATGGGAGAAATGAAATAAATGTAGTGCACTAATTCAGCGGGAACTGGTATGCCGCTGTTATGGTTTTCCAAAAGATGGCAGCAGCATGTTCCTAAAACGAGTTTAGAAAAGCTGCATAACGGATGCGTGAAGGAAAGCTCACGCAGCAACATCACTGGTTGCAACGGATGTAGAAGAGAAGTTCTTGATGGTTACAGCCATGAGGGAAACGAAGTATCCAGGTCCACGTAACGTCTACCAGCAATACTGCTGAATGCAAATAGATCTACCGAAATATTTACCTACCCTTATTGCGAATAAAAGAGATGGAGCCGGCTCCACGTAACGTCTCACAGCAGTAATGCGAGATGCAAAGTTGCTACCGGTCTACTAACGTATGCTGAGCGCCAGTAAATAAAAGTGGTTGCCGGCTCCATTTACTGTCTCACGGCAATGCTGACATTTGCAAAAGAGCTACCCGGCTACTCACCTAAGCTGGCCGTCAGTAAATAAAAGCTGTGGCCAGACCCACATAAAGTGTCACAGCTATGATGACATGCAATAGAGCTAACGGACTATTCACATAAGCTGGCAGCAAATAATTAAGAGGTTGCCGGCTCCATGTAATGTCTCAGCATTGCCACCATACGCAATAGAGCTACCTGGTGTCCAACTTAAGCTGGTTGCCGGTAAAGAAAAATGTTACCGGCTCCACTGAAAGCGGCACTGTAATGCAGTCATATGAGATGGTTCTAAAGAATGCCATGGCTGGCCACTGGCTTCCCACTTAGCGCCCTTAGCTTCGGTTCGCCTTACCCTCGTCAACTCTGTTTGGCAAACAGCTAGTCGTTTTTGGCTCCATGCATCTCTGTACGAATCTGTAGCTTTGAAGGAGCCACCTCTTTACCATCCAACCTTCTTTTTCCTCGAATGCCTGCCTCTCTTATATTCACTCGCTTTTTGATCTATTCATTGACACTCTAGGCGTCCACTAGGGGCCATGTCTTAATCACACGGCTTCACCAGCTACTGCTACTACCTTTCCTAGCACCATTAATTCTGTTAATCAGCAGCTAGTCGCCATAGGCTCCATACAACTCTACGGCTCGCTGGAGCTCGGTGTCCACCACACAGTCGCTACAAAGTTTATTCTGTCGGGCATGTTGCATCACAGCTCAGCTGTTTTGGTGACCTGTTCTGTGCCACCGAAGGATCCAATATTAACAAAGGCTTAAGCTGAATGCCATTGCGGGCCACAGACATCTCTCTCCTACTACCGTTATCTGCCCTTTGCCTTACCACGTCGGCTCTGCTTGGCAGCAGTTAGTCGCTGTGGGCTCCATGCACCCCTGTGCAAACCTATAGCTTGCATGAAACCACCACGTATTTCCAAACTTTATTCTCTTTGATCGTTAGCATCCCAACTCAGCTGGTTCGATGACTTATCCTGTGACACTGTAGTATTCACTAGTGACCAAGTCTTAACCAAATAGCTCTACACGCCCACGGCTTCTCTATTCTAGCGCCATTTTCTCTGTTCAACAGCAGTCCGTCGCCATAGACTCCATTCAACGCTGCGGATATCCGGAGCTCGCTAGGAGTCACTCCTACTCTACAAAGTTTATTCCTTTTGTCTCTCTACAATACAGCTCAGGAGGTTCGGTGACTTGTTCTGTGCCACCATAGGATCCACTAGTAACTGAAGGCTTAATCCGAATGCCATGGCTGACCACTAACCTCTCTCTTAGCCCTCTTATCTGGCTTTCGCCTTACTCCCATCGACTCCACTTGGCAGCAGTTAGTCGCGGTTGGCTCCGTGTATCTCTGCAACTCTAACTTGGAAGTAGCCGCTAAGTTTCTCTCCAAACTTCACTTTCACGAATACCTGTCTCTATAATCTTCGCGCGCTTGTTGCTCTATTCACCGACACTATCGGTATCCACCAGTGACCGAACGTCCTAATGACATGGCTACACCGTCCACTGATACTTCCTTTCTTAAAGCCATTATCTCTGTTTAGCAGCAGCTAGTCGCCATAGGCTCCATGCAACTCTGCGGATATCCGGAGTTCGCTATGAGTCACCCTTCCGTACAACCTTTATTATCTTGCAGTACAACGCAGCTGGTCTGGTAACTTATTCCGTGACACTGCAGCTATCTACATGTGACTGAATTTCTTAAGCGAGTGGCTACAGATGGCAGCTGATGATCTGTCCACCAAAGATTTTAGCTCGGTTGTCACAACTTCAACATCTCCAGCTCCCGCACTTTGGCGTACGCTCCTCTCATCTCTGCGCATCTTCGAAGCTTGCTATATGCTACTCGTTAGCTCACCAACTGTTTGTTTATAGAATGTTTGTGTCACATATGTTTGCTGGTTTGCTGACCATTCTTTGCCACGGAAGTTATACATTTGTAACTAGAATGCTTAAACCAATTAGCACCTTTGACCACTAAAAGCAAGACCATTAGCGCCCTTTCTCGGTCGCCTTGCCTTCTACACTTAGTTCTCCGTACATATCCATTTAATTCTAGACGGTTTTCATTATGCTCAGTTCCCTATCCACATGTACCTAGGTACATAATATTCATTATATTGTCTTAGATAATCCTCATCCAGTGGATTATATTTGAAACATCATCACATTGTCACTGTACCTTCTGGTTTCCGATTGCAACCAGTCGTGATTATATAAACATCATCTGGTTTCCAGTTGTATTCTAACGCCGGAAGCCAATACCATGTGGATTTCTTACCGGAACCCTGCTCCTCACCCTCATGAGAGTAAGTCATCTATTCGGCCATGCCCTCTGCTGCGTAATCAAAAGATATTTTCAGCGTAACATCGGTTACACATTGTACACCAGTTGTCTCAAGTAAATGTCTTAAATTAGGATTTTCCCAATGCGGGGTACCATGAATTACTTTTTGGCCTTGCCATCTGTGAGTAATACGTGGTAACTCGATCTTTTGGCGTGCCACACTAAGGACCATCTGAAGGGAGGTCGGCGGTGAAATTTGAACTTTTTTGTTGGCAACTGGTACATCTATTAGTGGACTGAAAGAAATTGCATTCAAAGTACTGTGGATAGGTAGCATAAATTAAGGTGAATGGTTTGATAGTAATAGATGACTTATGATGTGTTAACATTATACTGAGGCAAAGTGGTTAAAAGAAGTGAGATCGTGATGGTGGCGGAAAATCAACCGATAGGAATGGGCTAAAATAACGTTTAAGAAATGTGGCATTATATCTGCGTGGAAAATCGTTCGAAATATTACGTACTTAGATACGGAAACTGTCTGTATATTATAAACGGAAATGACTTATAACAATGCAGCAAGGGTAAGGTTATGAAATCCATACGGAAGGCTAATTGCAGTGATGATGTACATGGGCGACATGAAATGGAACATTTGGAGGCAAGTTAATTATATTACGTAATGGTACAGAACAAAGTTGCGTAAATAATAAGTGTGTAACTTAGTGCTGGTGCTTTGAAGATTACGTGGAATGAGATGTAATTTTGGGAATCAGCAGAACTAAGAAATAGAGGACTATGAGGACAAAGGCAGTACTGTGTGCATGTTTAATGACATACGGAATAACGTGCAGCAGTGTGATAAGGAATGATAGCTGACTAACATCTGTTGCTGTAATATTGCGCTCATAAATGGTTACTAAGAAATGAGGATGCACGAAATAGTGTTTGTTGTTTGTGTCAGTGAGGATGAATATTCGCAATTGCTAAAGTTGTTTACGTCAGTTTACGTGTTTTCCAAGCTTAATGCGAATAAGAATATGTTTGCTCAGTTGTCAGCGATTATGTAGAAGGGGTATTGTGAAAGGGCGTACATGTAACACCACGTATATGTCTACTTATGTACTTGCATATATGGTTGGCGGCATCCCGTTTCGGATTTGCCTGTCATTGTGGCAAGCCACAGGACGCCTGCGCCTACAGAGGGACCATGGATGGCTTGCGCTGCACCACCCACAGCTCCATCCAGACACCCCATATCCAGTGTAAACCCGAAGGAATAAGACCGGGAGGCATGCGGATGGGAACCACGTTTCATCAACGGAGCCGGCCCACACTCCTTCACAGGCAAACACAAGCACGCTGTATTTGGGGAATCAAGCGCACACAAGGCGGTGGCTGGACCGTAGTCCGCTCCACACTGAGTGCATGGAACCGCTCTTTGAGCCTAGCACGGCCACAAGAACCGTGCACCCCGTCCCCTCCAGCAACGACCAACTGTCTCCTGGAGCCAGTATGAACGATGTAGTGGGTAATAGACAGGTAGGCACCTTGTCAACATACACATCCAGCGCAACCATACCAGGGATATCAAACAACAGCCATTCACTTTAAACGACAAGCTGAAATTAAAATAAATCCAATAATGCATACAGATACGGTGGCATAACTCTTCGCTAAATTACCATATGAAGTCAGTTGGTAAGCAACAAATCCGTGATAAGTAAGAAATGTCCACAATTTACTTAAAATGCTACAAACGCAACAAAATTACCGAAAATAAGCGCAATTAGTGTAAGCAACGTGGCCAGTTAATAGAACATTATTCAGGGAGGCAGAACACCTAATAGACAGGTAGGCACCTTGTCAACATACACATCAAGCGCAACCATACCAGAGATATCAAACAGCAGCCATTCACTTTAAACGACAAGCTGAAATTAAATAAATCCAATAATGCATACAGATACGGTGGCATAACTCTTCGCTAAATTACCGTATGAAGTAGGTTGGTTAGCAATAAATCCGCGATAAGGAAGAAATGTCCGCAAGTTACTTAAAATGCTACAAACGCAACAAAATTACCGAAGATAAGCGCAATTAGTGTAAGCAACGTGGCCAGTTAATAGAACATTATTCAGGGAGGCAGAACAAACCAAATAAAGCGGAATGAAATTTATCCAGCTGAACAAGACCTAGTTTAAGTGTAAGTTGGTTTAGCCCAACTGCGGTGAAGAAGCATCAAGAATGCAACATCAGCCTCAGCATGGGGCACACTTGCATATATATATATATATACATATATATATGTATATACATATGTAGGTAGCGTTACATATGTGGCTTCTGCAATTACGGTTATACATGTACCATGAAAGGTGTGCACATACCTCCAGATGTTTCGTTGCATCGAGCTAGGGAAGAACGTAAGGCAACACAGACATATATATATATATATACATATACATATATATATACGGAAGTATATGTATATATATATATGCAATTGAATAGAGACTAAATGATATGTATATCTGCGTATATGTATGCGTATATATAGATAAATGTATAGACATATATATATGTAATTGCATATATATACATAAATATATGTATACATATATATATATGTGTCCAACAGTGTCAATGAGGTACGTATTTTAATATCCAGGTGTATATATATATGTGTGTACATATTTATACATATATATATAGATATGCCTGTTTGCATGTTATCGTCATATATTTGTATATGTATATAAGTAAATATATACACAAATGTATATTTGTATATATATAATTATGTACATGTATATTCCTTGGTTGCAAATACATGCACACCTGCACACATGGATACGGTAATTTCGACCCCATATAAGGATGCATGCATGCAACGAATTTGTATGTATGAAATGGCATAGGAAAAGGAATATATACATATATATGTACTTATATTTATATATATACATGTATAAGCATATTTATTTTTCTTTCAAAACCGGTGATAAAGGTACGCGAGTTAGCGGGCAGTTTACTTGTATACACTGAGGTGATGAAGAGTTTCGGTGTTCATATTCTAACAGTGCCAGGTATCAAGAATGTGATTGTGCGATCACCTCGTCGGCACTTGTAAGTAATCCGAATCACTATGTGGTTGGTGGCATCCGGTTTCTGATTACCTTATCACTGTGCAAGCCACAGGAGGGGTTCGCGTACCGTGGGACCATGGGTGGATATCGCTGCACCGCCCAGAGCTGTAAGAGCACACCGATATGTAGTATAAAGCGGACGGAATAACGGGTACCAGCTAACAGGTAGCAGATAGTTGTGCACCCTGTTAACCTACACAGCAAGGCGAAGGAGAGAAGGTATAACCAGGAAGCGGCATTCACTTTAAACGACGAGGTAAAATGGAATGAATGCAAAGATGCGCATCGATATCGTGGCTGATCTCTTCCGTAAATTGACATGAGAAGTAAGCTCCTTAGGGAGGAATCCGCGATAAATGATGCATGTCTATAAGTTGATTAATAATGCTGTACAAACAATGAGATCGGCGAAGTTAATGTCAGCTAGCGTAAGCAACGTGCCTACATAAGGGAACTTAGGCAGACCTTAATCAGGCATTGCGAAGAAAGCGAATGAAGTGGAATGGAAGGTATGCAGCCTAAAGAAAGTGTAGTTCAATGGCAAATTGCTTTAGTGCAACTGCGTTGAAGAAGCGTCAATAAGGGACAACCGGCGTCAGCAAGGGGCGCCTACATACGCATTTAAATATTTGTGTACATATATATGTATACATATATATATATACATATATACATGTATATGTATATATGTATACATATATAAATATATGCATATAAATGTCCGCTTTCAGTGATTAGGCCATCTACAACAGGCCTGCAATTGTCTGTATGACGGATTGCGGTATCCCCAAAAGACGCGGCAGTGCCCCATGTGACCCGCTGTGGAAGCAGTTTTGCCGAGAAGTAGGTTGGGTGGTTGGAGGGAGTTGCATAGGTAACCGCTTGCTTGGAAGAACGCGTATAGGTTCGTCCTAGGGAACGTTTGTTTTGTTTTGCGGCTCACATGGCCTCTCAGCTGCACAGTACCTGGGCAATTCTTGCTGCATATCTGTCCGAAGTGATGCAAAATCGTGCGGAGTAGTTTATAATGATACGCGTTCATGGCTTTCATGGCGCTCATTCACCGGCGTAACAAATTGCAATGATTGCGTATTACTGCATTAGCGCATGTGTAATGCACGACATGTGTGTGTATCTGTATCACACATATCACTTACACATAAGGATGTACATGTACAGACATATATGTACGTTGAACGGCATGTTTATGTGCTGCGGCTACGGATAAGGAAATGGGAGTCTGCGCGGTGTCCGCATCCAGCAGTGTTGTCAGGCACTAAAGGTGCAGCGGACTGTGGTGCAATCAATGCCTTCTGCGGGTTTCGTTTCCCGACATGCAGCCTTTTTTCCTTCGCTGTTAAGAATTGTTGACCGCCGTTGGTGGAGGATGCCTGACATGAACATGCCTGGTGGTTTTAATCCTTCCGTTGTACACCGCGTATTTGGTGTGGATGGAGCTGTGGTTTGTGCAGCTAAAGGCATCCATGGTTCCTCAGCAGTGGCAAGCCTGCTGTACGCTGCGAAGGTGGAAGGCAAATGGGAAGCGCAATGGCACCAACGATATCTATGTACGGACCTAGAAGTACATTTCTAAGAATTCATGCGTGTCCTTGTGCATTGTTGTGTTGAACTATAGACCCCACGTTCGCGGATGTGTATATTTGGCGACAACAGCATGCATAGGTGCCTCTCAAGGTGGCAAGCCGCAGGACTCCTGCGGCTACAGTAGGTCGGTTGACTAGCGCTGCAGCACCCAGCGCTGCATGCACACCGGCACATCCAGTGTAAACGCGGACGAATAAGGCCCGGAGTCATGTGGATGGCATGTACGTTTTATCAACGGAGCCGGCGCACAATGATTCACACGGAAACATAAGCAAGCTGCGTTTAGGAATGAAACCCACACAATGCGGTGGCTGGACCGTGGTGCGCTGCACACTGAGTGCATTGAGCCACTCTTTGATGCTAACACTGACCCAAGAATCGTGCACCTTGTCCACTGCAGCTACGACCAACTATCTCCTGGAGCCAGTATGGACGAGTTGTGGGATAACAGACAGGTAGGCACCTTGTCAACATGCACATGGAGCGCAGGGAAACCGGGCATATGAAGCAACAGCCAATCACTTGAGAAAAAGATAACAAATAAATGAAATGGAGTAATCCATAAGGAAACGGCGACAAAAATGTTGCATTGATGGGTATATGAAATCAGTTGTTTACAAAGGAATCCCAGATAACTTCCTAAGGTCAGAAAGTCTATTTTACGGAAATGCAGCAAACCGGAAAATGTAATGGAAATTAACAGCACTTCGCTTAAGCGGCGTGTGCAAGCTCATATAAGAGTACAGGTAGACATTGCTATGACAAAGGGAAGCAATAGGCCGAAATGGAAAACCGAACACCTGAAATAAATCGTCGTAGCATGCGTTTAGTAAATCGAACGCAGTATAACTACTAAGGTTGCGCCAGTTCTGCCTACGTTGTCCGCAGGACTCTTCCTCGCTTCGGTTGTTTTCCAGAATGGCCTCGTTCATGGCTCATCATGCCTGCCTGACTCAGGCAGTAGTGACCGCATGTGATACAGCACATGCGCTGGATGTCCATTGAGTGCAAAGCTTCAGTGTTTGCCGGCTTTGCAGGACTCCTGCGCATACAGAAGAACGTCGGTTGGGTTGTGCTGCACCACCCACAGGTGCATGCGCACACACCACATGCAGTGCATACGCCAAGGAATAGGAGCGGGAGACATGTTGATGGAGTGTACTTTTTATCAACCGAGCCTGTGCGCAATCCATCACAGGGGAACGCCTGAACGCCGTAATAGGGAAATGAAGTGTACACAACTATATGCCTGAACTGTAGTCCGCTCCACAAGCAGTGCATGGAGGCACTGTTCCAGCGTTGAACACGATGGTTGTGTGCATGTGTATGCATACAAAGGTAAACATTAACAGAAAAGCATACGTAAACAGATGCGTATATGTGGAAAACTATATATATATATGTGCAGGTCACGGATTATAGGATGCATGAAGGTTTGCATACAGTGACATAAACGTGAAATATAGGTTACTGAGTGAATAAGCGGTTGAGGTTTGTTCGCCATCCGTTTTACGTACGTTACGGTGTATCCTGCCCAACAGCGTGAAATAGCAGGGGTGCATGTTGGGATGCAGCAGATGGAATACAGCGTTAATGTGCTCCTCGGAAGCACCTGCGTTGCAGGAGCTGCTTTGATAATTTCATTGGTTGCATATGGAACTGCACGGCACACAACATCGTGCACGGGCTGTGGATGCAATGCATACGCGTACGGTTTACTGCGTATACCTGCAATATGTCGCACATCTGTCACGTATTACCCAACCTGGTATCTCCTCTTGAAAAATGCCGCTTACTAGGGAAACAACCATAAAGGGTAAGGTTATAGGTGAGAAGGAGCGTTGGATTGAAATGGTTCCTTACATAAGGCAAAGTGATGTATGAAACGTGACGGGCGTTTGGACCATTGAGAAATATTCATCACCAGGTGAGTGAGCGTTTATGTAGCTCTGACCCAACCAAGTGGGAACACTCAGAAATGGTTTTGGAAGTGCAATGAGAAGCCAGTTCGTTGTACACCTAATCCAGATTCACGGGGCAATGGATGACACTGAACATAATGCAATATAATAATGTGACATTGTTGGAAAGCAATGTCACCTAAAAGCACGTCGTCACATACATGGGGATTGCGTATCATTCTGGCAACGATTCGGCGGACACAATGGTTATGCATGCCAAGGGATTATCCACCAGTTCAGAAATAAACCTGTTACACTATTATACAATGACCGTACGTCCTACGAAGCATGTTGCAAGTGCAACGGGTACCTAGGAGGCATACCAGCAGTGCCTGAGCAGTACAGTACGCACCGTGGATAGACAGGGATTGTGAAAGCGATACACTTCTATGTGGCAGGAATAAAAGTGGGGGAAAACAACCCTTGTATGATTCTGTTGTACGCAAACAAATTAACAGAGGCGCAACATGTTGGCTTAATACTTACCTGTTCCTTCATTATGCATTTTCCGGCGATTTCGCGAGGTTGACAACGCCTGCAGGCAGCATCTACGAGTTGCGCGTCCACAGAATAAAGTGCACCTTGCTGGTATTGCCTCAGCAAACCGGACACGCTTCATCCGTTATGTCACAAGGCGAGACAACATGAACACATGCATCCCAGTGTAGTTCGGCGCTGACGGCCTTGCTGCTGTCACGGCTCACGAAAAAGGTTGTATGGTCGGAGAATGGTACGCTGCAGTTTCTGTGCGATAGTCACAACCGCCGCATATAAGTCTCCAGGCGAAAGTTCCTGAGGGCTCCTACGTGGATGAGGCTGCTATAACACAGGCAATAGCGCTCCGGCTTCTGAGGGAGTTTAATCCCAATGAAGCCTCCGGTGGGGATGGTATTCATCCCACACTGTTTTACACCTTGGCTGATGAAATTTGCCGACGGATAACGCAACCCTTTGTGAAGTCTCTAAGTAGCTCTTCCCTACAGACTGACTGGAAGGAAGTTATGGTTTGTGCCATATTTAAGATAGGTGATAAGCACCTCCCTGATAACTATCGACCGCTCAGGTAAACTAGCATTCTGTTCAAGTTATTGCGAAACCTCGAGAGGGACGCTCTCGAACGGCACTTGAAAGCGTTTGATTCTCTTAATCCTTCTCAATACGGCTTTGGTAAGGCCTATTGTTCCCTTACTCTTCTTGGCCCCCTTCTCCACTTTATACCTTATTGACCCACCTGATGATTCTAGTGTGCCACCCCATTGTTTGCGGATTAATGGAAGCTGTCGTTTACCATGAACGATCCGATTGGTCCACGGGACCTACGTGCATTTCTGCATAGACATTGGGACTGGCCAACTTTGTGGCAGTTCCCTGTTCATTAAACGAAATGTTCTGTATTGCGCGTTCGTCCGAATGACTCGCCAACACGTCGTTTGCTTGGCGGCAACGTGGTTACGCGAGTTCAACTGCAATCTGACCTCAGTGTATTGCTGCCTTCCGACTTCAAGTGGCGTGAATGTGTTCGCTGCCATGCGAACTACCGCCGGCGGGTGACTACCGTGGCCAGTGGCCACTGGACGAACCGGTGTACCTGTTTGATGGATTTCCCTACAAGGTACATTGCAAGGGATATACGGCGGAGTTTCTCTCAAAGCGTATCATCCTCACCTCGAATTTCCCCCGTGAACACTACCACAAGTGTGAGGCTCAAATTCGCATTAACGCCTTGATGATGCGTATTGACTTTATTAAACAATACATATAATAACTTTTTACATCGCCTTATGGTCTTGTTTACTCTCGTCGTCCGCTATTGCCAAGGCCGCTGTATTGTCTAAGCGACGATCACGGAACTGGATATAGCATGTGATGCACAGCATACCTACAATAGGCGCGTACTTGGCGAAATCCTCGGGCATATTGATACATTGTAGGAGCAACGCCGAGTGTCCTAGTTTTGTATCCGAAGTACCGAGGAACATTCCCCCTGATGTTTGAAAGGGACATTGCTCACCGATAGCATGTCTACGGATACACTCCCAGCGGGGTATGGTAATACGCTTACTTTCCATCCACTCATTTGTGCTCCGAAGACAAACAGGTCTCATCACCAGGTATAAAGGTTTCCCGCTACACCCCTCTCAAGGAAAGAAAGCATGCAGTGCCCGTCAGTTGTTGAAGGGCAGGAAGTAAGTAAATCATGCGCTCATCCATCAAACGGGCCAAACCTGTATATACACAAACGCACAAGACATCCCGCCTGCACTTCCCTAGCTACAAAGCTGGTTTTATCAACACCAGCGGACCGCGTCATGTCAGCAGTCTTCCACAAGTGAAGCATGGTGTCACTGCAGTGCAAACCCCCACAGGGCTGAGGAAGTGAGCGAACGAGGCGGCGGATTTCCTGCGCCAGCAGTACGCATTCACATTCCCCTGCCATCAAAAGATGCAAAGCACATCACCTTTAGCGGTCTTTCCCTTCAATTAAATGACGCATGGTCAGTTCACTCCGGAGAAGGTGTTGGGGAAACTCAAATCCCTGTGTCCATCGGCCTAACCTGGCGTCCATGCCTTTCACCCAAGGCGCGCGCACCCATACGCGCCCTATACACAATGCTGTGTGGCAAAGGACATAAAGTGAAGTGCATGGGGAGAGACAATGCAAGTTCAGACGGTTACGGACCCCACCTCTGAACGTATGTTCCCCGTGCTGCCACCCGTGTAGGGGAGACGCGAGGACATAGAACAGGGGTGGCCCTGAAAAGGGCCGTTGGGTCGTTCACAATGGCAATAACGTGAGAAAGGGAGGACCTATACAACATGCAGATGTGACGGCGACTTTTCATCCACAGCGCGCGGCAAACCGTGGCAATTCCACTACAAGGTAGCAGGGCCTACGGAATGTGGTAATGGAATACCGCCCTCACTTTGCAAGGTCACATGGTCATTCACCGGTGTCCTGTCGTACGATGGCAACACAGCGGGCACGCAACCGCGGGGGTGAGAAGGAAGTTCTGCAATCATCACGCATGAACACGGTCATGGCGAAACGGATCAGTCGTAGGTGGCTCAGTGGCTGCAGTGAATGGGCAGACTATGTGAAGTGCATGTCGGTTTCACTGTAAAACAAGATTACACACGGATGGCACTTCCTACATGTGAGCAACTGTGATTGCAGGTCCACATGGCCATGGGTGATGCGTCGGATTTGGGTCAGCGGCGGAAGTGAATGGGCAGGCTATGGGCGGTGCATGTCGGTCATACTGTAAAACAAGATTACACATTGATGGCAATTTTTACCTGTGAGCAACTGTGATTGCAGGTTCACATGGCGGTGGGCGATGCGTCGGAGGTGGCTCAGTGGCGGCAGTGAATGGGCAGGCTATGGGCGGTGCATGTCGGTTGTACTGTAAAACACGATTACACATTGATGGCACTTTCTACCTGTGAGCAACTGTGAGTGCAGGTTCACATGGCGGTGGGCGATGCGTCGGAGGTGCCTCAGCGGCGGCAGTGAATGGGCAGGCTATGGGCGGTGCATGTCGGTTATACTGTAGAACAAAATTACACATTGATCGCATTTCTTACATGTGAACAGCTGTGATTGCACGTTCACATGGCCATGGGCGATGTGTCGGAGGTGCCTCAGTGTCCGCAGGTAATGAGCACGCTATCGGCGTTACCTGTCGGTTAAACTGAAACACAAAATAACACATGCATCGGAATTCTTACCTGCGATGACATATGACAGCGCAAACTGGGAAAACCTTTTTCAGTGTGTATGCGTTCCTCTGTTACAAAACAACCATGAGGCAGGAGAACGAATACCTTTGAGGGTGTTTCCATGGAATGTCAGGTCCTGTAATCATGGGTAACACACATTCATCTAAGTACCTACTGTGCCGAAGGAACACATGCACGGACATTGATTTCCGCTGCGTAAATGACAACGGAAGTACGGTGGCTAAATGAGCGTCCGTAATGGGAATAGTAGGAGTAACTTACCGTTGCCCAATGTTTCCTCGGTGCTGCAGGCCTCTCGGCGCCTTGTTTCATTGCAATTCACAGGAGTTCATATCAAGGGGAAAATTAACCACTACGTGCTCTAAAGGAAATCCACTCAGGGCAAGGGCACGTATAAGTGATATACCTGAAGCGTGTACCATGCTACGGCGCTGAAGCAAGTTACGCTGACACTGTGACGAGCAGGAGAAGCAGAAATTCGTCCGTACCCGCATAGCACACACATGACGCGTGGTACTATTGCGAGCACGCGTCGCACATGACCCATTGCACCGATTCTGCATGACAGTCAACATCGTCCTCCTGATGACATACTCCGCATACCTCCTCCGAAACGAAGCCTTGAGTTCCCCGTTTCTGTTTCACGGGAACCCGGTAGCCCGTGGATGTCCGGGTGCGGAGGTTATGGAATCCTTTGCCACATAGCGCTCTCTTATCCGTGCTAACCTCCGTCACCCTGCACTTAAGGGGCGATTTCCGTTTCCTGGACCCACCTCTCGATGTTGATGGAACGGGTGTTTCCGTTTCAGTCACACGCACCACGTCCTTCACCTGGGTAACTTGCAAAGGGGCACGCGCTTCTCATGCAGACGTGGTGCCTACCGCGGGGACTGAGCCACCATCAGACCTTCCTGCAGTAGGCAAGCCGAATAACATGCGCACATTTGCCTCCGTATCTAAATTAAGGGGAACAGGCCACCTTGACGTTCGCCCACACAACTGAAAAGTTGCGTCCTTCGACATTAGCAACGCTACCATTTTCAGGTAATTCAACGCACCGTAGAAGTTCTCCAATCCGTAGATCACCAATTGAGCGCCGATGTCCGCCAAAACATGCTGCGTTCTGCAAAGTTTTACCGTGCGGTTCACAACTGCATCGCTATGCATTGCGTTACGGTGCACAATCTGCACACGCTCAGCAGACGCAACGGACTCCGATGATGCTGCTTAAGGTAGCCGGGGTGCGATCCACCGACATCCATGGAGTATGTTCCGCACACAGTGACTGTGACGCGCTGCCACATAACAGATGTGTGCACGCGGGAGCCGTCACTGCTGGCTAAACTCACTATCGCATTCACTGCCCCGCGTTATGTACACCCGACGCACTCTCGAACGAGGACACGTAACCAACTGGTAAGGCTCATCAGACCTGCAACTGAGAACGGCTGACGTACGGAAATGCGCCATGAACACGTCGCCTGCAAAGTCGCTTGGTTTTGCGAAAACGGAACCCACTGAGGACACCTCAGGTGGAACAGCAATTGCGCTCATGCACCGCCTATCTATTATGCTGTGCCTTTGGTGCACCCTACCGTTGACTCCATCAACCACACAAGTGAACAGAGTGAGTAGCAATGACCTCTCCGACCAGTACTCCTTCAGATGCGTGTTCTCACTCTCTACCCTGTTCGTCGTGTGGCAGCCAAAAAAACAGTGTCCCTCAGTCTGTGCGCCGCCCAAAAGTCCGCGTGTGGACTCCACGTTGCGCTCAAATAACGGTGCAATTCAGGCTTCGCACCCTTCACCGCCTTCAATATCCTTTCAAATACAGACGCGTCACGAGTATAAATAAGGTTATGAAGCCAACCTCTTAATTGCATTCTACGAGGATCAGAGATCACGCGTAAGCGGCCGCAACTTCGAGCCATGTCCTCTTTAAGATAGAAACGACAAAAATCCAGCTTTGCGTTCGGATAAAAGCGTCTGAACGCCCGGATCTGAGCAGCGCATTTGTCCAGCACCAATGTGTGGCAACGTACGGTGCTAGGCACCATCTCCCGCATCGCCTAAACTGCTTGCCCATAGCTGTAGGAAGTCTCATCGGGCAATAGGGCGTAGAAAAAGGAAATCCCCAGACCTGTGACATCCACCAGCATGCAATGCCACAAAATGTAGCCACCATAATTGAGTTGGTGCGTCGCATCTCATAATAGCATCTCACCATAACGATTCACAATGCCGCGAACTAATGATGGAGAAAAAACACATAACGTATCCGACTGCCCTCCGACACCATTCGACACACACCGTGCCCTTCCAACATCGTTGCCACGTCCGACACTTCACAAGCGGTTGCATCCCGATGACGAATGCGCAAATTATACAAGTCCAAACGAGGTACCCTTTTGCCGGATTCCTGGTAGATAAAACGACGCAAATCCGGTGTGCTATGGAAACTGTCCATCAAACGCAGAACTTGCTTCTCCTGCACCGGAGAAAGACGACGGTTCCGTGCATACAACCATGGGTTACCCAAGTGAAAATCATGATTATGCGTCATGACGTAACTTTGCACAACATATTTACCTTCCTTGAAAACCACGGCGTAGCGAGCCTTGCAATCGTAGGATTTGTATCTACATGCGTTACTGGCCTTGTTGCAAAAATATTAACCAACTTACCGCTTGCCACGTGATCCTGAACGTTTACGAAGAAAGCAACGGTACATGATGTAACCGCAGCATTCCCCATCGGGAGCCGACTTCCTCTTTCCACGATGATATGCCGCAGCAGAATTGGAGGATGCACGGGAAAAACAAGTCGCTGTTTCAAACTGAAACCGTTCCAACCGCTTCTCAAGGTCCTCAACACGTTCATACTTCATAATAACCAAAGACCTGAACAGCTCACTATCATCAACCACCATAGCGATAGCAGGAAAAACCAGTATGGCCACCGAAAAAACAAAACAAACACTTGCACCTGCAACAATACAGGTTACCGTTTCCTCGGCATCGTACCTCACATACAAGCCTATTTCCAAAGCCACCTTCCACCTAGTTTACCAGCATTCACACATTCCTCCACCCTGGCAATGTTGCTACGCAACCGTTGCTATGTACAATTTGTACCACGGAACGTACGGAAACAACACAACTTTCTCTTCCGCCGATCAGACAGTCCCTGCCACACTGATCGAGATTTTTAGCTGAAATGACATGCAAAACGGAGTTTGAATAAACATTTGAAACGAAATTTGACTATTGTCAAATTTCCTCTCATCCACGATGTCTTGGATCGGATAAATTGGTCTGGCCAAAGCGAATCCCTGACGCTTACTGGTAATTTCGTGGTTGTTCCCTTTGTTATTCCCATTTTACACCCTGTTTTGCCTTTTTATTGTGATCGTTTTAAGGTTGTATACTTGCTTTTAAACTCTGCTCCGTTTTCCACTTAAACGTGGTCCTCTCGCGAAAACCGAGGCGGATGAACCCCTTGCCTCCTGGCTTGATGAGTCAAGTGCAGCTTGCAGCAATTCTGCCTGTTCAAGGCCGGTGACAGGTTCCTCTGTTGGTATGCAGTGTGAGGTTTGCTCTCACTGGTATCACAAAAGTTGTACCTGCCTCTGAGCGAATCAGTACGATATGCTATCATCCAGTGAAAACCTTCTGTTTAGGTGTACTGATTGTTGCTTTCAGAAAGCGAAGCTCCCGGCATTCACCTGTGCTGAATTTAAAGCACTAGGATCCAGAGTGACAGTTGTTGAGAAGGCTTTAGCCGAGCTTGCCTCTCTTGCCACGCTCAAGTCTGAAGTGGATTTGATTATGAAATCCCTGAATATTGCGAATGTTTACGCTGTAACGGACTGTCCTTCTGCTGTCAGTCCAACCGTTGACGAGGCGTTCATCCTACCGGACACTCCTGTTCACGTGGATATAACGGACAGATGCCTCGGACGGCAATGTTGAGCCGCCCCAACTGGAAGATGCGTAACGGGCTCCTGGGCCATTAAAGCATAAGCGAAAGAAAGCAAGGAAAGCGCGCAAACCCTCCGCCCCAAACAAGAAGGGGATAAAATGCTCAAGAAACCACCGCCTGAGTTGAAAACACCACATGGTATTGTAATTCCCTCAGTGAGACAAATGATGTCGTCGCCGTCGGTCCCACCGATTCCTGTCAAACAACTATGTGGCGTGGATGGTAGAGCCTATGGAGTAAATACTCCTCGTCGAGGCGATTCTTACACAGATAGCAATGTGCTTTTTGGGAATGTCACTGAATCAACTGCCGCTCTTCCACCCGAGTGCCTGCTAGATTATCTTGGTTGGCTTAAAGCTGGCGTGCCCAGGCTTTTATCACCAGGTTTCCCTGGCGTTACCGTCAGGAAGCTCATCAGATTGAGGAACGTTCTGGTTGTTCAATCAAATCCTCGACCCCGTCTGCTTACGGTGGTCCTCTCCATCACAGAGGTGCGCAAGGCAATACTATGATTTCCCTTCACGCTCAAAGGTACCAAAGTTAGTGTGCAACCAGACCTTTCGTTAGCGGATAGGTCAAAGTTAAAGGAAGACATCAGCAACCTAAAAGCCCGGCGTGCAGCTGGCTAGCAAGGTCTTCGATTGGTGGGTCGCCAGGTGGTCAGCCAGCGGTCCTTTTCCGCCCTGCCAGAATCTATTCTACTTGCGCACGACCCAGGGCTGGTCGTGCCGAAGCCCTACAAGTAGTATTTAGTAACGTGCGTAGCCTGAGGAACAAGATGTGCGAGGTGGGTCTGCTCGTAGATAATTCTCGTCCAGATATACTTGCATTCCCTGAAACGTGGCTGTCTGAGAAAATCACAGATGGCGAAGTATATCTGTCTGGCTACGCCCTGGCCCACGCTGACCGCTCCATTGGCCGTCAAGCGGTGGTGTAGCTATGTGGGTTATCACATCGACCTATTGAGTATCAGCGTTTTCACTCTCTTAACAAATTTCTGGAGACTCTCTCAGTCTTGATTTGCGCTTCCTCGATTCAGGTTACGGTCCTGTTAGTGTATAGAAGCCCTATGAGCACCTCAAATGGTATCATTGAGTTTATAAACACTCACTCTGCGAACAAGTGTATGGTGCTGATAGACTTCAACCTCCCAGAGGTCTGTTGGGATGATCTATCTTGCAGTTCGGGTCTGGAAGCCTTCGGTACAGAACTGTTGGACTTTACGCTGCAGATACCACTACAACAGTTCGTGGACCTCCCTACTAGGCGCATGAACAATCAGCAGCCGACCATTTCAGATCTTGTTTTTGCTAAGTTACTTGACTTTGTAAAGGACATTAAATACGACTCGCCTCTTGGCGCTAGCGAACACGTTTGCTTGTGTTTCCAGTGTGCTTTTATCAGGCTTTGCCAAGCTACTAACAGTTGGCATCCGAACATTTAGACCGCAGACTTCCAAGCGATGCGGGATAAGGCTAGGTTATCGCCTTGCTTGATATGTGAGACCGACACTATTCACATAGCCTGGGAAAAAATTAAGGCTCACCTCGTCGACATTTCTGCACCTCACATCCCACTGGTAAAATGAAGGGAATCGAGAGCGCAGCCTCCGTGGATAGGTTCTGCGGGGATGGGCCTGCTAAAGCAGCGGTCTAAATGCTGGCGATAGTACCGAACAGCTCCGTCGAACAGCACGTTTGAAAAGTAACGGTTGGTTCGAAATGATTGCATGCTACATCTTAGGTTGGCCCGGCGTCAGTATGAAAAGAGTTTAGCTAATACTGCCTTCAAAAATCCCATGAAATTCTTCGCTTACGTTGAACGGCTTTGTGGTGCAAACTCACCCATACCACCATTTCTTCGAGGAGATGGGACCCATGCCTCTAGCGACTATGACAAGTTATGCGTGTTTGGTGAGCAATACTCCAGCGTCTTTGTCCGCGAAACAAAAACGCCATGCAAAGATTTAGCTTCAAGATTCTCTGAAGACTGTTGTTTGGATGAACTTACTGTAACTGAGTCCCAAATTCTTCGGTTGCTAAGAGAAGTAAACCCAACTAAATCTTCCGCGCCAGATTCTGTTCATCCAAAATTGTTGCACGAAATGGCAGTGGAACTCAGTGGACCTCTGACATGTGTGTTTCAGAAATCACTCAACAGCTGCGGTTTACCTACCGGTTGGAAGGAGGCTGTTGTCTGCCCGATTTTTAAGTGCGGTGACAAAGGTCTACTGGCTAATTACAGGCCGGTCAGCTTGACTACCGTGGTGGTGAAGTTACTTGAAAAATTAGTACGAGATATAGTGGAGTACCATTAAATAAGTTTAACCTGCTTAGCGTCGAACAACATGCTTTTCGCAAAAGATCTTCGTGTCAGACGAACTTGCTGGTAGCTCGTGAGTGCTGGGCTGAAGTTGAAGACAGTGGACATGCTCTGGAGGTGGTGTTCATTGACTTCGCCAAGGCCTTTGTCACTGTCACCCATTCGCGACCCTCGTTGCAGTTGAGGTCGTATGGAATATCTGGTTGCACTCTCCAGTGGGTGTCAGCTTTTCTGGATGGACGGGAAGAGTTTAGTGGTATGGGAAGCAGTCTTTGGTTTCGACAAGCTGTACTTAGCGGCGTTCTGCAAGGCTCTGTCCTAAGTCCGCTGCTTTTCTCGGTCTACGTGCATGATTGCCGGAGGAGTTTGAGGTACCATCGCTCTTATTTGCTGATGACCTAAATCTCTGGAATATTGTTGATATCCCTGGAGGTCCTGTGACTCTTCAACGGGCTCTGGCTAGACTCTGGGAATGGTCTGTCTTGTGGTTGCTGCCCATAAACCGGGCAAAGTGTCCAGTGCTGCGTATCGGAGTGTCTGCTTCTTCCAAAAGTTTTGTGTTCGATGGGAATGAACTTTCGCACGTGACTGATCAGGTTGATCTAGGTGTCGCCCACTGTTTCACACCGCACTCTGGAAACAACTTGAAGAAGGCGGCTAGTAAAGGGTTCCGGATGTTGTGGTTTATCCGTCGTTCTTTCGGGACCCTAACCGCTGATGTGTTTGTGCAGCTCTTCTCAGCGTTCGTGCGACGCCACCTAGAATATTGCGTCCCGGCCTGTCCACCATGCCTTGTCTGGGACAAAATGGCATTACAAAGGGTGTTGCGCGTTGGTACTGGGTTGGTCAAGGGATTACGAGGGCTAACGTACCCCGAGCGCCTACTTAGTTTGGGGATGCAGTCAATGCACTATCGAAGGATTAGAAGGGACCTAATCCTAACCTACCGTATTTTGACTGGGAAGGTTGGCCCTGATTTGTCCTGGCTATATAGTCCTGCTAGGTTGTCTAGTCTCTGCGGGCATTGTATGAAGCTGGACAAACCGCGGTCCGATCGAGTTAGAGCGGAGACACGGTTATCGCGTCGAGTCATCGAGCGCTGGAACCTGCTTCCAGAACATGTTGCCAAGGAAGCTACGGTCAAGGTGTTTGAGCGTCAACTAGACGCCCTTGGGTGGCAAAACGAAGCCTTTCCTTTTTTCTGACGAAACGGCATCTTCGATTCTGTTTTCTTTACTTTTCCTCACCATTCGTATTATTTTCTTCCTTTAACTGATTTCCCTTCCTCTCTTAGCTTCTACTTTTCTTCCTCGCTTACTTCACGTAGCTGACATAGCTGGGACAGCTAATGTAAGGAAGGTGGGCAGTAACTTTGTGGACCAGGGTGTTTTTTCGGGTGTTTTCCTTTTAGACCTATCAAGAAGTCGGAACACCTCTATCAACTCCTGGATCGACGACCCCCTCAGGAAGGAATACTTACGGATTCATCCTACCTTGCCAATCCCGCTTGAACTTTAACTTCCATTTTCTCTGAGGTCTTGAACATCTTCGAGATCCGGGATTGAACTGAGAAAATACCTCCGTCTGAGGCGGCACGAAATAACCAACTACGAGTTACCTGGACCATGGCATCACTTCAAAGCCAACCATCCGCACCCAACACCTCAATCAACGATGTTCAGAATTCTTTACACTGCAGAAAATATACATAACCAGAGCATGTGAGAAGCCATACTCTGGAAATTCTACTTACCTTCAAAATCCTACTTCGTCTTCGACTGACCTGGATTGCATCCTCAGCTAGTACTATGACTGAATTCTTACGTGGAAGGACATTCAGAGTCAGGATTAGGGAAGCAAGTTCTAGTGTTGGCCATGCCTACAGCTGTGTCCCCCAAGGTTTGTTACTGGGTCCATTGCTGTTTCTTATGTTTATAAATGACTTGGCTTCTCTTCTTGAGGATCCCTGCTATATCTTCGTAGATGACTTGAAGTTAGTAAGTAGGGGAATCCGTGCGACATTGGCTACGGACATCATAACTGTGGTGTATTGGTCAAGCCAATGGGATCTACCCCTAACTGCCAATAAATGTCAAATAGTGACTAATAGTGGTAGCGGAATTGCAGTTCAGTCTCCTGTAGGATCTCTATCATTGCGGTGTACTGATGCAGCCCGTGATCTAGGTGTCATGTTAGTGAACAATTGTAAGCCTTCGGCACAGTGTGGCCATGCTGCCAATAAAGCACGACACGAGTTATTTCGTCTTAGGAGGGCGCTGAGTAACACTAAAGCAGAAGTATTCTTGCCGTTATGCAAAGCAGTGGTTAGGCCACATCTGGAGTATTGTGTTCATTCCTGGTCACCGTACCTCCGGAGTGACATCAGTTGTATAGAAAAGATTCAGAAACTTGCGACCAGGATGATTGAAGGTCAACGAAGGAAGTCTTACGAAGATCGTCTAAGTAGCTTAGGATTATTTTCCTTGGATCGGCGTAGGTTGTGAGGGGATTTGATAGAGACGTAAGATCATTAAGGGACTTAGTGGTATTAGTTCCACCCATCTGTTTGAGTTGGTTATGTCAGACCATTTGCGCGGGCGTCGCCTAAAGCTCAAACATCATACAGCTCGTTTGGATACCAGGACAAAGC
>OX104063.1:231602244-231619006 GCA_944474145.2 Dicrocoelium dendriticum
CATGCAGACCAAGATGGAGTTGCTGGCATCGCTCCTGAGCGTTTATGATAGAAATTTTTTACAATATATATATACATATATATGTGAAACTGTCTACGAATAGACATAGGGCCATCAGAAACCATGTGACTCAACAGAAGGTACAGCAATAGTAGATGAAGAACGCAACACAGCAAAGGCCATGTTTTCGTCCGGTGGCCCAATCCGAAGAACGGTGTTGACTTAGGAGACTCCATCCCGAACCTTCGGCTGAATAGTCTGCCCGCAAGGCAGCGGAGCAAATTCAGGGAATCGCGTCCATTGGGATCCGGTGACTGATTGCTCAGTTCATACGCATTTCGTTTGTTCCTTTGTTAAACAGGGACCCAATACTCCCCACAGTTTCAGCATTAAGTTGCTGGAATGCAATGCTTCGCCAGGATGAAGCAAGGGGCACTGACTTTACTTAGTGGCGACTCACGTCCGCCACGTCACAGTGTTTTAAACGGACATATGCTGCTTTTTATAGGGAGATGGCCTTCAGACGAAAACCCACCACGTCCTAGAATACTGCCGCCGAACCATTCGCTGGAACGGGAAAATCCCGAGCCACCCAGCTGGCACCACGAGGAGGTTGTTCGGCAAGCCAGCCATTTCTCCCAATACGTGCTTAGTAAATGACCGTCGAAGGCTTTCTATCGATGTTCTGTCTGATTTCCGCATATTGCCACAAATTATGCTCCGATAATCCAGAATGGGACGATTAGGGATTTTAAATAGTTCAACTGTAGCTGTGATTATATGCATGTAATGAGATATGTTAGCCAAGAATTGTCTGGCTTGTGCTATCTAGTACTCAGTCTGTTCAGGGAACTTGAAGGTACAAGAATAGCTCATTAATTATGCCCATTCAGATATTAAAAGCATAACATTTGCGAAGAGAACTCTTTTCGGCAATTCACTTCAGGCAAATACAATTACAAAATAGATAAACGTACAGGTAAGCGAACGCTGGGGATGTGATTGGTTGAACGAAGTCGATCAATAGTCCACTCGATACAGTCAGACGTCATGAGTCGCGTGAGCACGCGCGGAGACGCACACACGCACAAAGCACAGACGCGTTGGACGGCAGGTCTACAATGGTCACTCTCAGTCGTAACCGCGGTAACAGTATAGATTGTATCAGTGTTTTCTGCTTGCACAAATCTGGCTGAAGTAGTCTGATTGCCATGGCTTCAGCGCTGGCCAACAAGCGCTTTCTGATTCATTTAGGGTAGCGCCTCGGTGCCGTGTAGAATACCCTAAATGCGTCATTAGTCCGAATCTGATGCCCAGTACTAAGCAGATGTCCGAGGATCGAGCTGCGGACATTCTTAACCATACCATGTTGCAAAAAGCCGGGGCAGTGCTCCACTGTCCGCCTAGATGGACACCTGGTCGTTTGCCCGAGGTACCTTGCACAACAAGTGCAGGTAAGTTGATATAGAACAAAAGATTCGGAACGAGCCGGGATTCTATCTTTGAGACCTGGCGTGACGAGCGGAACGGTTTCAGCAAATATATGGACTTTAGCGGCCGGATATGCCTTGCTCACCGCCAGTGATAATCTCCTATTCAGTAAGTCGAAAGCGATATCTCCTGTGCAAGGAACTGAGAGGTAAACATCCTTCTTGCTTGCAGTCGGTATCGCGTTAATTTGAACAGAAATAGCGGAATGCTTTTTGATAAATGTCGCGGGATACCAGTTGCTCTGCAGCGCCTTTTGAATAAACTCCAATTCCGCTTCTAGCGTTTCTGAACTGTAAATTGTTGCAGCCTGATAGTGCAGACAACGCACGAGATTCCTGTTGTACTTAATGAGTACAAAACTAAGAAAGTGCCTGCGCTGACCAACCCAGGTTGTCTTACGGAAGATTCTTCTCTCGAGTGAGCCATCGGTTCGACGTCGCAACAAAACATCCAAAAACGGAAGTTCACCGTCATTCTCCAGCTCGGAAGTGAATTTTACTGATGGATGTGCGTAGTTAAACTGGTCCAGTAACTGAGCGGGATCGATGTGAGAATCACACACGATGAACGTGTCACCCATATACCGCCAATACAGATGAAGGGAATTGATGTGGTGCCGGATAGCTGATTTCGTGGTCATGGGTAGACCGTAGTACACAGATGAGTCCGCTGTTACGTGCGATAGATACTTCAGTTATCAAACAACCGCGACATATGATATTTGAATTTTGTGCTTAAACCGTCATCATCCACTTGTCGCACCCAGCCCCAAACGAATGAATGTCTTTTTGAATGAGTGGTAGTACATTCGGAAGCTTAACTCATCGGTACATGTGGGCAATTTTTATATCATTGGCAAATAAAAGCGGCACGCCATGTTTGTTAACCAAACTTCTAGCATTGACAAAAGAAAGTAAATTAATGTACCGAGCGCACATCTTTGTTTAACCCCGCTGGTAGTTGGACGTGGTGAAGAGCAATAGTCGCCCTAAGGTAACTATTTCAGCACGACCGTTCAATGTATGATGATAGCCAACCCATTACGGTTTTCCGGACTTCAAAGAAAGCTAGCTGAATTGGTAACTGTTTGTGAGGCACCCAATCGAATGTCTTCTGCATCTTCACGCATAGAATAAATATGGCATGTGTAGAGTCAATGGAGTCTGGTATGTAGTTCAGGTAATACAGTTATCAGAATGTGTGGAAACGCTAGTCAAGGAAACCATGTTAGGACCTGTATATCAGATCCAGTGAGTTGCTGAAATTTCGCACACATTTTACCGATTTCACGAATTACCTGGCCGTTATTGGTGTGTTATGGCTTTGCCTGTAATTCTCAATCTCCTGTTTTGCGCAGCCCTTGTGTCGAGAGCTGATAAATGAAGTTTCCCATTGATCTGGAAAGCGCTTGGATTCCGATGAAACGGCAAACATATGCAAAAACGAGAAGTGACATATCAGGCCCTCCCAGTTTCATGGCGGATGGGGGGAATGCCATCAGCTTCCAGAATGGAGGACGGTTGAATAGAATGTATTGCTTGGTGGATATTGCGGAGAGCAGTAGCACTTTACATGGAGCCTTAGTGTAATTACAGCGTTAGTCTCCAAGGTTCATGTGGTTGGAGAAGAACGAGCTAAATACTTCACGGATAGTGCCTGGATGTCGTTCACCATTTCAGTGATCAATGAAATGCGTTTGTTGGTTATTCGACGAATAAATTTGACCAGCTCTTTTGCTTTATATGTCATTCGTATGGTACAAATCAATTCAAGTTAAAATAAGCTTTATGTACCGTGACAGGTTCATTTTCACTATTTACACCATCACTGCGGACACCTGGATGATGATGTTAATATGCACGCTTGGGTAGAAAAGTGGGAAAATGCAGAACTGTTACTCCAACAAGCGGTCGCGCAGCATGTTTATGACGTTTGCTGGGTCAACAAGCAATCGTGAGAAATAAGTTAATTAGTATTACGATATGATGACGTGCAGGAGAATAAAATTCTGTATTTGGATGGGTAGAAGAGAAAGAGTGCGTTTTGAAAAAATCATTGTGATGTGGATGAAATCGATCAGTTAGTATCTTAGAAGAAAAATCGTTGCAGGCAACCAGATGTCTAGAAATAATCAAAGCAACTAAAGAATCTTTGGACGAGCCGCTGCATCTAGCAATGTGCTTTATGGACCGCACCAATAAGATTTGGTCTTTCTGAAGCAGTGCGGAGAAAATGACAGGAGAGCAGTGTAGCCATTGAGGAATAATACAAGAGGTCACAAACCGTAATATTATAGTACGAGGTACTGTAATCACCTTAAGTATGAGGACATAAATAAGCATGTTTCCTGACTTTTTGAAAAGTTTTACGGATACGTGTGAACCAAGAAAGCTTCTGGAACAAAAAGACGCTGAGAAACTTGACGGTGGAAGAGCTGGGTATGGGATTTTCATTCACAGTAATTGTGGGAGAGAAACTTATGGGGGAGTGCAACTTTTCGCCACGTAGAAAAGAAAAATATTACATCCTTGCATTTAGAAGTATTAAGCGTGAGAGATCTGGATGAACACCCGTCCACCAGATCTTCCCAACTCACCTTGAAGTGATGAGGTATCCTGGTTAATGGGGGGACACATCCTAGCACATCATCAGCATACTTACACCCTATAAACTTGGTTTGTATACGGAGATGTTCAACATACAAGCAAAATAGAAAAGGTGATCGGATCGCTCCCTGTAGAACACCACAGTCGGAAAGGAGGACGGAGGATTTCTTACTGTTCAACTTGGTGAAGTGAGTACGATCTGTAAAATAGGCACGTAACAGATTACACACACCAGTGTTAACTCCATCTTCGAATAGCAGGCTTAGCAACCTTGACCTATTCAGGCTTCCAAAGAACCTTCGAATAATCCGGAAAGAGAAGCCGTATGGATTTACATTTTTAATCTGATGCAGAGGCTATAGAATGAACATCATATGCCACTGCATCCAATATAGAGCGCTGGGGTCTATACGCGAACTCGTAAATATCGTCTTCAGAAGCGGCTAAAAAATCCACGGAATTAACAACGTTTCGAAAACTTTTAGGAGCACAGATGTACATGCAATTGGGCGATACTTTTGAGATTCAGTTTTTGGTACTGGAGTAATACTGCCGCTCTCCAAATATCCGGGATCACACCCGTAGTAAGGCACTTGTTAAAGAGGTCTGTTAGAGGCAGTTTGAGAGAATCAGCACACACCTTCAAAGCTAAGTGAGAGAGCATCAGGACCACAAGCTTTGGTTGCATTTAATCTTTTGAGTTCCTTGCAGACCTTAGTTTGAGCGAAGGACGCGGCTGGACTTGAGCTAATGAAGAAGGGCAAGGGAGATGAGCATAGTGAGGCGGAACTAAACTCCGAATCTAGTTTATGCACATTATCTTCACCTCTCCGGGTGCAAACGTTCTTATCACAGAGCTGCCTTAGAAGCCTCCATAGATCGCGACAGTCATGGTTGCCTAGAACTGCCTCGACGTATAATTGGTTTAGTTTTTTATCTCTGGTTTTATTGCTGTGGTTAGGATTTGACAAGGGTAGCATTCTTGCACTTGTGGGCCCATTCTTGTATCCTTCGAAGTTGCTTTCGTAGTGATGAGGAAAAGCTATCTGTGCTTAGATATATTGTTTCAACTGGGCAACCCATGTCAAAGCAATATGTTATGTAGTCCTTAAGATGATCACATTAGAGTGACAAGTCCTCGTTGTTGAAAACCGAAAATTCAGTTAAAGAAAACATCGTCCGGAGCCTCGTGATATTTTCCAAAGAGTAATTTCGCCGTTTTATAAGCTTGTAAGACCGTCTGGTCAGCGTTGAAAAATTAGACCTGCTGTGAGTGACTGGACACAGTTTTAAAATACAATGGTCTGATCTGCTCAAAGGAGCCCGCTTTTGTATGGCAAATAACTGTCTTTTATTTGTGAACACAGCGTCCAACTGAGCATTTTGTCTGGTCGAAACAGTCACTAGGTCTACTAAGCCAAGTGTTTTCAAGAATGTTGTATCTTTACTATTGAAGTCGCTTTATCTTCATGTATTCTCCCTATCAATTGTAAGTGCTTGATTTCAGAGATGAGTCGGTGCATCTGTGGAATCATCGTAAAATATCCTGTCATTTTTTAGAGCGCGATCATTTTGCTGGATTTCTGACTGATCGAATGTCCGGCTGCATCTTTTCCAATATCACTGTTTTGTTTTTTTGTGTGTGCAGCGATGAGGGTTACGGCTTGCTGAACCTAATGATAGAAGTGCTCCACGGCCGTGCAGGTGTTGTTTAAGAGAAAGATGGCGTCCCAATCAGAGGATGACTACGACCCATCGTTCCAGAAAGCTTTCGCAGTCCGTTATCGGTCAGCCTAAGGAAAAGAATCTTGATGTGTACCGCGTGCTGTTTTTCAGAAGTCCTTGCAACTATGCTCAACAAGCCGTAACCCTCATCGCTGCACACACAAAAATACAAAACAGTGATATTGGAAAACATGCAGCCGGACACTCGATCAGTCAGAAATCCAGCAAAATGTTCGCGCGCTAAAAGAATGACAGGATATTTTACGATGATTCCACAGATGCACCGACTCATCTCTGAAATCAAGCACTTACAATTGTTAGGGAGAATACATGAAGATAAAGCGACTTCAATAGTAAAGATACAACATGCTTGAAAACACTTGGCTTGGTAGACCCAGTGACTGTTTCGACCAGACAAAATGCTCAGTTGGACGCTGTGTTCACAAATAAAAGACAGTTATTTGCCATACAAAAGCGGGCTCCTTTGAGCAGATCAGACCATTGTATTTTAAAACTGTGTCCAGTCACTCACAGCAGGTCTAATTTTTCAACGCTGACCAGACGGCCTTACAAGATTATCATACGGCGAAATTGCTCTTTGGAAAATATCACGAGGCTCCAGACGATGTTTTCTTTAACTGATTTTTCGGTCTTTCACGACGTGGACCTGTCGCTCGAAGGTGACCATCTAACGGATTGTATCAAATATTGCTTTGACATGTGTTGCCCAGTTGAAACGATCTATCTAAAAGCAGATAGATTTTCCTCACCACTACTAAAGCGACTTCGAAGGAAGAAAGAATGGACCTACAAGTGCAAGAATGCTACCCTTGTCAAAAGCCTAACCACGGCAATTAAATCCGAGATAAAAAGACTAAACCAATTATACATCGAAGCAGTTCTAGGCAAGCATAAGTGTCACGATCTATGGAGGCTTCTGAGGCAGCTCTGTGGTAAGAGCGTTTGCACCCGGAGAGGTGAAGATAATGTGCATAAACTAGATTCGGAGTTTAGTTCCGCCTCACTATGCTCATCTCCCTTGCCCTTCTTCATTAGCTCAAGTCCAGCCGCGTCCTTCGATCAAACTAAAGTCCGCAAGGAACTCAACAGATTAAAGGCAACAAACCTTGTGGTCCTGATGCTCTCTCACTTAGCTTTGAAGGTGTGTGCTGATTCTCTCAAACTGCCTCTAACAGACCTCTTTAACAAGTGCCTTACTACGGGTGTGATCCCGGATATTTGGAGAGCGGCCAGTATTACTCCAGTACCAAAAACTGAATCTCAAAAGTATCGCCCAATTGCATGTACATCTGTGCTCCTAAAAGTTTTCGAAACGTTGTTAATTCCGTGGATTTTTTAGCCGCTTCTGAAGACGATATTTACGAGTTCGCGTATAGACCCCAGCGCTCTATATTGGATGCAGTGGCATATGATGTTCATTCTATAGCCTCTGCATCAGATTAAAAATGTAAATCCATACGGCTTCTCTTTCCGGATTATTCGAAGGTCTTTGGAAGCCTGAATAGGTCAAGGTTGCTAAGCCTGCTATTCGAAGATGGAGTTAACACTGGTGTGTGTTATCTGTTACGTGCCTATTTTACAGATCGTACTCACTTCACCAAGTTGAACAGTAAGAAATCCTCCGTCCTCCTTTCCGACTGTGGTGTTCTACAGGGAGCGATCCGATCACCTTTTCTATTTTGCTTGTATGTTGAACATCTCCGTATACAAACCAAGTTTATAGGGTGTAAGTATGCTGATGATGTGCTAGGATGTGTCCCCCATTAACCAGGATACCTCATCACTTCAAGGTGAGTTGGAAGATCTGGTGGACGGGTGTTCATCCAGATCTCTCACGCTTAATGCTTCTAAATGCAAGGATGTAATATTTTCTTTTCTACGTGGCGAAAAGTTGCACTCCCCCATAAGTTTCTCTCCCACAATTACTGTGAATGAAAATCCCATACCCAGCTCTTCCACCGTCAAGTTTCTCAGCGTCTTTTTGTTCCAGAAGCTTTCTTGGTTCACACGTATCCGTAAAACTTTTCAAAAAGTCAGGAAACATGCTATTTATGTCCTCATACTTAAGGTGATTACAGTACCTCGTACTATAATATTACGGTTTGTGACCTCTTGTATTATTCCTCAATGGCTACACTGCTCTCCTGTCATTTTCTCCGCACTGCTTCAGAAAGACCAAATCTTATTGGTGCGGTCCATAAAGCACATTGCTAGATGCAGCGGCTTGTCCAAAGATTCTTTAGTTGCTTTGATTATTTCTAGACATCTGGTTGCCTGCAACGATTTTTCTTCTAAGATACTAACTGATCGATTTCATCCACTTCACAATGATTTTTTCAAAACGCACTCTTTCTCTTCTACCCATCCAAATACAGAATTTTATTCTCCTGCACGTCATCATATCGTAATACTAATTAACTTATTTCTCACGATTGCTTGTTGACCCAGCAAACGTCATAAACATGCTGCGCGACCGCTTGTTGGAGTAACAGTTCTGCATTTTCCCACTTTTCTACCCAAGCGTGCATATTAACATCATCATCCAGGTGTCCGCAGTGATGGTGTAAATAGTGAAAATGAACCTGTCACGGTACATAAAGCTTATTTTAACTTGAATTGATTTGTACCATACGAATGACATATAAAGCAAAAGAGCTGGTCAAATTTATTCGTCGAATAACCAACAAACGCATTTCATTGATCACTGAAATGGTGAACGACATCCAGGCGCTATCCGTGAAGTATTTAGCTCGTTCTTCTCCACCTACATGAACCTTGAGACTAACGCTGTAATTACACTAAGGCTCCATATAAAGTGCTATTGCTCTCCGCAATATCCACCAAGCAATATATTCTATTCAACCGTCCTCCATTCTGGAAGCTAATGGCATCCCCCCATCCGCCATGAAACTGGGAGGGCCTGATATGTCACTTCTCGTTTTGCATATGTTTGCCGTTTCATCGGAATGCAAGCGCTTTCCAGATCAATGGGAAACTTCATTTATCAGCTCTCGACTCAAGGGCTGCGCAAAACAGGAGATTGAGAATTACAGGCAAAGCCATAACACACCAATAACGGCCAGGTAATTCGTGAAATCGGTAAAAAGTGTGCGAAATTTCAGTAACTCACTGGAGCTGATATACAGGTCCTAACATGGTTTCCTTGACTAGCGTTTCCACACATTCTGATAACTGTATTACCTGAACTACATACCAGACTCCATTGACTCTACACATGCCATATTTATTCTATGCGTGAAGATGCAGAAAACATTCGATTGGGTGCCTCACAAACAGTTACCAATTCAGCTAGCTTTCTTTGAAGTCCGGAAAACCGTAATGGGTTGGCTATCATCATACATGAACGGTCGTGCTGAAATAGTTACCTTAGGCGACTATTGCTCTTCCCCACGTCCAACTACCAGCGGGGTTAAACAAAGATGTGCGCTCGGTACATTAATTTACTTTCTTTTGTCAATGCTAGAAGTTTGGTTAACAAACATGGCGTGCCGCTTTTATTTGCCAATGATATAAAAATTGCCCACATGTACCGATGAGTTAAGCTTCCGAATGTACTACCACTCATTCAAAAAGACATTCATTCGTTTGGGGCTGGGTGCGACAAGTGGATGATGACGGTTTAAGCACAAAATTCAAATATCATATGTCGCGGTTGTTTGATAACTGAAGTATCTATCGCACGTAACAGCGGACTCATCTGTGTACTACGGTCTACCCATGACCTCGAAATCAGCTATCCGGCACCACATCAATTCCCTTCATCTGTATCGGCGGTATATGGGTGACACGTTCATCGTGTGTGATTCTCACATCGATCCCGCTCAGTTACTGGGCCAGTTTAACTACGCACATCCATCAGTAAAATTCACTTCCGAGCTGGAGAATGACGGTGAATTTCCGTTTTTGGATGTTTTGTTGCGACGTCGAACCGATGGCTCACTTGAGAGAAGAATCTTCCGTAAGACAACCTGGGTTGGTCAGCGCACGCACTTTCTTAGTTTTGTACTCATTAAGTACAATAGGAATCTCGTGCGTTGTCTGCACTATCGGGCTGCAACAATTTACAGTTCAGAAACGCTAGAAGCGGAATTGGAGTTTATTCAAAAGACGCTGCAGAGCAACTGGTATCCCGCGACGTTTATCAAAAAGCATTCCGCTATTTCTGTTCAAATTAACGCGATACCGACTGCAAGCAAGAAGGATGTTTACCTCTCAGTTCCTTGCACAGGAGATATCGCTTTCGACTTACTGAATAGGAGATTATCACTGGCGGTGAGCAAGGCATATCCGGCCGCTAAAGTTCATATATTTGCTGAAACCGTTCCGCTCGTCACACAAGGTCTCAAAGATAGAATCCCGGCTCATTCCGAATCTTTTGTTCTATATCAATTTACCTGCACTTGTTGTGCAAGGTACCTCGGGCAAACGACCAGGTGTCCATCTAGGCGGACAGCGGAGCACTGCCCCGCCTTTTTGCAACATGGTATGGTTAAGAATGTCCGCAGCTCGATCCTCGGACATCTGCTTAGTACCGGGCATCAGATTCGGACTAATGACGCATTTAGGGTATTCTACACGGCACCGAGGCGCTACCCTAAAGGAATCAGAAAGCGCTTGTTGGCCACCGCTGAAGCCATTGCAACCAGAATACTGCAGCCGGATTTGTGCAAGCAGACAACACTGATACAATCTACACTGTTGCCGGGTAATGCGACCGCGGTTACGACTGAGAGTGACCATTGTAGACCTGCCGTCCAACGCGTCTGTGCTTTGTGTGTGTGTGTGTGTGCGTCTCCGCGCGTGCTCACGCGACTCATGACGTCTGACTGTATCGAGTGGACTATTGATCGACTTCGTTCAACCAATCACATCCCCAGCGTTCGCTTACCTGTACGTTTATCTGTTTTGTAATTGTATTTGCCTGAAGTGAATTGCCGAAAAGAGTTCTCTTCGCAAATGTTATGCTTTTAATATCTGAATGGGCATAATTAATGAGCTATTCTTGTACCTTCAAGTTCCTTGAACAGACTGAGTACTAGATAGCACAAGCCAGACAATCCTTGGCTAACATATTTCATTACATGCATATAATCACAGCTACAGTTGAACTAGTTAAAATCCCTAATCGTCCCATTCTGGATTATCGGAGCAAAATTTGTGGCAATATGCGGAAATCAGACAGAACATCGATAGAAAGCCTTCGACGGTCATTTACTAAGCACGTATTGGGAGAAATGGCTGGCTTGCCGAACAACCTCCTCGTGGTGCCAGCTGGGTGGCTCGGGATTTTCCCGTTCCAGCGAATGGTTCGGCGACAGTGTTCCAGGACGTGGTAGGTTTTCGTCTGCCAGACCTTCTCCCTATAAAAAGCCGCATATGTCCGTTTAAAACACCGTGACGTGGCGGACGTGAGTCGCCACTAAGTAAAGTCAGTGCCCCTTGCTTCATCCTGGCGAAGCATTGCATTCCAGCAACTTAATGCTGAAATTGTGGGGAGTATTGGGTCCCTGTTTAACAAAGGAACAAACGAAATGCGTATGAACTGAGCAATCAGTCACCGGATCCCAATGGACGCGATTCCCTGAATTTGCTCCGCTGCCTTGCGGGCAGACTATTCAGCCGAAGGTTCGGGGTGGAGTCTCCTAAGTCAACACCGTTCTTCGGATTGGGCCACCGGACGAAAACATGGCCTTTGCTGTGTTGCGTTCCTCATCTACTATTGCTGTACCTTCTGTTGAGTCACATGGTTTCTGATGGCCCTATGTCTATTCGTAGACATTTTCACATATATATGTATATATATATTGTAAAAAATTTCTATCATAAACGCTCAGGAGCGATGCCAGCAACTCCATCTTGGTCTGCATGGGCTGCGAAGACTAAAACATAACTTGAGACTGATGCACAATCTGATTTATGGCAATACCCATTGCAACCGATTCACCTTAACATTGCAGCAGAAGTAAAGGCGGGACCTAGGTAACAAAGACCTTACCCTGGTTATACCGTGATGCAGGACAAATTTGCGGCCTAACTTTTCTCTCGCTACATATGCTTCTCTGTGGAATCGGTCGCCATTCCCCATCAGGTCGTGTGGGACGGTGCAATCCTTTCGCAGTAAGTTGGGAAGCTACCTCGACCTGGACACCATTATGTCGTATTTTCCGTGGGGAAGCGTTACTGCGATTTGCATTCAAACTTAAGGGTAGTGGTGCCAGCGTTCAGCCGGACCTACCACTGGCAGATATGTTGAAGTTAAAGGAGGCTATCATAGACCTCAAAACTAGACGGGCGGCTTGTGAGCAAGGCCCGCGTCTGGTGGGTTTTCAATTGGTCAGCCGGAAGTTACTTTCCGCCCTATCAGAACCAATCCTGATGGCGCACGATTAGGAGATGGTCGTGCCGACTTCCTTGAGGTAGTACTTAGCAACGCGCGTAGCCTAAGGAACAAGGTGCACGAGTTGGGTCTACTTGTAGACAAATCTCGTCCCGACGTACTTGCTTTCACTGAGACGTGGTTGTCTCCGGATATCACGGACGGTGAGGTATATTTACCTGGCTACGCGCTGCTTAGAACTGATCGCTCCGTTGGTCGCCAAGGCGGAGGCGTTGTACTGTATGTGAGCTGTAACTTAGATGTGTTGAGGACTTGCACATTCCAGTCGTCGGATCAGACTGTTGAAGCCCTATCGGCTGTTTTGTGCACTTCCTCTACCCAGTTTACAGTTATAGTGATATACAGAAGTCCTGGAAGTTCCTCCAGGGGATACTTGACTTTATTCGCACTCAGTCTGCGAATAAGTGTTTAGTTCTAGGGGATTTCAACCTCCCGGAAGTCTGTTGGGCCGATCTTTCTTGCAATTCGGCATTAGGAACATTCGGTGCAGACTTCCTTGAACTGACTCTCCAAGTGCCTTTGCACCAGTTCGTTGACTTTCCCACTAGGTATATGGACAACCAAATACCATCTACTTTGGATTTGGTTTTCGCTAAGTCCCTGGACTTCGTGACTGACGTTTCATGCGGTGCACCTCTAGGGTCTAGCGATCACGCATGCATATCCTTTCGATGTGCTCTTTCAAGGCACCAAGAGACCGCTGTTGAATTACTTCCGAATATTTGGCGGGCGGACTTTAGTGCAATGCGAACTAAGGCTTCAGTTCTGAACTGTGAGATCTCGATGGCTGACTCTGTCCAGTTAGCCTGGGATAAATTTAAGGCATACCTTACGGAGGTTTCCACTCCCTATATTCCACTCATGAGGAAAAGAGGGTTAAGGGCACAGCCTCCATGGATAGATACCACAGGCAAGTTCCTACTCAAGAAACGGTCTAGATGCTGGCGAACCTACCAAGCAGCTCCATCAGCCAGTACCTATGATAGTTATCGAGAGAATAGAAATAAATGTAAGCAACATCTCAGAACTGCTCGTCTCCAATACGAGCAGGGTTTAGCGGACTCGGCCGCAGCTAATCCCAAGAAGTTTTTTGCTTACGTTAAAAGACGCAGCGGGGCAAAACTGTCTATACCAGCTTTATTGCGAGCAGACGGGACCCGTGCGCAAACTGACTATGACAAGGCTTGTATACTGAGTGATCAGTATACTGGGGTCTTTGCTCGGGAGACCTCTTTACCACAGGTTGAATTGGTTTCAAGAGTTCCAGAGGATTCTTGCTTAGCTGAATTTAGCATAACGGAGACTCAGGTCTTCGAGCTACTGCAAGGCATTAATCCCTCTAAAGCTTCCGGTCCTGATTCAATTCATCCGAAGCTGTTGCATGAACTGGCCACTGAGCTGAGTGGTCCGCTCACGTGCGTATTTTTAATATCGCTGGACAGCTGCAGCCTACCTTCGGAATGGAAGGAGGCAATCATCTGTCCGATTTTTAAGGGCGGTGACAGCGCTCTACCCGCGAACTACCGGCCTGTCAGTTTGACAAGCGTAGTAGTCAAGTTGTTCGAGAAGCTGATAAGGGATTCAGTGGAGAACCACCTGAATCGATTCAACCTTCTCAGTGTTGCACAACATGGATTCCGCAAAGGATTTTCATGTCAGACTAATTTACTTGTAGCTCGTGAAAGCTGGGCCGAAGCGGTAGACAGTGGCCACGCTGTAGACGTGCTATTCGTAGATTTTTCGAAAGCTTTTGACACTGTTCCACATCTTCGGCTCTCACTAAAGTTGAGATCTTACGGGATATCTGGTCGCGCCCTTCAATGGGTGTCTGCCTTCCTTGAGGGGAGGGAACAGTGCGTACGGGTGGGGCGTAGCCTTTCGCTCAGGCAAGCTGTCCTTAGTGGCGTTCCGCAGGGCTCGGTATTGGGGCCATTGTTGTTCGCGATCTATGTAAATGACTTGCCCGAGGAGAGCTAGGGGAGTCATCATTAATGTTTGCTGACGACCTTAAGCTCTGGAATATTGTGGATATCCCAGGGGGTCCTGAGGCAATTCAGCGTGCCATTGATAAGCTCTGGGAAAGGTCTATCTTATGGTTGATGCCCATAAATAGGGCGAAGTGCTCTGTTCTCCGAATCGGAGCTGCAAATCCTCCCACCCGATATGTCGTCGGCGGTGGTGAACTCCCTGATGTCACTCAGCAGGTTGATTTAGGAGTCGTACACGCATCAGCACTTCATTCTGGAGACAACTGGAAGAAGGCTGCTTGTCAAGGGGTTCGTATGATGTGGTTTATCCGCCGCTCATTCGGAATCTTAACGGCCAAGTTGTTTGTGAAGCTATTTTCGGCATTCGTCCGACCCCACCTGGAATATTGTATTCAGGCTTGTCCACCATGTCTTAACCGAGACAAAATGGATTTGGAGAGGGTGTTCCCAGGTGGGCACTCGGTTAGTGCAGGGTCTACGGGGACAGACGTATCCTGAACGCTTGCTCAGTTTGGGTATGTACTCCATGCACTACCGAAGGATAAGAGGGGACCTGATTCTCACTTATCGTATTTTGACGGGTAAGATTGGCCCGGACTTGTCAGGGCTTTTTAGTCCCGCTACGTTACCTAGTCTCCGCGGTCACCCACTGAAACTGCATAAACCACGGTCTGATAGGATTAGGACGGAAACTCGTCTATCGCGCCGAGTTATAGATCGCTGGAATTCGCTTCCAGATCATGTGGTTAGGGAACCTACAGTTAAGGGTTTTGCGCGCCAGCTCGATGCTCTTGGGTGGAACAGCAAACCTTTCCTTTTTCCTAGCCGACTCACCTTCACTTTTCAGTTCTTTTTTTATTGACTCAAATATCTTGGTATTCCACTTGCTTAGCTCTTACCACTTTCTCTTTTGCCTTCTGCGTTTACTTTTTTCTCTTTCTTACTTCACGTAACCGACCCAGCAGGGACTGCTAGGGCAGGATACGTGGGCATTAATTGGTTGGACAGGGTGTGATGCGGTCTTTGTTTTAGGTCCATCAGTATTTCAAAGTTCGCTAACTCCTGTTTCAACGACCCGCCGAAGAAGGAACACTCACGGGATAATCCTATCGTTCCAGTCCCGCTTGAACTTGAACTTGTGGTATAGCGCAAAAGGGAAAGTCCCGTGATGCGCACCGTCCAGTCAACAAAACGATTAGTTGTGGACTAAACACGGGTCCTTTCCTTCGGCTTTTTACAAAGCTGTGAAGCTGTGACTGATTAATCATGATGAAATCTGGTTGGCCATCGGCAAAAGGTGAAACCAAAATGAAGAAATAGATATCACGGCAACTACCGAACACAAAAAAATTGCAGCGCTATTACATGTAAGTGCTTAAAGAACAAGTGCTTACCAGGTAGATGTTATCAAGGCCCGAACCCAGGGTACGAGACATAATTTCTTGTGCAGCGTCAACTTATCGAGACGCGAAGTAATGGGGCCGCGAGTGACTGTGAATAACGTGCCAAGTACAAGTTCAAGTTCGGTTGGGACTGGAAAGATAGGAGCATCCCGTGAGCTTTCTATTTTGAGTGGATCTTCGAAACAGAAATTGATTAAGTGCTCGGAGTTATTGATAGATCTACAACGGAACATCCGTATTGTACCCGGCCAACCAGTTAACGTCCACGTTTCCTGCCCTAGCAGTCCATGCTGTGGCAGTCATGTAAAGTAGGCCAACGTTAGGAGGAGAAACCGACGGTACAGAATAAGGAGCTGTACTTGAAATAAGAAAATAAGACCAATGCGTGAAGAACACTAGAGAAAAGAAAATCTAAATGCGATGATGCTAGTCCTCAGGCAAATGTAAAGGATTCGTTTTACCATCCAAGAGCGTCAAGTTGCCGCTCAAACCCCTTAACCGTACATGCTCTGCTAACGCTTTCCGGAAGCATGATTCCAAAGCTCGAAGACTCTGCGTGACAGCCGGATTTGTGTCCTAATCCGATCGGACCGCGGTTTGTTCAGCTTCAACGAAATGACCGCGTAGAAAAGACAATCTAGCGGGATTGAACAACTCATATAAATCTGGACAAACCTTTCCAGTCAAAGTACAGTAGATTAGGATTAGGTCTCTTCTAAGCCTTCCGTAGGGCATTGAATGCATGCCCAAACTAAGTATATGCTCGAGGTACATCCGCCCCGTAATCCCTCGAATAACATAGTACCCACCTGTAAAACCTTCTCTAGCTGCATTTTGTCCCGGACGTGGTAGGGAGGATGTAGTGCTTATTAATCTTTTACATTTTGTCTTTCTTGTCATCAATTTTATCATGACATCTTTTGTACAGTTTGTTTGAATTAATGATTACAATACACTTCTTCGCGCCCCGCGTTCTGTCGTGCTGATTTCTGGCTGTGCTGCTTCTGCGTGCGTACGGTGCCGTCCAGTCTGCTTGCAAATCGGATAGTATACTCGGAATTATTATCAAACGTCTATTTCCATTGTGCTCGACGTGTGCTACAGGTATAG
>OX104063.1:231619505-231697994 GCA_944474145.2 Dicrocoelium dendriticum
TATCATTTAACTGCACAGTTTCCGTCTCGTAGCACCATTTACCGTGCAGCGAAAAGAATGACATCAGGATTCAGCTACGAAGAGGTGCTTCTGTTGTCAGAAGCTAAACGACAGAAGGGTAAGAGCATCTTTAACATATCTTAAATACGATTGCTTACACAGTTCAGCCACCTGCACACGTTATCAACCGCAGTGAAGATGACAGAAACCCCTATGAATTGGTACATAACTTGAGAAAATTGATTGCAAAATCTCAAGTACCTGCGTCTTTTGTTCGTCCACTGTTGTGCCTTGTGCAGCCGTGGATGCCATTTTTGCCAAAGGATTACCGGACTTTGATGCGCACCCCAAGGACCTCCCGCATTCGCGTTGTTTCACCGGGAACGTACGATCACGTAGGTCTGCTGAGAGGTTTACAGCGTGCATGCTCTGCTATTCCGCTCGCCGCTGATGACACTGTTGATTATCAGTTGTATATCGACGGGTTTAAACCTTTTAATGCATCTAAGGTGCATGTATGGCCAATCTTGTGCCGTGTCATAAAGCCAGTGATCACGAAGCCATTCATTGTTGGTGTTTATGGTGGGACCTCGAAGCCGAATGATGTGGACGATTACTTGTACGACACAATTAATGAGATACGTGCTTTGCAGCGCCAAGGATTATTCAAGATTAAAGCCGTTATCTGTGATATCCCTGCACGCGCGTATGTGAAAAGAAAAAAAGAACACTCGGGTTATTACAGCTGTGACAAATGCACCCAGCGTGGTGAGTATATGAGCCGCAAGGTAACGTACCCACTTACTGATAGCACACTACGGACTAATGCATCCGTTCGAAGGAATGATAGCCAACCGTCGCCTTTTGCTGCTTTGAATGTCGATTTGGTTGAGGACTTCCCAATTGACTATATGCATTCAGTATGTTTGGGTGTTATGCGCAGAATGATAAAAAAACTGGCTTAGTTCGCCCGTGGACAGTGGGTTCCGACTGCGCAGAGAGCGATTGATTTTAGCAAAGGAACGGTTGCATGAGTTCGTTCCTTCCTGGACATCGGACTTTCCACGTAAGCTTCGATCACTGGATGAATACCGATCTTGGAAGGCAAGTGAGTTGCGTCAGTTTTTGCTATACGCCGGACCAGCTTGTTTAATTCGGGTATTGCCTGAAGCTTTCTATCAAAACTTTCTAGATCTCTCATTTGCTATTTATATCATGTGCCACCCACACCTTCACACTGCCTTATTTGATTTCCTTATTCTTTTAATTCATGTATTTTTACATGATTACTTTGATCTTTATGGTTCCAGTGAGATGACGTGGAACGTACACTCACTGGTTCATCTTCCCGCTGACGTACGAAAGATGGGGACTCTAGACAGCTTCTCAGCATTTCCCTTCGAGTCTCACTTGTTTTCCAACAAGCGCATGATTCACAATTCCCCGCGTCCAGTTGCTCAAATCATGCGGCGTACGTCGGAAGAGGAACAGCTTCCTCCTACTGCCAGCAACGCAAGCACCGTTGGGAATGTAGAGATGTGCACATATAAGGGTCAGAAGGCGTTTTGTTTGCACGGCATTTTGTTTTCTACTGTGAAGCCGGATAACGTGGTCATCATTGATGCCAAACCCAGAGTACTGACAGATGTGTCTGTGAATGTGTCCGGGAACATTGTCGTGCAATGCCGGGAATTTATAAATCTCCGTAGTCTGTTCACGCATAGCATGGATTCCTCAACGGTGTACATCTTCCGTGCATCGCAGTTGTCAACTGAGGTATGTACCTTCTCTGTCTGTCATATTCTCTTTAAGTGCATTGCTTTACCCTTGAACCATTTTCTTGTTATTTACCCTATGCCACACAGTTATACACTTTAACTACTAACGTCTTTCTTTTTCAGCAATGATGGCTTTTCAAGGCTACAGCGTTGTCAAACTCCTTGACTCCGCGGATTTAATAACTATTGTCAGTAACACTTGGCTTAGAGTAGAAGGTTCGTCCGCTCAAATACCTTCAGTGCGGGGTACGCACTACTATGCAGCGGTGAAAAATCACACTGCGCCGGATGTCGATGTGGTCAGCACTGCCGTGTCCATAATCGTTAGCACTAGTAAGTATTTCTCTTATATTAACCCACCTCGTTAGTTAGCTTCCAGCATGCCCGATAAATGGAACGGCAATCTGAGCGCGGGATGCTGCCATCGACAGACGATACAATTCCCATGGGCCTTCCAGCTAAGCGTGCAATGTGAGTATTGTGTTTTTTATTTCCCCTTAGACGCCGGCCCGTCCGTTCGAACTCCGATGACGAGGATGCCGCGTGTCCAAGCAAACCCAAAAGGCCTTCTGCAGCAACCTACGCACGTGCGCCCTCCTCTCTGTTCAGTGGCATTAGTCCGTCACGTCCAGGACCATCAACAAGCAACCGTAAGTATCGATTTCATACTGCCCCTATTAAACAGTAATCGCGCCACCGGTTATTGCTGACGTCCCACCAAGCAATCTGGATGTGCTGCACGAACTGCAGGCCATAAAATGTAAGACGCCACAGATGTATTGCATTGCACTCAGCCTTATTTTTAGATGAGTTGTGTCTCATTCGATCAGAATTGGTCGGCCATCGTCGCATGTCCGAAGCGATGTTGCAAATGCTACAACGACAATCCCAAAGTGTTGCGCCGGGACTATGTCTGCCATTCATCTCTCTCAGTGAGCTAAAGAGATATAATGAACGGCTGAAGGACCCCGATTTCAAAATCAGAGTCGTAAGTTCGTCTTATTATTCAACTACTTTAGGTCAACCATTTATGTGCTGTGCACGGTGATAACATCCAACTCATCGTCCGGGGTACCATGGAGCGGCTAATGACAAGATCAGTTGCCGCGGAGATAAATTACTCCGGCGCTAGAGGTTCCTTTGCATTCAGGCGAACAAATATGAACGGCCTTGTACAAGGTAGGTTGAAATGCAGTAATCCATAAAAACTACCAAGGCCTCATTCGGCAACGCATGGGTGATGCAGCCTCGGATGCTGACATTACACGGCACATCAAAACGTGGTTGCATTCTGCACGGCACAAAAGACCGCCGGTTGAGCAAACTAAAGTATGCAGTGGGAATGAGGTGAGTCCCCTGCTTCCTTAGGCACATCTTTAGCCTCCTACGTTGACACTCGCGGAAGCAGATTAAGAATATTGACTATGCCGCTTTCTGCTACTAACGTTCTGTGTACTGCACCCCTTCATGTATATATAGCATTCCTATACCTCGGTTTTAATTTTCTTTCGCCTTGTGATGTCAGGTTCGCGGTAAGAGCCGTCTCCTTTTCTGACCAGCAGCTTTGAGTCGCCGCCTAGGTGGGTTCCCAAGTCCAGAAACTACCGCAACTGGTACCGGGTGAACACTAGGTCCGAGTCGTCCATATATTCGTTAGGCGCATAGTGCGTTCAAGTGTGTTGTCCGTATTCGGATACCCATGGGAGGCAATGACGGGATCTGGACCAGCCGGATTGTCACGCATAGTGGTGAATTTCTATTGACCAACGCTAACATCATCTTCATTGGTCCAATGTAAACTGGACAGGAACCCTTTTTAGCCGTCTCACTTTAATACTTCCTGTCCAGTTTAGCCTAATGCTCTCATAGGAACGTTTAGGATGCTGAACTGGACAGGACCTGGACATGTGCTACCAGGGCATTGGCGCTCGGGCTCAGGTCGTGTTTTCAAGCAACGGGAACAATGTTCCAACAAGCAAACCGCTTAATTTCCTAATACATCAGCAAGCTATGATTCGAATATATTTTAGAATAGTTTACACAATCATACGGGAGAATCTCCAGGTCACTACAGTAAGCGCGGACCGGCGGACCGTGTGATTACTGTAACGTTTTACTTGCGGTATTATCCGATTTTTCCCTCGCTGTCTGCATAATAGGTCTTCGCAAGCCGGTCCTCACCTTTTCGTTGTTCTTACCTTTTCTTCATTGCTGTCAAGATGGTTAGAAAAGTTGTGGGTGTACATTCGGGTCTTAAAACAGCTGATTCAGTTTACCTATGCGGCTTAGAGAGATGCTATATACCTGTAACTGTAAGAGGGATCTTGGAGTGATAGTGTCATCAGACCTCAAATCTATCCAAGACACCCAGAAGAGGGTCGCCGCGGCCTACAGGATGTTCCATTCTATACGTAGAGGCTTTTCTCTCCTGACCCCGGGACTTTTCCGACTCCTCTTTGGCTCGCATGTACGCCCGATTCTCGAATACGGACTACCCGCTGCCTACCCTCTCACCAAACCCGAATGTGATATGATAGAGAAGGTTCAACGGCGTGGATCCAAATCCGTCCCTGAGTTGCGAGACCTGTCGTATCCACACCGACTTCAACGACTGAACTTGTTCTCTCTAGGCTACGGCCGTCACCGAGGAGATTTGATTTTCACTCGACGTATTCTCAGAGGAGAACTGTGTTGCGAGTTACAGGACTTCTTTCAACTCAACACTGAGAGTTCAACACGAGGCCACCGCATGAAACTGTTCAAACCGAGGAATCTCCGTGTGCGGCTCAATTTGGCCTTATCAACTGGCGTGGTGAATGATTGGAACCGGTTGCCGGATCCTGTTGTTGATGCTGAGACAGAGGGACGTTTCAAACAACTGTTAGATTCTCACATGAGCGCGCTGGGATTCTGCTGCCTCTAAGGCAGCTACAGTGGTCCTCTGCGGAAACTTCTACCGCAATGAACCACGCTATCTCCGCAATGATCGGGAAGTGAAGGAGCTGACAAAGGATCTTCCTTCTGCTTTCTATCATCCAATGATCCAATGATCCAATGAACAAAAAATTGTGTTGTTTCGGGACGTTCCGTGGTACAAATGGTACATAGCAACGTGGTTACCTAGCGACGTTGCCAAGGGGGATGAATGTGCAATAGGTGGAAATAGCTGAGTTCTGTGTGGGGAAAGTGATCGTGTCAATTATGATGCCATAGTAATGGTCACCAATGATGGTGCGAATGGATGCTGTGTGTTTTATTATTTCGGTGGCAATACTTGTTTTTTCCGCTATCGCTATGTTTGTGAATGATAGTGAGTTGTTCAGGTCTTGGATTATTGGGGAGTATGAAAGTGTGGAAGACATGGAGGAGCAATTGCTACGTTTTCAGATGGAGACGGCGACTTGTTTTTCCCGATTCACCTCTATCTCTGCTGCGGCGTATCAGCGTGGAAGGCGAAAACATTTGGTGGACGGGGACGCCTACGGTTACATCCTGTACCGTTGCGTGCATTGTGAACGTTCGGGATCGCGTGGCAGGCGCTAAGTTGATATTTGTTCCACCTGTAGGCTAACGCCTGTAGATACCAATCTTACAAATGCAAGGCGCCATTCTCCTTGGTATTGAAGGATCGAAAATATGTGGTGCGAAGTTACTTCATGATCCATAGTCATGGTTTCCACTTGGGTAAGCCGTGGCTGTATGCTCGCAATCGTCGGCTGTCTCCTGTGCAGGAAAAGGAGGTTCTGCGTTTGATGGATGGTTTTCATAGCACACCTGACTTGCGTCGCTTCATCCTTCATGAGTACGGCAAAAGTGTGACCCGTGCGGACCTGAGCAATTTGCGTACTCGTCATCGAAATGCGGCGTCATGTGAAATGTCGAAGGTGGCAGAAATGTTAGAACGGCACGGTGCTTGCCGATTGGTGTCTGAGGGCACTCAGATTCGTTATGTGTTCTTCGTTCCCTCGGTAGTTCGTGGTATTGTGAGGCGTTCTGGGGAGGTTCTGTTGTGCGATCCAATGCACCAACTGAATTATGGTGGATACATATTGTGGCACTGCATGTTGGTTGACGTCACAGGTCTGGGGAGTTCGTTTTTCTACGCCTTATTACCTGATGAAAAGTCATACAGCTATGGGCAAGCGGTTGAGGCCATGCGGGAGATGGTGCCCAGCAGCATACGTTGCAATACTTTGGTGCTGGGTAAGTGTGCTGCTCAGTTGCGGGCGTTTAGACGTCATTATCTCACCGCGAAAGTTGTGTTTTGTCGGTTCCATGTGAAAGCGGACATGGCTAGGCATTGCGGACGGATACGTTGGATCTCTGATGGTCGTCGAATGCAGTTGCGCGCGTGGCTTCATAACCTCATATATGCACGCGATGCCTCGGTATTTGAAAGGGTATTGAACGCGGTTCGGGGTGACAATCCGGAACGTTACGGCTATTTCTGCGCCACATGGCTTCCATAGGTATACTGCTGGGCTTCTCACCGACTAAGGGATGTTGTCCTTTTTGGATGCCACACCACCAACAGGGTGGAAAACGAAAACAAGCATCTGAAGCAGTATTTGTCCGAGACGTCACCGTTACTAACTCTGTTCACCTGCGTGGTGGATAGGGTAAACAATATCGTGCATGAAAGTAACAGCCAGATAGCTAGGCGGTGCATGAGCTTACTTTCGGTTCCGTCGGAGGTGTCCTCAGTGGCTTGTGTCTTTGCGCAGCTGACTGATTTCGCAGGCAATGTTTTCCTAGCGCATTTCCGTGCCACCACCGTTCTCAGTTGTCGGTCTGATGGCCCATATTGGTTGGTAATCTGCCCTCGTTCGAAAGTCCGCCGAGTATACTTCACGCAGGGCAGTGAATGTTGGCGGTTGGTCGTTGCTGGACGTGACTGGGTGAATACTCCTCGTGGCCGTGTGAAGCTTCATTAGCAGTTAAATGCACTCAGGGTACAGCGCACTACGATCCAGCCACCGACTTGTTCGCGCTTGATTCCAAAAATATAGCGTGTATGTGTTTCCCTGTGAAGGGGTTTGCGCCGGCTATTTTGAAAAAAGCTGCCTTTCATCAACATGCCTCCCGGTCTGATTTCCGTCCTTTTACACTGCATATGCGGGTTGTGTAGTTGAAACCGTAAGTAGGGAAGCACTACCCACTCATGGTCCCGCTGTAGGCGCATGTGCCCGGTAGCTAGTCTAACCAAAACACACCTCAGTAATTCCTTGGCTATGTACGCGTATACAAATAGGCATGCCAAAAATAAATATCTGTATATAGAGATATGCACATATATACATATATATTTAGATACGTATATACATCTTCATTTATATCAACATGCATATACACATACATAAAAATATCTATCTAATCAGATTTATTTATGTTCATCTACATACGTAACATGTCTGTAAAGCCGTGCCTCGCCTCCTCAAAAAAATTCATTTAACTAGTTATCAAGTGGTACACACATATGCATGACTGATTTGGCGGCGTCCGTATCCGGATTTGCCTGTCACTGTGAAGTCAACGGGGACAGCCACAGGACGCCTGCGCCTACAAAGGGGACCATGGGTGGCTTGCGCTGCACCACCCATAGTTCCACCCACACACCCCATATCTGGTGTAAACCCGAAGGAATAAGACCGGGTGGCATGCGGATGGGAGGCACGTTTCATCAACGGAGCCCGCCCACACTCCTTCGACAAGCAGAACGGAAGCATTCCGGCCTAATTGGGAAATCATACACACCAGACGTACACGAGGCGGTGGCTGGACCGTAGCCCGTTCCACACAGGTTGCATGGAACCACTATTTGAGCCTAGCACCGTCGCGAGGACGGTGCACTCCGTCCCCTCCAGCGACGACCAACTGTCTCCTGGAGCCAGTATGGACGAGGTAGTGGGTAATAGACATGTAGGCACCTTGTCAACATTCACATCAGGCGCATCCAAACAGGGGTGCTCAAGCAACCTCTACTTCTGAAATGCAAGATTACTCATCACGCAGGCAAACGTACCACCTACGACGCCTTATTGGCCTGAATTAGTAAATTGAATGGGAACATACTCATGGTGCTTCTATTCCACATACTATAGTGCCTTCTCCGGCACCTCAGAAACCGCCCTTTTGAGCATTCCACGGAATTCGCATCGATCAAAGTCGCCTTAGATTCGCAACACCTGAAATCAACATGAGTCTGTCATAAACTCACATTCTTCATGTTCTGGTAATATTATTTTCGGTTTCCTCGAATGTCGTTCTACTGCACTAAGTTAACCGTACAAAAGCGGTATGAAGATCCTCGTGGAATTCATTCGGTATACATATATACATAGATTGCCGTCATCTGTATCCAATGGCAGTTCGAATGCAACATATGTACATGCGTTTATCGAAACTTAAGTGTGAGCTGTCACAAACTGCATAGAGGCACATTAGACATCATCATCATTGTATGACACATAAAAATATATATATGGCTGGCGGCATCCGGTTTCGGATTTGCCTGTCACTGTGGCAAGCCACAGGACGCCTGCGCCTACAGAGGAACCAAGGATGGATTGCGCTGCACTACCCACAGCTCCAACCACATACCCCATATCCAGTATAAACCCAAAGGAATAAGACCGGGAGGCATGCGGACGGGAACCACGTTTCATCAACGGAGCCGGCCCACACTACTTCACATACAAAAACAAGCACGCTCTATTTGGGAAATCAAGCGCACACAAGGCGGTGGCTGGACCGTAGTCCGCTCCACACTGAGTGCATGGAACCACTCTTCGAGCCTAGCACGGCCACAAGGACCGTGCAACCCGTTCCCTCCATCAACGACCAACTGTCTCCTGGAGCCAGTATGGACGACGTAGTAGGTAATAGACAGGTAGGCACCTTGTCGACATGCACAACAAGCGCAGCCACACCGGGGATATCAAACAACAGCCAATCACTTGAGAGAGAGGGAGAGAGAAAGAAAAAGAGAAAAAGAGAAACACTCGATTAATGCATAAGGAAACGGTAACATAAACCTTGATTAAATAGCATATGTAATAAGTTGGTAAAAAACAAATCCTATTTAAGTGCACGCGGTCAGGAAATATAGTTCACGGAATGCCACGAACACAAATATGCTACGGAAATTGAATACAATTGGCTTAGACGTGGTGTGTAAGTTAATGGAATAGAGTACTGGTAGACATTTATATGAGAAAGAAAGGCATTGAGGTAAAAACTGTAAACCCCCCACCTGAAATATGGAGACATAGCATGCAAGCACGCGGTTAGTAAATCGAATTCAGCGTGCCTACAAACGCTGCGCCGGCTCGCCTTAATTCTCTGCAGGACCCGTCGTCGCTTCTGTAGTGGACCCTAATTACCTAGCTCATGGCCCACTAGACATTTATATGAGAAAGAAAGGCATTAGGAGAGAACCGAAAACGCACCACCTGAAATAAAGAGACTGAGCATGCAAGCACGCGGTTAGTAAATCGAATTCAGCGTGCCTACGAACGCTGCGCTGGTGCTGTCTACGTTCAATGTGGGACCCGTCGTCGCTTCGGCAGTGGTCCCGAGTGACCTCTCTCATCGCTCACTAGGCCTGTCTGACTAAGGCACTCGCCACCGCATGTTCTACAGCCCCATGCACTCGATGTCGATGGAGTAAAATTCATCGGTGCTTGCCGCTTCCGCACTTGCCGCTTCTTCTCTGCATGCATGAGGGATTTCTCCCGCACTTCAGCAACTGCCTTCGTGATTAGATCGCGCCATGCACGCCGATCAACCGCCTTCGATTCCCATGATCTGCAATCAAGATTAGAACGTGTGAGGCTCACTTTAATCATGGCCTGGTAACGTAACTTTGGTTTCCCCACGTGCCGCTTCCCTATACTCAGCTGACGGTATAAACGTTGTTTCGGTATCCGCGTCGAATCCATACGGCTCACATGACCGAGCCATCTCAGGTGTCTCAATAAAAGTATGCAGTCCACTGCATACATTCCACTTCGGCGCAACACTTCCGTGTCTGCAACTCTGGCGCCCCTACTGATCCGCAAAATTCGTCGCAGACACTGCTGATGGAACCGCTCGAGATATCGCACATCCCGACGATACATCGTCCACGTATCACTGCCGTATAGAAGAACGGACAGTACCATGGATTTGTACACCATCAGCTTTGTGCCAATGCTAAGCTGATGGCTGTTCCACACTCGGTACTCAAGCTTCCCGAATGCCGCTGCCGCCTTCGACACGCGATTACGCAACTCAACGTGTAGCTGCTGATCAGTCGACATCACACTCCCAAGGTAGCAGAAGCGGGAGGTGCTTTCCAATACTTCAGCACCAATGCTGATTCGCGGCAATGTTGAAGATTGCACCTCCGGAGAAGGCTGAAAGAGACAGACAGTTTTGCTTGTGTTGATGGTGAGCCCGAATTTGGCCGCTGTCGAAGCCAGAGCACTAGTCATGTGCTGCAACTCATCCGCGCTGTGTGAAAACAACGCACAGTCGTCAGCAAACAGCAACATACGGATAGTTGTCTCACAGACTAGAGTCCTCGCACCGAAACGACGGATGTTCAGCAACCCATTATCAATACGGTGCTCCACACGAACACCGTAAGCACAAGCCGCATCAAAAGCACAAGACAACATTGCATGAAGATAGATTTTAAACAGGGAAGGAGCTAAGACACAGCCTTGCTTCACACCAGAGACGACTGCAAAGTCATCAGAGGTCTCTCCACTCAGCTGCAACATCGCTCGCATACCACTGTGCAGACATTCAATTAAACTTACAAACTTACGCGGGCAACCAAGCTTACCCAACACCAGCCACAGTGCCTCGCGGTTCACCGTATCAAATGCCTTGGTGAAATCAACAAAAAGTGAGTACAATGGCTGTTGTCGTTCTCTGCACTTCTCTTGCAACTGACGAGCCGCAAACATCATATCTATAGTGCTGCGACCCGAACGGAATCCACATTGCTCTTCCGCCACGTTTGGTTCCACAATCTGACTCACGAGGCAAGTGAGTAGGATTCGGGCAATCACCTTGCCCACACAACTCAGCAAGTTGATGCCCCGATAATTCGTGCAACATTGCTTGCTACCTTTACCCTTGTACAGTGGTAGCACAAGGGCATCCTTCAGCTCAGCGGGCACCTCCTCCTCAATCCACACTCGTTGCACCAAGTGGTGCAGCCCAGCCAACAACGCGGGTCCATCGTGTTTCAATAATTCAGGTGGGATCCGGTCACCTCCGGCACATTTGCCGTTTCGCAGCTGAGCAAGTGCTCTCTGCGTCTCATCCAGTCTCGGCGTATCCGCCAGAGCCGCCTTCACATGGTGCTGCTTCAAACCGTTCAATTTAGGCCAGTCGATCTCTGAACGGTTGTTTAAGAGACAGTCAAAGTGTTTCCGCCAAACCTGCGTTATGTCTGCAGTCTGTGTGCAGGTAGCGCCTGAACTACCATCGATCAGTGTCCTCAGCGGCTCCAATCTCGGTCCATACACCGCCTTCAAGGAGTCAAAAAATTCCTTGTGTTGACGGCGTTCGGCGTAGCATTCCATCTGCTTCGCCTTCTCCGTCCACCATGCATTTTTAATGCGAAGGAGCTCTCGGGTCAGTCGCCGTCGAAGTTTGCGAAACTGACTACTCTTCCCCAAGTCACTGGGGTCTGCAACATGTGCAGCAAATGCTGCATTCTTCTCTGACACCATTGAGTCAATCGCCACACTGTTGTCATCAAACCAATCAGGCCGCTTACATTTTGCACGCCCGATGGTCTCCTCGGCAGCAGCTGTCACCTTGTCGCGAATGTGGTGCCACAGGTCGCCCACTGTGGCTATGCATTCCACATCACACAGGCGTGCAGCCATCGCCTTCTCCAGCTCAATACGTTTCGCCACAGTACCGAGGGAGAGAATGCTAAATTTACGCCGATTCACGGCGGGAGTGCAATACATCGATTTACGAAAATATATGTACAATTTGGTACGAACCAACTTGTGATCAGTGCCACACTCAGCTGCACGCAGTACACGTGTCATGCGCACTTCACGCATATCACGCTGACGTACGATGACATAGTCGAGCAGGTGAGCGTGACCACACCGTGGATGCGTCCAAGTTGCTATATCACTCGCACTCAGTGCAAACCGAGTTTTCGTGATCGTCAGGCCGTGAGTGGCACACAGTGAGAGCAGTCTGTCACCCTTCGCATTCGCTGAACCAATGCCATGCGAACCGATAACATCTGTCCACGCTGATGCATCACGCCCAATGCGCGCGTTGAAATTACCCAGCAGAAATAGTCGGTCGCTCCTCGGCACAGACCGTATCACGGAGGATAGCTCAGTGTAGAACTGATCACGCGTGTCATCAGGATAACACATGGTCGGACCGTACGTGCTTATGAAAGTAGCAAACATACCTCTTCCGAGTCGTAGGCGAACAGTCATCAGCCGCGCGCTAATGCCCGTTGGTTCACCCACCAGCTGGCCATTCAGGCGGTCGGATATTGCAAATCCGACCCCATGTTCACGTGGGACTGAGGCGGCGTTCCCCACCCAGTAGAATGTGTAGCCAACACCTGCTTCATGTAGCTTACCTTGCTCAGCGAGCCGTGTTTCACTGAGCGCCGCAATATCGATGTGGAAGCGCGCCAGCTCCATTGCGACCAGTGCAGTGCGTCGCTCCGGGCGCTCGCTGGAGTTCCGTTCCAGTAGTGTGAGCACGTTCCAGCACCCGATGCTGAGTGCTTTGCGCGCAGACATACGATTGCATTGGTGGGCAATCGCACGCGAGGTGGTCGTTGTGCTTCGGAGGTTTGTTTGAGGGACTCCACCCGGAGCCTTTGGCTCATATATAGATGTATATATGTTTGGCGGCATCCGGTTTCGGATTTGCCTGTCACTGTGGCAAGCCACAGGACGCCTGCGCCAACAGAGAGACCATGGATGGCTTGCGCTGCACCACCCACAGCTCCAACCACATACCCCAGGTCCAGTGTAAACCCGAAGGAATAAGACCGGGAGGCATGCGGATGGGAACAACGTTTGATCAACGGAACCGGCCCACACTTCTTCACAGGCAAACCCACGCACGCTGTATTTGGGAAATCAAGGGCACACACGGCGGTGGCTGGACCGTAGTCCGCTCCACACTGAGTGCATGGAACCGCTCTTTGCGCCTAGCACAGCCACAAGGACCGTGCACCCCGCCCCCTCCAGCAACGACCAACTGTCTCCTGGAGCCAGTATGAACGAGGTAGTGGGTAACAGACAGGTAGGCACCATGTCAACATGCACATCAAGCGCAGCCACACCGGGAAGATCAAGCAACAGCCATTCACTTAAAACAACAAGCTGAAATAAAATAAATCCAATAATGCATACAGATACCGTGGCATAACTCTTCCCTAAATTACCATATGAAGTAAGTTGGTTAGCAACGAATCCACGATAAGTAAGAAATGTCCACAAGTTACTTAAAAATGCTACAAACAAAACAAAATTACCGAAGATAAGCGCAATCAGCATAAGCAACGTGGCCAGTTAATAGAACATTATTCAGGTAGGCAGAACAAACCAAATAAAGTGGAAGGAAATGTATCCAGCTGAAAAAGACCTAGTTTAAGTGTAAGTTGGTTTAGCCCAACTGCGGTGAAGAAGCATCAAGAATGCAAAATCAGCCTCAGCATGGGGCACATATATATATATATATATATATATATATATATATATATATATATATGGTTGGCGGCATCCGGTTTCGGATTCCCTTGTCACTGTGGCCCCCACCTATCCGCAGGTAACATGGGTTACATATCATGACTTCCTATTCTGAGCATCCCTATGTGCATGTTTGACAACATACAGAAAAATATATCCGAATTTCACAAAGATTTAGCGATAGAGATCATTTTCCATTCCTTTATTGATGTCTCCATAATAGGGTCATTTGAAAACAGCATGCAATGATTATCATTGATTATTGGTGTTAGTGCAAGTGATTATTTACTTATGTCATTCTAGGTCGATTTCGTTGCGAATTGCTAAGCAAACAGGAATAATTTGGAAGGCCTTCATATTCCCAGCTGAATATATTACCTTCATATATTATAAATAAATAAATATTTATTCTCGACTATGCGAGGCACGCCAGTTGAGGCATGATCAGGTATGTACAGCTGTACAGACATTTTATGGGAACTGTAGTGACAGTAGAAAATTGTCCATTTGTCCATGCTTGGAACTGTGCGATGGTGAACATGCGAAAGAACGATTTGTTTGGACATAATCGCTCTGCCATATATCGCAGTCATACCTCGAGTAATAATAGATAAAGAATCCTGAGTGATCCATTGGAAGATAATTGAAGAGCAAGCTATCAAGTATGATGATTCTAATTGAGCTGCCAGTGTGAAGTTATGGGCTGTGACTTTATTCGGTGGCGAGTCACATTCGCCACGTTGCAGTGTTGTTAAACGGACATTTGTGGCTTTTTATAGGGAGAACGCTTGCCAGGCGAAAACCCACCACGTCCTAAAACACTGCCGCCAATCCATTGAATGGCAAGTTGTAACTGGCTATGTTTCTTGTTGAACGTTCTTTTGCTCCGTTATTCGCAGTCAAGTTGCGTCCCATTTTTCTGCTGACTGATGCGCTATGCGAGCGGCCATTGCGTGCCTAGGTCCTCTCCTGTTCCAGATCGGTAGGTCAGGAACTAAGCATTCTTTCTGGATATGATGTGTTGATCATCTGCAGAACCACGTGAAGTCTCAAAGAATATACGTTGAAAGATGTTGAAGTCTTGGAGGACAGGATAGGTTCCGAAGAAAGAATCGCAGATCCCCCGGGGTATGTAGTGAAATTGATTAGAGATTGTGGTAACCACGGCCATTTGAGCGGTCAAAGCGGATTGAAGAGCTTAGAATGACCGATTGTTCAAGCTTTGTATTGGCAGGAGAATGTGCCTTCCGTAGTCGAAAGTCCTCCAGTCAAGAGATATGTGGAATAGGTATTGTTAGATAAATTGGACTCAGTGGTTCATGCCGCGGAAGAATTGATTGATTTGTCCAGTTAGTAAGTTGTAAAAAAGTTGATAATTTTCCGCTCATGTCCAGGTAGAGGAACTGTGTGCCTTGGATTGTTGTCGAAACGGAAGACAATTCCTTGGGTGCGTGTCGCCGTACCTGTGACAGACTCGGGAGAAAAAGGAAACGAACAGAGACAGCCACACAGACAGAAGAAAGGAATGCATCTGGAATGCAGTCAACCAATTGCGGCGATGCCTGAACTATTGTACCACTATGCATGTAATTGTTATTTGAATATCGCATATACACGTATATCATAAGTGGCGAAATACGACGAGAATCGAGCGGAACACGGATCAGTAAAGAATGAAAGATTGAAGATGAAGCAGGAGTGTTTGGGGAGGGGTCAGAAAGCAAAAGAGCGTTTAGATGAGACTGGATAAGTCAGCAAGATGTAGCTAGGCAGTCAAATTAAAGTGGGGACAACAGTAGTGAATGTCGCGAGAAAATAAATTTGCGGGACTACAGAGGCTATATAAAAAGCCCGTTAGCATATCAAACGAAGCTCTCAGGCTGAGAGACAGGGTGTGTTGTGACTGCACAGCCTAGAACACGTGCGTCTCTGATTTCTGGAAACAGTCAGAAAATAGGAGACTGGTCAGACCAGGCTAGAGTGTAGCCAGGCCCGAAGTGTTATCCGTCCAATGGATAAAGGAAGGCAGTCAGAGTGCGAAAATGAAAGAATGTAATCGTGAAGGAGACACTTAAGGGGAAGTGGAAGAGCCTACAAAAATCTCGAGGTGTTGCGAACGGACCTTTGGACCAGTCGATGGTTCAAAAGTATGGGCTCAGTGTTCGGAAAGCAGGAGACCAAGGAGATGAGATGAGGATATCGGCTCATGGAGAGAAAGCCGTATTATAAATGTCAGAAATTTAACAGAGCGTCAACAGGATAGAAGTGTTAAAGATAAAAGCGGATATACGAGTGATGAATCATGAGCAGCAGTGCTCTGGAGGCGGGGGAGACAGAGCATTGCGCCTGCAGAGACTAGATCATTTAGAACTCAGAAGTTCTAGAAAGGTCAGAAGGCAGGAGGCCGTACAGCCAGAACCAGATAAGTCAGGCTAGAGTGTAAAAAAGGGCTATATGGATGAGAAGAGAAAGAAAAAGAAAGCCAACGATATGCTCCAGGTGCTGTGCGCAGTCCGTTGGAGCTTACGGTTTCTGTTCATTAAGGTCACGGAAGTCGGAAGGTACGAAATCGTTGAGACCAGCCCAGAATGTCAGCTCGTAGGGTGAAAGTCGTATTAGTAAAGTCTAAGTGCTGACAGAGAGCATCAACAGAAATGGACATGTTAAGGAAAAAAGGGGACATGATAACAAGGTTCAATCATGACCAGCGGTGGTCTTGCGGTGAGGGTAATAGACTTTTGTTGGCAGAGTCTAGATCATAGAGCACAGAAGTCCGAGCGATGTCAGAAGACAGGAGAGCGTACAGTCAAACCCGGATAAGTCAGCAGGCTGAAGCTAGGCCTCCAAAGTAAGGGTGGAATAAGTAATGAGTGTCATCAGAAAGCAGTTTGGGAAGCAAGTGACTATATGAAAAGGCGGTTGCACGCCGAGGAACGGTCTCGGGATAAGGGGGACAGAGCACCAGGACAACAGAGCCTAGATCGTTAATGTTTGGAATGTAAGGAAGTAGTCAGAAAGCAGGAGCCTGGTCGGACGCCGCTAGAGTAGTGCCAGATCCGGAGAGTTGCCTGACCGGTGGAAAAAGGAATGCACACAAAATGAGAAAAGGAAAAGTTTTCATTGATGAGTGGAGAAGTCAGCGATATTCCCGACGTGGTATGAACAGACCATTTGGTCTGCCGACCCCTGATCATTAGGGTCACAGAAGTCGGAAGGTGGGTCGTTCAGACCAGACTAGAAAGTCGACTCATAAGGAGAAAGGCGTAATTGTAAGCTATGCATTTTGTCGGATCGAATCGGCAGAAATGGACACGTTAAGGATGAGAGAGGACATGATGATTGCGATTAGTCACGACCACCAACGTTCTTGAGGTGAGGGTAACAAAGCGTTGCGTCGGCGGTGACAAGAACAGTGAGATCGCAGAAGCCCGAGAGAGGTCAGAAAAAGGAGACCATTCCGCCTATCGCTGATCAATCGGGTCACAGCAGTCAAAAGCAAAGAGACCACTAAGACGGAAAAGCAGACTGATAAGTCTGCCCATCCCTGGACATTCGGGTCACAATAGTCAAAAACAAAGAAACTATTGAGACGAGATTAGAAAATCAGCTCAAAAAGTAAAAACGGTAGAATTTAGGTCTAAGTAATAAAGGGAAGCATCGGCAGAATAGGCACGTACACGAAGAAAGGGGACGTAGTAATAAGGATTAATCAGGGCCAACAATGCATTTCAGTTGGGGGATACAGTGCTTTACGTCGGCAGAGCGTAGGTCATTGGGATCTCAGAAGTCAGAGTGGGTTAGAAGGCAGGCAGGCTGTCGCTGTATACTGCATTATATATATATTTCGGTATATGTATGGAGAGAGCGTATCTTTATACGCCGTGTAATGAACCTTTGGTTATGTACTTACCTACATATGCATGATTACATATATATATATGGGTTCACGTACGCATACACATTACATACGTATATATATGTTTAAATATATGGTTGGCGGCATCCGGTTTCGGATTTGCCTGTCACTGTGGCAAGCCACAGGACGCCTGCGCCTACAGAGGGACCATGGATGGCTTGCGCTGCACCACCCACAGCTCCAACCACACACCCATATCCAGTGTAAACCCGAAGGAATAAGACCGGGAGGCATGCGGATGGGAACCACGTTTCATCAACGGAGCCGGCCCACACTCCTTCACAGGCAAACACAAGCACACTGTATTTGGGGAATCAAGCGCACACAAGGCGGTGGCTGGACCGTAGTCCGCTCCACACTTAGTGCATGAAACCACTCTTCGAGCCTAACACGGCCACAAGGACCGTGCACCCCGTCCCCTCCAGCAACGACCAACTGTTTCCTGGAGCCAGTTTGGACGACGTAGTAGGTAATAGACAGGTAGGCACCTTGTCAACATGCACATCAAGCGCAGCCACACCGGGGATATCAAACAACAGCCAATAACTTGAGAGAGAGAGAGAGAAAGAAAAAAAGAAAAACTCGGTACTTGCATCAGGAAACGGTGACATAAACCTTGATTAAATAGCATATGTAATAAGTCGTTTACATACAATTCCTAGCTAAGTGCACCAGGTCAGGAAGTATAGTTCACGGTATGCCACGAACACAAAAATATTATGGAAATCGAATACAATTGGCTGAAGCGATGTGTGCAAGTTAATGGAATAGAGTACAGGGAGATATTTATATGAGAAAGAAAAGCATTAAGGTAAAAACTGTAAACCCACCACCTGAAATCAAGAGACTTAGCATGCAAGCACGCGGTTAGTAAATCGAATTCAGCGTGCCTACAAACTCTGCGCCGGCTCGCCTTAATTCTCTGCAGGACCCGTCGTCGCTTCTGTAGTGGACCCTAATTACCTAGCTCATGGCCCACTAGACATTTATATGAGAAAGAAAGGCATTAGGAGAGAACCGAAAACGCACCACCTGAAATAAAGAGACTGAGCATGCAAGCACGCGGTTAGTAAATCGAATTCAGCGTGCCTACGAACGCTGCGCCGGTGCCGCCTACGTTCACTGCGGGACTTGTCGTCGCTTCGGCAGTGGTCCCGAGTGACCTCTCTCATCGCTCACTAGGCCTGCCTGACTAAGGCACTCGCGACCGCATGTTGTACAGCACAATGCGCTTAATGTCGATGGAGTACAATTCATCGGTGCTTGCCGCTTCCGCAACTGCCATTTCTTCTCTGCATGCATGAGGGATGTCTCCCGCACTTCAGCAACTGCCTTCGTGATTAGATCGCGCCATGCACACCGATCAACCGCCTTCGATTCCCATGATCTGCAATCAAGATTAGAACGTGTGAGGCTCACTTTAATCATGGCCTGGTAACGTAACTTTGGTTTCCCCACGTGCCGCTTCCCTATACTCAGCTGACGGTATAAACGTTGTTTCGGTATCCGCGTCGAATCCATACGGCTCACATGACCGAGCCATCTCAGGTGTCTCAATAAAAGTATGCAGTCCACTGCATACATTCCACTTCGGCGCAACACTTCCGTGTCTGCAACTCTGGCGCCCCTACTGATCCGCAAAATTCGTCGCAGACACTGCTGATGGAACCGCTCGAGATATCGCACATCCCGACGATACATCGTCCACGTATCACTGCCGTATAGAAGAACGGACAGTACCATGGATTTGTACACCATCAGCTTTGTGCCAATGCTAAGCTGATGGCTATTCCACACTCGGTACTCAAGCTTCCCGAATGCCGCTGCCGCCTTCGACACGCGATTACGCAACTCAACGTGTAGCTGCTGATCAGTCGACATCACACTCCCAAGGTAGCAGAAGCGGGAGGTGCTTTCCAATACTTCAGCACCAATGCTGATTCGCGGCAATATTGAAGATTGCACCTCCGGAGAAGGCTGAAAGAGACAGACAGTTTTGCTTGTGTTGATGGTGAGCCCGAATTTGGCCGCTGTCGAAGCCAGAGCACTAGTCATGTGCTGCAACTCATTCGCGCTGTGTGAAAACAACGCACAGTCGTCAGCAAACAGCAACATACGGATAGTTGTCTCACAGACTAGAGTCCTCGCACCGAAACGACGGATGTTCAGCAACCCATTATCAATACGGTGCTCCACACGAACACCGTAAGCACAAGCCGCATCAAAAGCACAAGACAACATTGCATGAAGATAGATTTTAAACAGGGCAGGAGCTAAGACACAGCCTTGCTTCACACCAGAGACGACTGCAAAGTCATCAGAGGTCTCTCCACTCAGCTGCAACATCGCTCGCATACCACTGTGCAGACATTCAATTAAACTTACAAACTTACGCGGGCAACCAAACTTACCCAACACCAGCCACAGTGCCTCGCGGTTCACCGTATCAAATGCCTTGGTGAAATCAACAAAAAGCGAGTACAATGGCTGGTGTCGTTCTCTGCACTTATCTTGCAACTGACGAGCCGCAAACATCATATCTATAGTGCTGCGACCCGAACGGAATCCACATTGCTCTTCCGCCACGTTTGGTTCCACAATCTGACTCACGGCAATTGAGTAGGGTTCGGGCAATCACCTTGCCCACGCAACTCAGCAAGTTGATGCCCCGATAATTCGTGCAACATTGCTTGCTACCTTTACCCTTGTACAGTGGTAGCACAAGGGCATCCTTCAGCTCAGCGGGCACCTCCTCCTCAATCCACACTCGTTGCACCAAGTGGTGCAGCGCAGTCAGCAACGCGGGTCCATCGTGTTTCAATAATTCAGGTGGGATCCGGTCACCTCCGGCACATTTGCCGTTTCGCAGCTGAGCAAGTGCTCTCTGCGTCTCATCCAGTCTCGGCGTATCCGCCAGAGCCGCCTTCACATGGTGCTGCTTCAAACCGTTCAATTTAGGCCAGTCGATCTCTGAACGGTTGTTTAAGAGACAGTCAAAGTGTTTCCGCCAAACCTGCGTTATGTCTGCAGTCTGTGTGCAGGTAGCGCCTGAACTACCATCGATCAGTGTCCTCAGCGGCTCCAATCTCGGTCCATACACCGCCTTCAAGGAGTCAAAGAATTCCTTGTGTTGACGGCGTTCGGCGTAGCATTCCATCTGCTTCGCCTTCTCCGTCCACCATGCATTTTTAATGCGAAGGAGCTCTCGGGTCAGTCGCCGTCGAAGTTTGCGAAACTGACTACTCTTCCCCAAGTCACTGGGGTCTGCAACATGTGCAGCAAATGCTGCATTCTTCTCTGACACCATTGAGTCAATCGCCACATTGTTGTCATCAAACCAATCAGGCCGCTTACAGTTTGCACGCCTGTTGGTCTCCTCGGCAGCAGCTGTCACCTGGTCGCGAATGTGGTGCCACAGGTCGCCCACTGTGGCTATGCATTCCACATCACACAGGCGTGCAGCCATCGCCTTCTCCAGCTCAATACGTTTCGCCACAGTACCGAGGGAGAGAATGCTAAATTTACGCCGATTCACGGCGGGAGTGCAATACATCGATTTACGAAAATATATGTACAATTTGGTACGAACCAACTTGTGATCAGTGCCACACTCAGCTGCACGCAGTACACGTGTCATGCGCACTTCACGCATATCACGCTGACGTACGATGACATAGTCGAGCAGGTGAGCGTGACCACACCGTGGATGCGTCCAAGTTGCTATATCACTCGCACTCAGTGCAAACCGAGTTTTCGTGATCGTCAGGCCGTGAGTGGCACACAGTGAGAGCAGTCTGTCACCCTTCGCATTCGCCGAACCAATGCCATGCGAACCGATAACATCTGTCCACGCTGATGCATCACGCCCAATGCGCGCGTTGAAATTACCCAGCAGAAATAGTCGGTCGCTCCTCAGCACAGACCGTATCACGGAGGATAGCTCAGTGTAGAACTGATCACGCGTGTCATCAGGATAACACATGGTCGGACCGTACGTGCTTATGAAAGTAGCAAACATACCTCTTCCGAGTCGTAGGCGAACAGTCATCAGCCGCGCGCTACTGCCCGTTGGTTCACCCACCAGCTGGCCATTCAGGCGGTCGGATATTGCAAATCCGACCCCATGTTCACGTGGTGCTGAGGCGGCGTTCCCCACCCAGTAGAATGTGTAGCCAACACCTGCTTCATGTAGCTTACCTTGCTCAGCGAGCCGTGTTTCACTGAGCGCCGCAATATCGATGTGGTAGCGCGCCAGCTCCATTGCGACCAGTGCAGTGCGTCGCTCCGGGCGCTCGCTGGAGTTCCGTTCCAGTAGTGTGCGCACGTTCCAGCACCCGATGCTGAAAGCTTTGCGCGCAGACATACGATTGCATTGGTGGGCAATCGCACGCGAGGTGGTCGTTGTGCTTCGGAGGTTTGTTTGAGGGACTCCACCCGGAGCCTTTGGCTCAATAGCCTGACCCACAAAGCAGTGGGTGGTTTGGAGGTTTGCTTGAGGGACTCCGCCCTGAGCCTTTGGCTCAATAGCCTGACCCACAAGGCAGTGGAGAGCAGATCCAGCTCGGGAATGTGATTGCAGAGACAGATTGGGATCTGCTTGACGGCCGTCACACGCAGCCTTTGAGGTTCTGGAACAGTTATCATATGTTTTGCGACCGTAATTGGATACGCATCTGCGACCACGGCCAGACGCAGGTGGGATTTTGGCGGGTTTGCACCAATTTGACCAGGGGCTGCCTGGCTTGAGGCGGGCAGTAGCAAACCATTGAACACCCGGAGGTGTCCTCCCACCGTCAGAGACAATGCGTGGCACTCGTGCTCTACGCCAAGCGAGCAGTGAGAATATAACCCGTAACCTGTTGTCTCCCATGGCTAGGTTTTACGGGAAGTGGGCCATCGACCACTTCCTTACCTCCGGAGAGGATGGACTAGGATACTGCCAGGGCGCCCAATCTTGACAGGAGAACGACTCGGGTCCTCAGCCAAAGCCTTCGATTAAATGGACACCTGAAAGGCAGCGGGTCTAGCACATGGTCAGTTAGCTGACTCATGCGGATTGGTGTCCTGGATCTTAGCAGGGAGGAGGGCGAAACCTAACTCCCACCCAGCGGTCGCCACGTGGAGGCGCCCAGGACATGAGACTATGGCGCAGCAGTAGCAGCAGTGGGTAGACCATCTGTCAGGATCTAGCCACCACCAGCCTCAGCGCACCATATATATATGGACATATAATATATATATATGTATAATTATAATTATAAATAACTATGTATACATCCATACACAGATACGTTGAACATTAACGCAGCTGCTTGCAATTTTATATACGTAAATAGGCATTGGTGTGTAAATACACACATTTGCATTTCACAATCACGAGTACAATTACCCCAGTTTATACGCAGTTAACATATTTCTCTCGCAATATGAACATGTTCCACATGACCCTTACTTGCCTAACACTTCGCAACAAACTCAACCTAACAACAAACCGTTCCCACAATAACGTATTTCCTTTCACCGATACCAATAATTAAGCCTAAACACCTCATGATCATTTCCGATTACCCGTTTACAGACGACGTATTACGGTAACATAATATAGCGGTTACCCTACATTCCGTATGAAATTTGGTTATCTCATTCCGTATTTCCTCAACTATGCACATAGTGATGCCCTCCTGATCCCCGTTACTCCTTTCGCACTTCTTACCATTTACCAATTCACATTGACTTGCAGGTTACCTTCAAGGCATCCAAAGTAAGTTTCAAACCTATTATTTACGTAGTTCCCATCATTAGGAATAAACCTCGTACATGTCTTGCTTTAGAATCTCGCATTTCACATCTTCCGTGAACATTGTTAGTGCGACTAAAATTCCGTGCAGCTTTCTCAACCTTATATCTGCACCATTGTTAAAATTGATTCCTGTTTACAGTAGACGGTTAGTTGCGGTTTCAATAAATGCAACATTTTAAAGCGTTACATTATCAGAAATACCGGCACATCCGTTGACCGCATTTTCTGCACATTCCCATCTGTTGATTTTCCGCCACCAACTCGGCCTTCCTTATTTCACTAACTTTACTTCAGTAAAATGTTGACACATCGTGTCCAATGTAGTACTACTAAACGATTTATATTATTTTATGCTACATATCCATAGCAGTATGAGGGAAATTATTCACGCCACAAAGTGGGTGTACCAATTGGCACCACAGAAATTCAAATTTAGCCGCGTTAGTGCAATCAGATGTTCCCGCGGACCGGGACTATCACATTTGAGCTAAGGCCCATAAAAAGGGTGTGTGTGGTGTCACATAATATTGGAAACTTCTTGGCATTTACTGCATTTAATTAAATATAAGTAAATCACACATTTTAATTAGTATAATTGTTTGTTTATATTGGCTTTTTATAGTCTTTTCACTTTATTCGCTCTGTAAAAAGTGTATATTTTTGATCAATTGCTTATACAAGTTCACGTGCGATTGGAACGATAGGATGAACCCCGTTAATGTTCCTTGAGCGGGTCGTTGATCCAAGAGTGGATAGGGAGTGCTCTGACCTCTTGATGGATATAAAACGAAAACACCAGAAGCTCACTCTGGCCCACCAACTTATTGTCCACGTTCCCTGCATTAGCAGTCCTTGCTATGCCACTTACGTGAAGAGAGGAAGAAAAATCGAAGGTAAAGAGTAAGGAAAATCATTTGAAATAAGGAGAATACCAATGGTGAGGGAAAGTACAGCAAATAAAATCTAATAATGAAGATGGGAGTTTGTCAGGAAAACGGAAAGGTTTCGTGTTGCCATTTAAGAGCATCTAGTTGAGGCTCAAACCCCTTAACCATAGATTGCTTGACAACATTTTCTGGAAAAGAGTTCCAGCGCTTGATGACTCGACGCGATAACCGAGTCTCCGTTTTAATTCGATCGGACGGCGGTTTGTCCAGCTTCATGCAATGCTCGCGGTGACCAGATAATCTAATGGGGCTAAATAGCCAAGACAAATCCAGGTCAACCTTCCCAGTCAAAATAGGGTAGGTTAGGATTAGGTCCCCTCTAATCCTTCGATAGTGCATTGAATGCAACCCCAAAGCAAGTAGGTGTTCGGGGTACGTTTGAATTCGTAACCCCTCGACCAACCTAGTACTGGCATGTAACACCCATTCTATTGCCATTTTGTTCTGGACAAGGTATAGTGGACTGGTCTGGACGTAACATTCTAGGTGGGGTCACACGAACGCTGAGAAGAGCTGCACAAACACATTAACGGTTAGGATCCCGAAAGAACGACGGATAAACCACAACATCCGGAACCCTTTACTAGCCGTCTTCTTCCAGTTGTCTCCAGAGTGCAGAGTGGAAGACTGGACGGCACCTAAATCAACCTGACGAGTCACATGAGAAGTTCACTCCCATCGAGCAAATAACTTGTTGAGGAATCAGACGCTGCGATAAGCAGCACTGAACACTGCGCGGTTAATAAATAAATAACTAACTAAATAAATAGTTTATTCTCGTCACTACGAGGCACACCATCAAGTTCGTGATCATGATATTACAGACATGTATGATCAGCAATTGCACAAATTAGTACATTTTGACCAATAGCATGGGAATTTGTATGTGGTAAAATGTAAAACTATGTTTAACTGTGTATTTGGAAGGGGACATGTTGTGTGAGTAGGTAAATGTGACTGTGTGTGCTTTTGTTCGTTGTGTTTGCCATTAAAGGGGGAATCAATGGAACTCTTTGAATCAGATGACGTCCGTGATGTGTGAATGATCCTCCGATAAAGGGAAGAGGCAGTGAATTTATTTAGTGGCGAGTCACATCCGCCACGTCACAGTGCTGTTAAACGGATACTTGTGGCTTTTTATAGGGAGAACCCTTGCCAGGCGAAATCCCACCATATCCTGGAACACTGCCGCCGAACCATTTGCTGGAACGGGCTTTACCCGTACTACCCAGCTGGCACCACGAGGAGGTTGTTCGGCTAGCCAGACAGACAATTCGCAGAGTCTATATAGTGCCCGTAGAAGAGCCGTAGAACATCCAAGGGCGTCAACTACATTCCAGAGTTACAGATGAGCAAATAAGAGCGATGGTACCTCAAGCTCCACCAGTAAGTCATTCACGTAAACCGCGAACAGCAGCGGACCCAGGACAGTGTCTTGCGGAATGGCCCCAAGGATAGTTTATCGAAACGAAAGACTGCTTCCCAGACAAATGCACAGTTCCGTCCATCCAGAAAAGCTGAAACTCACTGGAGACTGCGATCAGATATTCCATAGGACCTCAGCTTCAATGAGTTAGGAATGGGGGACAGTGTCCAAGGTCTTGGCGAAGTCCACTGTCTATGGCTTCAGGCCCAGCTATCACGAGGTCGTTTAACATGAAAATCATTTGCGAAAACCATGTTGCGCGACGTTAAGTAGGTTAAAATTATTCAAAGGTTCTCCACCGAATCTCTTAAGAACTTTTCAAGTAATCTAAACTCCAAGCTAGTCAAGCTGATAGGCCAGTACTTAGCCGGTAAGTCTGTCACCGCACTTGAAAGTCGAGCAGACAACAGCCTCCTTCCATTCGATATGTAAGGCACAGCTGTTGAGTGACTTCTGAAACACACAAGTTAGAGGTCGACTGAGTTCTGCTGCCAATTCATGCAGCAATTCTGGATGAACATAAGCTGGCTCGGAAACCTTAGTTAGGTTCACCTCTCACAGCAACCGGAGAGTTGGAGTCTCAGATTCAGTAATTTCATCCAGATAAGTCCTCAGAGACTCTTGAAGCTAGTACTTTGCATGGCGTTTATTTCGCGGACAAAGAGGCTTGAGTACTGCTTACCAAACATGCTTGCCTTGTCATAGTCGCAAAACGCATTGGTCCTACCCCCTCGAAGAAACGTTGGATTGGGCGAGTTTGCATCACATCGTCTTTTAACGTAGGCAAAGCATTAGGGAGTTGTCAAATCAGTATCAGCTAAGCCCTTGTCATGCAGAAGCCGAGCCAATTTAAAATGTAGCTTGCACTCATTTCAAACCCACCGATACCTGTCAAACGTGCTGGTTGATGGAGCTGTTCGATACGCTCGCCAGCATCTAGACCACTGTCTCAGCAGGCCATTCCCCGCGGAATCTATCCACGGAGGGTGCGCTCTTGATTTGCTTCTTTTCCCCAGGGGGATGTGGGATTCAAATGTCGACGAAGTGAGCCTTAATTTGTTCCCAGGCTACGTGAACAGTGTCGATCATAGAGATCACACAAGACGAGGATACAGCTTTATCCCGCAGCGCTCGGAAGTTCGGATACCAAATGCTAGTGGCTTGGCAAGGCCTGATAAGAGTACACTGAAACGACCAGCAAAAGTGGTCGTTGGTGACAAGAGGCCAATAATAAGTAATGTCATTTACAAAGTCAAGTGACTTAGAAAAAGAAAATTTCAAATGGACGGCTGTTGATGGTTCATGTACCTACTGGGGAGGTCCAAAAACTGGTATAGTGGTACCTGCAGCGTCAAGTATGGCAGTAATGCACCGCGCAATTCCAGCGCCCAATTGCAAGCTAGAGCTGCGCAGCAAACCTCTGAGAGGTTGAAGTCCCCCACCACCAGACACTTGTTTGCAGAGTGAGTGCGTATAAACGCAAAGATCCCCTTGGATGTGCTCATGGGGCTTCTACACACTAATACGACCGTAACCTGAACCGAGAAAGCACAAATCAAGGCTGTGACCGCCACAACGGATATGTTGAGAGAAGGGAAAACGCTGGTCCTCAATCCGTCGGTGATAACTCATGTAAAGTGCCACACTACCCACTTGAAGTTCAATGGAGCGGTCAGCATGGGATAGTGCGTAGCCAGGCAGATATACTTCGCTGTCTGTGGTTTCCTAAGACAGCCAGGTTTCAGTGAAAGCAAGTATATCTGGATGAGATTTGTCTACGAGCAGACCCACCTTGCACATCTTGTTCCTCAGGCAACGCAGGTTACTAAGTACTACTTGGAGGACCAGCCCTGGGGCGTGTGCAAGTAGAATAGATACTGGCAGGGTGTAAAAGGACCGCCGGCTGAGCGCCTGAAAACCCTCCAATTGGAGTCCTTGCTCCCCAGCTGCAAGCCGGGATTTTAGGCCACTGATGACTTCCTTTAACCTTGACCTATCCTATGCGGAAAAACTGGCTGCACACTAATGCTGCTACCGTTGAGCTTGAAGGCAAATAGCAGTAACGCGTTGCACTCTTCGGGGGTGGAGAGAACCACCCTTATCAGACGGGGGTTGAGGATTTGGTTTACTAACCGGTACGCTCCCCAACCTCATGAGCTTCTTGACAGCGACGCCAGTGAAAACTAATGGTAGAAGCCTAGTCACGCAAACTTGAAGGTAAGCAAGATGATCAAGCATGCGCCCGGTGGGAAAAGCGGCAGTAGATTCAGTGACGTTTCTGGATAATACTGCTACGTTATAGAGGAATCGTTCTGTCGCTATAATGTTAGGTTCGTCCTGCCCAAAGGATAAGTCGTGAAAAGAGGAATACAAGGACGATATACGTTTATTGTCGACACGTAAAATCCCGATAACTGAAGGCGCCGTAAAATGGTTCTAGCTAGGGGAAGATTTAGTCACCAGCAGATACGCAGCAACGCGCTTCGTGGCGGAAGAACCGGAGGCGCGCGAATGCGATTCGTCTGTGTGACTCACATGTAGTCATCGTGCGAACAGGCAAGCTTCCTAAGTTGTCTATGTACATAATGATATTGGCTGGCTAGCCGAACAACCTCCTCGTGGTGCCAGCTGGGTGGTTCGGATAAATATCGTTCCAGCAAATAGTTCGGCGGCAGTGTTCCAGGATGTGGTGGGATTTCGCCTGGCAAGCGTTTTCCCTATAAAAAACCACAGATATCCGTTTAACAACACTGTGACGTGGCGGATGTGACTCGCCACTAAATAAAGTCACTGCCTCTTCCCTTTTCCGGAGGAACATTCACACATCACGTCGGTCATCCGCTTCAAAGCGTTCCATTGACTCCCCTTTGATGGCGAACGCAACGAACAAAAGCACACACTGAGTCACATTTACATACTCACCCAACATGTCCCTTTCAAATACACAGTTAAACATACTTTTACATGTCAACACACATAAATTCCTATACTATTTGTCAAAATGTACTCATTTGCGCAATTGCCGATCATACATGTCTGTATTACCATGATCATGCCCTTGATGGTGTGCCTCGCAATGACGAGAATAAACTATTTATTTATTTATTTATTTTATTTATTTATTTATAATTTAACAATATTTTTCACAGACAAACAGGACAATCTCCATGTCAGTACAATCAGTTTAAGAATCGTCCAGACGAGGTGTATTTTAACCACACGCTATACCATCCACGTCACATGGTTGTTTGACAGGAAGCAGCGGGACCGAAGTCAATCGTTGCGTCCACGCTTGTACAAGCTGCAAACAAAGAGTAAACTGGATTTATGGACAGCAGAAATCGATCTTAACCAGAAGACTGCTGCTGCACTATTCCTATCTGAGAAGACTGTGCTCAGTGTTCCGAACATTAGTAGCCGATCCTCCCGCTGGAGGAACTTCGACCACACTCTCCGGTGCTATGATGTCGTCGGAGGAGGCTGTGGATGTGAGATGAGCTCGTGCACAATGGCGGCGATAAGGCTCCAGCTGATTGTAGTGGACTGTTGAAACGACTGATTGGGGTATGGCTGGGTCACGGAGTACAAACACATTACCAGATCGACGACGTAGAATAACTTACGGCCCTTGCCAAGGATGATAGAACTTCGAATGTGTGCTAGGTGTCGGTTTCGGTCTGTGGTGGAGAACGTATTACCCGACTGTGTACACAGATCCTTGGCCCGCGACCGTAGCAAGTTTTCTGAGGTTGCTTCGAAAACAATATTCTGTCTTGCCTGTTGGTATGTACTACACAAATGATGTCTGAAACACCGGATATACTCATCGTGGTCGAGTACTTCTGCTGGCACAATGGGAAGGGTGACATGTACTGGTACGCGCAACTTACGACCCAGTTATAAGAAGGCTGGTGAGGGGACTGTGATGCTGTGCAATAACGGACGGACCCTAGCAGGCACTCGTCCCATTCCCCGTCGTAACCCAGCTAGACAACACGCAGTGTATCCTTAAGGACCTGTTAAATAAATAAATAAATAAATAGTTTATTCTCGAATTTGTCGAGACACACCAAGCAAGGCATGATCAATATTTACATGCAATAATGCTTCGCAACAAACACGTTGCTATGAGTGTAGTCGGCAGTAAGCCGGAGTTTGTACAGTCTGCGGAAATTGTGTAAGTAGTCACGGGATAGATTCTTCAATGAATGACAAAGCTTTGAATTCTAGCGTGCGTAGTGGAAACAGTCAAGGCACTACATGTGTAATGAAAACGATACATATAGGCACGGTGTAACTTATTATTGAAAGTGACAAGGCAATATTGAATAATGATTCTGGTCGACTTGCCAGTAAGTAGTTCAGGGCAGTGACTTTATTCGGCGGCGAGTCACATCCGCCACGTCACAGTGTTGTTAAGCGGACATTTGTGGCATTTTATATCGAGAACGCTTGCCAGGCGAAAACCCACCACGTCCTGGAACACTGGTAGAAATTTGTCGGTGCACCAATATAAAACTGGCAGACCAGGTAGTCGACTGATTTCACATTCAGATATCCGCAGTCAAATGACCTTCAGTTTCCTCTGTTACTTGAGCAGGTATCTTGGGCAACGCCGCCATAAGGGCTGAGGCGAATCGAGGTTGTGGGCTTCACGGGACCGTTTCATTACACTAACGCGGTTAAATTTGAATTTCCGTGGTGCCAGTTGATACACCCGTTTTGCGGCGTGAATAATTTGCCTTCATAGTGCTATGGATAGGCAGCATAAATTAATATAAACCCTTTAGTAGTATTACATTGGATATGATGTGTAAACATTTTACTGAGGTAAAGTTAGTGACAGATATCGTGGCTGCTTATTCTTGGGCCTCGAAAAACTCGCTCCCGTTTAACATCGACAAGTGCAAAGTCATGCGCATTGGGCAAGGTGTGGCTAATCCGTACCATATCGGCGGTGTGTTCCTTAAAGCCACATCCCAGGAACGCGACTTGGGGGACATAATATCTGCCAACCTGAGCCCGAGCGCCAATGTAGCTACACTGGCGCGAAAGGCTAGCATTCGCATGGCCCTCCTTGGACGTGCACTAGGGTCTTTCCCTAGAGAGATATTTGTCCGTCTCTATAGCACTTTCGTACGTCCGCTGCTGGAGTACAACATACTTGTCCAGCCGCCGTACCTGAAGGACGAGGCCATGCTGGAAACTGTACAGCGCAGAGCCACTAAGAGATTGGACGGACTATCCCACTTCTCGTGTGAGGAGCGTCTGGCGGCCCTTAACCTCTTCCCGTTGAAATATCGCAGGCTTCGTGGCGACCTTATCTTAGCTTATTCCGTCCTGACTAATAACAGGCACCTAGACGCAGGATTGCTAGTCCGCGCCCGTACAGATCATCTTCGAGGGCACTCACTCAAACTGATGACTCGTAGCAGTCGCCTTCTGTGCCGAAGAAACAGTTTCAGTGTGCGTATTGCCTTCGCTTGGAACGCCCTCCCTGAAGTTGTTGTCTCAGCGCCCAATACGGAGGCCTTCAAACAGCGCCTAGACACTTGGCTCTTACCTCGCTGGTCTTCCACGTTGCTAAGATCTGGCCATTTGCCAAGCTAACACGCGGCGCTTCTATCATTTTGCTTCTATCCAACTTTGCCGAATTTATCTACACCACTCTCTTGTTCCAGGTATTCACGTTTCCACAGTCAACTCGCTGAACACTTGTGCTGAACACTACTACTGCGTCGAGACCCACAACATCTGGTACCTACCGACGAGATCAGGACCTTGCCGTAAGATCCCGAGGCAGAACCACCGAAAAGCTACGCTTACTCGTCCTGCGCAAACCCGTGAAGTCCGTGAAACCCGTGGAATAAGGAAGGCCGAGATGTTGGCGGAAAATCAACAGATGGGAATGTGCGGAAAATTCGTTCAACAAATATTCTGGTATTTCTGATAATGTAACGCTTTACAATGTTGCATTTATTGAAACCGCAACTAACCGTCTACTGTAAACAGAAATCACTTTATACAATGGTGCAGATTTAAAGTTGAGAAAGCTGCACGGAATTTTATTTGCACTAGCAGGTTTCACGTAGGACATGAAATGCGACATTCTAAAGCAAGATATGTACCAAGTTTAATCCCGATGATGGAAAATAGGTAATTATTAGGTGGGAAAATTACTTTGGATGCATTGAAGTTAAACTGCAAGTCAATTTGAGTTGGTAAGTGGTAAGACGTGCGAAAGGAGTAACTGGGATGACGTGGGCAACACTATGTGCTTTGTCTGTAAACGGGCACCCGGAAATGAGCACGAGGTGATTAGGATTAATTATTGGTTTCAGTGAAAGGGCATACGTAATTGTGGGAACGGTTCGTTGTTAGGTTGAGTTTGTTGCGAAGTGTTAGGCAAGTAAGTGTCATGTGGAACATGTTCATATGTCGAGAGAAATATGTTAACTGCGTATAAACTGGGGTAATTGTACGCCTGATTCTGAAATGTATATGTGTGTATTTACACACTTAATCGGCGTAAATGTAATATTCTCTCCCTCGGTACTGTGGCGAAACGTACTGAGCTGGAGTAGGCGATGGCTGCACGCCTGTGTGGTGATGTGGACTGTATAGCCAGAGTGGGCGACCTGTGGCACCACATTCGCGACCAGGTGACAGCTGCTGCCGAGGAGACCATCGGGCGCGCAAACTGTAAGCGGCCTGATTGGTTTGTTGACAACAATGTGACCATTGACGCATTTGTGTCAGAAAAGAATGCAGCATTTGCTGCACATGTGGCAGATCCCAGTGACTTGGGGAAGAGTAGTCAGTTTCGCAAACTTCGACTGCGACTGAACCGAGAGCTCCGTCGCATTAAAAATGCATGGTGGACGGAGAAGGCGAAGCAGATGGAATGCTACGCCGAACGCCGTCAACACAAGGAATTCTTTGACTCCTTGAAGGCGGTGTATGGACCGAGATTGGAGCCGCTGAGGACACTGATCGATGGTAGTTCAGGCGCTACCTGCACACAGACTGCAGACACAATGCAGATCTGGCGGAAACACTTTGACTGTCTCTTGAACAACCGTTCAGAGATCGACTGGCCTAAATTGAACGGCCTGAAGCAGCACGATGTAAAGGCGGCTCTGGCGAATACGCCGAGACTGGATGAGACGCAGAGAGCACTTGCTCAGCTGCGAAACGGCAAATGTGCCGGAGGTGACCGGATCCCATCTGAAGTATTGAAACACGGTGGACCCGCGTTGTTGACTGCGCTGCACCACTTAGTGCAACGTGTATGGATTGTGGAGGAGGTGCCTCCTGAGCTGAAGGATGCCCTTGTGCTACCACTGTACAAGGGTAAAGGTAGCAAGCAATGTTGCACGAATTATCGGGGCATCAACTTGCTGAGTTGTGTGGGCAAGGTGATTTCCCGAATCCTGCTCAATCGCCTCGTGAGTCAGATTGTGGAACCAAACGTGGCGGAAGAGCAATGTGGATTCCGTTCGGGTCGCAGCACTATAGATATGATGTTTGCGGCTCGTCAGTTGCAAGAGAAGTGCAGAGAACGACACCAGCCATTGTACTCGCTTTTTGTTGATTTCACCAAGGCATTTGATACGGTGAACCGCAAGGCACTGTGGCTGGTGTTGGGTAAGCTTGGTTGCCCGCGTAAGTTTGTAAGTTTAATTGAACGTCTGCACAGTGGTATGCGAGCGATGTTGCAGCTGAGTGGAGAGACCTCTGATGACTTTGCAGTCGTCTCTGGTGTGAAGCAAGGCTGTGTCTTAGCTCCTGCCCTGTTTAAAATCTATCTTCATGCAATGTTGTCTTGTGCTTTTGATGCGGCTTGTGCTTACGGTGTTCGCGTGGAGCACCGTATTGATAATGGGTTGCTGAACATCCGTCGTTTCGGTGTGAGAACTCTAGTCTGTGAGACAACTATCCGTATGTTGCTGTTTGCTGACGACTGTGCGTTGTTTTCACACAGCGCGAATGAGTTGCAGCACATGACTAGTGCTCTGGCTTCGACAGCGGCCAAATTCGGGCTCACCATCAACACAAGCAAAACTGTCTGTCTCTTTCAGCCTTCTCCGGAGGTGCAATCTTCAATATTGCCGCGAATCAGCATTGGTGCTGAAGTATTGGAAAGCACCTCCCGCTTCTGCTACCTTGGGAGTGTGATGTCGACTGATCAGCAGCTACACGTTGAGTTGCGTAATCGCGTGTCGAAGGCGGCAGCGGCATTCGGGAGGCTTGGGTGCCGAGTGTGGAACAACCATCAGCTTAGCGTTGGCACAAAGCTGATGGTGTACAAATCCATGGTACTGTCCGTTCTTCTATACGGCAGTGAAACGTAGACGATGTACCGTCGGGATGTGCGATATCTCGAGCGGTTCCATCAGCAGTGGCTGCGACGAATTTTGCGGATCAGTAGGGGCGCCAGAGTTGCAGACACGGAAGTGTTGCGCCGAAGTGGAATGTATGCAGTGGACTGCATACTTTTATTGAGACACCTGAGATGGCTCGGTCATGTGAGCCGTATGGATTCGACGCGGATACCGAAACAACGTTTATACCGTCAGCTGAGTATAGGGAAGCGGCACGTAGGGAAACCAAAGTTACGTTACCAGGCCATGATTAAAGTGAGCCTCACACGTTCTAATCTTGATTGCAGATCATGGGAATCGAAGGCGGTTGATCGGCGTGCACGGCGCGATCTAATCACGAAGGCAGTTGCTGAAGTGCGGGAGAAATCCCTCATGCATGCAGAGAAGAAGCGGCAAGTGCGGAAGCGGCAAGCACCGATGAGTTGTACTCCATCGACATCGATTGCATGGGGTTGTAGAACATGCGGTCGCGAGTGCCTTAGTCAGGCAGGCCTAGTGAGCGATGAGAGAGGTCACTCGGGACCACTGCCGAAGCGACGACGGGTCCCACACTGAACGTAGGCAGCACCGGCGCAGCGTTTGTAGGCACGCTGAATTCGATTTACTAACCGCGTGCTTGCATGCTCAGTCTCTTTATTTCAGGTGGTGCGTTTTCGGTTCTCTCCTAATGCCTTGCATTCTCATAAACATATCTAGCGGGCCATGCGCTGTGCCATTAGTGTCCACTAGAGAAGCGACGACGGATCCCGCAGAGAATTACGGCGAGCCGGCGCAGCGTTTGTAGGCACGCTGAATTCGATTTACTAACCGCGTACTTGCATGCTAAGTCTCTTTATTTCAGGTGGTGGGTTTACAGTTTTTACCTTAATGCTTTTCTTTCTCATATAAATATCTCCCTGTACTCTATTCCATTAACTTGCACACATCGCTTCAGCCAATTGTATTCGATTTCCATAATATTTTTGTGTTCGTGGCATTCCGTGAACTATACTTCCTGACCTCGTGCACTTAGCTAGGATTCGTTTGTAAACGACTTATTACATATGCTATTTAATTAAGGTTTATGTCACCGTTTCCTTATGCATTAATCGAGTTTTTCTCTTTTTCTTTCTTTCTCTCTCTCAAGTGATTGGCTGTTGTTTGATATCCCGGGTGTGGCTGCGCTTGATGTGCATGTTGACAAAGTGCCTACCTGTCTATTACCCACTACCTCGTCCAAACTGGCTCCAGGAGACGGTTGGTCGTTGCTGGAGGGGACGGGGTGCACGGTCCTTGTGGCCGTGTTAGGCTCGAAGAGTGGTTTCATGCACTCAGTGTGGAGCGGACTACGGTCCAGCCACCGCCTTGTGTGCGCTTGTTTCCCAAATACAGTGTGCTTGTGTTTGCCTGTGAAGGAGTGTGGGCCGGCTCCGTTGATGAAACGTGGCTCCCATGCGCATGCCTCCCGGTCTTATTCCTTCGGGTTTACACTGGATATGGGTGTGTGGTTGGAGCTGTGGGTGGTGCAGCGCAAGCCATCCATGGTCCCTCTGTAGGCGCAGGCGTCTGGTGGCTTGCCACAGTGACAGTCAAATCCGAAACCGGATGCCGCCAACCATATACATATGTACGTATATAAATTTGCAAGCAGCTGCGTTAATGTTCAACGTATGTGTATATTGATGTATATAGATTTATGCATAATTATAATTATAGATATGTATACATTTATGTCCATATATCTACATATATACATAGCGATATATATATATATGTAATGCGTATGCATACGTGAACCGATATTTGTACCTAATCATGCATATGTACGTACGTACATTTAAAAATGTCCATTACACGGCATACAAAGATAAGCTCTCTCTCTCTTTGTATATATATATATATGTATAGAAATATATATATGTAATGCCAAATACGGCGACAGCTTATGCCTTATTATATGCAGTTAAAATATTTATCCGGTCATATGAAGGCCTTCCAAATTATTCCTGTTTGCTTAGCACTTCGCAACGAAATCGACCTAGCAGGACAGCGTTTACATAAGTAAATTATTCCCTTTACTAACACCAATAATAAATGCTAATCATTGCATACTGTTTTCAAATGACCCCGTTATGAACACATCAATACCGGATTGGAAAATGCTCTCTATTGGTAAATCGTTGTCAACTTCGGATATTTTTCTGTATGTTGTCAACGATGCACATAGGGATGCTCAGACAAGGAAGTTATCATAGGTAACCCAGTTTACCCGCGGATAGGTGGGGGCCATAGTGACAAGCGAATCCGAAACCGGATGCCGCCAACCATATATATGTATACATATATATCTGTATATGTATATATATGTGTGTACCACTTGATAATAAGTAAATGAAGCTTCTGTTCTCGAGGAGGCGAGGCACGCCTTTACATGCATGTTACCTATGTAGATGAGCATAAATATATCTGAATAGATCAATATTTGTATGTATGTGTATAGGCATGTTGATATAAATGTACATGTATATACATATGTAAATATATATATGTGCATATCTATATAAACAGATAATTATTTCTGGCATGCATATATGTATACGTGTACATATGCATAAAATTACTTAGGTGTGTTGGGTTTAAACTAACCACCGGGCACATGCGCCTACAGAGGGACCATGGGTGGGTATTGCTGCACTACCTACGGTTTCATCTGCACACCCCATATGCAGTGTAAAAGGACGGAAATCAGACCGGGAGGCATGTGGATGGAAGGCAGGTTTTTTCAAATTAGCTGTCGCACACCCTTTAACAGGGAAACACATACACGCTGTATTTTGAAATCAAGGGCAAACAAGTCGGTGGCTGGATCGTAGTGCGCTGCACACTGAGTGCATGGAACCGCTAATCGAGCCTCACAAGGCCACGAGGACCGTTCGCCCCTTCACGTCCAACAACGCCCAACTGCCTCATGGAGCTAGTGTGGAGATAGTGGGTAAGAAACAAGAAGGCACCTTGTCAACATGCACAGCCAGCGCAGCGACATAGGTGATACCAAATACCCGGTAATCATTGGTACGTACAACATGAAATAAAATGAATTCAGTGACGCATACAGAAGGGTGGCGTAACTGTTATCTAAGTTAGCGTATTATGACAATTGGTCAGCAAGTATATGGCGAAAACGGTTAAACGTACACGATGTAGTTAGAGATGATACAAAGGCGACAAAGTGACGCACGAAAAGCGCAATTATCAAACCCATGATGTCGCATTACTGGAGTCCGGATGACATCAATCTGCACACCCACGCCGCTTTGTACATTACGCAAAAGTGGCTGCAGCTTTGTTATTCTTTCACGTTAAGTGACACTGCGAAGGTGGTGGAATATGGATGTAATGAAAGATGGACAGCGGTACTGCACTACTTTAGTAGATGTCACATAAGACTGGAAGGAAGGATTACCGTTACGGTAAGTTAATAAACATAGGACCGTCCACTCAGCCGTATATGTAAGTCGGCTGAGGAATGATCCTGAGCAATAGGTGGGGGCAGCTGGTGTGATATCGAAGGTAATGCCCCCGATGAAGTTAACAAATGCAATACTCCGTGAATGGCATGTTAAAAGCCATAGTGCTATCTGATCGTCATGTGTGCACAAGAGTTGAGTACGCCCTGCTATTGTGTGTCACTGGGCACATCACTGCGGCGCTGCTAGATACGTAATGATATCAAACCAATTGTACCTCTGACGATATGTCACTGAATAATATCATGGCCGCTGCTGTACGTGTGGGGAGAGGCTCTGGCATGGTGAAGAGTGCAAGTGGGCTAGAATCACCACGGTGATTTTTGGCGAGGCCGTAATCCTATGATTCGCAACCACAGGTAAGAGTTATATGCATTGCATCAGTCACCGTCAACCGTGGGCTATGGCGCTGGCTGGCACTTATCGAACTTCCGGATCCGTCACGGCAACTTGGAGCACACTGAGTGCATCTTCACGTAGCACCTAACAAAGAGGTGTACTACGATCTCTATTACCATGCATGATGATTGATTCCAAGAAACAAGCAATCTACCAATCGTTTGAAAAGTCAGCAGTCCATTGGACTGCATTACCCCGTCCTTGTGATTATAATTGCTGCTGCCGACCAGAGGCATCATTCCTGAACGGCAGGGCACATACGATGCAGAGAGATTAGTACGCGGAAATTAGTTGTTGGAAATAAAATCATGCATGTCATAGTGTTACGGTGCTAAACGGTAACGGTGGGTGATGGAATCTAAGCACGCCATAGGTAGTAATGGGATGTTAACAAATGCTTACTAATTTTTGGTATTGCAAAGAGTTTCGTTGACTTCGATGTATCCACTGTGGCACGAAGGGTATTGGCCACACTGCAGGCATATGATGTTTAAACCATTCACAAAGATTCCCGACCTCGTGGGTGAGCTGCTTCATGGCTTGTTACCTAAGATTCTAGAACACAGAGAAAGGGTTTGTGGATCCTTGAAACATGTGGGGGACCATGGCTGTGGAACTGCCTCAACAGGTACCTGCAATGGAAAGACACATTAAGTATAATAGCAGATTAATGTCGATGACTAGCAACAGTGCACACGTGATGACTTTGCTGAGACGGTGTGCTAGATCGAGAATACAGACATATGGATACCATGACATGGTTTATAAGAGGAAGGTGACATCACGGATACCAGGAGACACGTGTGAGGTATATATAAGGTATAAAATCCGTCTTATTGGTTTGCGTAGCTTTTACTAACATGGATGGGACAACGCAATTGACGGGGTGAGCTTCCTGCAACCTACTGTTTACGGATGACAGATGCAATTAATTCGCGGTAGTGAGACCGACTTGCGCTTCGTAACCCTACATGTGACTGCGAGGTGGCACCGCTGCCATAGCTGAGAAGGTTATGGAAACTGATTGCCGTTTTCCATTTACCGCTCCTGATGTCCTCATCCTTAGACAATATGCGTACGATTTCCATGGTCAACGTTCCATCATCGTGGTGGCAAGTTTCGGAATCCTTTCTATACACATGATGTCACTCCGGAGGTATGGTGACGAGGCCTGAACACGACAAATCTATATGTGGCTTAACAGCTGCTTCGTATAACGGGATGAATGCATCCGCCTAAGTGTTGCTCAGCGTCCTCCTAAGAGTAAATAACTCATGTCTCACTGTATTGGTGGCCTGGAGGCACGTTATCCAGGAATATGAATTGCTCCGTACGATGACACCTGCATCGCGGGCTTCATCACTACACCACAATGATATAGATCCCAGGTGTGTCTCGTTTTACAGAGAATATACCATTTATTTATTTACTTATTTATAAAAGACGGATCAGCAATAGGTTTACCACTAATAGGCGAGGGTTGACATTTATTGGCATTTCGTAGGTTAATTATGAAAGTAAGAAATTTTGCGAACAGCAGCTCCATACGGGACACCCTGACGCCCCATATGCACTTAAGCAGCACTGGAACCTCCGGCTACTTCTGATAAAACGGGATAGAACCCCGCGGCAAAGATCAACTTGGTCTACTAGTTCCGTTTATGCGAAGAATGAAACCCGTGGGAAATGAATCACAGAACCCCAAGACGCACATGCGCATAAAATTGGAACCTACCCTGCGCCTTCCTTAACCCAGTGCGAAGTTTATTTGCATTCCTCACAGCGGCTGACATACCGTGATGCGAAAAAGCCCACAAAAGACGAAAATAATAATGGCATTTGCTACGGAAACAACCATACAGGTTAACGTTATACATGCGAAGCGGCGGTGGATGTAAATGGTTCGTTAAATAGGCGAACCAGGTGCCATGAACGTGACGGACATCTGGTCCATTCAGAAATATTCATCACTAGGTGAGTGAGCGTGTATGTAGCTCTGAACCCACCAAGTGTGAACACTGAGAAATGGTTTCGGAAGGCTCATCAGAGGCCACGTAGACAATAGGAAATGAATATGAACCGGGCATTCGATAAAAGCGCACGTAAGGCAGTATAATTATGTAAGGTTAATAAGAAACGTGACATGAAAACAGGTAGTGAGATACACGGTGATGAACATATCCATGTATTTGTGCATTACTCCAGAGACGAAAAGACGGTCAGAGTAGTCATGCATGCGAGCGGAATATGCGCTGGTACTGAAAGCTACGTGTTACAGATTATTACATCAACCTGACGTCCGAAAAAGCATTTCGGCAGTGGCGCATGTAAATTGGAAGCAGACAGGCAGTGACTGATCACTGAAGTAGGCGCCAGGGATGGACAGCGGTTCTGCAAGGCAAAAGGTGAACAAGCGTTTCCCTTACCAGAGGTGCAACGGAGTGTATAAGCGGCAGCACATGTTACATGCATGGAAAGTAGTAGTGGCGCATCATTCCAGTAATCATCACAGAGACAGGCGTTCTAAAAAGCATCTGTTAGTATCCCATACCCTTACGGGATGTGCAACGGAGTAGATGGGGCGAAATATATGATGTCGTGGCAGAGCAGTACTTGGGCATTACCCAGTTAGGAATGACGGATAGACCGCCGTTGCAAATGCGGCATCGGGGCACGCAATACAGTTACCGTAGGTGAAAGGAATTACATGCAACGGAATTGACAGCGGCGGCAAAGGTGACGTGCAGGCGAACGAATATTGCCGCATTAACAATATTGGCAGTGCACATGGACGGCTTCTCTAAAATCCACTAGTTGACAAGGGATGAAGTTACCGGTGAAACGGGCAAGGTAGCAGCGGAGAAGGTGACGTGTAAGGTGACCAGCAGTAGGGGTTCAACTATATAGGCAGCATGCATGGACAGCCGTTATAACAGTACGTTATTAATAGCGGACGGTTACCGCAGGTGAAATGGACTTGATAGCCGCGGCAATGGTGACATGTGGGCTTACCAGTCGTGCCGGATGAAACCTTTAGGCAGCGCAGATGGACATGTGCTATTAAATGCACTGGTTAAAGAGGGATACACCTACCGGAGGAGCAACGGACTTCATAGCCGAGACAACGGAGTAGTGCATGCTGACCACCATTTGCAGATGAAGCATATAGGCAGCATGGATGCACTGTGACTTACTAACCAGAGGAGGCGGCAAGCGACTGCAAGTTTTGTCTGCTTTTTCATCTTGATAACAGGAGCAGGGTCCCGTGAGGCTTTTTTGCTTTGAGCAGAATCAAGCACACCTTCAGCGTATGTCTTCTCGGTGAGAACCAAGCTTTCCGGCAACTTCGGCTGACAAGTAGTGCGTGTTGGACTCTTAGCCTTCGCACAACCGTCCGACGGTTTGCCAAGTAACGACACGGCTTGTTTCCGGTGCCGAGACAACAACTTCTTGTTTAGCAGAGAGCTTACGAGGTTTCCTGGCTCTTCTTCGCTTAACTCGAAGGTACCCTTGAACCAGCAATTCGGCGTCGATCAGGGTAGGTTTAGATACGACGTCCGAAGCTGCTTCATTTTGGTGGTCGGTAGCCATCTGGACCGGTGACATAATGATAGGTGCCACAAGTTGATCATCAGTGTAAGCGATAAAATCTGCTTTGTTGGAGACCGGAAGCGTCGTCATAAGCAGATCAATCTTAAAGCGAAGATCAGAGAGCATCGAGAACGAACGCTCTACATTTCGCAGCCGGGTATCAAGAGATTCGTCTCTCGTACGAAAGGCTGTGCGGCCTTGCCGGCGGCTGCAGCAATTGGCACAACTGAAAAGCAACTTTTCGCTAGAGGCCAGCGCTGCGTACTGCTCGGTATTTAGCTCCGTACAAAGCGCATGGTACCATCGGTTGCAGACATCGCATTGCATACCGCCGGAATCGTCAGTTACTGGTATATTGCAGCTTGGGCCGCCACAAAGTGCGATAACCTCAGAATCCGAGCCATCAGGAACAACAGCCTCGGTGCATTGCGAGACCGACATAGTGGAAAACAGAGTGATTATAACACGTATGCAATAGTTAAACGACCTCAAAAAGGCAAAAACTGGGTGTAAAACGGGGTTAAAACTGGAAAAATTACCAGTAAGCGCCAAAGACGCTTTGACCAGAACCGCTTTAATCGATCCAAGATATCTTGGATCAGAGGAAATTTGACAATAGTCAAATTTCGTTTCAAGTGTTTATTCAAACACTGTTTTCCACGTTAATTCAACTAAAAATCTCGATCAGTATGGCACGCCAAAAAGTCGAGTTACCGCGTAGCACTGTGCTGTCTCGGGCAGAAATCTATCGGAGTGATCACCGGTTTGCAGATTCATTCGTATTTACATGCGTTAGCCTCCGTGTTGCATTAATATTAACTTACCGTTTGCCACGCAATCCTGAACGTCCAAAATGTACGCAACCGTACAGGATGTAGCCGTTGGCGTCCCCATCCAGCAATTGTTTGCGCCTTCCAAGCTGGAAAAACATGTCTACTATTTAATCTGAAAACGTCCGAATTGCTCCTTCACGTCTTCAACACTTTCATGCTTCCTAATAACCAAAGATCTGAACAGCTCACCATCATCCACTGCCATAGCGATAGCAGAAAAAACAACTATGGCCACCGAAATATTATAACAACTATCACACATATGTACCCTTACCGGTAACGCTTCCTATGTCATCATAATGAACACACAATCCCTTTCTCCACACACCATCCAGCTATTTCCAGGTATTGCACATTCGTCCTCCTTGGCAACGTCGCTAGGTAACCACGTTGCTATGTACCATTTGTACCACGGAAAGTCCCGAAGCAACACAATCATTTGTAACGGTAATCATACGGTCCTTTGTTTATGAGGACAACTTGTTTCTGCGTTCTAAAAAAGTAAAGGTTTTAATGGATGAATTTCTTGCGCAACGTGTTTCCAAGGTGGTCAGAACCTCCAAAAATGCGAAATTTGATCTGTACCATCCTTAATTACGAAGATGAATAAAAGTGTAAAAGTTGAAATATAACCATAAGTAAGGCGTTAAAAAGGAAACGGACTGTAAAATCTGGTTTATGTAAGTCCTCGTTATGTATTTCAAATAAGAAGTCATTCGGAGAATGTATGGTAAATGTTGCAAGACATAGGGGAATCGGCGTTGACCAGCTGGCTTATGGAAGTGTGGATTGATTTCTAGTATAGCTTATATATGGCTTTCTTAACCGTATAATGGATATGATGAAGAGAATCCTCGCTAATGGATAGAGAAAGCAGTGTGTATGTGCAATCATTGTAAATGCGGTTTAAAGCTGTCACTGTCTATATATATATTTGTATACAGATATATATGTTTACGTGTATAAATATATCTATGTATACCTATGTATATATGTAAATATATAGGTACATAGATATAGATTTACGTATATATATATACGTATATATATCTGTTATAATGACATGTATATAGTGATGCGTAATACATATAATTATGGATATATGTATATATAAACGTAAAGGAACTGTATTTATAAATATATGTTGCACTGAAAGGCCCATGTGTGTATAAATGCATAGGTTATTGAATATGGTACACAAGATTGATATGATCAAAGGCAATAGCGTGCTGCAACCGAAATGAGCGCCAAGCAAAAAGGGCGATGAGCAAGTCAAGCATTCGAACTCAGCAAGCAGTTCAACAAACCACATCGGTCGTCTAGGTGTACAGTGAAATAATTTTAGTTAGACTTTTACACAGGCGAACCGGGGAATCTCCAGACTGATCCATAGCCATTCTCCAGAAGGGACTGCGTGTGCAATCCATCGAGCTACGTGAGGACGGTTCCTCGCGAGCCAGCCTGCTGCAAGACCAGGTTGTCAAACCTGATGCAGCTGCTGGAGGAGAACCATGCAGTCGGACCCTAGCGGGCTCACACCCGTGTCCCCCTACGGTGTCGAAACGGTAAAAAACAGGTTGTGGTTGGACAGTTAGTAAAGTTCACGCAGTTGGTTGAGCAGGAAGTTCGTTCTACTTCCAGTTGACGTGCGGGGATCCAGTGAAAAATGAAACCAGGACGTGGTGTGTTTTCGCCTGGCAAGGGTTCTCTTTAGAAAAACCCACATATGTCCGTTTAACAACACTGCGCCGTGGCGGTTGTGACTCGCCAATGAAGAAAGTCACTGCCCACAACTAAATTCTGGCAAGCCGCCCAGTCATAGTTCAATCTTTTCTTGACATGTACGAGAACAAGCTACTCTCTGTCTTCATATACCGTCTTCCCTAGACTTATGGTATCTTGACTGTTTGCACTATGCGTACTTGAACCCAACGTATAGTCATCCATTGACGACTTGATTTTCATGATTACTTCCTCAATCTCCGCAGCCTGTACAACATTCAGCCACTGCCGATTACATACATAGCAACGTGTCTGTTGAGAAACATCACTGCCTGTAAATTTTGATCACGCCTGATTTGGTGTGCCCCGACAAATTCGAGAATAAACAAGTTATTTACTTTGTTAAGGTGCAACCAATCGACGGTGTATATGGAAAGAAAAATGAAAAAGCAGCCTACATGCATAGCAATACACAAAAGGGTGCAAAGTGAAAAAGGTGAAAAGGTGTTTTGGGGTTTTCAAAAGCATTTGCTGTTTTTGGTAGTTTCAAGACATTTTGGTCTTTTTTGTGGATATTGGAAAACGTTTGGGAGCAGGAAAACATGCAAGGAGTGGTCCATAGGAAGTAGCAAACGCTGCTGAAATCGGAAGTGTACTGGGAGTTTCACTTCCCTACCACTTCGACTGACAGTGGCTAGTGAAGGGGTGACGTCGGTTGAGGTTGTCGGTTCTGATGGAGCGGGGTAACTGCTCTGAGGTTGCGGTGCTATCTGTGGTGGGGCAGGCTGTGAAGGTGCTTGTTGCACCCAAATGTCAGACTTGGCGAGGAATGCTGGCTTGAGTCGATCGACGTTGACCATCTCAGTCTCACCATTGTAGTCAATGGCAAACGTCTTGTCGCTTCTGTGTACGACACGGTACGGGCTAGAATAAGGAGGTTGGAGTGGCCGGCGTACGCTGTCAGTGCGAACGAACACGTGAGTGCAAGTAGCAAGCCGTTCGTCTAGGTTTGTACGCAAGCTCTGTGCTCTGGGTTGCACAGGCTGTAGCTGTCGCATGTGGTGAGATAGGCGAGCTGCGTAGTCGCCATAGTTGAAAGTTGCTGGTACTTTTGGGGAGACGAGTTTACCAGGAAAGTGTTGTGTGCATCCAAAGACTAGTGAAGATGGAGCGGCGTGCAAATCCGCTTTGATCGTGTTTCTTACGCCTAAAAGAACAAGGAAGTGCTTAGTGCCAGGATTTGCTAGACTGGGCACAGAGTGATGCTTTCAGTCGCCGGTGGGATCTTTCTACCACCCCATTAGCTGCGGGGTGGTATGCAGTGGTTCGGTTGTGTTGGCAACCAAAAACATTGAGAAGTTTGTTGGAGGATCTGTCAAGGTGTGATCCGCTGTCGGTGAGGACTACGCTTGGGCAACCAAATGGAGCTATCCAGCGTTCTAGGAAGGTTTATGCAACTGTCTCAGATGAGCAGTTGACTATAGGAATCGCTTCTGGCCAACGGGTGAATAGGTCGACACAGGTGAGGAGGTACACATAGAGTTTGCATGGAGGCAAAGGCCCAACCAGGTTGACATGGTTGTATGCAAAACGAGAGTCAGGAGTGGTAAAGACGCTAAGTGGGCTTTTGGTGTGCCTGTATACCTAGGCGCGCTGACCCCCAAGCATACGCGTGCCCAAAGGCGGAGATGGCAGTGGACGTTAGGCCATAGGAAGCGTTCGGTTACGAGCTTCTGCGAAGCACGTATGCTGGGATGAGACAGGCTGTGTAAAGCGTTGAAAACAAGTCGACGCATCGAAGAAGGAAGTATGGGTCGGGGGGAAATTTGTGAGATGTCACAAAGAATGGTCCCGTCCGATGAAGATAGTGGAACTTCGCGTAGTTTCAAAGAGGTGTTGCGTCGTAGCTTGTCTAGGTTGGGATCAGTTTGTTGGGCAGCAGTCATGGCGTCTAGGTCAATGTTTGTGTCAAGCAATAAGCTGACCTGATGAGTGCGTTAAAGTGCATCCGCGACCGGTTTGAGAGCATGAGGCATGTCGTACGTCTGTCGTAAACGGAGAAACGCAGTCTAGGTGTCTAGTTTCCGCGGGGAATATTTGTCTTCCGTGCCATTGATTGCGTGGGTTAACGGCCTGTGATAATCTCAGCAATGTAGTAACTAGACACGGCCAATGAAAACCATGAAGATTAGCGGAGAAGGGAAATTCATCGCGTTTTATTCATCATGGCATAGTAGTTGAAGGTGAGCAACACACTTCAGCTAATATGCCGCAGGAAGTAGGAAACATTTCGACAAAAAGTAGGACAAAATATTTGTAATTAGCTTTTCACACGCCGATTTTTTCTCTTTTTGTCCTTTTCAATGTTTGAAGTATTAAACATGTGAACCAATATGGTACACAATTATTCTATTGATTCCGGTGGCGGGCCATGTCTTCAGGAGTGTTAAGCCATGGGCACTCCTCATCTTTGGGTCACCATCCTGGAGGACGTACGGAGCCAACAGCGGCTAGACACGACATCAGCGATTTCATCTGTTGTCACCATGCAGAAGGCTGACCACCACGCGGTGGCCTCCAGCCAGGTCCTTGCCGAGCGAATAGAGCGCAACGCGGTAGACGCTCAGGTGCTATGCGTTGGACGTGACCTAGTCATCTCAATTGGCGCAACAAAACCAGTTTGTTGAAGGGAATACTCGCATTCCCAAAGATACGACGTCGAACTTCATTACTGTTAACTCGATGTTGCCATCAAACACGAGCACTCCTCCTTAAGCAACCGTTATCGAAGGCAGAAAGATGACACGTCTTTCAGGCGAATCGGCCAGGACTCGCCACCATACAACAATACTGAACGAACTGATGGGCTGTAAACGCGGCCCTTTAGCGAGAATGAGAATTCGCGAGGACGGCACAAGTACCTCGGATTGAGAAATGCTGATCAAGCTTTAGCGATGCGGGGAGAAACTACTTTGCTGCTTGTGCCGTCAGCAGAAACACAGCTCCAAGGTAGACAAAAAGATCTACCTGTTCAAGTTGTGCACCTTCGAGAGTGAGCACGGGAGCAGGTGAAAGCCAATCCTTGAACAGTACTTTACACTTCGATGGGGCGAAGCTCATGCCATACTTAGATGCTGCAACCGCCAAACGATCCAGAATGAGTTGCATACCCTGAGGATCGTCACCAAATAAGGCGATATCATAACCATAATCTAGGTCGGTCGCGCGCTCGCTCGGTAGAAGCTTTAGGCCAAAATGTTGGAAACCTTATAGAGCATTCGACAGAACGTCTTCGATTGCGTAGTTGAAGAGGGATGGGGACATGGGGCAACCCTGTCACACACCGCTATTGACAGCGAATTGCGAGGAAAGCTCGCCATAGATCCACACTCTAGCAGATGTATGAAGGTAGTGGTTGTAAGATGGCAGTAAATTTCTCTGGCACCCCGTTATTCAGCAAGCAAGACCATAAAGCAGGTCGATCAACGGAGTCAAAAGCGGCACGTATGTCTAGGAATGCAACGATAGTGGGCCTGTGGGGTCCAAAAGACGGTGAACACGTTTGGCTGGATACACTTACTGACATGGCAAGGAGCCGACCTCAGTGGCGTTCCTGCTGTGAATTTCTTTGTCCCTCCCCGTCCCTTTAAGCATCCCCTCCACCTACGATCTCATTTCGTAGCGTAAAACATAATAATTTTTCCTTTTGCGCAGTAACCGGCTGGGAGCTGACCGGAATGATGCCTATCCGTTGCTGGTAGCTCAGTTAGCATGCAAATGTTGTATTTATTTTCCTTTTTCTTTGTGTATTGCGGCACAGTATTTGAGGTTTTCCCCACCGCTAGTTGACGTGTATAATGATGATGATGAGGATGTGATAAACGTGGCAATGTTCGAGGAGCTGGCGGAACCTGAAGATTTGATCCGCGCATCCGCGGCCAGGACGGAAACCGGCTTCTTCTTCAGAGTGGTATGATTCACGTAATGGGGATAGTCTGCGAAGCAGAATGGATGCCAATAGCTTGGACGCAACCGAAATAACACTGATCCCGCGATGATTTACACATGAAGTGTGAGCGCCTTTGTTGAAAATTGGGACAACAACTGATTCGTCCCAAGAGGAAGGTACTTTCTCTTCATGTCAGACTTTTGCGAACAGTGAGGTCAGCTGGTTAATAATCGTCATGCCGCCATACTTGAACAACTTCGAAGGTATTCCGTCTGAGCCGGCAGCCTTGAACCGTTTCAAGCATCGAATCTCGAGGCAGACTTCCGCTTCGCTGGGTGGATCCAGTGGGACGAGCCAGGATGGACAACAAGGTGGACTGCATGTACTGATGGATGGTGGAGGCCAGTTGAACTGCGAGTGAAAGTGCTCGGCCCAGCGGTCCATACGCCTCCGTTCATTGGTGGTCGGAGACTTATCCACCACGCAAGTGACCTCAGTGACACCAGGATTGCTGAGGCCAGTGGACCGAATGAGTTGGTAAAGCCTGCGAGTGTTGCCAGAGAGGGCAGAAGGCTCTATCTCTAAAACACGTTCAGACCACCATGCCTCGCGATCCTTGAGTAGGCTTTGCTTGACCAGCCGGTTGGCAGAACGGCGCCGCTCGTCGCAATTTGATTCCGCCAGGATATCTTTGCGGCCTTCGAACAGGTCCAGAGAACGAGCAGAGATTCAAGCCTTTAGGGGGCGTCGAGTTAGGCCGCAACTTGACTGTCCAGAAATGGTCACACCTTTCAGTATAAAAGTCCAGTGGTACCCCATCTCTTGCGGTGGATTGCAACTGAGTGCATATGCCAGTGAAGACTGATAGCTCACCTGGCCAGAGGAATCAGTTAATCTGTTTACATCAATCTTGCGGTGCTTCGCGTTTCGGGACCCCCAAAACACATACATATTTTTGCGCAGACCAGAGCATGAGCTGAGTCAAGTAAGGTGGACCAAAAGGACCTGCAGTCCAGTACGCTGCCGCGCCATCTGAAGCTAATTGCAATGTGATCAAGTTGAGACTACGGTTGTGTTGAAGAACGGGGACGCCACGTTGTGGAGCGCTTCTTCGTACGCCTGAAGTTAGTGCTTGCGAGAAACAGATGGTTGTATTCGCACAATGTGAGATGCCTCTCACCGTTATCAGAGCGGTTCGCACCGAGTGTGTGATGAACACCACGGGGGCGTTAGTATGGTAACAGGCGGCCAACGCGTGTATTAAAATCCCCAGCAAGGATAATGACACGCGACTTTTTAGCATTAGTCAAAAGCTGATGCAGATCCCGGTAGAATTCGTCCTTGACCGAGTCGCCACTGCAGTCATTTGGAGCGTACACGGAGATCATAAACAAGTTGCGTCTCTCTTCGAGGTGCTTGTTAATTCTACAAGAACTTCGAAGCCGAACTGCACATAGTCGGCTGTTAATCGGGAACCAGTCCAGTAATGCTGCCTTGGCCTTCCTACTTAATGCTATACCTACACCAATCAAACCCGCTGAGGCTGCTTTTGGATCTCCAGAAAGACGCAGGTGATATCTGGCTTCGTGGTCAGTGAGGGATGTAAATGTAAGCACAGTGCTGGGATCGTGCAATTGGGTTTCTGAAAGGCAGCAGACATTAATGTCTAGGGACTCTAGGGTGTGCACTATACCGGCTTGCTATCCAATCTGCATGAGTGTCCGAAAGTTGAAGCACGCCAGACGGAACGAGGATGGGGACGAAGAAGAGTCATAGATTGGACTCGCTGGTCTGCGGGGCAACAGGAATCGCAGTCGGATTGTTTGGCAAATGCACCGGGTAACGGAAAGTGAGGATTGTTAGCAAACAAACAATTGGAGTGTGATGAAGTCGGGTAAATGTGAGAAGCAGAAACAGCAGCTAATAATCACGTTGTAGTACAGTTCATGGTTTTGTAAGAGGGCATGATACTACCCGGTTGTCCAAGCCGAAGTAGAAAGTTGTCTTAGGGGAATCCACCCCGAGACTTTGGCCAAATAACTTACCCGCAATGCAGCGAGACAAATTTACGGAATCGCGCCCATTGGGAGAGGCTGACGGAATAATCAGTTCATGCATCTTTGTGTGGTAGATCACCAAACAGGGGCTAATACTCCCATGAAGTCAGCACACCTGCTGGAATACAATGTCCCACCGAGGTGGAACATTGTTGCCGAACAATTTGCTGGAATGTGATACACCCGAACCACCGAGCTGGCACCACGAGGTAGTTCGGCAAGCCAGCCAGGGACAAAGCAACTCACAGCACGAACGCCACTGAGATCGGCTCCTTGCCATATCAGCAAGTGTATCCAGCCAAACGCGTTCACCGTCTTGTGGACCCTAACCAGGGAGCTGTGACGCTCCAACACAGGCTAGCTCCGAAGTGAGGGACTTCATTCCCCTGGAGCAAGTCATCGCCTGGCCACCCCTCCTCTTCTTCCATCCACCCCCCGCCGCGCAAACAACGCACGTCGCGGGAGTAGGTGGACTGGCATGCGTAACACGTGGCCGAGCCATCGGAGTCTGGTGCGTGAAATAACGGTGCTGAGCGGTTCATTTCCTTTTCCTGTGCCGTAAACAAGGTGTCGAACACGCATGTTGCTCATGCGATCTTCCCAGAAGTTGTGAGCTAAATTACGAAGGCACCAGTGGTCGAACGTAACTAGCCTCTCTATACCCGCTGCTTCAAAGGGCCAGATTTCACAACCGCACAGCAGGGTCGAACGTACCGCTGCATTGTACACTCAACCCTTCAGGGCAAGGGGAATGTCGCGCGGGAGTCATAAGTGGCGAAGGTTGGCAAAAGCGCCCCGAGCTTTTGCTATACGGTTCGTGATCTCATCCTCAATTCTACAAGCGCTGAGACAACTTCCAGGCAGTTAACTTTTGAACGACTTCTAGCTCATCCCCACCAACGGCCAGCGAAGAAGGCGGTCCAGACCAATCTTGGAGGTACGCTAGCCAATTCGAGGGTGCGAAGCAAAGCCCGAAGTGACAGACAGCCAGTGCTAATTTGTCCAGTGCCGCTTGGCACGTTTGTGAGCTGGCACAGATTAGGGCAATGTCATCAGCATACTCTAAGTTAAGAAGTGGTTCTCCTGGGAGCAGATCCACACCTTCTAAGTAGTGTTCAGTGAACACGATTTCCAAGACTTCGTCAACAGCGAAGTTGAAGAGGAAAGGTGACAGCGGGCATCCTTGTCTCACGCCGCTGGAGATATTGAAGGGTGGCGTCAGCTTGTCGTAAGCCCTAACACTGCTTGAGCTACGCGCATATAATGCTCGGATAATATTCACATATTTCTCAGGTACACCTTTCCTGAGTTGACAGTCCCAAAGTGCACGTCTATCCACAGAATCGAATGCACCTTTGACATCGAGGAACACGACAACGGTGGGCCGACAATGTATGTGACGGTGCGCCAACAACTGACGCAAAGTGAAGGTGTGATCAATGCTGCCACGACCTCGACGAAAGCCGGCTTGTTCTTCACGAATCTGGCTTTCACGAATGCCAGTCAGTCTGTGAAAGATGACAGAGGCAAGCAATTTGGAGGCGATGGAGATCAGACTGATTCCTCTATGGTTGCCGCATTCCGGTCGTGAGCATCCCTTGAAAATTGGGACCATGACGGACCGGTTCCAGTCGGTTGGGACAGTCTCCTGCTCCCATGGTTGCACTAGTAACTCGTATAAACCATCCACAAAAGCAGATCCCCGAATTTGAAGTGGCTTGGAGGTAGATCATCTGATCCCGCGGCTTTTTTATCAACAGTTCGATCTCACGTTCTGCTTCTGAGTGAGAGGGTGGATCCAATGGGACAACCCACGGAGCAGGGTGATCAGTGGCCGGCGAGAAACCTAACCATGCCGGCCGATTAAATTGACTTTCAAAATGCTCAGTACAACGCTCTTAGCGTTTTGACAAGTTGTGGATAGGCTGTCTACTCTCGTCACAAATTGTTTCACTAACACCAGGTCTCTGCTACTCGTTTCCCATATCAGACGGAATAACGTACGATGGTTTGAAGGGCAGCAACCATTTCCATCTCTGTCGCACGATGACACCACCAGGATTCGCGGTATCACTTCAGGCTAGTACGGAGTTTTGCCCGGAGCTTTTTGGGAGTTTCATTGTGTTCGCTTCCATCCGGAATATGCTGGCGAGCGTCGATAAGTTCCAGACTGCGAAGAGACCCAATGTACATGTTGGCGATTAGACTTACCACATGAGGATTTTTCTGCTGCTAGTAAGGTCTGTTGTATATGCGACCAGTGAGCTTCAGTTGCATCCAGTGATCGTTTATCCAACTCGCATGACAGCGTACTTTGATAGGCAGTCAGAACAGCTGGTTTCTCCAGTTGGCTGGTGTCAATGCGGTCACAACGTCGTCTTGGGTATCCGCCAAAACGCATCCGCAGGTCAGCACATACAAGTACATGGTCGGTGTCTACACAAGTGTTACAAATCGAGCGACAGTTCTGGATGCAGCCTCTCCATCGGTAAGTTATCGCAATGTGATCGATTTTCGTCCATAGCTGCTTCGAGGCTGGTGGGTGTCAAGTCACCTTCCGGCGGGTGCTCTGTCGGAAATTAGTGCTTGCAAGAAATAAGCGAGCATCTTCACACAAATGAAGTAACCGCTCACCGTTCTCACTACGGGAGCCTACACCATGTTGGCAACCCAGATGCGGTTCATCAATGGATAATTTGTCAACTTGAGCTTTCAGATCTCCAGCCAGCACTACAGTGTCCGAGCTTCTTCTGTGGCGAAGGGGCTCGTTCAATTAGCGATAGAAGTCGTCTTTTACAGAGTCATCCCCAGAGTTTGTTGCTGCATAGGCAGCGATAACGAATAGACACCTGTTAGTCCCACGCGACTTCTAAGCTTTGAACGAGCCAGCCAATTGAACCTCACACATCCGGCTACTGATTGGAATCCAAGCAACCAGAGTAGCTGCAGCCCGGGGACTCAGGGCGATACCAACACCTACTTGGCCGGCGCTCGAAGCTGCATCGTCACCGGCAAAGCGCAATGAGCAAGTGCTGCAGGTGTCATCTGAAGAGGATCGCAAAATGAGCACAAAGCTTGAGTCTTGCAGGCGGGTCTCCGATAGGCAGCATATATCGATCGATAGGGTCTTTAATGTTCGGGCAAGTGCTGCCTGTTGATCGATCTGGAGCAACTTGCAACCATTGAGGCATACCAATCTGAAGAATGATCGAGGGCTCCAAATGGAAGCGGATGAACTGGAATGGACCGCTTGCTTGGACATGGGCTTGTCGACAGGACAGGACTGACGCTCCGCCTTCACATGTGAGTTAAAACTAGAAGGTAAAAGCGTAGTAAATCAAGGTAGGGGAGATCAAAGTACTGGAGGATAAAAACAGGCGGATAAAAGTAAAGCAGGAACGGGACGGTAAGAGAGAAAAACGTAAGAGGAGGAATAAGAAGATGGGAAGGCTTAAGCATTAGCATCCAAACCCCTATCCACCCTGCTCGATGCAGCACATAGGGCACCGTCGATTATTCTCTGCGGTGGCCAGGGCATCAAGAAATTGTTTGAGGAAAGATTCATTGTATTGCGTGGGCAGGATACTATCAGGTTGCCTAGGCCAGACAGGAGTAGGAATAGGGTTCTCAACCTAAGCCTTTGGTTTAAAAACCATTACCACAAGGCAGCGGGTTTGGAGTTGGGCTACAATGAGTCACTTTTAAGGAATAAGGTGCGACGCTCATACCAACCCCCAACCTGGAGGATCAGGAGGCTGAGTTTTCTGGCCTCTAACCACTGACCATTCTTGTATCAGCGGCTCAGAAGGTGCAAAAAGTACCACCCAGCATACCTCAATGGATCGCTGAGGCACATAAACCATCGCATCAACGTAAGGTCCAGCCAAATGGCGCTGGAGCGGGATAGTCCTTCAGTGCCTGGATTTTGTCTGCCAGAGCTTCAATATACGATGGACAAGAAAGTCGATGAAGCTGTGGCCAAGCTCACATTTATCCGGGTTGACGGTAACCCAATGTTGCGTCAAGCTTTGAGGGAGAGCTTCGAAGTGATGAAGATGTTCACCGTCGGATGAGCTGGCGATGAGAATCTCATCTAGATAAGGATAAACGCCTTCGAGTCCTCGCGTTACCACATAAATGAAACGCTGAAAAGTTTGAGCAGCATCGCTAGGGCCAAAAGGCATTCTGAGGTACTCGAATAGGTCGAACGGCGTGATGACTGTTGTTTTAGCAATGTCTCCTGGCGCCACACTTATCTGATGGTAGGCGCGAACTAGGTCGACTTTCCTAAAGCTACACTTACTAGCTATGGCTGGGGTTAAGTCGTGCATGTGCGGAATGGGGTATTTATCCGGGACGGTAACTTTGCTAAGTGTCCTGTAGTCACCACAGCGGCGCCAGTCACCGGTTTTCTGCGACACCATGTGTAATAGTGATGCCCATGTACTTTTGAACGGGCGGATTATTCCCAGTTCGAGCATTTGCTGGAATTCTGGGGTAAGTCTGCGAAGGCTGGCCGAAACAGGTGGACCCGTAGTGCAAATGTGGTACACGACGTTAGAAGTCACAAGAGGCAAGTCCTTCGGAACGGAATGGACGTTAGGATGCTTGTTGAAAAGTTCTATAAAAGGCTGTGAAGTCTGAGGTAGAACACGAAGGGGAGTGATAGAAGCGACGTTGGCACTAGGCCCGACAACGCTGAGCTGTGTCCAAGAGTCCATAATCTTCGTCCTTTTAGCATCGACGATGAGGTCGAAGCGTTGAAGAATGTCTAGGCCTATGAAGGCGAAAGGCACAGTTGCTACTATTGAAGAGCAACGGAAGGTTCTCCGCGGACCTAAATTGAGCGTTAGCAGCCTTTCGCCGAACGTTGTGATTGGTGTGCCATTGGCGGCAAGCAGCTTGGTCAGCGAGGGTGAGGCGACCTCATCTGAGCTTCGGGGTATAACGCTAACTTCAGGTCCACTGTCGACTAGGAACTCGGCGCCGGAATTTAAATCCCTAACGCGGATGAGATGAATTTGGTGTTGGACGGTCGCATCCGTCGCCGTTATGGGACGGCTGAACAGTCTCCGTGCTTCTCGGTGAAGTTGCAAGGCTTGATACATTAACGAGCTGCGGTACCAAAGCGTTCATGGCCCCAACAGCACGTTGCTGCACTTGGAACGTCTGAAGAGCGATTTCCATCGGCTATGACGACGACAGTTCATAGTAAGCTGTTGAATCTGCCTCGCATAGTCGAGAATAAAATATTTATTTATTTATTTATTTATTTACTAATTGTCGCAACTTGTGTTTGCAGGGCTTCTATAGTTGACTGTAAGCCAGTGATAGAAGTGCCCCGGGTTGCGACCGTGTTGACCTTACTGGCATCAACTTGTGGCTGTGGTCGTTCGAGGACACCATCTGCTAAGTATGCTAGTTTGGTGAGCGCAATGGAGCTCACGATAGCAAGAATCGCTCGCGTGTTTGCTGGTAGCCGTTCTAGCCATGGTTTATAAAGTAAGGTCTCGTCCATAGTTGATGAACCAAATAGATGCTGCATCTGTCGTACCAGGGCTGCGAGAATTTGTCGCCCAGCTGCAGAACCCTGCAAAGCTGCTGCAGGCGAACTTTCTCAGACGGCATGACACGCTTAATCGTGGCCTCCTTGAGAGCCTCATAGCGGTTTTCGGTCTGAGAAATTATAACGTCACGAACCTGCATTGATATCTCCTTGGGGAGATAGGACATCAGCTTGCTAAACTTCGCGTAGTCGGAAGTGATTCATTGGTTATAAAACTCAGCCTCAAATGAGTAAACCACGAGAGAGGATCTACGTCCCAACAACGCGGCACAGAGATACAACGCTAAGGAGAGACATTACCTTAGGGTATACAGATTCCAATGTTTAAAAATGACGCAAAAAGTAAGCTACTGGATGCAAAATAGGAAAAGTAGATGGAACGGGCTCACCGGAGAAATGTTCGAAATATCCGGTGCTGAGATTCTTTCGGAGTCTGGGTCACTAATTTAGCGAGCATCCTGTGACGGGACTCCGGAGAGCGATTCGAAAAGATAGATCGGATTGCAGGGAAGCTTTTTGTATAGTAGAAGATTCCCTGTTGCCTAGCTAAGAAAGGACACCGTTGACACCCTAGCTAGGGGAACAAAGGATGCACAGCGACCAAAACGAGTGCCTAACAAAAATGGCAGTGCGCAACTCAAGCATTTGAACTCAGCGATCAGTTCAATAAGCCGCACCGGTCGTCAAGGTGTACAATGAAATAATTTTAGTTAGAATTTTACGCAGGGTAACCGGGGAATCTCCAGACTGCTACACCTGCTGCCCAAACACTTGTTGCATCAGACTTTGGAACGTGGCTGGAGTGTTAGTAAGTCCGAATGACAGTCGCAAGCTCGTGCAATGCTAAGGTATAGGACTAGTAACCACTAGTCCGAAACGGTGCGCGAATAGCAGAAGGAAATTGGAGTCAGCCAAAGCGGACTATATTTGATGGGCTACAAAAGACGTGGACGGAATGAAGCGAGATAGGAGCAAACGTACAGTGTGACAACTCGCACAGGGATTCTAATCAACTAGTTAGACCCATAAGCTGGTGGGAGTTCATTGGTGTGTGGAGAGCAAGAGTGGGGGCCTTGTCAGCTCCGGCGATTCCGGTTCAGTGCAGGTGTGACGCAACTGGCTGCGAACCGGCATTCCTCTGGAGATCGTCGCCGTTGCAGTGGGAGCAGAAGAGCACTGCCGTACTCAGCCGATGGCAGTTAAGCAGCCTTTTGAAACTTTCCTTTGTCGGTGCATCAGCAAAGATCTTCGGTAGGCTGTTCCATTCATTCACTACAAGAATTACTAAGAGCGCCTCTGGACGGGCGTGAAGTATTCGGCTCATGTACGGCTTCCACTTGTGGCCTCGTGTCGAGCTGTCCACGTTAATCCGAAAGTGCTTTTGTACCCCTCTCCCAAGTTCTCCTCTTAGGGTCCGTCTGGTGTAGATAAGATCTCCATGGCACCGACTATAAGTCATTGCGAATATGTTCGGCTTTCGGAGGCGAAGAGGGTAAGACTTCGAAGCTCCATAACGGATTTCGAGCCACGCCTCTGAACTCTTTATAGAAGTCGCATTCAGATTTTAAGAGAGGAGAGGTAGCTGGAAGTCCATACCCCAATATCGGGCGGATTTGTGATGTGGACTGAGTTCTGGAAGTTGCCGGTGTGATACGGGAGCACGACCTGCGTAGAACATCCAGCATGCTGTTTGCGGCCGGGATCTTTCTCAGGGTGTCCTGGGAAGTTCTAAGGTCATGTGACACGATAACCTCCAGATGTTTCCCGTGCATGACATGCTTGAGAAGATATCTGCCAATGTGTTATGCAGCGAATAAAGCCGGGTTACCAATTGGAAGTACAGCACCTTTGTCGTAATTAACGGGGAGTTGCTACTTGACAGACCAATCGTGTAGCTGGCCCAGCGCCGTTTGGAGTTTGTCCGCGTCCTCAAGGCTAGCTACTTTTGATCATAGCTTGGGATCATCAGCGTAGACTAAGCAGTCGGCTTGAAGGGCTGCAGGAAAGTCATTAATGTAGAGTTTGAAAACTCCCAGCTTAAGAATAAAGCCTTGTGGGATTTCGCTAACCATAGACACAGTGTCAGACAGCGTTTGGTTCACCCGCACTTAAAGAATCCGATCACTCAAGGAGTCCGTAAGCTATGTATGGACATTTCCAGTGACGCCAATTCCTTGGAATTTGTTGGGACTTTGTCAAAGGCTTTGCTGAAGTCAATGTAAATAACATCTAGGGGTCTCCGGTCGTCTACCGCTTTGACCCATGCTTCTCTGGCAACAAGTAGGTTAGAGGTGTAGGAGAGTGACCTGCAGAATCAGTGCTGAGCGGGGGAGATGGCGCACAGGCTTTCGCAGTGGGTGTGGAGGGCGTGTTTGACGATTTGTTCAATGATCATGCAAATCACAGACGTCAGGCGTATCGTCGATAGCTTTCATGCTCGTATCGGTTCCTTTCTTTGTACTTGGGTATTACAATACCTACTTTCCAGTCAAGTGGTAGGCGCCCGTCTGCAAGAGAACGCCGGAAAACTTGTTGTATCGGGTCAGCAATGTATTCTGCTACCATCTTGAGGAATAGCGGGTGAAGTCCATCAGGGCCCAGTGAGGAGTTAGGGTTCAGTTCAAGGAATCAATTGACGATCTCAGGATTGATTTCGACTTGCTCGAGAGGAGGATAATGCGTTATCAAATCGCCAGTGGGTAATGACGGTTCCAAAGAGTTGATCGAGATGTATGGGAGGCTAGTAGTTAAACCTTCGCCTCATATTCGTAGGGCACTGTGTCCCCTTCCTGGTAGGACAGAGCAAGGATAACATTGCCAGCCTTGGTATTCCCCTGCAGTTACGAGTAGGGCTTCTTCGGGCAGGTTCGTGATTGCATGGCTAGTCTGTGTTCGTATTGTGATCGTTTTTGGCGCTTTCTAAGGGTGCACAGAATTATGATCCCTTTGTACTTGGAGTAACCTGACGTTACTTGTGTTGACTTGAATGTCCCACAGTTTGCGTCGTCTGTTCAGCAGGGATCTCACCTCACGATCGAGCCAGAAGGGACCTTTGGGGAATTGTCTGCGTTTGGCGATAGGAACAACTGTTCGATGACCGAAATCACCTTCGAACGTTCCATGCCTCAGCAGGGTTCAGGTTCAGGTTGTTGAACTGCTTGCTGAGTTCGAATGCTTTACTTGCTCATCGCCATTTTTGCTTAGCGCTCGCTTCGGTTGCAACGCGCGACTGCTCTGTGTGCTGTGCTTGATCCGTTTCCCTAGCTAGAGCGTCCACGGTGTCTTTCGTTTATAGCTAGCTAACAGAGGATCTTTTGCTGAACCAAGAAAAGTTTCCCTGCAACTCGATCCGTCTTCTCGAATCGCTCTCTGGGCTCCCGGAATAGGCAACTCTCTAAATTGGTGACCCCGAATCCGGATCAATCTCAACGCCGAATATTTCGAACTTTTCTCCGGTGAGCTCGTTCTATTTATTTTTCATATTTCCCGGTTTATTTTTGCATACGGTAGCCTATTTTTTCGCGTAATTTTTTTCAAATCATGGAATCTGTAGACCATAAGGTATAGTCTCGGCTTTGCGTTGTATCTCTCTCTGTTCCACCTTTTGGGAGTTGGATCCTCTTTTGTGGTTCACTCTTCTTGAGGCTGAGTTTTACAACCACAGAATCACTTCCGACTAGGCGAAGTATTGCAAGCTCCTATCCTATCTCCCCAAGGAGGTATCAATGCAGGTTCATGACGTCACCATTTCTCAGACCGATAACCGCTATGAGGCTCTACAAGGAGGCCACAATTAAGCGTGTTATGCCCTCTGAGAAAGTTCGCCTGCAGCAGCTTTTCAAGGATCTGCAACTGGGGCGACAAACTGCCCTCAACCCTGCTACGAGAGATGCAGCAACTACTTGGTTCTTAAACCATGGCTACGGCTACCGGAAAAACACACAAGCGATTCCCGCTACAGTGAGCTCCGTTTCGCTCACTCAACTAGCAGATTTAGCGGTTCGGGTTATTGAACGAGCACAGCCACAAGCTAACGCCAGCAAGGTCCATGCCGTCGCGTCCCAGGGCACTTCTATCACTAGGGAATCGACGATTTGTGTTTCTGGGTAGTTAATGATATCGACATGCAAGTTGTATTGAAAATACAGAGGCACCCGCCTCCTCTGCTAGGTCGATTGTTTCGTATGGAAGTCATGCTGGGTAGAGCAATCTCGGTATCAGTGATTTCCGTGTTCAACCATGTTTCGATGACCATATGTAGCTCCCGAGACATGGAGACCTGACGAATACGAAGTTCGATTAGCTTGCTGAGTAAACCTTTTGCATTGGTATAAAAAAGGTGAGGAAATCAGTGGTTAGAAACGTGTTAGTGTATGCTGATTTCCCGTTGGGGTCAATGCCCACCCTTGTAAGGTCGGCTGCCGACTATATTCTTGTAGGACCGATGACGCAGGTCCCAGGGCCAGTTCAGGATGTTGCATAGATTTCTCAGTGCCAGCATGAGGGTGTTCATATCGTCCTCCTTCAGATACCGACATGTTTTGATATTGTACTTGTTCGGAGCTACACGGTGACGTTGTATTGATGACTTGAGTGAAGGGTTAACTTATCTATCAGTGGACAGGTGCCCTTAGTATTTGTACGTATTTCGGAGGGCAGCACTTTATGCTTTTTGTGACGCATGTTGGAGTAATGCAGGCCGACTACATTGGTAAAAGGTGTCTCCCATTCAAATGCCTGCCAATAGTATTCCTTCGGGGTTACACTGGATATTGGGTGTCTGAATGGAGCTGCGGCTGTTGCGGCACAAGCCACCCATGGTCCCACTGTAGGCGCAGGCATCCTATGGCTGTCTTATGGTGGTAAACATGGACACGAATATCACCAATATAACTATATATATATATATATATATCCAATTTAATTCGGAGAAACATTCTGCACGTTTGGCAACCAATTTGGACGTTTTGCAAAATAAAATGGACTTGCTGTAATCCACTTTGGACGTATTGGATTTTAAGCTGAAAATCAGCAATTCGCTTACAATAAATAAGGAGTAAGGTGACTAGACGATGTTCGGGTTACATTGTAGTCGTGCTAATGCAACCGCATTTTGTAAGCAGCGAGTGCCACTGCAAACTTTTCGCTCGCACGTGAACCTGGATCGCCTCGATCAAAGGCGGCGACTGAGTATCCCCTTACCTCCCCATCTGTCTTCTCGTAGTCTATGTGCTTCTGACTTTACACATGGACTTGTGTGGTTATGTGAATATGGAAAAGTCAAACTCCCCACTCGCGTAGTCTATCATGACTTAAACAAAGGTTATCTAGCATTGGAGCGTTGTTGTGTAGCATTTGTTTCGAGAATGGATTACGATGCGCCTTCTCAATGTGGACCGCGATTCCCACTGAAATAAACCTTGGCCAATTCGATCACTTGGGCCGCAACTGATGAAGCAGATCGGCGGCGATCCAGCTTTTCCTTTTGAGTCTTTTTGTGTGGGCCAACCTATTTAGCTGCTCGATTAGTGGATCAGTGCGGACAATCATGACTACAGCAGATACCGAATACCCTTGTTAACCTACTGCTGGAAGTCGTTATCAAAAAAGGTGATTAAAACCACGAGGGTGTTCAGGTCACAATATGCTCTCTCTAATGCAACGACACTGTACAAGCTGTGGTGATAGTGCGTCCTCCTCTTGATCCCTGGCGCTGTTCAACTCGAGCAAACACGGCGACCCAGTTGTCATGTGTCGCTCTATGGCGTTCGCGTATTTCCTGTGGGTGTGCGGGCGTACTTATGCAGTGGAATCACTGGAACAATTTTGGCTATTATGAATTCACCTAAACCAGTCTAGCTTCACTGGTTTACCGCTGTAGATTGTTATCAAACTCATGGGAATAAGGAGACTATACGGATATCTTGCGCTTACGCGAATGCAACATAACTGCATAAGTAGTGGGAGATTGTGCAATCCCTCCTCTTTTGCATGGGCGTCAGCTGTATCGATCAAAACCGCTGACCCAGTTGTCCCGTGCCGCACTATGGGCCTTCACCTATCTTATGTGGGCCTGCGGGCGAACATATTCAGCTTCACGAATATTGGAATAGTTTAGTCTATATAAAATGACCAAAACCAGCCTAATTTTGCTGGCCTCAGGTTGCAGCTTTTATCAAAGCAGGGAAGTAAGGCGACTGGACGATGTTCCGGCTAAATGTTGGTTAAGCGAATGCAACGGCACTGTGCAAGCAGTGCTTCAGTGTTGCAAGTCCTCCTCTTGATCAATGGCGTCCAACTAAGTGAAAAGGGTATATTGATATGGCTGGCGGCAACCGGTTTCGGATTTGCCTGTCACTATGGCCAGCCACAGGACGCCTGCGACTACAGAGGGACTATAGGTGGCTTGCGCCGCACGACCCACAGCTCCAACCACACACTCCATATCCAGTGTAAACCCGAAGGAATAAGACCGCGAGGCATGCGGACAGAAGCCAGAATTCAGCAACGGAGCCGGCCCACACTCCTTCACAGGCAAACACAAGCAAAGCGTATTTGGGAATCAAGCGCATATAAGGCGATGGCAGGACCGTAGTATGCTACACACTAAGTGCATGGAACCACACTTTGATCCTAACTCGGTCAAAAGGACCGTGCACCCCGTACACTCCAGCAACGACCGTCTCCTAGAGCCAGGATGGAGGGATTGAGGGTAATAGACAGGTAGGCACCTTGTCATCATGCACATCAAGCGCACCCACACCGGGGATATCAAACCACAGCCAATCGCTGAGAGAAAGATAACAAAGAAAACAAATCGAGTAAGGCATAAGGAAACGGTGACATAAATCTTAAATTAACGGGCATAAAAAATAAGTTGTTTACAAATGAATCCGAGATAAGTAAACGAGGTCAGAATGTATATCTACGGAAATGCCACAAACACGAAAATATTATCGAAATAAAATACAATTGGCTTAAACGACGTGTGCAAGTTTATAGAAGAGAGTGCAGGTAGAAATATAGATGAGAAAGAAAAGCATTAGGGCAACATTGAAAACCCACCACCTGAAACAAACAGACTTAGCACGCAAGCACGCGGTTAGTAAATCGAATGCAGCGTACCTACAAACGCTGCGCTGGTTCTGCCTACGTTCTCTGCAGGACCCGTCGTCGCTTCGGTAGTGGTCCTGAGTAGCCTCGCTCATGGCTCTCTAGGCCTGCCTGACTCAGGCACTCGCGACCGCATGTGCTACAGCACCATGCGCTCGATGTCGATGGAGTACAACCCATCGGTGTTTGCCGCTTCCGCACTTGCCGCTTCTTCTCTGCATGTATGAGGTCTTTATTCCGCACTTCGGCAACTGCCTTCGTGATTAGATCGCGCCATGCACGCCGATAAACCGCCTTCATTTCCCAACACCTGAAATCAAGATAAGAACGTGAGTGACTCAACTTATTCATGTCCTGGTAACGTAAGTTTAGTTTCCCCACGTGCCACTTCCCAACACTTAGCTAGCCGTATAAGAGTTGTTTCGTTATCCGCGTCGAATCCATACGGCTCACATGACCGAGCCAACTCATGTGTCTCAGCAAAAGTATGCAGTCCATGGCATACATTCCACTTCGTCGCAGTATTTCCGTGTCAGCAACTCTGCCGCCACAACCGATGCGTAGTCCGTCGCAAACACTGCTGATGGAACCGCTCGAGATATCGCACATCCCGCCGGTACATCGTCCACGTTTCGTTGCCATATGGAAGAACGGACAGCACCATGGATTTGTACACCATCAACTACATGCCAATGGTAACTGATGGTTGTTCAACACGCGATACTCAAGCTTCCCGAATATATATATATATATATAGATATATATATATATATCATGGGAATTGAAGGCGGTTGATCGGCATGCATGGCGCGATCTAATCACGAAGGCAGTTGCCGAAGTGCGGAATAAAGACCTCATACATACGGAGAAGAAGCGGCAAGTGCGGAAGCGGCAAGCACCGATGGGTTGTACTCCATCGACATCGAGCGCATGGTGCTGTAGCACATGCGGTCGCGAGTGTCTGAATCAGGCAGGCCTAGTGAGCCATGAGCGACGCTACTCAGGACCACTACCGAAGGGACGACGGGTCCTGCAGAGAACGTAGGCAGAACCAGCGCAGCGTTTGTAGGTACGCTGCATTCGATTTACTAACCGCGTGCTTGCATGCTAAGTTTCTTTATTTCTGGTGGTGGGTTTGCAATGTTGCCTAAATGGTTTTCTTTCTCATATAAATGTCTACCTGTACTCTATTCCATTAGCTTGCACACCTCGCTTAAGCCAATTTTATTCGATTTCCGTAGCACTTTTGTGTTCGTGGCATTCCTTAAATTATACTTTCTGACCTCATAAACTTATCTAGGATTCTTTTGTAAGCAAATTATTTCATGTGCTCATTAACTTAAGGTTTACGTCACCGTTTCCTTATGCATTAATCGAGTTATTTTCTTTCTTTCTCTCTCTCTCCCTCAAATGATTGGCTGTTGTTTGATATCCCCGGTGTGGCTGCGCTTGATGTGCATGATGAGATGGTGCCTACCTGTCTATTACCCGCTACCCCTCCATACTGGCTCCAGGAGACAGTTGGTCGTTGCTGGAGGGTACAGGGTGCACGGTCCTTGTGGCCGTGTTAGGCTCGAAGAGTGGTTCCATGCACTCAGTGTGGAGCGGACTGCGGTCCAGCCACTGCCTTGTGTGCGCTTGATTCCCAAATACAGTGTACGTGTGTTTGCTGTGAAGGAGTGTGGGCCGGCTCCGTTGCTGAATTCTGGCTCCTGTCCACATGCCTCTCGCTCTTATTCCTTTGGGTTTACACTGGATATGGGGTGTGTGGTTGGAGCTGTGGGTGGTGCAGCGCAAGCCACCTATCCGAAGTGCCCGGTCCACTCCATGATCAGGTGAAATTGGCGTCGATGTTGGGAGACAGCAAAGCGTTGGATCTGGTGACGGTCGCCCAGAATTTGTCGGAACGAGTGACAGTGAGAAGCATCCAGCATGCTGAGTTGGAACAGAAAGTAAATCGCCTATCCGAAATGGTGGAGCAGCTGTTGTCGATAGAGTCTTCAAGCACCACTTCACAACGCAATGTACGGGTAATCCGGAACGGTCGCCGCTGTTTCCGATGCAACCAGAATGGTCATGTGGCGAGATTCTGCACCAACGTCAATGTGCCCCATTGTTTCTCTCTATCCATGCCGAGTCGGTGGCGAGTACCAGTCCTCCAGGTAACTATAGAAGGTGTGTCTGTCCGAGCCATAGTAGACACAGGAGCGGCAGTGTCAATTACGAAGAGGTTCAACGAGGTTCCATTAAACCCATCTTCAATCACCATGCAGACGGTCGGTGGGCATTCTTTGAAAGTGACGGGCACGCAGCGGTTACGAATCAGGATAGGAGAAACGCTCATCAGCCATGACATGTTCATCGTGGAGGAGACGACCGAAACCATCATCGGAACCGACATCCTGAAACGGTTCGGTGTCACAATTGACCTGAAAAACGATGTGGTGATCGTGGCTAACGATACGATCGAGATAGACAAGGGGAGAACCGACCGGGTTGGTGCCCTCAAAGCCGTGCCTGATTGTCAGAACCGTGCAATACGCAACGTACTGAGCAGGTATGCCCACTTATTCACAGACGCGGAAGATGATTACGGATTTTGCAATTGGGTTCAACACCGAATCCTGTTGATCCCAGGAGGACAATGCAAGCCAATCTTCAGACGAATTCCACAGAACACCTTGGTTGAGGTACAGAAGCAGGTGACCGAGATGGAATCGAAAGGAATCATCAGGCGAACGCACAGCCCGTATTCATCACCCGTGCTATTGACGAAGAAGGCCGACGGAACCTATCGATTTTGCATCGATTTCAGAGAACTAAACAGGGTGACTGTGAAGGATGCATTCCCGATGCCTCAGATGGAAGAAATTTTCTCAAGCCTTCACAGTGCGAAGCAGATATCTCTGATTGATCTCCGCTCTGGATATTGGCAACTGCCGATCGCAGAAGAAGATCGCCACAAGACGGCGTTCAGTGTCAATGGCCAGCAGTATGAGTTTTTGAGAATGCCGTTTGGATTGTGCAACGCCCCAGCTACATGCAGGCGTTTGTTGCTGATGATCCTGGCGAACCTGCAAGGCGTGGTTGTTTATGGTGATGACATCATCATCTTCTCTGAGACAGAACAGGAACATGTGACCAGACTTGGAGCAGTACTGCAGAGACTGGACGAAGCTGGTCTGAAACTCAGTCGTAAAATGTCGCAGATTGGCCAAAAGTCGATTGTATGCTTGGGTCACATCGTGGGCAATGGTCAAGTCCATCCACTTCCGGAGAAACGCGAGACAATCGAGTGCTTCGCAAAACCAAAATCCAAGCGTCAGCTCCGTTCGTTCTTGGGAGTGGTGGCATATGATTCAAAGTTTGTGCCCCAGTTCGCAGAGAAGGTCAGCCCGTTGTTAAAGCTGCTTCGCAAGGACGTGCCGTTCGTGTGGACAGCTGAAGCGGATCAAGCCTTTGACCATCTAAAGGTATGCATAGCAGAAGCCCCGACATGTTTACGGCTACCCAATCCTGGTGAGAGGTTCACTGTGGCTGTCGACGCAAGCAACGTGGCAATCGGTGCGGTTTTGTCTCAACCGGCTGGGGTGGTGGAGTACGCGAGCAGAGTGCTGACGGGGGCGGAACAGAAGTATTCAACAACGGAGAAAGAATACTTGGCCATCGTGTGGGCGTTAGAGAAGTGGAGAAATTACTTACTGGTGAATGAATTCCGGGTCGTCACTGACCACAAACCGCTCTCGTGGTTGATGACGGTGAAAGACCCGCGGGGACGGCTTGCGCGATGGGCCTACCGATTGCAGGAATTCAACTTCATCATTGAGCACGTGGATGGAACGCAGAATGTATTGCCAGATATGTTGTCACGCCCGTGTTTGGACGACATCATGCCCGACAATGCCATACCGGTGCGTGCGTTCGTGATGGGGGAGAGGAACCTGCTGGGAGATCAAAGGACAGATGAATTCATGAATGTGTTGTGCTCTCACTTACGGGCTGGCACCAAACCGGAGGCTACATCGGAGGAGGTGGAGGAACTCCTCAAGATCTGGGACAGGCTGAAGGTCGAAAACGATAACGTGGTGGTGGCGATAGACGGACGGAAAGTGCCTTTTGTTCCACCAAATCAGCGAGAACGTGTGATGCGCATAACTCATGATGGCGCCCATATGGGATTCGAGCGGGTCTTTGAATTGCTGCGGAGGCGAGTGTTTTGGCCAACCATGAGGAAGCATGTCGCGGCATACCTTCGGGAGTGCCCAAACTGCCAAACGAGTCGGGAGATGGAGTCCCCGAGACCGCCGATGCGATCGATGGAGGTTGGTGAGCCACTTCAGTGTTGGGGACTGGACGTCTTTGGGCCCTTACCAGTGAGTCGAACAGGAAACAGATACATTCTAGTGATGATTGACCAGTTCACTCGATGGGTGGAGACCATACCAATCAAGGACCAAACAGGCGAGACAGTGTCGCAAGTATTCGAATTCAATGTGCCTGCAAGGTATGGGATCCCACAGTGTATCATCACGGACCAAGGGCCCTGCTTCGAGTCAAGAGCGTTTAAGTCAGTGTTGGACAAGTGGGGCATCCAGAGACGGCGAACTTCACCGTACCACCCACAAACCAACGGGATGACCGAGCGGTTCAACCGAACATTGAAGACTTGGATAAACTGCACGAAGTTGGCATGGGAAGATGCTTTGCCTCAGGTTCTGATCGCGTATCGGACCAGCATGCAATCAACCACCAAGGTCGCGCCATTCGAATTACTGTTCGGCAGAGAACCACGGATTGCGCTCGATACTTGCCTACCGAACAAGGGCGAGCGGAAACATCCAGCTGAGCATCAAGAGCGACTGCGAGGGAAAGCTAGAAGCGAAACCAAAGCTCGACAAGCGCGGAATAAGCGAAATTACGACGCCAGGCATGAGGCTCACAAGTGGAGGCCATTCAGGATTGGAGAACAAGGTCAAGTTACGGAATAATGATTGGCCGGATCATGACGGGCCGGGAGCAAGCAAGTTCAGAGAACGCTGGAAATGCCCTTACCCCATTATCGACAAGAACGCGGGCAACTTCTTAATCGACTGCGGAGGAATAAAACGCTGGGTTAATGCTGCTCTCTTGCGAGCATGGTACGAGTGGAAGAAAGGTCCTCGAGGAGGGGCGCGTGTAGAGGGGCCGCTTCCAAGAATCCCTCGTAAGAGCTCTTTGGAGCTAGCTGAGAGCGGATCGAGAAGGACGGCTAGCGACGAGCCTGGGCCCGGAACTACGGAGCGGGAATATGTGGACAGCCCAATAAATCAGACATATACGCCGCTAACGCAGCCCACAGGACCGAGGCCGAGCCGATTGACACAGCCCAGAACAAGCAAATCGAGAGCTCTCGAACGACTCCTGGCCGATCCAAATCGGGTACAGAGAAGTGGGGATCGAGGCGAAAACAGGATGGCGGATCTTCCAAGTCAGAGCTCCCGAGGCGAAAGGACTGGCTCGTCTCTAACATCAGTACCGGTGTTGCGTTGTGGGACGGAAATCTAGTCGATTTTCGATGGCGCGCGCGACAACCTGATGTGCCCATTTTCGGTGCGCAATAAACGTCTACCCCCTGTCTTGTCGTTCCCGCTACAATATGAAATAAGTTGCTTACAAATGAATCCGAGATAAGTAAACGAGGTCAGAATGTATATCTACGGAAATGCCACAAACACGAAAATATTATCGAAATAAAATACAATTGGCTTAAACGACGTGTGCAAGTTTATAGAAGAGAGTGCAGGTAGAAATATAGATGAGAAAGAAAAGCATTAGGGCAACATTGAAAACCCACCACCTGAAACAAACAGACTTAGCACGCAAGCACGCGGTTAGTAAATCGAATGCAGCGTACCTACAAACGCTGCGCTGGTTCTGCCTACGTTCTCTGCAGGACCCGTCGTCCCTTCGGTAGTGGTCCTGAGTAGCGTCGCTCATGGCTCTCTAGGCCTGCCTGACTCAGGCACTCGCGACCGCATGTGCTACAGCACCATGCGCTCGATGTCGATGGAGTACAACCCATCGGTGTTTGCCGCTTCCGCACTTGCCGCTTCTTCTCCGTATGTATGAGGTCTTTATTCCGCACTTCGGCAACTGCCTTCGTGATTAGATCGCGCCATGCACGCCGATAAACCGCCTTCATTTCCCAACACCTGAAATCAAGATAAGAACGTGAGTGACTCAACTTATTCATGTCCTGGTAACGTAAGTTTAGTTTCCCCACGTGCCACTTCCCAACACTTAGCTAGCCGTATAAGAGTTGTTTCGTTATCCGCGTCGAATCCATACGGCTCACATGACCGAGCCAACTCATGTGTCTCAGCAAAAGTATGCAGTCCATGGCATACATTCCACTTCGTCGCAGTACTTCCGTGTCAGCAACTCTGCCGCCACAACCGATGCGTAGTCCGTCGCAAACACTGCTGATGGAACCGCTCGAGATATCGCACATCCCGCCGGTACATCGTCCACGTTTCGTTGCCATATGGAAGAACGGACAGCACCATGGATTTGTACACCATCAACTACATGCCAATGGTAACTGATGGTTGTTCAACACGCGATACTCAAGCTTCCCGAATATACATATATATATAGATATATATATATATATATCATGGGAATTGAAGGCGGTTGATCGGCATGCATGGCGCGATCTAATCACGAAGGCAGTTGCCGAAGTGCGGAATAAAGACCTCATACATACGGAGAAGAAGCGGCAAGTGCGGAAGCGGCAAGCACCGATGGGTTGTACTCCATCGACATCGAGCGCATGGTGCTGTAGCACATGCGGTCGCGAGTGTCTGAATCAGGCAGGCCTAGTGAGCCATGAGCGAGGCCACTCGGGACCACTACCGAAGGGACGACGGGTCCTGCAGAGAACGTAGGCAGAACCGGCGCAGCGTTTGTAGGTACGCTGCATTCGATTTACTAACCGCGTGCTTGCATGCTGAGTTTCTTTATTTCTGGTGGTGGGTTTGCAATTTTGCCTAAATGGTTTTCTTTCTCATATAAATGTCTACCTGTACTCTATTCCATTAGCTTGCACACCTCGCTTAAGCCAATTTTATTCGATTTCCGTAGCACTTTTGTGTTCGTGGCATTCCTTAAATTATACTTTCTGACCTCATAAACTTATCTAGGATTCTTTTGTAAGCAAATTATTTCATGTGCTCATTAACTTAAGGTTTACGTCACCGTTTCCTTATGCATTAATCGAGTTATTTTCTTTCTTTCTCTCTCTCTCCCTCAAATGATTGGCTGTTGTTTGATATCCCCGGTGTGGCTGCGCTTGATGTGCATGATGAGATGGTGCCTACCTGTCTATTACCCGCTACCCCTCCATACTGGCTCCAGGAGACAGTTGGTCGTTGCTGGAGGGTACAGGGTGCACGGTCCTTGTGGCCGTGTTAGGCTCGAAGAGTGGTTCCATGCACTCAGTGTGGAGCGGACTGCGGTCCAGCCACTGCCTTGTGTGCGCTTGATTCCCAAATACAGTGTACGTGTGTTTGCTGTGAAGGAGTGTGGGCCGGCTCCGTTGCTGAATTCTGGCTCCTGTCCACATGCCTCTCGCTCTTATTCCTTTGGGTTTACACTGGATATGGGGTGTGTGGTTGGAGCTGTGGGTGGTGCAGCGCAAGCCACCCATGGTCGCTCTGTAGGCGCAGACGTCCTGTGGCTTGCCACAGTGACAGGCAAATCCGAATGCGGATGCCGCCAACCATATATATATATATATATATATATATATATATATATATATATATATATATATATATCGGCGTCATTTCTCAACCAAATTTTGCGTCGAAGGAGTTCATTCACCTTGCAGCTATACCAAAATGTGAGCTGTGATTGAAACACTGACTGAATCTGTCCATCTTCATTAGCTTATGCCATTCGGTCTTCTCTTACTCGTCTGCGCTGCCCATGTTTCCCTCCTGTTAACATGTCAGGTATCACTGTGAATCTAACCGATTCTTCTTCCAACGTCTACATCACTACTTCAAAAAATGCTCTTTCGTTTTACCTCCTACTCGCTTTCGCCAGTTGGCAAATGCCAATCAGGTCCACCTCACACACAACAGTTAAATCTCCCATTCCATCTGTCTTGACCCATATGTACAGCTCCTGAATTGCAAGTACATAAATACACTAGTCTGTCAGCAACCTTTTTAGAACGCCAGGATGTATAGTAAATGATTTACCTACATCAGATCCTTTGTTTAAATGGTATGATTTCAGTTTTAATCTTTTGCTATCATTAAAATTGCTTCGCATCCTTTGCCCAAGGAAAAGAAAACTCCGTTCCGTCCGTATTAAGAAATCGTCAGGACGTTATGGTATGTTCTATGCCCAAACAAAGCTTCGAACTGAGAAAACCCTGGCGGATAAAAAAAGTTGTTCTTACTGCCTGACTTATGAAATATGGTATTAAAGTATACGAAAGAATGGTAAGCATATGGCCATGCCGATCAGGGCAGGCCTCGGAAAAGCGAGAATATAGATTATTATTATTATTATTATTATTATTATTATTATTATGCGAGTACACAGCGAAGCTCGGTATTGTAATAAATGGTCACTCCTTTTTCCGCACCTCGTTATGCCATTTCGGAGAACCGACTTACAGAGTAGCGTGATCTCAACCTCGGTATTCTCGCAGCTCAGACACGTTTCAGTGATCCACAAGTTATCTTGAACTCTGAAGTCTGCCGATGACAGAGCTCGACCGACTTACTAACGAGGCTTTATGTGCTAACACTCAAGCAGGATATTTGCTTGGTAACCAAAATTGAGCCAGCAGATGTTGAACTAATAATACAGATTGTACCGACCATTGATTAGACAGCCCCTTTTCATTGCTTGTAGAGTCGTAGGTCCTTGAAGTTCGGTCGGATTATACGACTGCTCGCGGCTGTTCGCGCACTGATAGTTCCCCGTATTTAGTCATATTTCGCCAGAAGCTGAGGTTGCCATTAGGTTAATCCCGTCATAGAGGTGTACCAGGGGAAGATTGCAAGTACCATCTTCCCCATCGAAAAACCTATTTTAAGAGTGAGCCATCGGATTTCTTTCTAAAGCTGCATTCAAGAAGTGAAACTTTCTTGATGTTTCGTTTTCTATGGTGAATTCAAGTCTTGATGACGCATTAAACGTTTAAGCAAGCATTCCGCTTGTTGGGCATCGTCCACCACCTCAAGTCTATCGTCAATTTGTGGGGCTGTCATTATCGCTACCCATCTAATATGGGCTAGACTGCTGAAAGTAGTGGAGGCCTGCATGCTTCATGCTTGTCCGCTTATGTGAGTGATGTGAACCAAATAATTTGGAGACAAGGATGCTACAGTTCGGCTGGAGCTTCTTACTTTTTCTTCGGTTGATAGGTGAAGTCTAAGTAGTCAGGTTGAATTACGAGCGTAGCCATTTTCTCCGCCGAAGGCGTGATTCTAGTAATCACTAAATGCGTGTCTATCTCAGTCCACTTAATGCAGTTCTTCCTGAGCACAAATAAACGGTTTACAAATGCAACGACTTGTCGTGTCATACAAAAGCAACATTCATCGTTTACTTTGGTGTGTTGCCCGACTTGGAAGGATTGTCCAATACAACTAGTATGGACCACTCTAATATATTTTGAATACATTATCCCCAGCTTAAGGACTACGCCGCAATTTATCTGAAGGGCATGCGCAACGCTTCATCATGTTTAAAATTTTCGGTACTTTTGTGACGATGTGCGGAGTGTGAGGGCCATCGCAGCTTCCGGGGGATACAGCTAGACAACGCGTAATGTCAGTCACAAGTTCTCATCCACCTTGCGTGGCCACACAATTGGTAATAGAGACTGATCGGCTGATCGATCGGTGGGAGCCGCATGCCTACGGAGCTGGAATACAAGCTGGAGTTGCCCGAAGCTGGATGCGAATAGTAGGCAAACAATGGAACACAAATTGGAAAGTATCTGCTTTGGAATACACGATATATAATCGAATTCGGGTATACTAGACGGCTGTCTATCGAACACAGTAACACAGTTAATTGAGTAACCCAAAGACGAAAAGTTGTACGCATAGGTTTGAGCACGAGAGCTGTGAAAATGACTAAAGCTGCTGGAGTTGTAATCCATAGGGAACAATTCCGTTCAAGGTGGCTCAGAAGATAAAGCAAATTAGTGCAAGTAGAAATGGTGTGAGCTCGATATGCTATCTGAAGATGAAGAGAAGGAGGGCATCACAAACGAGAACGAAAAGGTGATGCTGCTGTGCGCCATATATTAAAAGGTCGTATGTTGTCCCGTAGGGTTTTAAAATACCTGTGCATTATTTAAGTAAACCATATGCCAAAAGTCTCTTACATAAAACTGAATTCCTCAGCTTATAACTTGAATCAATTTTTACTGAGAACGACAACGGTCGAATTTAAAAGCCTAATTTTAGTGGGTCTCAAAGGCGGGTGTTTTTACATACGGAGAATAGTCAGCTTGCGCTGCAAAACCGACTACGATATCCACATACCTAGTATCCGATATTATTCCGAGTTTGAGGCATGTCGACCGCATGTACAACCTGCGTACTCGACACGCACTACTTCAGTTTACGCATCTATGCGTAGTACTTGGATAAACAATTGTGCTGGAAATACCCAGTGTGAGGACATGGCCGTAACTTGTTACGTGGTGGAGCTACATCTCGAGCCACAACCCCTTGGAGAGCCGCGCAGACTTCGTTACTATTCTTGTATATCAGTTGTGGAACGCTCTCCCCGAATCAGCAACATCTGCAGTTACACTAGCCAGACTTAAATGGCGATTGGATGGCGCACTCACTTAACTTTTCGTCCCACTCTTGGGAACTACTTTGTATTTATTGGTTGTATCCTATTGGAGTTGTGAAACCACGCGGACTGCAGGAGTACTTAATTACAAAGGCGAAAACTATTCTTTTGAAGTCAAAAGTACTGACTATATTTCTTCAGTGAGGCTTTTCGATAATCCATCAGACTACCAAACGGAGATTTTATAGCAGCACGTCTGCACACTATACAATCGTTATCAATTGTTCATCCGAGCTTCGTCTGCGGCTACTAGCTCCCTTCCTGAGTTATTAGTGAAGCTGGTGACGTTTGACGGTTAAGAACTCTGTCAATAGCCTTGTCGAACGCATCGCTTCTTCTGGTAACAAACATTATTCGAGCGTCAGGGGTTCAAGCACACGAAACCCGTCAGCTGTAATAAACTTTGTCACCTCGTATGAGTGATATATGGGTTTGAACAGTGAAAATCCATAGGTTGGCAAAGCTTGTGCTGTTTAGGTCAGGTAATGGAAAAAAGTAAAAACTTAAAGAAAGCATAATGAAACCTACTTCTCTACGCTCCGAGACGACTATCGTGTAGATATGATTGTTGAGAACTTGGGTCACATGAAATTCAACGGCTACGTCACCACCGGACGTAACACTTTGTCTGGTTTAGGATAAGTAATGTACTTCGTAAACCATGCTACTACATCTAGCGGTATGGTGAGTAATAGACGCTCTAAGATGTCGCTCAAATAATACTACACCACAATAGATGGTGTTCGAGCAAACCAATTCGGGAAACGTACTACTCGAAGCGGGTAAACAAATGTGTTCATTCGCAAAGTGCACGAAAGGAAACTTCAAGTTGAACGTAGCGAGTATTTGCAGCATAATTGTTTATACGACGGGAACAGACAAGTGGTACACTTATCCGGGCTACACCACTTAGTACGAACATCAGTGAAGTGACCTACCTGACTAGCGGTAAGGAAAGTCGCAAGTAAAGACAGTGAGATACCGCCAAAACGACAGCAGTGCTGCGTATGTTTTGAGCTAAACTAGAACTATAACATTATACCCAAGCACAGAGCCAAGTCCCATACGCCACTGTGCTTTATAGATTTGTGCTGGTTAGCTGTTGTTGTTTGCCCTCAAAACCACTCAGAGTAAACCGGTGAATGGTTTGAAGGTGCACGAACATCCGCAATATTCTGCCCATTGGATGCCGAGAAGAAAATCGTGACCCATATTCCACAAAACGCAGCAGCGAAGGACGAAAAAGTACTGGGTAAAACCAAGTTTGGAGGATACCCCAGAGCAATAGCAGGGCGAGCTATCCCCAACAGTGTAGGAGCATAGAATGTGCTCAATGGTTGTGTTCTGATCACTATGGTCGAGACGTCTTATCCTGATTAACCTTTTAGAAACCGGCCGCTCCCATTGGCTGAACAAGAAGGAATTGCTTCGGTTGTCCGTTTAATCGCCGCAAACTACAGGACATACAATGTATCCATACCAATAGCTCACAAGCTACATGGCTCAAGCACAATCCGGAAAAGCACCAGCCCTATTGGGGCTCTTACGTCGTGCGCATTCCGTTGATCGCCTATTGGGAATCGAAGCCATGACCGCTAGGAGCTGTGACCAATTAGCCAGCAGCTTCAGCCGTTGAGCCATGGGGGACGGTGGCTGGGCTACACAATTCGCAAGCGAACTGGGATAGAAAACGACCCATATTCCACTGCCACACTGGTTAGTACTTTTGCAGATGCCAGTGGCTAGCTTCTGTGGTCGTGACTTCCTCCCACTAGACGCTATGTTATAAGTAATATAAAATGTAGCGGTTCCTAGTTGCACATGCTATGTAGCCCAGCCACTGTCCCCATGACTCAGTGGCTTAAGCTGCTGTCTAGTTGGCGTCAGCCTCTAACGGTGGTGGGTCCGATCCCCAGTAGGGGAACGAAGGAATGCGCACAGCTGATAAGCCTCATTCCGGCGAAACACGTCTGGTGTTTTCCCGGATGGTGGTTGATCTATGTAGCTTATGACCTGCCGGGACAAATACATTGAACCAAGAACTAAAATCCTCGCACTCATTAATTATACAAAACATTTACACGATGAAAACTACCGGTGTTTAGACGATCCTGGTAACCTTCCTGAATATTCTCTGCTCTTTTAAATTAATTACGCACAGATAACAGTATTAGATGGTCCGAGAACATTCCTTAACCTGTCGCGGTGGTTATTCCACTGGAGTTCTGGAAAATCTTGGATACTGCTCTAGGTACGATCCAAGGATCCATACATTATGAGTTGCCCCTCCTAACTGTTTAAAAGGACATCGTTTCCTTATTCAAATAAGGGTCATCCGACCGCTTACTTTTTCTCACCAATCGGGGTAACCACTTCATCAATTAGGAGTAGGTAGCCTTGTTGGTGTGTACTGAGCTTTATATTATTCCGCCCATTCGCTCTACAGACTGCGAAGCAGTGATTGCTGATAACATTTGCAATTGTACTCAGCCGTTTGGCGGACCAATGAGTGTTTTAGTATGAAACCCGAAGTACTGTTGGTTTGACATACTGCGTGATTGCTCAACTAGGTTGGCCTTGGTGGCAGATGCATTACTTGTCATAGTGGTAATACACACATAGTTGGTCACCATCATTCATGGCCGCGTGCAATAGGGCCACAGCAGACCACAATGGGACCTGGAAATCGCACTCTTGAACAGTACCTACACGCAGCCGCAGCATGGACTAGACTGTGGATTCGAATGCCCCAGGTCGAACCAGTAAACAGAAAAACTTTTAGACCCTATGGTTTTGGTTTCAGACTGTCCAAACGAGGGTGTGTTCAAAACTCGAATAAAGCCATTCGTTCAGTGCGTAACTAAAGAATATCTTCTCCGACTGCCGTACGGCCGCACTTTGTCTCGACTCACGCTTCACTCGCTGTGGTCATTCCAGTTCTCCACACACATTCTTGTGCGTGTGTTGGTCCGAACCAGTTTGACGAGCGCTACTCAGTTCCTTCCTTCTCTTGGATCTAACTTGGGTGGAGCATACTGTTACTCCCGTTTTCAGTTTCGGCACATTCTTCGTCGAATTCTGCTTGTGAAATCACATCACTCCCGAGCTTTCCGATGATAATTTTGGACGTAGTCGGTAGAAGAAGTTGAGGACTCTCAAACGATCCAGAAACCTTCCCTACAGGCGCAGCATAAGAACGCTACGAGGCATTTTAGCTCATTCACCTACTAAACATCGCGTCCGAGACACTTAGGATAATTTGCCAACGTCCCGCGCGCGTCGTCGTGTAATGCGACCCCATCAGTACACGCTGCGTCTTCGTGTACTTGTGTGCGCACCGCTGAATCCCACTATCTGCGCACGGCTGCAAGAGTGAGACATTGAGACGGCCACTGTCTCGGCAGGCTGACCTTGACGTCGGATCAATCCACTCAGGTTCCTGGGTAGGACTAACCATCACACGCTCACGTGCCCTGATGAGTGCAAAGGATTAAGCCGCGGTGCCTAAAGGCGCCTATGGAACGTGGAACAAGATGGTCAAAATAGGAATTTTCTGTGGAAACTGTCAAACCTATTTCCACGAGAAATGCGGGGAAATCACATCGAGCGAGTGCAGGCTGATTAGCAGCAGGTCTAACTCATTTTGGTTCTGTGCGAAGGGTACTACTGTCCCACTAGTTAAAATCGTAATTGTACGGTCCCAGAAGCATGAAAGAGTTACAAATGTAGTTGAGAATATGCTGGGTACCAAAAGAGCTTCGGTAGGAACAAGCATAGCAGAATGTCTGACACAGGCCCCGCCGCCTAATTCCACTGTAAACCTAGTCAACAATACCGAATGCTACATTAATAAAGCTGCACCTGCAAACACTGCCAAGAATCCAAATCGCCCAAGCGTTCCCGAACGCTTAACCCCCAGCCCATATACAACAATTTCCTCCAAATCCACTTCCTCCCACCTGACACCGTCGAAACTCAGCAAACATGCAAGTTCCAGTGAAAGCTGCAACAACGTGCATTCCAAACTCAGATGCTGCTGTTTCCCTAATCACACCTATAACTAATGTGAGAGGCACCGTTTCAAGGATGCGCAACAAATCGCTGGGTCTCCCAACTACGGTCCACGCTCCCAAGAAAGTCACTCAGAAAACACTGGATGCCCCATACATAATATGTACCAATGTTTCTCAGTCAACATCGAATTCTTTGAATGGGGAACAGGTGGATGACCTGAACCAATGGAATGCTACAAGTAACCTCCTCGGTATTACGACAAACCCTCCAACTTGACGACAATCACAAGCCCTTCGAATTAACGCATTATGGTGAAGCCAGGCTTCTTCTGTTTATGCTAAACTCTGTCGAGGAGGTGGAAGCGGCGTTGCTATCGACTGCTCGTTTCCAGAAAGAAATCGGTCTGCTCCGTATCTTTCCAGACGTTCACTGAAGCGAGCGCAAGAGAGCGAGGCAGAGATTAAAAGAGTTACGTCTAAACGCTACGGCCAGGACCGTTTTTGTCCATTGCGTCCCTCAGTCTTGCCAGCACGAAGAATTTGAAGTAAAAGCACACGACCAGGAGCAGTGGCGCTATATTCGTGAGACACCAGCGGTTGACCATACAACGGTCGGCACAACCTATCATCCTAGCCACAAGTGCCTCGGATCGTTGCTGAGAACCGAAACACTTTCCTGCATGTACACAAATGCCCAACACCTCCTCAGCGAAATTGCCAAGCTTCCGTTGCGCCAGGCAACAAACACTCAGGATCGCATCTCCATAACCGTGACTTGGTTGCACTTAGGGATTACGGATGCCGAGATCGCGTTTTAGGGTATATGTCTGTTCTGACACGATCGTCCCAGTAGGGGAGGTGCTGCTATCCTAT
>OX104063.1:231698492-231724247 GCA_944474145.2 Dicrocoelium dendriticum
TGAAGTGCTCACCAACCTCCATCGATCGCATCGGCGGTCTCGGGGACTCCATCTCCAGACTCGTTTGGCAGTTTGGGCACTCCCGAAGGTATGCCGCGACGTCCTTCCTCATGGTTGGCCAAAACACTCGCCTCCGCAGCAATTCAAAAGACCCGCTCGAATCCCATTGGGCGCCATCATGAGTTATGCGCATCACACGTTCTCGCTGATTTGGTGGAACAAAAAGCACTTTCCGTCCGTCTATCGCCACCACCACGTTATCGTTTTCGACCTTCAACCTGTCCCAAATCTTGAGGAGTTCCTCCACCTCCTCCGATGTAGCCTCCGGTTTGGTGCCAGCCCGTAAGTGAGAGCACAACACATTCACGAATTCATCTGTCCTTTGATCTCCCAGCAGGTTCCCCTCCCCCATCGCGATCGCACGCACCGGTATGGCATTGTCTGGCATGATGTCGTCCAAACACGGGCGTGACAACATATCTGGCCATACATTTTGCGTTCCATCCACGTGCTCAATGGTGAAGTTGAATTCCTGCAATCGGTATGCCCATCGCGCAAGCCGTCCCCGCGGGTCTTTCGCCGTCATCAACCACGAGAGCGGTTTGTGGTCAGTGACGACCCGGAATTCATTCGCCAGTAAGTAATTTCGCCACTTCTCTAACGCCCACACGATGGCCAAGCATTCTTTCTCCGTTGTTGAATACTTCTGTTCCGCCCCCGTCAGCACTCTGCTCGCGTACTCCACCACCCCAGCCGGTTGAGACAAAACCGCACCGATGACCACGTTGCTTGCGTCGACAGCCACAGTGAACCTCTCACCAGGATTGGGTAGCCGTAGACATGTCGGGGCTTCTGCTACGCCTGCCTTTAGATGGTCAAAGGCCTGATCCGCTTCAGCTGTTCACACGAATGGCACGTCCTTGCGAAGCAGCTTTAACAACGGGCTGACCTTCTCTGCGAACTGGGGCACAAACTTTGAAGCATATGCCACCACTCCCAAGAACGAACGGAGCTGACGCTTGGATTTTGGTTTTGCGAAGCACTTGATCGTCTCGCGTTTCTCCGGAAGTGGATGGACTTGACCATTGCCCACGATGTGACCCAAGCATACAATTGACTTTTGGGCAATCTGCGACTTTTTACGACTGAGTTCCAGACCAGCTTCATCTAGCCTCTGCAGTACGGCTCCAAGTCTGGTCACATGTTCCTGTTCCGTATCAGAGAAGACGATGATGTCATCACCGTACACAACCACGCCTTGCAGGTTCGCGAGGACCATCAGCAACAAACGCCTGAATGTAGCCGGGGCGTTGCACAATCCAAACGGCATTCTCAAAAACTCATACTGCTGGCCATTGACACTGAAAGCCGTCTTGTGGCGATCTTCTTCTGCGATCGGCAGTTGCCAATATCCCGAGCGGAGATCAAACAGAGATATCTGCTTCGCACTGTGAAGGCTTGAAAAAATTTCTTCCATCTGAGGCATCGGGAATGCATCCTTCACCGTCACCCTGTTTAGTTCTCTGAAATCGATGCAAAATCGATAGGTTCCGTCGGCCTTCTTCGTCAATAGCACGGGTGATGAATACGGGCTGTGCGTTCGCCTGATGATTCCTTTCGATTCCATCTCGGTTACCTGCTTCTGTATCTCAACCAGGGTGTTCTGTGGAATTCGTCTGAAGTTTGGCTTACATTGTCCTCCTGGGATCAATGGTATTCGATGTTCAACCCAATTGCAAAATCCGTAATCATCTTCCGCGTCTGTGAATAAGTGGGCATACCTGCTCAGTACGTTGCGTATTGCACGGTTCTGACACTCAGGCACGGCTTTGAGTGCACCAATCCGGTCGGTTCTCTCCTTGTTTATCTCGATCGTATCGTTAGCCACGATCACCACATCGTTTCTCAGGTCAATTGTGACACCGAGCAGTTTCAGGATGTCGGTTCCGATGATGGTTTCGGTCGTCTCCTTCACGATGAACATGTCATGGCGGATGAGCGTTTCTCCTATCTTGATTCGTAATCCCTGCGTGCCCTTCACTTTCAAAGAATGCCCGCCGACCGTCTGCATCGTGATTGAAGATGGGTTTACAGGAACCCCGTTGAACTTCTTTGTAATTGACACTGCCGCTCCTGTGTCTACTATGGCTCGGACAGACACACCTTCTATAGTTACCTGGAGGACTGGTACTCGCCACCGACTCGGCATGGATAGAGAGAAACAATGGGGCACATTGACGTTAGTGCAGAATCTCGCCACATGACCATTCTGGTTGCATCGGAAACAGCGGCGACCGTTCCGGATTACCCGTACATTGCGTTGTGAAGTGGTGCTTGAAGACTCTATCGACAACAGCTGCTCAACCACTTCGGATAAGCGATTTACTTTCTGTTCCAACTCAGCATGCTGGATGCTTCTCACTGTCACTCGTTCCGACAAATTCTGGGCGACCGTCACCAAATCCAACGCTTTGCTGTCTCCCACCAGCGACGCCAATTTCACTTGATCATGGAGTGGACCGGGCAGACTTCGGATAAACGGCTGTTTCAGTAGGCGCTTTCTTGCTTTGCCCTATAACTCGGGGATCCCAATCGTTAGATGTCTGTCCAGCTGCTGGAAAAACACCATCAAATCCTCCTGTTCGTCCCATCTGGCTGCGTGAAATCGTTGCAGTGCTCGTTCTCTCTCCAGATCCTTCCCAAATTCTGCACACAAGGCAGCCTTCATCTCAGCGAACGAACAGCCGGGTTTGGCCTTCCGAGTGAGCAGATACACCGCCTTGGCTCGTCCACTCAACCGTGTGCCCAAAGCAATTAGCATATTTGTATCCCCCCTCACCCCCGTGCAAGCCGCAATTCCGTCGAACTCATCAAGCCACGCCTCCACGTCACCGGCCGCAAATTGCTCAAACTGGGTCAACTCCATCGCGATTGGTCACGGCACCAGTGTAGCGACAAGACAGGGGGGGGGGGGTAGACGTTTATTGCACACCGAAAATGGGCACATGAGGGTCTCGCGCGCGCCTTCGAATATCGACTAGATTTTCGTCCCACACCGCAACACAGGTACGGATGTTAGAGACGAGCCAGTCCTTTCGCCTCGGGAGCTCTGACTTGGAAGATCCGCCTTCCTGTTTTCGCTTCGATCTCCGCTTCTCTGCACCCGATTTGGATCGGCCAGGAGTCGTTCGAGAGCTCTCGACTTGCTTGTTCTGGGCTGTGTCAATCGGCTCGGCCTCGGTCCTGTGGGCTGCGCTAGCGGCGTATTTGTCTGATTTATTGCACTGTTCACATATTCCCGCTCCGTAGTTCCGGGCCCAGGCTCGTCGCTAGCCGTCTTTCGCGATCCGCTCTCAGCTAGCTCCGAATAGCTCCCCAGAGCCATTCTTGGAAGCGGCCCCTCTACAATATGTGCAAGGCCCAACTGAAAGGAATGCCTCTTTTGCCAAAGTGGGTTGTTGGAAGCTAACTTTCAGTCTACAAGCGCGTTGCCAATAACTCTTTTGTCATTAGCTGGGATAATAATAATAATAGTAATGAGCTGCTATTGAACACTCCTTGCTCGGTACAGTTAGGCCAGTTTAAGTGCCATGACGACTCTACCGCAGTAGCCCGGTACTGATGCCCTGCTGTCTTGATTTTGCACGCCTGTCTTCATTCTAACCAGCCCGAAACACGGTATGTATGAATCGGTCAACTTGCCCTGTGGCGTGCCGTAGGTTGATTTCAACTCAACGATCCGCGCCCAACCAGTGTTTGCACGAGTGACGAGACTGACACGTACACTTGTACCCGAATGCAGGCATACGGCCATCACCCCGGTCGTTCACACCCATGTGAATGGGTGAGATACGTTTTGGGAGAGACCAACATCTACTATTGGACCGTCGGTAATTTAGTGCGCTCTCCTTCCACCAGTAGGCTTGATCCGTTGTCCCCGAGTGACAGAGTAATAAAGGATTAATTATCTGCAACTTATTGTAAATTCAATATTTTGGCTGGTTTTTAATAATGTGTCCATAATTCAGTGGATGTCGATGTGCGCATGGCTTTCTCCAAAACGCATGTGTTTGTGACGGTATAACCCAGTGTGTGTTTTACTTGTGGTGTGGACAATTTAGTCCTTCTCCAGTTCGATCTGCTTTTGTGCCTCACTCTCTTTTTGTTGTTGAACTTTTCGGCAGAATATAGGGAAGCCCAGATGTATTCAATATTTTGCATTGGGTACTGGTGGTGTTGCCGCGGCTGTCTGAACCTATCCTTGGGGTTTTTGCGTATTCTTATGTTACTATTGTTCTTCATTACCTGCTTTCAAACTGCTGCGTAATCAGAACACTGGACGCTTTAACTCTGCCTTTTTGCTGTATTTGGCGGAGCTCACTATCAAACTTGTCCCGAAGAATATGCCATACATTACGTGTTCTTCAGCATCACTGCCTTTGGTTTCGGTGTCAAATTTGCCGCTTAATGCGTTAACAACCGTGACTCAGTTTGTTAAGCAAGCTTTTGTATTTTGCGAAATCCTGAATTTACGACCATCTTCCACAGTTTTAACGCTTAAATGGTTGGTCGATAGACTTTTAATCCCATCGTGTCTAAGTATGTTAAGACCCGGTCCATAGGAACGTTTTATCGGATGTGATCCTTCGAGTTGCGGTAGGATATGCTTTCAAAGAAGAGTTCCCAATGCAATCACCAACTGTCCACTCTAATATTACTTATGTATTTGCGGTAGGGTATCAGGTCGTATCAACGCAACAGCGGAGGCGACAGCCGTTTCGAAAGCTACTTAGTTAGACCTAACAAATGATTTCTCCGCTGTGGTATTGTGAGTAAAGCTATTATGGTGTTTATCCACTTCTGGTTTGACTCTTCGGTGATCTGATTTGTAGTTTTGATGCTTCCGTTTGAATAGGAAGTTCGTTTAGGAAGACACCTTGTTGTAACTTTTACTGTGTAGTAAAAAGGCAGAAGTGACGCTGCTTGAGAACGTTTACTCGCACAAGTGAAGTTAAAACCAACTGTCAGAAAATACGTTTACCACACACTTGGTCGAAACCAATCGATTCTCACGTACCATGTGATTGGCTGAATAATTAACCTAACATACAATAAGCTCGATGGAAAGCGATCGATTTTCACATGCTGTCTGCGTGGCTGACTTACCTTATCTCTCAAACACATACATTCTGGATGTGTCTTCTTGTTACACAAATAACTGCATATCGAATGAAGATGCTGACACCCAGCTGGGGTTGAATGCTGGTCACCACAGCGATAACAACGGAATTCTGCACGTTGCACTGAGTGAGACTATGTGTGACCGAGCTATTTGAGAGACTTTCTGTAAATCTAGCGAAATTCTCTAACTGGGCTTAGAGAATGACGTTGCCTCCTGAATGAGAATGGCACGTTGTCATACTATACCCCAGGCACTTCCCTAGTCAGGGTGGTTTCGTCATTTGGTAACAGGCGCTCTCATACCTCCTCGTCTGTTTAACAACAATGCGACTTGGCGGATGTGACTCGCCACTCAAAAAGTCACCGCCCGTAACACATTGGCAAGTTGATTGACACCACATTTACAAGTTCTGTGCATATATCGGCTCTCGCATGAACACACCTACATATCTGACTAGTGACATATCACTATTCTTAAGTATTTTCCACCCGTTTCCTCATACTTCACTCACTGACCTATATTGCTTACGGGACCTCATCGGACTACTTCCTCATCAACATACCATATAAGTGATCTGATCACTATTTTTACCTCTCGCATTTTGTGTACATAGACTACATACAACCTTTCGGCTCTATGGGCACACACTACTGTCTCCAACTTTACTACTCCCACTGTTGGTGTTGCTTATTCCGTTATCATGTACAATAATGCAATATGCTGATCATGCCCAAAAGGCGTGTCTCGCTTTGTCGAGAATAAAATATTTATTTATTTATTTATTTACTAATATTTAGCGCCTGTAACAGCATTGCTTCTTCGAAGTGGACTTGTCTGTTATGGTTATAGGCAGTCAGGTAGCGCGATCAGAAGTTGAGAAATAAACTGACTTACAGTTTCGTTCTGCTGTTGCCACATGGTGTTAAATTTGTAACGTGCTGTAAATACATGAGATTTTTCATCCCACAGTCGATCAAGTGAGTAGCAAACAGCCTGTAAGTATATTTTCGTATGTAGTTATAGACTAAGAAATGTCGCTGCCCCTCGTTGCCCAAGTGGCGACCTAGTAGTTCGAGTTTTTATACCTCATCGTATCGTTACCACCAAAGAGAACAATAGATTCACGTACCTAATAAATGTAGTTCCTTAGTACACCTATTGTTGCCTAGTGGGCCTTTACATAGCGCATAGCAGCGGTACGCTACGTAACAAAGCACTGAAGAGGTTATCTAGGTTGGTGGTTAAACGTTTGCAACGAAGCTGCCAAGCTCAGCTAACAGTTCAACCGCCATCTAAGCAACCTGAGTTGTCAGTGTTCGTTTCTAGTGTCAGAGCTGTTACACGCCATAACGGGATGCAAAGCTTAACAGTGCAAGTTCATCGAGCAGACGGTCAATCGACAGTGGAGGTTGCTTCGCCGACCAAAGTTGGCGAGTGCCTCAGTTTTAGGACAACAACGTGTATGCGAACCACATCGCTTGTTGCCTCGCTAAATGTTGCTCGACGTAGGCTGGCCTCCTCTAATTTGTCTCATGTGGGCCAGCCCAGCGACGCGACGGCAGCTGCGGATCAGTGTGACTTTAATACGGTTTGGTGGAACCGTTGGGCCTGTCTACTGTCTTACACAGCAGACGAGCATTGGCACTCAGGCCATCTTGCGATCGATACACTCCGGAACCACAAGTCTGTGTGACTCTCAGCGGGCGGGTTCTTTGATTTTCGTGGGGAACAGGGGACCACGGTAGCATTGGAAGCGAGAACATTGCGTAGGATTTTAGGTAGGCTGTTATGCAGCTGGGAACTTGGGTGATTCTTGAGGAAGATAAATTTCGATATGTGTCGAGCTTCGTGTGTAAATGCCTTCCAAAGATCAAGTCCATGGTCATTTCCCGCGTGGCTTTATGTTCACAGGTTCCTAATGAAAGCAACGCAGTTACGACTGCTTCTTCCCAACACCCCTCCTAATTGGAGGGCCTGTGCAGATTTCTTGAGAATCCAACGCGGTCGCTCCACCGTACTATTAGCCGCAGGATTATAGGATGTATTCCAAAACGTTATTATATAAAGGCATTGGAGCAAAGTTATGAAATCGCAGCAAAAGTTGTGGACTGTATATTTTGTGATTATTTCCTGTTGCAATCCAGCGCATACTTACAGAAGAGGTCATCTGGTCATGCACATGAACCTCGGGCTATCTACCGTAAAAACATGTAACAATAAGCGTTATTCTTTTCCTTAAGAATTGTAGCGTAAAGGTCCGTAAAATCAGTAACAATTTCTGCACACGATTGGGTATCGGCCGAACCGTGCTCCCAACCTGTGGGGTGGATTTGTCAGCCAACCGGTAAGCTGCACGGTTTCCCACAAATAATTCGCTGTTGGGTATCATTTTTGGTCAGAAAAATAGTGTTGGACTAATTTTATTCCTAACATTGTTCTGGTGTCCCTTTTGAGCGCGGGAAAGTATTCTCCTACTCTTACGTAATGGGGTTGTAAGTACTGAACTCTGCATTAGACAACTATCGACGACCGCAAGTTCCTTTCCAATTTCATAATACAGAAAGAACGCACCTGGCAATTTGCCGTTTTTCGGCCATCCTCTGAACACAAATGTCAAGTTCCCGCGGTGTCACTTGTCTGGCGTTCCCAGTTTGTACCCCATTGATTCTCAGAACAAATAAACCGGTTCCAAGAGTAAACACCATTCCTACCGCTCTGAGTGTCTCATTTTTATCTTCCAGATTCAAGAGTAAGAAATAGAATCCATTAGCTGTCTGATTTTGCTACGTTGGGCGGTAAACGATATGGAATTCGTGTCTAAGAGTATACTAATGACTGATTCGCGATAGGCAGGATCCGTTAGACCCATTGCACATAAAGGTGGTGACTGTAAGTTGATCAATTCGTAGAGTGAAGCTTTGACCGAAGCAAAATGATGTCATTTCCGCAGGTCCATACACAAATGAGATCCCCTTTTCGGCGAAGTAATGTCGCTCGTCAATTGTTAAGTTCCACAAGGCATAAACAATAAGTTTGGTTTCACTGATTGGGGCTATGAAAGAACAGCAGCTAGGCCAACTACCGAAGCACCTGCTAACACTAAGAGTGACACGATTCGTCAGAGAGTAATGAGTAGGTTAGAGGAGGTCTTTCTTTTCAGTCCGTTAGTGGTAGTTTGCTTTTTACTTCGCCAAATAACCATTTCCTCTTCCGTTATCTTTTGCAACGGATCTGCTACGGTCTACAAAACGTTGGACATAGCGAGAATTGTAAGATCACATGAGCGCAGAGTGCTTCAATTATTTTCAATTATTAAGTCCAATGGGACAGTGACGTATTACAGGTAAAAGTGTACTGCTTAATAATCCCCGTGAAAATAAACTTGCATGATAAACTGACAGCGTTTCGGTAGACATTATTGTGATCGCAGTTAGACATGCGTAAGTGAGCCGAGATGTTCACGTGATATTAAGTATAAATCCACTGGTTGGAAATTTGAACACAGACCGTTTGGTTGCTTTATGTAGCCCACTGGCTAACGCAAGTTATAATTCGAAATATGAAGGGGACAATGCTTCATAAAGTCATTTCTCAAATATTGTTAGGTTGGCTGTAGCAGTGACATAATTCGGCTGACATACGCTGGGAGAAAAGTTTCTACGACATTTCAGCAGGCTATGCTGTATTATCAGCTTCAAGGCATGACCTCTTAGGTTAGTGTTGTGATCCAGTTCCAGCAGTGGACAGCAAACCTGGTTTGGCTACTACAGAATCTGGCAGCCCTTTGCGAGGTCTACTTGCAACTGCCGATCTCGGCTACTGTAAATACCTAGGGACTTCAATCTGAGCTGGGGGGGGGGCAGATGGAAGAGGCCCATAACTTTATTGGTTGCCTTTTCATCGATGATTCTCGACAGCAGCGGGATATTACCCTTGTGACAGGTGTTATGCTTTGGCGGCACGTGCCGTCGCACGTAGGTATTAAGTATTTGAAGGGTCAAACTAACTGGACGCTCTGTGTAGATGGCCGAAATGTTAACTACCAGTTCTCGACGTCTTCTCTGCTTGTTTCATGCAGCCGATAACGTTCTGTACCAGTGTCCCCAAGCTACGCTCCTGATAGCTCTTCTGTTAAGTGTGGTTGCATGGAGCATCTTAAGTGCTGGATTCAGAAATAATGCCCTGTTGTTTTTTAGGTGTCGCAAAGAAGTAAAAGCATGTATCCCCATTGATGTTCCCACGAATTAGTAACTGAAGTAAAGAAAATGACCTGTGGAGCAAGGCTGCGTGATGTTGATAGGCCTTAGTGTGCAGCTTTTCAGTTAGTGCACCGACTGGGTACTAGATGTACCGTTTGTATGGTAGCCAACACAGCAGGTGAAAGTGTCATCTGACTAAGGACAATATTCTGCTAATGCTTGTGTACAAGGTGATATTACTACATGGTTTACGAGCTGAGGACGCAAGTGGATCATATTGCACTTCGCTGTGTTGAACCTGGAGTAGGTTCCTTGTTGACAATTAATGAACACAATCCAGATCACGTCGGAGGAAACAGTTATCTTCCTTGCCAATAATCACCCGCCATAACTTGACATCTTCGGCGAAAAGCAGGAAAAAGAAAATAAATAAGTAAATAGTATATTCCTCGCTGATTCGAGATGCAGTCCAACTATGTGGTCTGATCAATGGGTACAACAGGATCGCGAAAAATTAAGCAATTTGTTCACGGTTTTTGCAATTGATCCAAAACTGGTATTAAAGTAATTGGCAGGAGTAAGTTATTAAAAAAATTAAAACACCAGGAACAATAACATATTCAGATTTAAACAGCTATCCATTTAAAGTAATACGGCTACTCGTGGAACCATCCCCAGGGAACCTGCTTCCATGCAAGGTATTCCCTCAAAAGGTTTCGCTCGCATTTTCATGCAATACCTGGCCGCGTGCCGGTGTGGCATAGTAGCATATGAGCCATCACCTGTTAATCATATGTTCTGTTCTATTTAGGACTGCTTTTATACGTGTATTATGAGTCATGAAGCCTCAGCCCAGTCCGTCATGCGGATCATTCAATTATGGCACCATTTATACGCCAGTCAGTTGGTGGTAATTTGCCTTGCATAGGTAGTCTTTTATAATCCGGAAGCTATAATCCGTCACCACAGGAGATCAGCCTAGTCGTGGCTAACAATGAAATAAGGAAGATTGTAGAAAAGAACAAGTTTGTGAAAGAGGTACTATATCGTTAATGTAAAAAATAAGCAGGTATGTTTTTTTTTACATCGGCGTAGAAATGGATCGAGCCGATCTTACGATCAAATTGTGTGGTGTGACAGCCGGAGACAGCCAACTGTACGAGTTGTCCATAGGCAAAAGTCGCGTAGGGAATCAGTTATTGCCATCACTAAATTCAAGTTTATGTTTCTGGACTGTTAACTTAAGAAAAGAAGGGGGAATGATTAGCACTGCAGAACAAATGTAGCGAAGAGAATCGCAGAACAATATTACGAATTAATCAATTTGTGGGGAAAATTACGAAAATAGTTCTTGACATCACACCAGTAAATAATTTTGCTCTCGGTTTTAAACAGAAGACAGTTGGTATGAATTAAGTTTGAAAGGAGTAAAACCGCATAGGAGGAAGCATTAAAGAATAGCATAAGAAGCGGTTTGTAGCAGCTCATCCTAGCTGATCAAGTTTTTTCTGGTGCAGTAGAGTTGATGTTCTCCGGAATTATACATGATCCGGCCCTTCTTCACACAGCTTTTCATCATCAAGTTGAATTTTTAAGATCCTTTTCACTCTGTCCGTTGACAGATAAGCCTTTATCATTTTATTGAACATGCAAAAATGTTCAATACATCCAATCTGTTTTGGCAGCTTATTCCATATGGAGCCATACCTAAGAAGATAGAAGTTTCTCCTTAGGGTGGTCTTGATTTTAGGTAAATGGAATATGCATACACTATCTCGCAGTTCATAACTGGTATTTTCCGGAAAGTGCAATTGATAGGTTCCAGCATATGCTTTCCGCCATGCGAGTTTGTGGAAGAAGCACAGATCTAATTGCATTCTTCGTGACCACAGAGGTTCAAGATTCAACTGCTTGCACCTATCACGGTATGAAAGAGTGGTTGAATGGCCAAATATGCGCTTCGTAAAAGCGCGTTGGACGTTTTCAATGGCTCTCAAGTCACCCTTTCGCAACTTACTAAACGTAACACAGCAATATTTAAGCAAAGGTCAGATACCGATTTTGAAAGCAATTAGTCTGGTTTCTTTCAAGGTTAGCAGGTGGCATATGAGCCCGACCGACTGCTTAGCTTTTTTCACGATATGATTTGTATGTTCGCTAAAGTTTAACGAACTAGAATATAGAAGAGATAACTCTTTCCAGGTCATTTATAAACACCAAGAATAAAAGCAGTTCCAGCATCGAGACCTGTGGAGCAACGTATTCCATCTAAATCTTGTTGGAGAGTGATCCCCCAACGCGCCCTTGAAGCTTCCGTTGATGAAACTTTTGGCAATCTACGGGCGAATAGGACCGCAACTCTATAGCTCTGTAACTTGTAAGGTAGGATGCTGTGCTCCAGGTGGTTGAAAGTCATAGAGAAGTCCACATAATTGGCGTCGATTCCGGCCCCGCCATAGGCCACTTCAGTCCAACTACTTTACGCCATCAGCAGCTTAGTAGGGTATGACCGGTGATGAGGTTGAATTCTTCTAGGTCATCCACTAAGGCCTCAACGACGATCGCTTCCATCACCTTCGAGCGCGAAAAGAGGATAGTCACTGTGTGGTAGTTCATATTTTCCGGACGGGTACCGTCTTCAAGATTGGGGTACTAAGCCATGCTTCCACATGGTGGGAAGTTGTTGTTCATCTAAGTATCTGAAGGGGCGAGTGACAAGTGCTTAGCTACCTTAGTAGCCGTAGCCTTCCGTGCGTTCAGATCAATGTTTTCGGCTCCCAGCGAGCTATGATTATGCAATGAGAGCAACTTCATGAGCACAGTCGTTGGGCTAAAAAGTGAATGTGTAAACCAGGGAGTTAGTAAACTGGATGATGGTATGTCACAGGGACAGGCTGCTGTAACAAGGCACTGGATGCCTTCTCGGCTCTGTGTACCCTACGGTCAGTTGTGGTAAACGGATGGACGCCACACTTTACGTTACGTAGATAATGACACGCCAGTGCAGTAATTTGTTGTTTTCCAGAGAAATTTTTGGCTAGGCACGGAAAAGTGTGGGACAATGACTGCGGTGCGTGAGAAACTTACTTCAAATCTGTGTCGGGGTTAGCCTTGTAGACATGCCGTACATGTTCGAGTCATGTTTCTGAGAATTGACGGCAATTTTGTGGGACGAAGGGGCTTTGTTTCTGATGCTCTGTTGGCCATGTCAGTAAATCTTTCAAAGAATTCTGTGCAGACATTTTCACGGGGATTATTGCTCGGGAACACCAAGATGATGCTTTGACGAATACTTTCAGAGCCAGGTAAACTGTTGCGATGGTTACTCGGCATAGTTAACATATTCATAGGTTATGACTACATGGTCGCTGAGAGCTAATGAACTCACCATCAACTGATTGTCGTCTATGTGCTCTGTCTGTGAGTTCAAGGTTCAATACGGACGGTTTATTTGCTGTCCATAACTTAGTTGAAGTGGTGACATGACTATGTAAGGCAATATGCGCAATAAATGCATGCAAATCTGCTTGGAAATGTTTACTATAGGATGCCACTAACTCCAGACCGTGTACATGGAATTCACCGGCGATGTATATGTGGCTGTTCTTAGGGCGCATTATTCTGTTCAGGGCGCGTATCAAGCGGGAATCCATTTCCGGAGTGGATGTTGGTGGGCGGTAAACGATAGTTGCGAGACGTGCACTATTTTGTCTGTCGGAGACTTCCCCAGAGTGTGCTCTGTACATTTTTCCGAATCACCAATCAATGCACATTGCAGGCTACTGCGTAAGTACAGAAAAACCCCACCTCCCCTGCTGGTACTGTAGCTTCAGATGAGTGACCTTCCTGCTATGTTAACCTCACATCAGCGACTTCGCGCGGCCATCTTTCAGTAATGAAAATTAGGCCATAAAGATTTGCAACCCGACGTACTTGAAGTTCAGTAAGTTAGCTGAGGAGCTCTTGGGCTTTCGTGCTTCGACATGAATACTTCTCGGATTTCAGCAATGTTCCACTGTGTACTTCATACTTGAACTTCCGATGACTACAGAGTGGCCGAGTAATTGGCGACTGGTTTGGTGTTAGACTCGTCGGCTTCGTAACTGGTCTTAAATCTAATCTCCAATCTATAGCGCAAGAAATCTTGTCACTCACTTGCTTACCGCGTTGTATGAGCTCATCAGACACACTGCTGGTGAGCTGTTCTTTTAGAATTCGCATCGCGTTTGGTACTTTGAGTGAAAAGTCATCGCTAGCTGCCTTCAAGCGAAATTCAAATGACAGCCTGCCACGAAACATACGCCAGTTTTTCAGTATCCGTGCTGTCAGTTTATTTAACTTAGGAGTATCTGCAATTTCCTCTGGCCGCATCATTCGTACTACGGCGATGTGCATAGCCGTGACATCGAGTTCGCTAGCATGTCCTTCAAGGAAAGTGTCTCAGAAATTGTTCCCCTCCATGAGCTGTTACTTCATGCTCATCACATGTTCCAGTTAGAGCAATGCTGTGGGAAGAGATGGTTTTGGCTTACATTTCCTTCCGGTAGTCTTCTAAGCTGTTACTTCGATAAGTTTCGCCCTGTGGGATTTCTGAAAACTCTGCTAGAATAGTGTTTGTTTCCGAGTCGGCCTCTCGACAGTAGAACTGCTGTTGCTTCGGTGTGGAAGCTCAATATAACGCACAGAATTCTTGGTCCCCAGTAAGGTTTATAGTTGGGGTGCTGCGTCATTCTTACTACATGCACAACTTTACCACAGCACCAAGTAGGTCACTAATGACGTCCCACTAGTTGAGGTCCTACAGCTGCTTGTCTCTAGTTGACATCTACTTTGATTCTGGAACATAGTAGCACAGTCTACTCAGTACATGTTGCTGTTGCATATCGTCTTTCGACACGTAACGCGTAATGACTGACATACACCGTGATTTATCGCAGGAATCTAACGGTGCTTGCGCCAGGAGAACTCATTTTCGCTTCTCAGTTTTTGATCCAGTTGGGAGTGCTTCTTAGTTTAAACGTCAGTTCTTTTTCGAAGCAACCGTTACAGAAATTTGACTCGTACCGACTTGCTCTTTTGTTATGTACGCATAAGGATATCACACCAGGACTTGAGTGTAATTAGTCTGCTCGAATTGAGATCCGCATTAGTCGAAGGTGTGTCATTTGGGTTAGTGGAACAGCAGTTGATGCTCTGGGTTAGTAGTGTCGTTTTGTTTATGGTGCTACCAGCCGTTCCGCTCACGTCTGGAGCAGCAGTTACTGTGGTGGCCTATGGGACAGAATCCGCTATGCTTATCCCAACTGTGAGGCTTTTGATGGTCACCACTTCCTCAACCTTGGATAGTAGTTTATGATACTGTTGAGATGAAAACAGCACGTTTTTTATCATTGGCGTAAACATGCAACCCACCCAGAACCAGAGAGAATCCGGTTTGCCATTTAACGAGTTGCTTTGACTAGATTGCACTCTGATGCACGTCGCATGGAAAATGTTACAAGTTTGACACATGATCGATATATGTCTCTAGCCTGAGGCATGTTAGACATCGCGCTTACTGGGCTCATATTACGATCAATTAGACTGATTCACCCTTGATGATCAGCAGTTGTTCTCGTGTTAAGGGCAGGGCCACACGCTCTGATGTGACTGAACTATTTGCCTAAAAAGATTCTTCTGGACAGCCGGTCAAATGTCAGTTTGCCCAGGAGACAGATCACTTATTGGTTTAAATAAATAAATAAATGGTGTATTCCTCGGCGGTGCGAGGCACAGTCTATGTGGTCAGGTCAATGTGTACAGCAGGATCGCGCAAAATACCTAGTTGTTCACGATTTATACAATGGATCCAAAACAGATATTAAAGTATTCTCAGGTTTAAGGTATTAAAGAAACTGAAAAGCCAGGAACAATAACAAATATAGATTTAAACAAATGTTCAAGCAAAGTAATACGGCCACCCGTGGAACCGTCCCCAGGGGACCTGCTTCCATGCAGGGGATTCCATCGGAAGGTTTCGCCTGCACTTCCATGCTATACCTAGCAGCGTCCCAGTGTGGCAAAAAAGCAAATAAACCATCACCCGTTTAGCATATGTTGTGTTCGTTTTATGACTGCTTTTATGCAAGTATTATGAGCGATGAATCTTCAGCCAGATCCGTCATGCGGATCATTCAATTATGGCACATTTTATGCGTCAGTCAGTTGTTGCGAATGTGCCTTGTATGGGTATATTCTTTTATAATCTGGAAGCCTCAATCTGTCAGCTCTGTCGTTGGTAACAATGAAATGAGGAAGAACGTAAAATGAGAAAAATTGAATGCAATAAGTATAATATAATTAAAGCTACAAATAAGCAGATAACACGGAAATCACCAATGACACGTTTTACAACAGCGCGCAATGGATCGAACCGATCATACGATCAAATTCTGCAGCGTAACAGCCGAAGGCAGATAACTACACGAGTTGTCCATAAGCAAAAAGGTACTAAAACAAGTTTCGGAGTAATTATTAGTAGCATATATTCCTACACTAGGGAATCCGATATCTCCAGTCACTGAAATCCGGTATGTGTTGCTGAACTGTTAACTCCGAAAAAGAAGGGGAAACGGTTAGCATTACAGAACAAATGTAGCGAAGAGAATCGCAGAACCAATAGTACAAGTTAGTCCAATTGGGAAGGTTATTACGAAGATGGTTTCTGGCCCCATATCAGTAAATAATTTTGCTCTCCATTTTAGATCAAAGACGGTAGAAATTAAGATTGTGTGGAACAAAACTGCATCAGGGGTTGCATTAAAGAATATCATGTGAAGAGGTGGTAACTGCTCAAGCTAGATGATAAAGTTTGCGCTGGGGCATTTGTTGAACATGCTTTCAGTCGATGTTCTCCGGTATCATACATGATCCGGCCCTTCTTCATGCAGCTTTTCATCCTCAAATTGAATCCCCATGATGCATTTCACTCTGCCAGTTGACAAATAATTCTGTCCTTTTCGTGAACGTGCAAAAATGTTCAATACATCTAATCTTTTTTGACAGGTTATTTCATGTGGAGCCATTCGTAAGAAGTTTGAAATTTCTCCTTAGGCTGGTCCTGAATTTAGATAAAGGGACTATATATTCAATATCTCGCAGTTCATAATTGATATTTTCCCGAAGTGCAATTGATAGGTTCTAACATATGCTTTCCGCCACCCGGGTTTGTGGGGGAAGCACCGATTTAATTGCTTTTTTCGTAACCACAATGGTTCAAGATACGGCTCCTTGCACCTATTCCTGTATGAAAGAGCGGTTGAATAACCAAAGGGGTAGAGGTTTCGGCCATTATTCCAATGGTCACGGATTCGAGGATTGTTACTTTCTCCAGATATGAAATGACATCGAAACGTGTCGTGGTTGTGCAGTGTTTTCGGACGGGCAACACTCAATTTCCACCTGCTTTGACCACGGTGCCAGTGATCGCAGTGACCAGGGTTCATTTCAATGTGAATCGCTGTCTACATTGAGATGGCGCGTCGCAATCCATTCACCCAACAAATAATCCAAAATTGACCCTCCAATTAGTCATTACCGTTGTGCCAAGCGTTGCCCGTGTGACCCGGTAGCCAAAGGTGTAGAGGTTTCGGCTACTATTCCAGTGCTTGCGGCTTCTAGGTCAAGTACCTTCACCGGATGAGATGAAATGATATCGAAACGCGTCGTGGTTGTGCAGTGTTTTCGGGTGGGCAACACCCAATTTCCATCTGTTTTGAGTACGGTCCCAGTGATCGCAGTGACTAAGGTTCATTTCAATGTGAATCACAGTCCATTACATTGAGATTGCGCATCGCAATCCAATCACACAACGTGTAGTCCACAATTGGCCCTCTAACTAACTATATGCTTCATGAAGACGCGTTGAATATTTTCAGTGGCTCTCAAATCACGGTTTCACAGGTTGACGAACGTAACACAGCAGTATTCAAGCAACGGTCTGATACCGATTTTGAAAGCAATTACTCTGGTTTCTTTCAAGGTTAGCAGGTGGCATATCAGCCCACCGACTGATTAAGCTTTTTCACGATATGATTTGTATGTTCACTAAAGTTTAACGAACTAGAGTATCTCAGACCTAAGTCATGGACAGACTGGATGATGCGAATGACTTCGTCCTGGAGTCTGAACAGTTCTGCTTCCAGATGGCATCCATAAGCCAGAATACCACATTTCGATGTTGCAAACGTTATCTGCCACATGTCAGCCCATCTCTCAACGGATTTCAAGTTGCTTTGGATTTTGTTTAGTTCATCGGTATGCTGAGAACTTGAGAACGTGCAAACAACCCTTAGATCATCAACAAACAAATACGGCTTGCCAAATTGTATAACCGTGACAAGGACATGTATATACGGTAGGAAGGGTAACGGACCTAAAACACTGCCCTGTACCACTTCACTGGTGACCAAACGAGATGAAAGGACGTTACCATTTATATCCGCAACTTGCGACCGTCCTAATAGGTAGGATTGGATCCAAGGGTGCAGCGGATTTGTCACACCGTACTTACTTAATTTATATAGCAGCCTCTTGTGTGGGACTCTTTCAAACACTTTTGCATGTCAGGGAAGATGACAATGCAGTTGCTTCAATTAGATGGTTGAGGAAGTCAACTTGACAGATAACACACGAGTGAGACTTCAGAAAGCCATGCTGTGAAGGTGAGAGACGTTGGTGCTGTAGTAGGAATGAAACCAAAGGTTACTTAACATTTCTTTCTAGCATGTGTGAGAGAATGGCATTGCGGCTAATGGGATGGTAGTTCCGGATGTCAATTTTCGCCCCGGACTTATGTCTCGATATGACGGTAGATGTCTTCCAACATTCGGGATATTGACCAGGCTGGAGAGACAAAGAGAAGATATTCAATAATATAAGAGTGAGATCATCTGCACCATGTTTGACTAAATTTGTAGAGATCCCATCGGGGCTTGGTCTGTATGATGGTCGTAGACAGGTTATGTTTTGTCATGGCGACATTAATGTCGATCGCTGAGACTTGTTCAGAGAAGTTACTCGAGATTGCCAATTCCAGCGTTTCTTTTACAAAATTAAAGGGTTGAGAAAAATATGAGCTAAAGGCTTCTGCTATAACATTTGGAGACTCAATGCATTCGCCTTCAGGCATGACGATGTGGGAGGGCTTGTCAGTTTTACCTCCTTACCTTTTTTTCGATAACGTAGTTAACAGTTGTCTTGTATTACCACTATTTACAGCTTGTTGTTCTTCCTGCATGAGACGGGTGTGGTGTCTCATCTCCGTCACAATTACAAGGCATTGGAGTCTCAGTAATACGCTGAAGTCGTGAGTACGTTCATAGGTTCCAGTTAGCACTCGTATCTTCCGCTTGTCCTTTGCGTTGATAACGTACTTAGAAGAGGCTCCTGTATTATCACTGAAGGCAAGCATGCTTAAGCATATAGTCATATTGTCATTGAAGATGTGAGACTCCCTGAATATCAGACGAACGAAAGAAATGGTCCCAATTTTGGACCTTAAAAAGAGCGGAGAACGTTACCCAAGCAACATTTTGCACGAAGTTTAGTAACACCGCTGACCTCACATGCGACTACCCAGCTATAATTTTACATCTGACTATTTGGTGATCACAGCCGAGAAAACTGTCAATTCCATCAGTACCTATCGGGGACGTGTCTGAGGTAAAAAGTTGGTTTAGTATATTTGTACCTCCGGTAGCCAGGAAAACATGTTGCTCCCAAGCACCAGTGATGACGGAAGTTAGGAACACAGCATGTTTTGCGTTTGTTACTAACTTTGACCAACAGATATCTGGTAGGTTGAAATCTCCAACTTTGAAGTTATCAAAAGAGCTAGGTTCCGATAGGTAACTAAAGATGTCAGCCACCTGGTTCTCATCCCTGAGGCTGACCCCGGGTGAGCGGTATACACAGCCTACAAGCGTTCCCTTAGTACCGAAGGGCTACAGTAACCAAGCAGAATCAATAGTGGAACATATAAGTGGAAATATGAATTCGGAAAAAAGGAGGTTTTGCGAGTAGTAAATTATGCAACCACCTCACGTGCCTTGCTTTCGATCACTTCTAATAAGCTTGCACTGTTCGACAGAAAGCAGCTGGCTGGGCCTAGAATCATGACACCAGGTTTCAGTGAGTAAAATCATACCGGCTTAATTCAAGCATATGAATGTTCGGAGTAAATGAAGCTTATTCAACAGAGGACCTGCATTAGTATCATCAGTTTTAAAAAGTCCTGACGCTGTTTATCATTCCACACAGTATTTACCCTTGCAATCATATTAGTTCCAGAGTCTTCCGTAGCAAATCCGTTACCGCTAGATTCGACAGTCCTATTGGGATTAGACGGGGAAGGGGAATGGGTGGGGGAATGCAAAAAGCAGGCTGTGGTAATTTGGGGTGATCAAGTTTAAGCGCTCATAGTGGGCATTGTGAGAGGAGGAGGCGGGAGAGAGTATGGAGAGAGGCAGAAATAAGTGGTTTGTGTTTCAGCAAATCTATGTAGGCCTGTAAGGAGAACAGTCTTGGCACATCGCCTGAACCATGGGGAAGTGTGAATTGTCATCTGTGTAGAAGCATTACTACTCACGACTGGCGCCGGCACACGGGGAGTCGCCATACCATAGCCCAAACGCCATTGTGATCCGCTGCTAACCAGGTCAACACGAGTATCCCACCAAACGTGTTCATCGTCCTTCGGTCTCCACCCAGAGAGCCGGGATGCTCCAACCGAGGCCAACTTCGAACTAAGGGCCTTCATTCTTCTTGACCAAGTCATCGCTGTTCTTCCATCCACACCCCGGGCGCGCAAACAACGCACGTCGAGGAAGTAGGTGGGCTGAAATGCGCAACACGTAGCCCAGCCATCGGAGTCTGGTGCGTGAAATAACGGTGCTGAGCCGTTCGTTTCTTCTTCCTGCCCCATAAACAAGGCGCCAAACAGGTTCACTGCTCACACGGTGTTACCATTAGATATGAGCCAAACTGCGAAGGCACCGGCTGTCGAACGTAACTAGCCTCTTTAGAACAGCTGATCTAAGGGGTCAGATTTCACAGCCGTGCAGTAGGGTTGAAGGTACGGCTGCACTGTATACTCTGCACTTCAGGAAGAAAGCGATGTCCCGCAGGCGCAATAGGTGGCAAAGGTTAGCAAAAGCACCTCGAGCTTTGCTATACGGTTGGTGAGATCATCTTCAATTCCAACGGCACTGATACAACTACCTAGGTAGCTGAACTTCTGAACGACTTCTAGCTGATCCCCACCAAGGGCCAGCGCAGGAAGCGATCAGTGCCAAGCTTGAAGGAAAGCTTTGCACTTGGAGGGTGCTAAGCGTAGCCCAAAACAGGCGCCAATCAGTGCTAAGCTATCCAATGCCGCTTGGCACGTTTGGGAGCCGTCACAGATGAGAGAAGTATCGTCAGCATGCTCCAAGTCAAGAAGTCGTTTACCTGGGATCAGCTCCACACATTCTAAGTGGTGTCTTGTGAACGCGATTTTCGTGGCTTCGTCAATAGTGAAGTTGAAGTAGAAAGGTGACAGCGGGCATCCTTGTCTTACAATGCCGATGATATTGTAGGGTGGCGACAGCTTGCCGTAAACCCTCACTCTGCCCGAGCTAGGCGCGAAGGTGCTCACATAATATTTGCATACTTCCTGGGCACATCTTTCCTTAACAAATAGTCCCAAAGGGTAACTCGATCCGCTAAACTGAAGGCACCATTGAGGTCGAGGAACAAGAGAACGGTGGGCCGCCAATATATGTGACAGTGCTCCAAAAACTGACGTAATGTGAATACGTTGTCGATGCATCCCCGACCATGACGAAACTAGGCATGCTGCCCACGAATCTGACTTGCACAGTAGCCAGTCAATCTGTGAAGGATTACAGAGGCAAGCAATTTGGAGGCGATGGGGATCAGACTGATTTCTCTATGATTGCTACATTCCGAACGTGAGCCTAGAGTGTACTCCGGAAAATGGTATCACAAACTAGAGCTTTTAAAAGTACGAGGAATAAGTATAGATCAAAAGGTGTACCATAAAATGTCGTTGAGGCAGAGCGAAAAAGCCACAAGTGCATAACTGGGCGATTAGCACGCAGGTTCGCTCAAGGTCACGACGTTTTGATTGAGGGGCTTCGTAGCCTAGCCCATAAACCGCTCAAGGTGGATTGGTTGAGAGACTAGGAAGGTTTTGCTACGGAGAAAACTAAATAACCCTATAGCTGCTCCACATAATGTTAAACTTAGACGAGTGAGAGCTTGCTCGAACTCCACTGGAATGCTCTATCGAGTGAAAGCGAAAGTTGGATCGGACGATTCGTATAACGCAACTCCGTGCTCGTGCGTATCGACTAAAAATCTGTTCGGAATTTGCAATTGCCGATAAATGTGACATGCACAGGTAATCTTCCCGAGATAGCGATTTCAAGAGACGGTACTCCTTAATTTAGTCCAATTGCTGTAAACGTAGTGATGTGCGATAAAATGTGACGGTGTAGATTCAAGAAAACGATGAATAAACAAATCTGCGACCAGCAGGTCATAGGGTGTTCGAAAACATGCCATAACAGTTGCATGTGCGTTTTTGTTAGCTAAGTGAATGTCATTGCGCGAAGCGCTGTATCTCAGGAAGTTAATCTCAGACGTTTTAAACAAACGCTTTCCGTATTCAGGAGAATAGCAAGTCTACTGTAAAGATGGAGGACTCTACGTAAACGCGCGACATGTTATTCTGGTGTGAGACCGAAAACCCAAATAACAGCCAGGTGTGCACCCTGTCAGGACTTGCTGTGGCATTAAATAGAGAGTGTTCTCTAGTGATAGTTTCAAACGCAGGGACGCAATTTACTTAGTCCGGTTTCCACCATCAGCTCAAAGTAGCAAGGTAGATTGAATTGATAGGGTCTTCGTGCGCTATCAAAGGAGCAGCGAATTTAATGCAAAATACAGCAATGTTCAATGATCGCTCACGTCCATCGATCATATCACCTAAAATGACCAATCGGTAGTGAACGCAGCTCCAAGGATGAGAGTAGACAAAGGCTTTACTTTCTGAGCAATCCTTGGTCCTTTCACGACAGGCTTTCCGGGTGAGTGGCTTTCATTCAGTACACTCCGTTTCCTGTGGAATTCCATTTTAATAGGACGAGTAGTCGGCCTTGGTACTTTATGTTCGGATTTTCTAAACCTGGACCTCTCTCCCAAATTTAGTTGTTTCTTCCCCCATCTCGGACGTATTTAAAAACCAGTTGAATGTTGCTCTCGGCCCACATCACTTCGTTGCCTAAGCTGTGCTAATTCGGAATACATTAATCAGGCCTTGTACCTGGACTTATGTGTTACATAGACCTAAGGACTGAATGAGTATACATGTTTTCATGTTTATTTTTATTTTCTCTCTGAGTAAATCAGCTGTACCTGCTTCCATGCAGTCTTGTTTGCATTCAATTCACATTTTTGCTGTTATTCAGCGGCATATTTGCTCCATCTAGGTTTAAACAGATGACTCACACATATTTTGATATTGTTGTTTTACCTCTATCATCCTGTGCGACTTGTCAAGCAACGGCTAATTCGCCCGTGACGAATCATTTTCTATTGTTCATGTAATTTCTCGAAATAAAACTATCCTTGCCGGCAATTCACTGTCCTTTTTGAGCTTGGCTTCTCATATTTAACCTTCAGGTTCTATACGCAACGGAGACATTTGCTATGGGCATGAACATGCCGGCGAAAACTGTGGTTTTCACAAACACACGCAAACATGATGGGCAGGTTTTTCGTGAAATTTCCTCTGGAGAATACGTCCAAATGTCTGGTCGAGCCGGGCGTCGTGGCAAAGACGATCGTGGCGTCGTGGTCATTATGTTGGATAGCAATGCTTCCTGTCGCGCGACAAAAGAGTTGATTCTAAGCCAACCTGAACCACTGGATTCTGCGTTCTACATGAGAAACAATATGGTCTTGATCTTTTCTCAGATGAAAAATCTTAGTCCAGAACAAGTGCTTGAAAAAAGTTTTTATCAATTTCAGAATCGCTGGTTGGAGGGACGTAAGTATTAACTAGGTGTTGAAACTAGAAAACGCTTGGTGACATTCCTCACATGGTAGATAAATCATGTTTGCATAATTTAACGTTTTACCAGCTTGGGTGAACCTCGTGTCTTCCGAATGACGATCAGCGGCTTCATCCCACCTTTGTGAGTTGTATCATTATTTTAGTTCGTTTTATGTGAACTTCCTTCTGCAAAGGGTTTGGATCGATGAACTTACAGGACCGAATAAAGTGGTTGCGCTGGCGCACAACTTCCTCATTTCCCAGCTGTATGCCAGCTTCATTTTTTGACCTGGTGAGCATGTTTCACGGCAACCATCCCTGCTGGTGCGGAAGTTAATTGTACACCTCCCGCTTTTAGAACAAATTTTGAGATTTGGTCTGGTGCATGTTTGTTCTGATGCGCGCGCTGTTGTTGGAAACGCGTGGTCTGACTAGAAATAGTACATTTAGCCTCGTGTGTGTAGGTGATGTCCGAACATCATTTTCTAAAACTTTGGTCGATAGATTTCAGGGGTGTGGTACAGTTCACAACAAAAATCGGTCAAGTCTGGTGTGCAAGGAGTCTTGGTCTTGCTGAAACAGACCAGCTTCAAGGATTGTATTGCTCTTTGAACAAAGTCACTGGATGTTGGCTGATATGATGTGGAAGTCAGGTGGTGGATGTCTTTACCCTGCAGCTACCGTCTGGATGCTTGTAAACTGTAATCTGGAACCAAAAATTATGGTACACCCTCTGTGCATAGGCTGCATCATAGTGGTCTCTTTACTAGCGTTGGGGACACCACGTAGGTCCATCCGTTTGGAATGTCACCAGAAGTAACGACATTCTTTCCTTCAACCAGGCCGGATTAGTCAGCCTATGCACGTTCCCATGGACCGCAGAGTAGCTTCCAAGTGTTAACTGAACCGGTTGGTTTATCTTTCTTATTTTACTGGCACATATTACGTACAATCAAACTATTGCATCACCCAGGCTGCTTCCCCCGCACTGTGACAGTGAGAACATGGGCTGAGTCGAAACCAGAGTGTCTTTGTCTCAATAGGTAAATGAACAAAGAGGTAAGATGCAATTCAACGAAATTCTCGCGTTTTCTTACCTTGAGCTGAACTTAGCCAGTAAACGGACGTACTTCTGAACTGCATCTCAGGAGAAGTTAAATTCTAGTACGGTAGATTTGGGCGCTGGGTTAGAGCAGATTGCATTGACGCGGTTCTTGCTTAGGCTAAGACTGCAGTGCCTGCGGTACAGGTAACTTGTAAGAACGTGAGCAGTTGGCACGGTTTTGGCAAATATCGCGGATCATACCAATGGTTGCAGAACGCACATGGCTCACTGGCCCTTTGGGTAAATTTAACTACGCATCCCATCCGTTCCGGGTAGATTACTGTTGATATATGAGGTAAGGTAGGTAGTTCTATTGAATTGCAAATCTCTGAACCTGGCTCCACGAGTGACCCCTGGGTTCAGCCGCAGAGATTCACCTGAGACATTTTGAACTACTACAATTGTGGGCTTCACTGATCAAGTGCCAATTGTTTCCTATATCCTTCGAGAATTGGCCGTGATAACAGCCACTTTTTCTAGTTGCAATGACACTGGAATATAGTCACATAGTGCCACACATGGTTTTCTGTTCCCCTCCATTGTTGTACCGTAAAACCTGGCCCTTATGAGTTTGGAACACGTTTGCAACCTTAGAGTATGTACGCGTCTGAAATTGAGCGCCCTTTGGCAGTGATGCTTTTTGTAACCGCAATCTCAAGCAAAATGTCACTGACCACTGTTTCAACACGTTGTCCGGAGCTTCCGCTTAAGCACATCTCGATTCACATTTTTATCGGCGAACATCTGTGCTACAGATGTGAGGCTTTTCTCTAGAGTCAAAATTTTCAACCGTTTTGGTGATATTTTTCATGTTGATCGATCGCTGGCATTCTGATGTAGTTTCCTGTCATATCAGCTTCGGTAGCTGTTTTCGCTCTAATTAGATGTCCAGCTTTGTGACAATAACGCAATTAAGTGACGCTGTGACTTTTCAAACTATACTTGCAGTCATTGAAGTGGGGATTTCATCTGATCACATGAATTGGACATAATTGTTCAACACCTCTGTCGTCAGAAAATGTAGTCGCACCGCTGTGATCAGAGATGTTATGCCGGGTCAAGTGGTTGTTCCTAACCCCTAATGGTAATGAGAACACGAGATGAGCCGCAATCGCAGCATATCTGTCTTACGAGACATATGTGTTTTATGGAAAGCAAGGATAAAAAGGTA
>OX104063.1:231724743-231787658 GCA_944474145.2 Dicrocoelium dendriticum
ACTGACCAGACACAACTGCTGATAATTCACAAGTAAATTTTGATTTTTCGTAATTCGATAGAGTTGTACAGAAACCTTTCTACTTGCTCTTAAATACAGCCTCAGTCTCAGTTCTGTTTGCGTACCGGACCAGCATGCAGTCGACCACCAAGGTTTCGCCATTCGAATTACAATTTGGCCGTGAACCACGGATTGCGCGCGAAACATCCTTAGCGAAACCGAGTGAGAGGAAATATCTGGCATCGCATCACACACACGAGGGCAAACGATTGCTAGAAAAGGAACCAAAGCCCGACAAGCACGCAATAAGAAGAACTACGACGCCTGGAATTAAGCTCACAAGTGGACGCCGTTCAGGATGGTTGAACAAGTCAAGGTACGGAACAACGATCGGCCAGATAATGAAGGGCCAGGTGCGAACAAGTTCAGGGAACGCTGGAAAAGCGCCCACCCCACACTCGATCGGAAAGGAGCAAACTTTAAAATCTATAGCGGAGGGACGAAGCGCTGGGTGAACGCCGCCCTTCTGCGACCATGGTAGGAGAGGGAAGAACAACATCGAAAAGGGCGGGTGTAGGTCGGCGAAAGCCAGTGACTACTCGTGAACCGAAACGACAATAAAAACGGGATTGTAGAGAATTACCAACGGCTGCAGTGGATGGGGAGAGACAAAGCTCCGCGATCATTGCTGATCGAGCCGACAGCGGATGACAGGCGGTATCTAGTAACGAGCCTGGGCCTAGGACAATGGAGGAGGTATTTGTCGGGAACGCAATGCATCAGGCAAATACGCCGCTAGCGAAGCGCACAGTAGTGAACGCGATCGATTGATGCAGCCACTGGTTAACATATCTTGAGCTTTCGTACGACTCATGATTGACCAAAATCGGATGTAACGAGGCGGAGGAACGGGATGGAAATATGGAGAGTTTGTCTCGAAGCCCAACCTCGTAGGCACCTAGAATCGGCCGTCACACAAATCCTCATCCGCGTTGCGTCGTGGGAAGGAAACGCGGTCCAAATCTGTACGGGTTATTGCGTTGTCAGTGGCACGTTCTTGCGGCAATACACGTCCTGCCCTTCCTTGTGTCCTTTTCGCTACGCAGTCTACACCCTTTTAGTTGGCATGCATCTGAGACACAGCACGAAATGGTAGAATACGTCGTCAATCCTGATGTGGAACTCGCACCTCACATTTTTGCAGTAGATCTGTCACCTCCTCTGTATACGTTTTGATAACAGTTTCACTACGTTCCCGTTTGGGTAATGATGAATTTGTGCTTGTTTATCATTGTCACTGCTGAACCTGTATCTAATTCAAAATAACAGGTTGACAAATAACACAAAACATTATCCTATGCGGAGATGACCTGAGCACCTTTGAGCAGCTTGCAATTGCATGGTTCACATAATTTAAATTTGAATCACGACACTAACCTTTCGTTTGTTCAAAAATTTAATTAAAGCTTGTGACGATAGGGAACGGCCCATATCGGCCAAACGACCAACGTTGCCGCACCTCCTACACTTTGTACGTATGTGAAGACACTGGTTGGGTGAGGTGTGTTGATCATTGCATCGGTAGCATACAAACTTCCCTGTCATATTTTCAGAGGAAAAAGGACGAATCCATTTGTTCTCACTTTCTGCATTTTGAAGGGCGTTAAACATGTGTTGCCAGGTGTTCTCTTTGAAGAATGAGGTCGCATGTTGTTTCGCACAATAATAGTTTCTTCATCTTGTGATAGTAGTTTTTCTATTGATCCACTAGATATTATTCGTGTTACCAAACAGACACTGATTCTTCATCACCTCATCAAAACGTGTCGAAAGAATTGTCTTCTGGTGGCACAATGAGGTGGCTTGGTCGGTGCATGCGTAACCAAGTCTTGATTATGGAGATGAGGCCCCAAGCGTTTGTTGTCTGACGCAGCCGATGCTCGACAAGTTTGATGAGGAGGTCTTGGACATTTGTTCAAATCTCAGCAAAGCGCTGAAAGATATGTTGTTCGGATAAGAGATTGTGCCAACCGTTGTATTGTCGGCCACCAGCAGTGTTTTTGGTGGCATTATCGTTAGGTCACCTGGAGTAAAGTTCGGGGGCATTTTAATAAGCGCATCTGGCAACTCATTTTACACAGTGCGTATAGTATGATTGCAGTATGGTATAGGATGATTCTTACTTCATTTTATACCTGATATCAGTGTGTAGTTCAAAGGAGGTGAGGTGCCTTTTTAAATCGGGCGACAGTTTCGCTCTCTGCTTTGAACTAGAGCTCAGGTTGCAGCCTGTTCCGAAGCAGCTGACATCATTCCAGTAGCTTAAGTGCCATGCGTCCAGTTTGGAGCACAACCTTCATTATTCTTAGGCTACACTCATCGTAGTATGTTGATGTTAGAAGCTCGGAAAGAAGGAGCTACGTCATCCAATAGCATGTTCTCTCGAATGTGGCGTCACTACTCCTGGTCGTGAGCCCCTGCTTCGCGTTCATCGTACTCATGAGACTGGGAGACATTATGGACCAAAACGATTCTAGCTGGGGTATCCACGCGGTACGTTTCATGGCTTTGCTTCAGCCGTTTCCGCGCGCCTCATGGAACGTATGGAAGGACAAGTACCAAATACGATCTGTTCTCGAGATGAACTGTCAAAAGTAGGACGACTTTTGCCTCACCGATAGAGTTTAGCACAACCCGAAAAAGCCTGGCTTCACCAACGTGCCCGGAATTCAGGTCACGGGTGATCCTCGTCAGGTTGGTGGATTTAGTCGGAACAACGAGCAGGTTGCTAATTTTGTTCCATTGGCTCAGATCGTCCATCTGCCTTGCTTTCAGTGGGTCTGATGTTGCCTTTGGAAAGTTGATACATATTAGGGATATGCCATTTCATCGTTCCTGAGTGCCTTTCAGAGGATTTTGGATTGTGAATGGGAGACCGGAGGATTTGCTACACACCAGCTCTAACCTATGAATCACTCTTCTGTTTTTATACCAAAGCACAAGGTCTTTTAAGCAAACTGACAGAGCCTTGCCTGCGTCAGGCCTCGATGTCAAGAGACCTCTTTATGAGAACCGAGACCTGGTTGAATGAAGTGGTCACTGATGCAGAAATCGCACTACCTCGGATGTCTATTCTACGCAACGATCGACCAAGTAGAGGAGGTGGAGTACTACTTTATTATCGCAGCGAACTACACATTGATTTCATCGATGACCCAGAGGTTCAGATTGTCGATACGCTTTGGTGTCGTCTTCACCTAAGCCATGGGGACGCATGTTTGTTGGGTGTGGTGTATCTCCCTCCGTCGGCTACTTTGGAAATGGACAACCGCCTAGCCTCCACAATGAAGACCATTCTGTCGCAGTCGTACAGCCACATTCTTCTTGTTGGTGACTTCAATATTCATACCATAGAAACCCCAGCCTGTATCAATGAACACTTCAACATGGAAGTACAGGAGATAATCAGTGGACTTCCATTCTACCACCACATCACATTTCCCACAAGATTCAGGACGGGAAACAAACCGGGTGTCCTGGATCTCGCTTTCACCAATGAAGAGCTTATGATCGAAACAGTATCGATAGAGAGTTCTTTGGGCCGTAGCGACCATGCAATCCCCATGTTCAAGTACATCTGTTATGCATGGTATTCCTCAGAAAACACTGAGTGTCAGCAGATTACGGAGTACGGCGCTCTAATCAAACTTATAAATGCTACAAACTGGACATCTCTAGTAGAACGATCCCCCGATGTCGCCTGGTCTGAATTTGCTCACCAATTCAACACGTTAGTAACTAGTGCTTCTAGGAAAAGACCTTCGCGAGCGAAGACAGTAAAATCATTCATACGTAACAGGACACGCAAGTGTATCTTTACGAGGAATTTACTCTGGCGAAGATACAAGGAGTCATCGAGTGCGTAAACATGGGAAGCATACACTATCCAAAGGAATCACTGCGTAAACCTGGTACGCGAGGATAAAATACAGCACCAACAGAATATTGCTGAGAAATTCCTTTCTAATCCCAAGCTCCTGTACCGACACGTTAACAAGCTCCGCAAAGTGCAGCGAGGAATTCCCACCTTACACACGTTATGTGGACTCGCACAAACCGCAACCGAGGCGGCCAACGCCCTAGGTCAACAATTCGCCCCGAACTTCCAGAGCACGACATCACCGCACACACTGTTCCCGATCGTTGTACCATATCGGTGAGGTCATCAAAGTTCCACTTATGCACGTAGTTTGGTTTTGTCCTGATGTGTCTCAGTAACATTGGCTGTCTTGTAGTGCATACAGTGTACTGTTTCATCAATTCGAGTTTGAATCCAGTCAATACAGAAGCGGAAATGACAGAAAGCGGGAGAGCGTTTCACCACAGGGGCATACGAAGTGAGAAGAAACGCCAGCGGCATTTCAGTCGGCTAAATTCAGATGATGGCCTCGGAGTGAGGTGTTGCGACTTAATTTCAGTCAGTGTCGACATGCGTTGTTTGGATCCTTTAGGATCAGAAACACCCAAATAAGATCACTGCGCATGCGAAGGTATTGACTGCCTAAAACTCCTAGGGTCTGTTAAGGGAGATGAGTCAGGCCCATGACATTTTTATTGCTTTTTTGTGGAGTCTCAGGAGCAGAAATCTCATGCTTTTTCCAGGGGTGCCAGACCTGGACGGCATATTCAGCATGTGCGTCTAATATAGGTGAAAAAATGGTGCGATCAAACCGGCCAAACGCTCTCCAGGGGAGATCCAAGTGATGATTGACTTTCTTTGCTGCTTTCTCGGCCTGTTTTAAGCAGCCGAGATCGGCCTGCGCGAGCACCCCTAGATTATTTTCATGAAAAATGCGTTGCAAAAGGTATTTTTCTAGCTGATATGTAAGTGCTCTGGTGGTGTGGGCTCAGTACTCGACATCTGGCAGCCTTGAATCCCAGCATATTCTGAAGTGAGCAATCATCAGCCCAGTTAAGATCACCTTGTAGTTTCGTGTGATCGTGTACCGTCCTGATAGTCTGCCAGATTTTGAGATCGTCTGTGAAAACGTCTGAATCGATCACCCCACGAGATCTTAACCGAAGACGAGGAAAAGCTTTGGTCCTAGAACCGAGCTTTGTGGGACGCCACACAGCACCTCTATCGAGTCAGATAAGGCGCTACCAACTCTTACATATAGGCGACGAAGTAGGAATGCACATATCCAACCCAGCATGGGGTCGCCGATCCCACAGCTCTGAAGCTTGAGAAGGAGGATGTTATGATCAAGACGATCAAACGCTTTCCAGAAATCGCGGGACACAGCGTTAACTCTCTCCTCAGAGTCAACAGATTCCGTCTAGCTGGCACAAACTAACAAGAGGTTCGTGGTATATGAGTGGTTTCGGAAAAAACCGTGTTGCGCCGGTACGATGATATTGCACATTTCCAAGTATCACATACAGACTACTGCAATGGCGGATTCCATGACCCTAGAACTGAGTGAAACATTACCTGGAGGTGGTTTGCCTGTTCAGTGCGGTTATCCCCCTTGTAAACGTAAGCGACTAGTGCATGCTTCTATATTGCCGGGATCTATATGCTTGTTAGAACCCAAGGGGCAGGCGGTAAATTGTTTATTGCTAAAGTGGCTTACACTAGGTGTGTTCGTCCATACTTTGGATGCGTCCGCTCATCTGCTTGATTTCCATGGAGTGTTCCACAACTGGTGTTTGCCTCTGTGTTCACTCCTCGTGCACATGGAACTGTAATCCTGATGTCATCTTCAACTTTGTGGAAATCGGCAGGGCTCGCTGTTGGTGTGTCATCTTGCACCACCACACTACTTATACCCGGCGCAGTAGTACCTACCTTTAATCCACCACATGCTGTTTAGACAAGGTGGCTGATAGCCGCTACTTTCAGTACTCTTGGGTGTACGTTGTCCGCACCAGGAGAACTGTACACACGCAGTGACATCAGTTGCTTCAGTACGTCCGCAGTAGTAAATGAGATGTGGCTAAGTCCTGATGGTGGCGTGATCGGTGCAAGATTTGTACGGGATATCATTAAGTTCTGGAATATGCACCTGAATCGTTGTCTAAGAGCATTGGCGACTTCTTGCGTAGTTTGCGCTTGCCCGCGTACGTTGTTCAGAGAGTGGATACCACACCGTATTTCACGGATATTTTTGGCATGCCCTTAAAGATGCTTGGGTTTGGAGCAGAATCACTTCGGTAAATCCTGCTGATATTTCAAGTTATTCTCGCGCATCAGGCTGACATAATGATTCTGCTCGGTTAACTAGGTTTTCCAGTTCTCGGTGTTCGGATTGGCCTCGTATGCCTGTCAAAGTGAATCGCTCAAACACACATTTCCGCATCTGACTCATCAGAAAGGACTACATTTTTGAGCTGCGCTTCTTAGTCTCCGTTGCGTTTTTACTAGCCTGATGAACAGGTTGACAAATTTCACCCAAGCGACGTCAGGGGCTTGTCAGTTAAGAAAGGACCAATCAATGGTCCTGATGAAGACTGATAGCATATCATGGTGCATCACGATACTAATTTCTTTGTTGTCCCCGTCAGAGCGTTCCGCATAACAGAAGTGTTAGAAAAGCAGTGTCGCATGATCGCAACGTCACAACGGGTTGCTCATTGTTACTCTGTCGATCATAAATTCCTCACTGGTCAACACAAAGTCAAGGATGGCCGGTTTTTTCCCTGTTCTGAATCTCATAGGGAAGGTAGTGTGATTATAAGTTGACAGACCAGCGACTAGCTCTTGCAGTTCGGCTCTAAATTGCTCACTGACGTTGGCCGGAAGCTCAACAGCATACAAGTTGAGGTGTCCGACAAGGAAAACCTAACTGCACGGCTGTGCGAGAACGGTCTCCAGAGCATTAGCTAAACGCTTGTCCTTTTCTACAGTGGACATCGGGGTCGGTATACGATGATCACCAGACATTTGTCGCCATGTTTGATTTGCAAACGGAACCAAAGCGAATCAAAAGCGAACCTCTGGGTAATTAATGTGTTTGAAATGCAGGTCACTGCGATGGTACAAAAGGACGCCGCATCCCCTACTTGTTTGATCATTTTGTAGGACGGACATGTCAGGCAAGGAGATCTCGGCGTCAGTGATTTGGTCTTTCAGCCAGGCTTCGGTTATCATGATCATGTCCCATGGTGTCGATGCTTGGCTACAATGAAGCTCAGAAAACTTGTGAAAAAGTCTTGTGCATTAGTATAAAAACAGGATAGCGTCTCTAATGTCAGAAACCTGGCTGGAGGCGTGGGTGCCAGGTGAGACTTTAAACCGACCTTAGTGATGTCGGCAACTAATTGTCTTTGCCGGAGAAGTTGCTGGCAGGAAAACAACCTCAGCCTCGTCCGTTGTATGTACCGTCACACGTAGGAGCCGTGGTTTAGCGTAGTGAGGTAAGTTTGGGTGCCGTACAATGCGCACCATGCCGGTCGACTTGGCGTGGACGCGTATTAGGCGGCGCAAGAAGTCCTGCTGTTCTCTGTAGTCCAGCGACCTACCTTTTATGGAGTTTGTAGAAGATTCAGGAAGGTCGAAACATTCGATTGTCAGTGAATCATGCGCTTGTCTAAAGCTGGCCGATTTGAGAGAGGCTGTAGTCTGAGTTTTTGATGATGTGATTTGTTCACGTGTCGTACTTTCGGCACCTTGTGTTTTAGCGTCTGGCAAAGACTATGGTGTTACTACTTGTGCGTGCGCAGATGAAACGGTGGCGTAGGAAGTCACGCCTTCGGCGGTCAAGAATTGGTTCCGGTGTGCCGGTGTAGAATAGGCCACAGATTTGCTGTCAGACGTCAGCTCTAGAGCTGAGGTAGGAATCGTCAGAGTACGTGGAACTCAGCTGTTGGTCCGATTGCAGCTGTCGACGTGTTTGACTTCATATTGTTAACCTTATTCCAGGTTTGGCCACCATATGTGGCTGTGGATGCAAGAGACTAGTGTTCGACTGCTTGATTCCTAATACGGATAGAAACTGATGTGCGCCGAGCTATCGCGTGTTTCAATTGACTGCCGACTGTAGTTGTCATATTGACTGCCAGAGCCCCCGATTGCATTCAACTTACGATCCGCCACTGTGGAATGAGAAGAAGGCAATGGAAAAAAATGACGCTGGTGATTCTGGGGAAATGAGTCACGTACGCATCTTTCGGTTCGAGCCTGCCACTCTTTCCTGATGCACCATCTCCTCCAGAGAAGCAAACCTAGCGTTCGTCCGCTGTTCTGTTTTCATTAGTAACCAGTTGTATTTATGGGGTAGTATGGCATGACCAACCATGTGGGACAACCCCAAAAGGCACCGGGCGAGCTGTTCCGCTCTCTCATCTGTCGTTGAGAAAGATTATCGCACTTCGGATGGTAGTGTTTAAACAGAACGCGCAATCTATCCCTGCTTTCACTAGACGCTTACATTTGGCATCGTTTCATATGTGTTTCATTGAAACCTCGTTTGGATTCACGTTTATGAACCCACAGCTATTTCCCGTAGTGTCAATAACCGCCGTGTTGGCAGTTGATCGGGGTAGCAAGGTGACGAGAAGGCTAGATGAGAGAGTTGCAAGTGACAGATGTAGAGAAAAAGCACGCCTAGTTGCACCTTGTGTGTAGATGCAAGGAAACAATAGATCGCGACGAATGCAAATCAGTTTTAATTCCATGTTGTTGGTTTGGCAGTAATTTGTTGCCAATTCAAGGTCAGTAGGTGGGGACAGCTGGATGTGTCACGTTGCGTTAATCAATCGGATGGATGCGGTCACTTCATTTCTTCGTCATACTCTGCCCTGTGGGGTAAGAGGCAACGAGATAAAACCGACCTGTCCGGACTTAAAACGGCAGCCCAGGTGACCTAAGGGTGTGATAAAATGATTGCTTACCGTATTTGCAGTAGTCAATTTGCTATCGGAAAACCGGGCGTTGTGGATTTGGCGTGTAGTGTTTGGGCCTGAGTGATACGCTCTGCTGTGCTCGTTTCTAGTGCAGCCATTTTGTACTCAATATATCATCGAGCACTTATGCTAGCTTTTCATACTTCTGGGACATGGCAGTTACGGTCTTAACTAATGGGAGGTTATTACACTTCACGCAGAAACATAATGAGTCAGGCCAGATGCTGAGCAGCCGGAACTTGCTCAGTTTCAGGTTTCCGCATTTGGCATGGAAACGAGTGGAGCAGTTAGAACATGAATACTTACTTTAAGGAGCTTATTGTACGTTCCACAGACGCCTTTAGGCACAGCGGAACGGCGCCGCATTCATGATTAACGCCACCTGTGAGCAAGCGCAGGCTGCGCAAGGAGCAGCCAATGATCTTAGACATCGACTTGCTTGTATTTTCCGGAGCGCAATGTTATCGCATATCATACTCACACAGATCATGTCATCCTGAGGACTTGTCACAGCCCATTCAATGCTACGGAGGTGTTAAAGAAAACTGATACCAGTACCCCAACATAGTTCACCTGGTTTGAACAACATCCGCCATAAGTTATTGAAGGTAGCCGGCAAGAACTTGGCAGAATCGTTATCTCGGCTTTTCCAGCTTTTTCTAGAGATTTAGATTCCAGCTGGGAGGAAGCGTGAAATAATAGCTCAAATTTACAAGGGAGAAATTGTGCTATGCCCACAAACTACCGCCCGCTTACTCTTCTTCTGGTGCTTGTTAAATTTATTGAATCTATTATTGCCGAAGCACTCATAGGACATTTGGAAATAGGCAATACCATATTGCAGAAGCAGCAAGGCTTCGGCCGAAAATATTCATAATTTGGTTAGCCCCTGGCTGCTGGACGGAATGTATCGATGCTGCAGAAGAAGTTGATGCTGTTCACCTTCGTCGAAGGGATTCGATCCCCTAGATCACCGAATTCTTCTTTACTAGGTTTAGAGCTATGGGACCTGATACCGGATCATGAGCTGGATACATGCATCGCTGCTACAACGCCGCTTGAATATACGAGCTCGCAGCGCACTGTCCGATCCGATAGAGGTGCATTTTGTTGTCCCGCACGCTGGGTACTAGGACTAAGGCTATTCCTAGTGGTCGTGAACGACCTGGCCGGAGCGTTAGTGTAACGGTTTCTACTCTTTGCAGACGACTACAAGATTTGGTGGACATTCAGTAGAGTAGATTACAAGGTATCATTGCAAGGTGATCTCCACAGTACTCACAAGTGTTCATGCCCGAATTTAACCATAACATTGAGCATATGCCACTAAAGCACAGAGTAATATCCATTGGGATAGCACGTTGTGCAGCGCACTCCAAGTGAAAATGATCTTGGTTGCTCGTACAGGAAGAGATAGGAAACCCTAAACAAACTGAGAAAGCAGTGAATAAAGCAAACCAACATTTGGGCCCGTTGCATTGCGCGTTTAGTCGGTTTGATCCCAGCAGCTTTTTGAAAATTCGCAACGTTTACTTTGTCACATGTAGAATACGCGATGCAGGTGTGGCATCCCTGACAAAAACATGACCTCACTGCTCTTGCGAATGCAAAACAGTGGGCAACTGAAAATATTAAGGGTTTGCTTCATCCCTCTTACCAGTTTAGGTCAGAGGTTCTAGGAGTGTTCAGTAGACAATGTCGTCGTCTGCGAGGTGACCTCATATCGGGGTATCAGATCATCAAAGATCCAAACCACCCATGGCGACATTTATTTATACCTAGCCACAAAATCGCACCGGCATACCATATAGCGGGCTGAAACGCCACCGGAACACTTTCTCCATTCTTGTATCTCAGTCGTGGAACTTAATTCCACATTCTGTCATCTCCGCTCCTATGTTACTTGAATACGAACTTCGACTTCATGAGGCACTACACCACTTTCATATAATGATCTGACCCAAATTTCTGGGACACGGGACAATGTAAACACTGTCTGTACATGTTGAAATCCCGATGAACCCAACGATAGATATTGCCTCACGGAAATTATTAAACATTTTCTTTCTTATCCGTGACAAGTTCATTGTTTATTTTGTCCACTGTGTCTTGTCGGAAGCGTCTATTACCGAATACGCGGTTTTCATCGGGCCATCCTGGTAGTTTGGTTAAGCTCTAGGGTTTTGTCTGTAGTGAGCCGTTGTTTTGTTAACCAACGCTGGGACCCACATGGGCTAAACTACACACGTATTGCTGTGTTTGTATAATGCGCCAGAAGTGCATCTAAAAGAATGGACCGAGTGGGCACGTGTGGAACACGCGTAAACTAGCCATCAAACGGTGAGGTTTATCTAAAATACTACATCCTGTGACTTGACTTCACTCTGGTTACATCATTTGCCAAACACGGCTTGGTGTTACCCAACCACACAGTTGGATGTCAAGAGTGTGCGCGGTTTCGGTAGTGGGGTCCAACGCACCTTGTGTGACCGATCACTAGATCATTGACACCTGCGAGCAATGCTTGGAACGACATATAAGAATTCAATGCTGGGTATTGCAGTACCCGCTGTTTCTCCTGGATCTGTGGCGTAGCGAGCAAATCGTTGATAGCTTTAACAGTACGTACCGGGTAGCAGCCTCAGCTCCGGCCACTTCTATAGGGAGGGTCCAAACAAAGATGAGTCGGTTATTGTAGTGCAGTGGTAAACGCGAACGGCATCAAAAACTCTCCTGACCGTAATTGGGTTAACGTAGTTTAACTCAGCCGTGGCAAAGAAGCAACACGTGCAATATGGACTCCAGCACCGGGGCACTCTTGGAATATAATTGTTGGCACTTGTTTCCTGGTTCGCCAGAAACAAGAAGACTAGAACGCATTCAGTTTAGTGCCATTACAGAAAAATAGGTATGCGGCGACTTTCATTTTTGCCAATGTTTGAGTTCTATTATTATCTAAAGTATCATGTAAAATTCTCATCTCCAACTAATATGTTTACCGATAAACACCTTCACTTTTCAGAGGATTTACACGTTAGCGCTCAAACTCGCCCTCAACCCCTTAGCGACACGATCGGATATCGACTATTTAGTAGACACACATACCCGTTGCTCGCAGGTAAGTGAAATTTGTGCATGCTGTCGACGGGTCAGTTTGTTTCGGTTGCCTAATGATCCCTGGCTGACATCAAGACTGGGAGTTAGTTTTGCTTTCACTTCATGCCTGTGAAGTTGTCCGTCTCTTTTAATTTGTAGTTACTTATAGTTGAACAGCTAGTTCCGTTCACACCGATGAGTAACATTTAGACGCGCCGCGAATGGTGACCAGCTACAGGTGCGCGCGCAACAACAAAAGTAGTGACCCGTTGAGAGTCTGCGACCTGATAAACAGTTAATGGGCGTTTCGGTACGTAAAGGATCAGCTACCTAGCATATATATATATATATATATATATATATATATATATATATATATAATAAACAATCTGTGGTACAGATATTGCGCCATCGGAATCATGGCTGAATAGGAAAACAATATGAATAATAAGAAAAGAGTAACAACAACAAAAGCTTTTTTGTTTAGTTTACCACTCACTTACTCTAGTTTACGCACACCTCCGAATGACAATGCCACAAAGAGAAAGGTAAGGAGCAATGACTATTTAGTGACCAGACATGACCGCCGCGACACAGTACCGTCACCGAATATTGAGGCTTGTTATAGGAAGACCGCATGCAAGGCGAAAACCCATTACGTCATCAGGTACCGCCTCTGCTTGTTCGACAGACCAAGATCTGTTAGTCACATAATAAACCACCAAAAGCAGTCACTAACATTTGCAAACTAGAGACGCGCTCGATGACATACACCTTCACCTCCTCAGGGACTCCCAGTGATTGTTCTTGAGGCCCAAGGAATCCGTCCAAACATCTGACAGCGTCTGAAAATACGGATTGTAATTTTACTTATCTTTCACCGACCCAACCCTCACCACAGTCATAAAGACACAAGCGCAACACGCGTATGGAAAGTTCAGGCCAGATCAGTAAATCGATGATGTCTACAAGATGTCCTTTGGCTCTTTTCGCATAGGGTAAATAGGGCTGATAACTGCCATTCAGATGACAATGTCTCCTTGCACAGATCAGTGTCCAAGAAAGTGACTAAGATAGTTCTCGGTGAAGCGTCACCGTTATCCAGCACCAAGGAATAAAGGTCCTCGGGACATAGCACCAGTTCGTGACCGATCTCGCCAATGGTGGAAGTCTTTAAGTCAGCTCTTCGGTTGGGTTTGGGTAATATTTTCGTGGGCAAAAGAACGACGGACGCGCAACATTTTCACCTTAATGTTCGGTCCGGGATCCAGCCACTCAACTTATACTGGCTTGCAGTGACCTGAAGGTTGTCCCGATTGATTGTGTGAATTGTACTAAAATTATAGTTTTCTCATGTATTAGGGATTTAACTGGTTTGCTTGTTTGAAGAATACTCACCCTTGTTTAAGTCACACACCCACGCGTCCGCTGCTCTCCCTCGGAAGAGACCGGCCATCAGCGTACACAGCATCCGTTTATACAATTTCTAACTAGCTCACTTCCGGTGATTGGTATTAAGACTTAACCGGTTTAGCGACCTTCCAATAAGCCTTTGTTATAGCTTCTTTCTATGTGTTTCCGCTCGTCTACGGATGGTAGTTTGTCTGATTATCTGATAACTGGTGCACGAACGAGCCGTTATAAGCTTACTCATGGGAAACTTTCCTGGATCACACGTAAACCGAGTTCAAGCGGCTTTGAGCTATTCCGCTCTCACCTGCTTTTTCCATCTCACTTACCTTTGTCATCCAACAATGTCCTTGTGTATTGGGAGATATTGAGCCAGGAGATTCTGAGCCTAGAAAGTAGTTATCCGAGGAGAGTATCTTCCGTGCTAATAGAATTCTTAGAAAACAAAGTAAACAGACTTGGTCTTGCTATATAATTCACGAGTTTTGGAGGCAATTTCAATATGTATTAGCCTCGTTAATCCCGTCCATTAGCCATGAGTAGTTTTACTATTATGGTTGACATGTTCATCCCCCCAAATTTCGATTGCATTTGGATATCATTCAGTCTCTATATTGAACGATTAACAGAAATCATGGAATGTAACTCTAAGCTGTCACCCAAGGTTACGAAGTCGAACTGTGCGTGTCTCAGACCAAGTGACAATCTTGTCGAGTAGTACATGCAGTTAATGATGATGATGATGTCAACCTAAACACAGCTCATCCCACCTTTCGGTGGTACGCACGTAACTCGATGTAAATACTGGGAATGTCGTGCTATCAGCATAGACTTTGTGGTTGCTATGCGTTTGATAGCAGTTGCCACCGTCACCACGGCAACTGGTAACCCAGAAACGGCCTCTTGGATTTTGTACCTACTCTGGTAAAGGACCGATTCGAGCTTGCACTCCACCAAACCATCGTAACGTCAATAATTTTGACCCTTCTAAGCAGCAAACTCCTCACAAGCAGTGTAGAAGTATGTCGAAAATGTAAGCAGACGCTCTCCAACCTGTCAGGGCACCGAAGTCGATTCACGCACGTACGGTTGTTTGCCATGATGCAACCAACGACTAGAGCCGGAAACGACTTCGTAGCTGTAAGTTGCATCAGGCATCATATCAGAAATACTTGAAACTCGTAAAATGTTAGCGTCGTGCTTCGAACCAGAGTCTACTAAGTATGTGTGCGATATGGCCCTGAAACTTCTTCACATTCACACAGGAAAGATAGTGTAGTCATTATCAGCATCACCAGTTAAGTGCTCAGATAACGTGCGTTCATTGAACTACGCAAAGCGGAATCGTATCCCAGCTATGCGAGACAATTCGACACATATGTTCATGTGGTCTTTTCACCAGAAGTCTGCTGTAGACCGATTTATTTGAGGTATTTTATAATATTTTTCTTAACTTAAAAGATTACAGGGCCACAACTCTTATCCAATTCCATTGATCTTTCAGTGTTACAAGATTTACACGATTTCTTGAATACTACCTTAAATTCAGGAAGTGCTAAGTAAAACACTTAAAAGTCGAAGCGTCTGAAATCTTGAAAGTTTAAGAGGTAAACCGATTTTTACATGTGGGTATTATGACATATAATTCCCACTTGTTTCTAGATTTATTCCGAGATATTGACAAATTAGCTTGCTAGTTAGCAAGTCTATCCTGTTCTGTTCCTACTGAGTCACTACTGCCGTATGAGAAATGTAGACCTCACCGCTGTCATGCGGAAGAGTGCATTAAACTAGGAACCGTAATGCTACATCAAATTCACTTGAATCTAACTGTGGATCGATACGAGAGTCCCATTAGGCAACTGGTTCCAGGAAACTTCAGGATCACATTGCCATCACTACACTTGTGGTAGTTCGGCAGGGCCGCACTCGATGTACACGACTGCCCCAATAAGTTATCACTTGGTCGAATGTAGACTGCAGTTGCTGAGCGAATTCCTATCGGTTACTATCATTAACGTCCATATGACTCCGTACAATCCATCGCCATTGCTCGACGCTATGGCGGAATCTAGAATGCTTTACCTAGCTTGTTGATATCCACTTCAACGAGAATATCGCAGCATCTATCATGATAAGTTAACTCACTCGTCGCAGCGGCTCACAAGCGCGACAATCTAAGAACCATTCCGGAAAAGCACTAAACTATCATTGCGAATAAAGTTCATTTAATTTCTATGAAAAGTGGGGTTCTCTCAGCGGCACACACCAACTCCTCACAGAGACATGCTTTGTCGTAAACAATAAAACCAATGTCCCGATAGTCATCAGACTGTGACATTGATTGAGAAATAATAAGGGATATACTCTAACCGCCATGCTTTCATCGGATTTCGCAAACGAGAATCTGTAAGTTCGATAAAAGCACATCACGGGCGATTCATCTGAGGGAGACGGAGTTCCCTCATAGCTATCTTAGTCGCTATAATAACGACGAGTGCATTGCGCTTTGTGGGTTCTTGAAGCAGCTCTGTGGAATGTGTACTTGAGGTTGGCTACATACCGTAGATGCACACAGACTCGGTGCTGAATTCAGCTTCTTGACACATCCTCTCTGCGAGTCTTCACTAGTTCAGGCTCTGTATTCTGTAATTGCACTGATATTTACATGGAATCCAAAGGATCGAGGCCAAATAGGGCTAAATGACCAGACAGTGCTACTGGACAATATTAGTTATCGCTTTTAGCAGCGGATATCGTTCCGGACATCTGGCTACCAGCCGGAAGGACATGTGCTTGAATTTAGCCTCCATTCCGCACGATCGTATATACTTCTGAGTTGCTGGGCCTCCAGAAATTCACATGTCTCGCAAACATTCACAACCATTCATCCTGATTCTGTCTACCGACAGGCCTTAGGACGTTAGCATTCCGGATAAAATTTCTTGCTGCACCTTATACATATAGCCCGTGTATGGGGTAAAAGGTGCGGGAACATGTGGTTCCTGTTGTTAGACTAATCAAACATTTCCAGAGGCCATGATTGCGTGATATTTCTCAGGTTGTTTATTAGCATCATCAATACATTTTAGCTGATGGTGAGAAACACATCTCAGGTTGCTAGCTGAGTATAGTACAGGTTGATGAATGACTACTTGGGAAGCAGTCTAAACTCCACCCGATTCACTGGTAAACAGCCTTCTATGCTCAGTGCAGATGGTAATAATTTAGAAGAGTAATATTAGCCCTATATTTTTCCGTTTTCTCTGCATAGTGAATGAACCTCTAAAGGGTCCACATTTGTCGTATGGAAATGTGACGACGAGGGTTTGTAATCTGACCGTTGAAGTATCCTTGATTATTCAGCGTGCAGTTGTTCGATATGAGCGTTTGCACTCAGGTCTTCTCCATGATGTAGTGCAAAAATTTTGTCATTCTGTTGACAAATTGCTAATTGCTGCATGCAGCTTCCCCTAGACTTCGGGTGATCGAATCATACCAAGTTCATCCGAAAAGCATCTCATTGTCCTTTTGTTCTAAGCCTATCTTGATCTCACACGTTTGCATAACGTATCCTGACCTACGGCAATCTTTTTACGCTTTAAGCCAAAAATATTTACAATAATCCGTGGTCAGCCTCGCGAATGCGCGCATTCTCCCCATTAGTTGCGATATTCTCGTTGTTTTCCACTGATTCCCTCATACATTACTAAATGGTGTTAACAGGCCAGTTTTTGTCTATGAACTCAAAACAGTTTCACTTTCCCGCGTACATAGGATCGTAATCTAATCTTACCGTATTTTCTACCCTTATTCGTTGCTCAAGCAGACGTCATCGGTACCATGACAGTTGTCCCCTTATTCCAAACTGCCTCGATTTTTTGCGATACAGTGTCTTGGTGCATCCGTAGTGATATTGTAAATGTTGAAAATGCACAAGGATAGCTTTGACTTGATGCATAACGTTAGGCGAGAAGGCTCCGTGACCGCGCATTTCGACAGATTTCACTCCCAGAAGCCCACCGGTAGCCATCGACTCAGTATGATTTTAGGAATTAGTGAATGGCTGAAGATTTGTTTGAGAGTCCTACTTTAAGCCACTGACCAACTCGTGAACAGATCAGCTGTAGGAGTCTGGCTACAATGGTCTGCAGTGAGTAGCCTTAGATTGTCCACGTGCAAAATCGGAGGATATAGAATGATTCATCTACCCACCCGCGCTGATACTATGACCATCTAATATGTGTCCTCTGTTGCAGTAGCATTTAACCCATATCAAACTCATGAGGCGGATGCCGCTAATCGATCCAGTTGCTCTATAACTATTGAATTGTTGATATGGTTGACTGCCCATGGCGACGAGACTGGACCTTAATGAGGTGCGAAGGTTTGTGCCTTAATGGTCCAATGAGCTATGCTGGATGGCGCTTTTTGCACCGTCAGAGCCACTCATAGCACATTAGTCAATAAAGATGGTCAGAGGCTCTCCAGGTTGGGGGTTGGAATGAGGGTGGCTCCTTTCTTTATAAAACGGACTCTATGTAGCTCAGTGCCAGAAACGCCGCTGCCTTGCGGTAAAGATTTGAAACCAAAAGCTCTTGTTAAGAATCGTAATAGTTCTCCTGTCTAGGCATCGGCAACCTGACATTATCCTGCCCACGCTGTACAACACAATGACTTTCCTTTCAAACAATCCTTTGATGCGCTGGCCGTCCTGGAGGATAATCAACGCCGCCATATCCGTTGCATCGAACAGGGTGGATAGGAGTTTGGATGCTATTGCTCAAGTCTTTACGTCTTCTTATTCCCTCTCGCGCTTTTTTATCCTTATCGTCCGGCTTTAAATTCACTTTTATCCTGACAGCTGGGCGAGAAAGCCGATTGCCAACGCTCGCGCGTTTGCTACCAATCGTGCTTGGGAAAGACCCTGCGAGCGTGTTACCACGGCCCAGCCGAAAGCTGATGAAATCGCGCGTCAGAGATCACGTGGGTTGCCGTGCGTTGCGTAGGCGACGAAGACTGGAGTGCCCGAGCAACATGGTGAACTGGACAGATGGTGCGGACAAGTACGGTTAGTCTGATGGAAGAAGGCCGATTAGCGTTCATTTACCTACCGTGGCTCCCTTATGGTGAACGCCAGTCATTTGCGGTTGTCGTCCTCGACATCCAATGTTTAGCAAAATTCGCAATCTGCTACTGCGCGTGCAGAGACATGAATTTTTCTCTCACCTTAGTGGTGGGGACGTATGGAATTCTCGGCAGACGAGTGATTTAGTGCAGGGCTCAGCTGAGGAAAAGCCTAACCTCTAAAGGCACATTGACATGAGGCTGTTGATCAGCGAGCGAGCCACAACGTGTTTCCGGCTGTCAGCTAACTTCGCGCTGAGTGCTGAAGGTCATGGCCAACAGTAGGCGTTGGAGCGATCGATGGTTATCGCTGTGTGTCTAGCTGGCTACGCAGTGGTCCGCCTAAGCAAACAAAACTGCCACATGAATGTGCGCACGTGATGGCAGCTCAGCTGAGGACGAGGTTAGGCATTGCAACTTGTCAATATTATTGAATCACAGGTAATGGAGCATGAGCAGACAATGCAGTCGGGATCACGTAACGTTCCGGTTATTCAGCGCACGCTGATTATTCGGCTGTACGGTAAATGCGGTTTAAACGCCGCATCAGCTTCAAGAAAATACAATGCAATGAACGCAGGAATGCGTCCCGTCACCGCCCCGTATGTGCTTAAACTAGTGAAGAAGTCCGAGCAAACTGGGAGTGTGTGTAACATGAAGAGAACCGGAACGCGTCGCATCACCACGGACGCCTGTTCAGCTTGCGCTGTAGTCAGTGAAGTGTCAAAAAGTCCCGATCTCAGCATCCGTCGGATCGCACAACACTGTGACACAACCCGATATGCGGTACACCGGATATTACTGGAACGAAAATTTCGCAGATTCCGTGCACTTCAAGTGCAGGTTTTGAACCCATGCGATCCGGAGAAGCGGCATGAATTTTGCCGCTGGTTTCTGGACCACGGGGATATTCGTTCTGTTATCTTTACAGATGAGGCATCGTTTCATCTGCATGGAACAATGAAACATTACTGTTGGGCTACCAGCAACCCACGAAAATTTACCGCATCACGTATGAACCACAATGTGAAACTGATGGTTTGGGCCGGATTAACAAGCCAGAAAATCTTGGGCCCATATTTCTTTTCCGGGAATGTGACCGGTAGGTTGTTGTTTTGAAGTACTAAAGCCTTATCCTTTCCTAGCGTCGTCGTATTTGGAAATGCTGTTGACATTGGTGCTTCCCCAGTTGGAGGCCGAAGGGGCATGCAGTACCACTTGGTGGCAGCAGGATGGTGCACCAGCACATTCTGCTAAAACGGTGCGTGCTTACCTCACCGACAAATTCGGCCACCATTGGATCGAACGCGGTGGACCAATGGAGTGGCCTGCTCGCTCACCAGATTTTAACCCCATGGACTTTTTCTATGGGGCTATCTGAAGCGGCGTGTACAAAACAAGGCCACGTACATTGGACCAGTTGAAAGAAAATATTGTGAACGAATGTCGCGCGATCACGAGGGATACATTGGAGAAAGTGCTCGCCAATTGCCTCAAGCGGTTTCTGCACTGCAAGCAGAATGCCGGCGGACATTTTGAACATATCCTTCACTAGCATAGATGATCGTTCCAAAACATTTCTGTTAATATAATAATCGGCTTTCATAAATGTGTTAACGACTAAACTGGTCCGCTGGCAAATGGTGCTAATGATGCGTCCGGTCGGATAGAATTCTTAACGTCCAGTTTGTCGTTGAGCACATAAACGGCGTAGGCACCGAAACGTTCTATGGCTACTTATGGCGGAATCACTGAGTCGCTATGAGCTGAGGTTCGTGCAGCCTTACTGAAAAGCCGGCTGTGTTGTTGACTTCGTTTCAGGCTATTGCCTGTGAAGTTGTTGTTCGGGATGAGTTGCAGTAGGTGGCAAAATGTGCACGTGGGGTCGTTTCGTATCTGGTAGACTAATATGTGGTCTCCACGTAGCTATCTGTAGCGTCTACTGAAAACTCCGAGTGTTTTTAGTCGCTGCTCGACTATGGTGAGTTTCAAGCGCTACAAGGTCACGGTTTAGCCAAGCGTGCCAAGCCTGGATTACGTATTCGACGTTAACGCACGTAGGCATGGCGCATCGTAGAGAAGAGGAATGAATCCAAACTTTCGAATGCCATCCGCAAGCTAAGAACGTGCTGATCACCACTTTTGTATTCTGACTGTCTGGAATAACCGAAGTCGTCCTGCACCAGCACACCGAGGTCAAGTTCCTGAGGGCTTGTCTGCAGGTCATATGCTCCAATATTCTAGAGATAGGCGTGTATATGGCGGATGTGGATAATGTGTCACTTGACCACATTTAATGGCAGTGAATCCCTCGCCGGTCAATGCCAGGTGCCATCTAGGTCGCACATGGAGGATCTTGTGGTTGTCCATTCCCTTGATCGCAGACCAACTTTTAACGTCATCCGGAAAAGTAAAATTTTTTGGGGGGATGGCTCTCGCAATACCGTCGCACTCCACTCGAGTAGGGTCGGGCAGAGATGTTCGGACTATAACCTAGAACTGCTGTTCACGGAGAAAATTACCAAGCCATTCTAATAATGCATCGCTTAAGTTTTCCAAGTCGCCCGTCATTACGACAACGATGATCGCTTTCATGACTTGGGCAAGGGCAGAGAGAAGTGTTACCGGACGGTAATTGGTAGGATCAGACGGACTTCTCTGAAAGAATCCGGCAAGTGGATGGGCTAGGTGAATGGCTGCTGCCTGCAGTGCATTAGGGTGAAGGTTATGCACACCAGGAAAGCTGTGTGTACGCAAGGATAGTATCTTTTTCAGAACCATTTTTGCTATGAATTTGATGCTGGATAACACTGATGGTGTGGGGACAGAAGCAAGTATAACGTTTGAAGCTAGTAGCCCTTCGAAAGTAGGCCAGTACTTGGCAATGAGGTGTTGTCCGCCTTTTTCGTTGTGTGTGTATACCCACCAATCGTATTGAGTGTTGCGATTGTACGCTGCAACTTTTGAAGTACATTCACGTGTCTGTAAATAAGGCTGTGGTACGAACAGAATTGTTTCGCTAGCTCTAATCGGTGTGATAACTTGTTTTCACGAAACAACTGTACATATTAATTGCTCAAAGCTACGTACGCTGCCGCATTCTTCTCATGTCGGTGTGCCTTTAGAGGTTAGGCTTTTCCTCAGCTGAGCCCTGCACTAAATCACTCGTCTGCCGAGAATTCCATACGTCCGCACCACTAAGGTGAGAGAAAAATTCATGTCTCTGCACGCGCAGTAGCATATTGCGAATTTAGCTAAACATTGGATGGCTATTGGATGTTGGGGACAACAACCGTAAATGACTGGCGTTCACCATAAGGGAGCCAGGGTAGGTAAATGAACGCTAATCGGCCTTCTTCCATCAGACTGACCGTATGTGTGGAGCGTGGGCGTACAGTGAAATGCGCATTGTGATACCGACATACAAATATGAGCGTTCTTTGCCCTAACATAACTCTGGTCTACTGAGTATTCTTCTGTCTTCCTTCCGGTCGGGTTTGCCAAGGGGTCAACAGAGCACGCGTAACGGCGCAGAGTTAGCAGCCGACGTGAATCAACCGCTCGATTGCGGGCGCAGCGTTATAACATATCCCCACTTCCACCCCCAATTTTTGGCCCTCCCCCGACTTGCTCTAATAGTCACTTATGTTGTAGTTTCAATTCACACACAATCGCAGGACGTCGCTCCAGTCCGGTTGACAAGCGGACAACGTCAGTTCATCCGTTTCTCTTTGGAGTCGTGGATCCTCGCTAAGACTGGCATGCTTTAATGTGCGCACTTTGTTGCAGATTGGCCAGCAGACAGCACTGGCTACTTTGCGCATGCCATCATACCGACTCCCGCGACATGCGTTATTTGCGCACTTGGGGTCTGGGTGGAAGAAAAGGAGGGAAGGCCAAAGATTGACTTGGTCAAGAGGAATGAAAGCCCTCATTTCGAAGTTGGCGTCGGTTGTTGCATCCCGACTGCCGGGCTGGGGTCCGAAGGGCGATGAACACGTTTGGTTTGACACACTTACTGACATGGCTAGGAGCCGGCCCCAATGGCGTTTGTGTTGTGAGTTTCTTTGTCCATCCTTCTCTCCTTTAGATTCCTCCTCCAAGTACAGCATCATATCAAATGAATAATGTGATATTCAACAGTAGATTACTTGCTTTTTGAATTATTTATAGTGCAATTTTTGATGTCATTTCTTTTGGTATAGCGGCATAGTACCCGAGGAGTTTCTCACCCTCGGCTAAAATGTATCGATGACGATGATTAACTGCAGTCACTTGGGAAGAACCAACCATTATGGATCACTCACGCATGCATACCTCACATTGCGGTTCGGGTTTAGCGTGACTGATCCTTTGAAGTATTGTGTACAATTATTTCCCTGAACGGCATATCTTTCAACGTCTCCGATCAGCTGACCCTCATTCCTGTGTTGATGACCATCATGTGCTACTGCAGTGATAACATTACAAGAAAGACTGATGCAAGTATCGAGGTTACTGATTGCTGCCTTCGTCTTTCGCAATGCGAACGTCGAGATTAATTGGGTTAGCGATTATGCCCCTTCTGGACAGGATGTTGATGTGCGGTGAGCGGAGTCTGTATGCCAGTTTGCTCTGGCTGTTCGTTTTTCCGTTTGATTAATGAAACGTATCCTTTCGCCAAATATGCATCTTTCTACTTTTCGTTTCCCGCTTTCTGCACGTTCCTGATGCTGACGAGATCCTAGACAAGTGGGTTTAATCCAATTGGATTTTCGTATCATTTTTAAGTAAAGGTAATTAGTAGCACTAGTGTCGGACATTGGTGTGATGTTCGTAATTGTGACTGAGCGATCGCTGATGGCCGAACTCACCGCAACTGCATCACCTTTGTTTCCCGTTACCGGTCACTCCAAATGCGGTCCTAAACAAAGTTGTTTGCAATACTGATGTTCGGTTGGTTTCGACTTCTTCGCGTCGCTTCTGGTGATCTCATATTAGCGTATCAGATACTGAGTGACCCCAATCACGTATGCCACCATTTGCTGAAACTTAGCCACAACCCGCAGCTCAGGGGTAACTGCTTAAAGTTGAAAAAACAATATAGCCATCTACAGTGTCGACGGAATTACTTTTCCCTTCGGGTTTATCAACCCTGGAACGCACTCCCAGACTCGGGTGTATCCTCTCCTACTTTGGACGTTTTCAAAAAACTGTTAGATGTTGCTCTTAGCTGCCAGCATTTTGTTACCTAAACTCCTCCATTGTGGATTGCGCCAATCATGCTTTTCAACAGGATTTATGTATCAAATGGACCTAAGTGAGCGACCATATTTTACTTTTCTCACTCCTTACATCAACGATCACTGCACCCCAGTGTCTTTCTGAACGTTTACGCTCGATAATTTTTTAAGTTTACACTGATGTTAATTATCAAAGTATCCATCTCGGCAGACGTTCTGTAAATGACCCAGATATATTTTGATTTCATCATATTCACCTCAACCATCCTACGGGACGTGTCAAGCACCTGCTTTTATCCCGTGATAAATCATCGTTCATTGACTGACGAAGTGGTAGTGAAAGCTTCTGAGTGGTCAATTCGGTGTAGCGTTATCTTTCTATTTACCCACACTTTAGTTAAATCATCTACTTTCTCTTTTATTTCAATTCGCAGATGCAGAGTGATCTAGATGCCTATCGAAGGCAGCTTAAAAACAGGGATACATTATTTCACATGAACGAGCTAGATTTTCAGAAGCATTTACTCAAGCGTTTGGGATACTGCTCGGAGGATGAGGCGATGACACGCAAAGGTCGCATCGCATGCAAAATATTCACAGGAGATGAACTCCTTCTGACCGAATTGCTTCTGGATGGAGTATTCAATGGTCTCACACCTGTGCAAATTGCCAGTGTACTGTCGTGCTCTGTGGTGGAGCGATCAGTAATCAAACAGCATATCACACCTGTGGGCTCCGATCTGGAACGGGTACTACAGACCGTTCATGTAAGTTGCTGGTTCAAACGTATGATTACGTTGTGTCAAACCACCTGGTGTCAGGTATGAGCGTGCAACATGTCATGTATGGAGGCTGAACTTAGTCACTTACGGGGATACCAAATGATGCGATAAAGGTTCTGGGTTATGTTACGTATATATTGTATAAACACAAGGATGAATATGTATACAAATAGTAGGACATGTGCGCCCACAGTGAAGCCACTTTCATTTCAAACTAGGCAGTCATAAAACCAAAGTGGGCATGTTTCAAGCTAGGCTAGACAGACAGGCAGTTTAGTTACAAGGAAGAAAATGCTAACCTTAAAGGTAGTGAGTTTGAAAAGGGGCTGTCCCGCTGCTGCCTTTGCCAAAATTAGCATCATATTGGAGACGAAATTTACATTGCCACTCCGAAACTCTTGAAATGTGGTCCAGTACTGCTGCTTCCAGGCGATGAGTTCGCTACCATCACGTTCCTGCAAAGTTCAGCAAGTAGGAGTGAGAGGACTGGACGATGTTCAAATCACATTGCGATCAAGCTAATGCAATCCGAATTGACAGGGAGCGGGAGCCGGTGCAAACTCTCCACTTGATCGAGAGCGTCGTTCGTTACGATCAAAAGCGGTGATAGAGTGGTTCCCTGCCTCCCATCAGCCTTCGTGCATTGCGCGCGTGTGTATGTATAGGACCTTAACAGCTTTGTGCCTAATTGAAAGTCAGATTTCAGAGGGTGTGTTCAAACTCAATCTGTGACGCATGCAAGCGCGCTCAAAGAGAGGGGCGCGTGCGAACATCTTTTTGCCCACAATCAGAGGCTGCATGGCGAGGATAGTTTTGATGATGAATGATTAAGAGAATAATCGTGTATTATAATCAACGATGGTGCGAAATTCTTAAAGTTCGTCGAAGAGCTTGTGGTGCGTGTACATTGCGAAGATGAAGGTGCAGGGCCGATTATGGACAACGCCAAAATCCACATGCCAGAAGACCCATAGAGGATCATAGGCTCGTCATAACAGCTGAAGCTGCTGTCGGCTTACTCCAGTATGCTAAACATAGCAGAGGACGTGGTTTCGAAGGTGAAAGCGTTGGGGTAACGTCTGCTGACTAGCCCGACGTCCGCCCAGACGTTAGGAGAAGTCATACAAAAGAGTAACGGAATGGTAGCGTAACAGGACCGCAGGAAGTGAGTTCCTAATATGGGGATAGCCAAGGGCAGCAACCAGATTAGCTATTATCGACTTAATCTCTTCAAGGATGTTATGCTCCTCCTTGCTGAGAAATAGTTAATATTCTACAAAAGAAGTAAACAAGTCAAGTTTGAAATGAAAGTAGTATATATATATGTATGTATATATATATATATACATACATATATATATATATATATATATATGTATATATATATATATAGTGCCCCATGCTGAGGCTGATGTTGCATTCTTAATGCTTCTTCACCGCAGTTGGGCTAAACCAACTTACACTTAAACTAGGTCTTTTTAAGCTGGATAAATTTCATTCCGCTTTATTTGGTTTGTTCTGCCTCCCTGAATAATGTTCTATTAACTGGCCATGTTGCTTACACTAATTGCGCTTATCTTCGGTAATTTTGTTGCGTTTTGTAGCATTTTTAAGTAACTTGTGGACATTTCTTACTTATCACGGATTTGTTGTTAACCCACTTACTTCATATGGTAAATTAGCGAAGAGTTATGCCACCGTATCTGTATGCATTGTTGGATTTATTTTATTTCAGCTTGTCGTTTAAAGTGAATGGCTGTTGTTTGATATCCCCGGTGTGGTTGCGCTTGATGTGTATGTTGACAAGGTGCCTACCTGTCTATTACCCACTACATCGTTCATACTGGCTCCAGGAGACAGTTGGTCGTTGCTGGAGGGGACGGGGTGCACGGTTCATGTGGCCGTGCTAGGCTCAAAGAGCGGTTCCATGCACTCAGTGTGGAGCGGACTACGGTCCAGCCACCGCCTTGTGTGCGCTTGATTCCCCAAATACAACGTGCTTGTGTTTGCCTGTGAAGGAGTGTGGGCCGGTTCCGTTGATGAAACGTGGTTCCCATCCGCATGCCTCCCGGTCTTATTCCTTCGGGTTTACACTGGATATGGGGTATGTGGTTGGAGCTGTGGGTGGTGCAGCGCAAGCCATCCATGGTCCCTCTGTAGGCGCAGGCGTCCTGTGGCATGCCACAGTGACAGGCAAATCCGAAACCGGATGCCGCCAACCATGTATATATATATATATATATATATATATATATATATATACATATATATATATATATATATATATATATATATATATATATATATATATGGTTGGCGGCATCCGGTTTCGGATTTGTCTATCACTATGGCCAACTACAGGATGCCTGCGCCTACAGAGGGATCATGGATGGCTTGCGCTGCACCACCCACAGCTCTAACCACACACCCATATCCAGTGTAAACCCGAAGGAATAAGACCGGGAGGCATGCGGATGGAAGCCAGGTTTCATCAACAGAGCCGGTCCACACTCCTTCACAGGCAAACACAAGCACACTGTAGTTGGGAATCAAGCGCACACAAGGCGGTGGCTGGACCGTAGTCCGCTCCACACTGGGTGCATGGAACCACTCTTTGAGCTTAGCACGGCCACAAGGACCGTGCACCCCGTCCCATCCAGCCACGACCAGCTGTCTACTGGAGCCAGCATGGACGAGGTAGTGGGTACTAGACAGGTAGGCACCTTGTCAACATGCACAACAAGCGCAGCCACACCGGGGATGTCAACTAACAGCCAATCACTTAAAAGGACAAGACAAATAAACCAAAAAGGACAAAGCATACAGGTACGGGGACATAGCTGTTCACTTAATAGGCGTATAAAAATTTGATTACGAAGGAATCCGCGATAAGTTCAAGACGTCAGAAAATACATTTTAAGGAAATGCCATAAACGCGAAAACGTTATCAAAATTACCTATAATCAGCTTCAGCGACGTGTGCAAGTTTGTAGAAAATAGTTTAAGTAGACATTAATATGAGACAAAAAGGTATTAGGACAATATAGCAAACCCACCACCTGAAATATAGACTCAACTTGCAAGCACACGGTTAATACATCGAATGCAGCGTATCCACAAACGCTGCGCAGGTTCTGCCTACGTTCTCTGCAGGACCCGTCGTCGCTTCGGAGGTGGTTCCGAGTAGCCTCGCTCAAAGCTCACTGGGCCTGTCTGACTCAGGCACTCTCGACCGCATCTGCTACAGCACCACGCGCTCGCTGTCGATGAAATACAACCCATCGGTGCTTGCCGCTTCTTCTCTCCATGCACGAGGGCTTCCTCTTGCACCTTGGCAACGGCCTTCGTAATCAGATCGCGCCATGCACGCCGATCAACCGCATTCGATTCCCATGACCTGCAATCAAGATTAGAACGTGAGAAGCTCACTTTAATCATGTTCTGGTAACGTAACTTTGGTTTCTTCACATGCCGCTTCCCATTACTCAGCTGACCGTATAAGAGTTCTTTCGGTGTCCGCGCCGAATCCATACGCCACACATGACCGAGCCACCTCAGCAAAAGTACGCAGTCCACTGCATACATTCCGCTTCGGCGAAACACTTCCGTGTCCGCAACTATGTCGTCCCATCCGATTCGCAAAATCCGTCGCAAACACTGTTGGTGGAATCCCTCGAGATATCGCATATCCCACCGGTACATCGTCCAAGTTTCACTGCCGTATGGAAGGACGGACAGCACCGTGGATTTGTGCACCATCAGCTTCGTGCTAACGGTAAGCTGATTGTTGTTCCACACTCGGTAGTCTAGCTCCCCGAATGCCACCGCTGCCTTCGAGACGCGGATACGAAGCTCACTGTGTACCTGCTGGTCAGTCAAAACCAATTTCTGAAGGTAGCAGAAGCGGGAGGTGGTTTCCAATACTACAGCGCCAATGCTGATTTACGGCAGTATTGCAGATTGCATCTCCGGTGAAGGCTGAAAGAGACAGACAGTTTTGCTTGTGTTGATGGTGAGCCCGAATTTGGCCGTTGTCGAAGCCAGAGCACTAGTCATGTGCTGCAACTCATCCGCGCTGTGTGAAAACAACGCACAGTCGTCAGCAAACAGCAACATACGGATAGTTGTCTCACAGACTAGAGTTCTCGCACCGAAACGAAGGATGTTCAGCAACCCATCATCAAATGCGGTGCTCCACACGGACACCGTAAGCACAAGCGACACCAAAAGCACAGAACATTGTATGATATATTAAACAGGGCAGGAGCTAAGACACAGCCTTGTTTCACACCAGAAACAACTGCAAAGTCATCCGAGGTCTCTCTACTCAGCTGCACCCTCGCTCGCATACCACAGCGCAGACATTCAATTAAACTTACAAACTTATGCCGGCAACCAAACTTACCCAACACCAGCCACAATGCCTCGCGGTATACCGTATCAAATGCCTTGGTGAAATCAACAAAAAGCGAGTACAACGGCTGGTCTCGTTCTCTACACTTCTCCTGCAATTGACGAGCCGCAAACACCATATCTCTAGTGCTGCGACCCGAATGGAATCCACATTGCTCTTCCGCCACATTAGGTTCCACAAGCTGACAGACGAGGCGGTTGAGCAGGATTCGGGCAATCAGCTTACCCACACAACTCAGCAAGTTGATGTCACGATAATTCATGCAACATTGCTTGCTCCCTTTGCGCTTGTACAGTGGTAGCACAAGGGCATCCTTCAGCTCAGGAGGCACCTCCTCCTCAATCCATACACGTTGCACTAAGTGGTGCAGCGCAGTCAACAACGCGGGTCCACCGTGTTTCAATACTTCAGGCGGGATCCCGTCGGCCCCAGCACACTTGCCGTTTCGCAGCTGAGCAAGTGCTCTCTGCGTCTCATCAAGTGTCGGCGTGTCCGCCAGACTCGTCTTCACATCGTGCTGCTTGAGGCCCTTCAGTGTAGGCCAGTCGATCTCTGAACAGTTATTCAAGAGACAGTCAAAGTGTTTCCGCCAGATCTGCAATATGTCTGCAGTCTGTGTGCATGCAGCGCCTGAACTACCATCGATCAGCGTTCTCATCGGCTCCAGTCTTGGTCCATACACCGCCTACAAGAAGTTAAAGAATTTCTTGTGTTGACGGCGTTCAGCGTAGCATTCCATCTGCTTCGCCTTCTCCGTCCACCATGCATTCTTACTGCGACGGAGCACTCGAGTCAGTCACCGTCGAAGTTTGCGAAACTGACTCTTCTTCCTCAAGTCACTGGGGTCTGGCACAATATATATATATATATATATATATATATATATATATATATTGTATGTATGACTCCCCAGTTAAATAGGAATGTTGCGGCTGTGCATGTTAAAGGAGTGTGGTTCGGCTTCCTTGATGAAACGTGGCTCCCATCCACATGTCTCCCGGACATTTTCTTTCTGGTTTACACCAGATATCGGGTGAGTGGATGGAGTTGTGGGTGTTGTAACGCAAGTTGCTCATGGTTGGACTGTAGGTGCATCCGTCCTATGAAAGTCGCAGTGACAGGCAAATCCGGAACCGGATACCGCCAAGCATATATATATATGCATTGTTGCTAGCCAGAGAAACGTCATCATTAGCTGGGCGCAGACTGTTCGCCCGAGGTCCAAACGTGAAATCAGTTGATCCCTGCTTAAAATAAGCATATAGACGCGTCGCGCAGTGTGGTCTACCCAATGCTTAGTAGACTGCGCTGGTGTCAGGCACACTTATTCACGGCAGCCTCAAGGCCTAGTCTCTTGCTCAGTTTGACAAGCGGAACAATCTATAACAGCTTTCGGAACTTTAAATCCGTGGACGAGAACACGCGCTGAACAACTCGAAGTATTCTACGAATTCATCTGGCATCAGCCGACCGCTTAGTCCGAGTATGCACCGCTACCAGATTTTACCAATGTGAAGGTATCAACCACCATGTAGATCCCTAACCATAGATAAGAAAATAGAATAACTGAATTGCATTACAGTCCGTTTTCATTTCAGTTTTGTCAACCTACTCACAGCGGAAACATCTACGCCACAGTAGCGTTCAGTTTCTTGTAACAATTATTCGGTACTCTTGATGAATTTTGGCAGCGTCAACGGGCTGCTGCCTATGTGATCTACAAAGTAACTACACTGCAACTACACCAACAGAATAGTTTTGCTCTTACACCTAATGTACTCATATTCTTCTCTTCGACTAAAGGCCAAAGCACGATACCTAGCACGCGCAGCCGCCGAAAGCCGCGCAAGCTGTCCGCGTTCTCTAGCAGTAGAGTCAGATGGAATCAAGAATTTGAATGCAACTCAGTCTGGCTATATGAACTATTGCACCGGAAGGTTGGCAAATGAACAAACCTACGTGGGTCGGTTCTCAGGAGAACTCATGGAGGTCGTGCGGAGGTGGGCTGAAAAATCCAGCTTCGCTGAACTGTGTGAGATCACCTCGGCTTACGAAGGCGGTTTGATTCGTTGCATGCGACGCTTGAACGAGCTACTGCGCGAAATGTCCGCTGCAGCCAGTGTGGCAGGTGACACAAAACTAGAAAGAAAGTTCATGAAAGGTGAGCCAGCCCCACGGTTTATTGAGACATTCAGAAGTTGACAACTTCAAAGAACTACCAATGACTCCCCTGTTCGTTTATACATGGCTTGTACCTCGATGTTTAAAGCCGATCGCTGACGCGGTATAAATCTCATACTTTCCAAATTTGCATCTACAATGCATAGAACATGGTACTGGCATCGATCACCGCTCCACACCTTCAAATTTGATCACAATAGGTGTGTTAGGAACTCTAGGCTTAATCTCAGACTTAGGCTTAATACCGAAGTTGAATTTAGCGCAGTAATCGCATCTTTTGTTAAACATCTTTGCCGAACAGCAGATAAGTGGCTAACATTCTGCATGACGTACTGTGGTCACTGCACCAAGTAATCGCTTTCACCTATACCGTAAGCTATCGGCCATTTTTCATATGGAATATCCAGGCCCAAACAGACTTCGCTCCTAGGTGACAAGGAATACCTCCTATGTTGAGGTAACACACCCGATCGATGTCTTGCATTCATTTAGCCCCGATTGGCACTTCATAATTTAGCACGATTTGTATACCTACTTTCTAACTAAATCTGCATATTCTGTTGCCTCGGTTTCAGCCTCCAAACTCATTTACCGGGATATCGTCGCTGCAACGAGTCTTTATTGGTGGCATGAACACACGGTCTGAGGGCAGCACAGAATCCGGACAATTAACAATTATCTTTCTACCATGAGAAATCAGACACTTCTCCCCAGTCTACTTTCCCGCGATTACTTTTTGCCAATCTGAATCTATCGATAGCCAAGATTACATTCGCTAGTTTGCCCTTTTCTCTAACTGCGGAGGGTTGATATGAAGAAGCAAGTGTGCCGATCAACGCATTGACCTAAACAGACCTCGAGATCATTCAGAAAAATACGAACCTCAACAGCACGTTGATCTCCGGGTGAACTGATCGCTAGCTTTAATGGAGTCTATAATAACATTTCCTTACGCCTTAAGCGAGGATTCCTTATACCTGAATAAGCTTAGAGGTGATCTATTGTAGTAAACTCCTAAGCAGAGAGCCTCGCATGCATACTGTAAAGCGCTAGGCGGACGTTTCGTCCAACTGTGACTGGTTACTAGCGCGTACCCACCAGACCCAATAGGAAAAGATCCCACGCTCTCTGAAATCCAGCAGCTTGTCCGTGGGTCAGGGGTGGGTGACAGTACGTCAAGCATGGCGCTCAGAGACATTTACCAGTAATAAACATTTGCGGAAGTAGCTGAAGTCTTAGAAACATCAGGTAAACAGATCTGTGGACACAAAACCAGTCAGGTCTCACTAATGTGGCAGTCAGTGATGTTGGCAAGCAAACAAGACCGTACGGTGTTGCACCGAAGGCACACGATTGGCCTAAAATGGCATCGACAATACGCAACCGTCCATGGATTACCCAGAATCGCGATTGGTTGCCACTGCAACAGGGATGGAACAGTACCCAGTTATTGAAATTTGACTCGGGAGACAGCGACGAATACTAGGTATAATCGCGAATTGCACTACCGAATAACCACAGCAACTAGTGGTTTTGTAGTTAATAGTTTTTGGCCGGACCTCGGCACTTGGTGTCGTTAGGATGTTACCCAAATTCAAAAGAACAGTACATTTCAGCGCTATATTTCTGACGGGTCATCATCATCATCAGCTGAACTGATGCTTCACCTCCGTACAACCACAGCGATGTACGGAACGAAGAGGAATAAAAAGGCAGAGAAAGGGGACTTACCGGAAAACCCTAAGCAAACATTCAGAGTCAAGGCGCCTACATCTTGTCAACAACATACCTTCACAAACAGCTGCCTACCATGCAAGGAAAAGGCGCAATCAGTGAGAGAGCACTCTTGCGGATTGCACTGCCCCGCATCATAATAAGACATTATCCAGCAGATAAATGAGCACAAAACACACTTAAACAGACAGTCCGACTAGGAAAAGGAAGCAGACGCACCACTGTTGTCGACTGCGAACCATGTCCTGTGAAGTCTCGAGCCAAGAATAAGGCGTCACGTGGACTCCAAACTGGAAGGCAAGACAATGGAACAATGGTTGTATACGGGTAAAAAAGCTAATGCTTAACACGTCCCGTAGGATGGTTATAGAGAAACTTCAAAATACAAAAAACGGTTAGCCAAATTGGGTTTACAGTGGTGAATTCACTGAAGCATACGCAGTATAGACTGTAAATTCAAGGTAAATCCATAAGAAATGACGGCAAATGGGATGTTGGTGAACATCGTGTCTTCTTCTGTGGTACACATACAAGAGGTGAAGCACGTAGAACGAAATCTGGAACTTGATCACCGGTGGAACCTCTTACAGACACTTGTGTTTATCCATGGGTAATGGGTCATGTAAGATGATGCAGCGAAATAAGTGCACAGCCAACTAGGACTTTGAACTCTATCAGTGTGGGAGCACATATGACAGATTCCGGTAGGGCGTTCCACGTCCTGTAAACGTGTACGGAAAAGAAATTCCGACGGCATTTCAAGGGAATGTGTTGCTCTGGCAGTTTGAGATGGTGACCTCTCAAATTGCTGTTGTGACTGAGCTTTAGCAACTCGCGGCACGTGTGGTTGGGATCTCACAAAATCTGGTAAGTCAAAATGAGGTCTTTGCGCAATCGCCGATGCTGTCTGCTGAAGACCCTGAGCAATAGTAGCCTCCGTTCATACGGCAAATTGTGCAGACGCTTGACATCCTTGGTTGCCAGGCGTTGGGGTAGCTCCAAGGCAGTGAGATCAATCTTCAGCCATGGCTTCCAGACCTGTATTGCGTAGTCCACATGTGGCCGTATGTATGAGTTGAGAGGTTGTAGAAACATCAGTAGTTGGAATCGTTTAAATGCACGCTTCAGGAGGTCCAAAAGTTGGATGCCTCTCCTAGACGCAGTTTAGCCTGTTTCGGACATCCAAGATGAACCTGGACCAAAACTCCCAGATTCTTCTCGCCAGAAGACGTTTGAAGCTCCTGGTAGTCGAATTTGTAGGAGTGCACCAACCTGTGCCGTAGCTGCAGCACTCTACATTTGCCCACATTGAATCGAGGTAGATTTGGGATTGACCACGCGTATACCCTATCCAGATCAGCTTGAAGTACTGTGATATCATCTGGTGTATCGGTCGACCTTCACAACTGTCACTGGCATAAAGAAGGTAGTTCGGGCTTATGATGCGTGTGATATAGTTAATGTATGTCAAAAATAATCGCGGTCCTAGAGCCGATTCCTGTGGTACTCCGCATTCAATTCGGATGGGACAGCGATTCACGCACACGTACTTCCAGGCGCCGGTGTAGAGGAAAGCTGCTGACCCATCCTAGGACAGGATCACCAATACTAAAGGTCTGTAGTTTGGAGAGCAGAATGTTATGATCTAACCGGTCGAACACCTTGGAGAAGTCGAGAAAGACCACATCAACTTCTGTGCCAGAGTCTATCACTTCAGTCCAGCTGGACCGCGCTAGTAGTAGATTTGTAGTGCACGATCGATTTCGTCGGAAGCCATGCTGTTCCGGTGTGAAGTAGTTAAATTCTTCCAAGTAGGTCGCTAGTGCATCAGAAACAATAACTTCCATGACCTTTGAAAGAACCGGTAGTAATATTATATGACGGTAGTTGGTTGGATTGGAACGATTACCTCCCTCATGAATAGGTGAAATAATCCTGTGTTTCCACATGTCGAGCACGTACATTTCGTCAAAAGTGTTGGAAGAATCGAGCAAAAGGCTTAGCTAAACTCTCTCCTACAGCCGCTAGCGATGTCATATGTATAGTATCAACTCCAGGAGAGCTGTGCTTGCGCATACCCAACAGCTTGTTTAGTACAGCTTCTTCCGTGAAGGATATGTGAGTGAGTTTTAAGGGTGAAACAACCATGGTCACAGGGTTATGTGGCTAGCGATCGCACTGAAATGTTGCAGCGTATTGTAATCGTAGTCTTCTTCGGTGTCCGTCCTCTGTTTAATAAGGAGAAATTCCTCGTTTCACCTTACGCAAGCTGTTGACTTGATGATACAGAAGCATTGTGATTTGAGGCCATACGCACTGCCAACTTCTGCCGGTACGCCATTTCATCCTCGCGAACAAGCTGAGTATAGTGTTACGTTGGTTCGCATAGCCCATCTAGTTCTCGGTGCTGGGGGAGAGTTCGTAGATATGCTAGGCTGTTTTGCACCGTTATACACTTGCGTGTCATGCGCAGCAGAAACGAGACCACGTTTCCCAGCTGGAATGTCTTAGTCGCTGACGCTTCGGCAATCAGAGTTAGACTGGTTGACGAAATGTTCCCATGCACTAGCTGCTGCCTCGTCTGACAGAAATGTGCAGTTGGCTGTCTCACCTAGCCGCGCTAATATGTCGTAGCGTACATGTGTTTTTGTTGCTTTGGCGATTTCCAAGGGATATTCTGCATAGCAAATGTATGCAAAGAGTCGTACTGCATGATTGCTGCAGCCAAATGGGACGCCGACGATCTCCCTCTCGACCATTAGTTCTTCGTTGGTGAATATCCGATCAAGTATTGACGGCTTGTCTTTTTCTCGGAATCGGGTGTGACGGCGGGTAACTGGAGACAAACACTTGTAGATCGGCGTTAAATTGTTCCCCGGGAGAAGCTTGGGATTCCAGAAGGTGATGTTGAAATCGCCAGTAATGAGAATGTGAATGTAAGTTGTGTTTATCACTCTTCTTATTGCGGATGCCAGATGGGAATCCATCTCTGGCTTGGAGGAAGGAGGGCGGTATGTGACCGCCACTAAACAAGTGTCGTCGCCTTGTAAACGTAGACGGCACCAAAGGGAATCTTGTACCGTGCTGACCGAATCCTCTATGGGCTCACATTGGATGTCATGGCGGAGGTACAGAGTCACCCGACCACCTTTGCTGGGTCGGTCGTGCTGAACAATGGACATGCCTGGTAGTGCGAACTCCATGTCACTTATGTCAGGTTACTCAGTAAGCCTTGAGTGTTGGTGTACATACAGGAAAGTTTCTCGGATGTCAAAACCCGTTGACTAAGAGCACATGAATGATGTGGATTTGTACCGACCGATGAGAGGCCGTCACCTAATCATTTTCTGGGTGAATTATGGAATCTCGATAAGAATGCAATCAGTTTTTGGTCTCACTTGCACCTGCGGCATGTAGTCCATCGGCAGTCTTCTCGATATCTACGGGTCTTAGCGCACAGGTTTCTAAATCGCTGTTGTGGTTATATTGTGTCGCGGGTGGTGTCGTTTCTGCGAGAACAGCGATGGGCTGCGGCTCTCTAATTGCTGTCTTAAGTCGTAGTTCCGAAGGAACTGTGTTGCGTAGTAACGGGCAGCCACGGATTAAGTTTATGACAATCTGTTGTGACTGCACCGTTAAATTCAGTCTCCTCGGGCCACTGCCTCTGTAGTTTGGAGACACGGGTAACCGTGTAAACGACTGAAATATGACATCGCCCACACATAGCTTCACGGATGTAACGCCATTCTATCCTATCGTGAGCGTGGGCTTCTTCGTTGTTGGTTGTCGGGTGTGTCATGAACGAAAATAATTCTTTGGTTAGTCTCCATGTGGTAGTCGTTTGAAGTAGTTTTGTCCCGCTGGCGTTCGCTCCAGGGAACATCAGGAAATATGCGTATTCCACTGTTTTCAGTCAGTAGGCGGTATGCGGACAAAAGCGTCGTCTCGATATCACGTATTGATCCCAATGTTACTCGCATTAGCCGGGGATCCCCATAATGACTCGAGGTTGGACGTCTAGTGGTGCGCATTAGATTAGTCGGATTAGTTTGAACGCCGATTCTATCACACAGGGAATTCCATTGCTTTAAATAATCTAACTGTTAACCCCTTAAGGAGTCCGCCCTGGAGTTAAGAACGTTGATGTACATAAGTGTCAAGGTGCTGTAGTTCAATTTAGTGACGTCTCTGCAGCTTGCGCCTGGTCCTTGGCCCGTCTTGCGGCGGTATCGGGTGAGGCTACTGAGGTCGCACTTTGACTATACCGAGCAGCAACGGTTGCATAGGTGGTTCGGTCATTGGAGCGCTTCGGATTTCGTTGGTCAATCGGGTGGGTGTTACTGATGTTGCATCAGTCGATACATTGCCTAAGAGGATGTGGGCGGTGGGGCTAGATATGCGTCTATCAGTCGCGATGACGACTTGATTCGTGGTCCCCACGGTCTCTAGTACAGCGTGGCCGTGTGTACGTCTGGCCCGTTTCCTTGGTTTCGAGGCATCAATTGAGGGAGATGGATGAGGTGCAAGATGCGCTAGTGTCGCTTCGAGCGAAGCAATTTTTGCATTAAAACATGTCCAGTTTCAGCGAGTTCTTCTGCGTTAACGCTGGTACGCATTCTACTAGTGGAACTGCCGTGCACTTCGGACAGAACCAAAATGAACCCGGCGTATTGTATTTCTTTATGTCGGTTCTACAGACGTTGATGCATTTCGAATGGTACCGGTCTTGGCAATGTGTACGAGTCAACCCTCCTTTTACTACTTTAGCACAAGTTTGAGTAGCACATAATGCTCCGTTTCGGGTTACCGGTGTGGTGGTCATGATGGCCGATTACCGCAGAACAAATCCAAGATGGCGGACACGGACGGTAGTTGGGCCAATCAATGAGAACCCCGAAATTAGCCAGAAAACAGCCATCAAATTTGCAAAGATTGAAAAATACACCAAAAGAAAAATAATGGTGCGGAATTCACACAGAGTAACCAAGTATAACACAACAATCCCGAAGAAAAAGTGGAATCCAGGACGGTAATGCAAAAATCCGCAAGTACATCTACGGACGGACGGCACCCAGTCTGGCCGTCAGTGACTAAATTTTCCGCCGTCAAGTTTACTTTTTTCCACCTCGAGCCTTGCGCCAAAGTACATCTGGTAAACAAGGCCATCGTCAGTAAGCGGTGACAGGACATACGTAAAAGGTGCCCAAACAAATGCGACCTATGCAATGCCATCTGTTGTTCTGAGGAACAAGTCTGGTTGCACTGACTAGCACTCACGTACGTACATCATCACTGAACACATGTTGGTGCGACCCGACATCAACAATGCTCCGCAGACAGCGATGATCAAAGACTTGAAGGCGCCTCAGAAAATCAGATCGAAGGAGTCAAATTTCACTTCCGTAGAGTAGGACGGCCCTCACTGTGGCGTAGTAAACTCAGCTTTCTAGACCGAGAGTAACCCCTTCCTGACGTCTAGGATGCCGCTGGTTAAAGGAGTCCTAGCTTTTGCAATACCTGAACTGACTTCAGTTAGTTCATTGCTAATGTATCTGCCAAAATAGATGAAATGATCAAATACCTCGAGTTCCTCGCTATTAATGAATCCTTCAAAAACCATTAGCAATTTGAAAATGCGAGGCGCATGCCAAATGCTAGGACCACTCTAAATAGGTTAATCAAGGTTGTCTGGGCCGCCACATCGTTAAATACAAGACCGCAACGCCAATTGTTGTCGGGAAGATATACGATAAGTAATTGTAGACCATAATGCGGCCTGTTGTGATCGAGTGTAGAGCACGTAAAATGTTCCCATTAAATATGGGGAACACCTTTCCGTGTGAGTATTTCGAACAGAAGGCATCGGTCGACTGAGTGAAAACCGCACTTTAGGAGTCCAGGAACACAGCTAGTCAGTCTGCGGTATACGTGGCGCTGCTCTAGCACCTGTTGTAATGAATATGTGATCCTACAGTTTTGTTCTGGGTGGAAACTACCTTCTCTTCACTAATGCAGGATTCCCGTTCGGCAGTGAGGCGACGAACAAGGATTGGCGCAAGGTTAACACCCCTGTGGTTAGCACAGTCGGTGCGACTGCCTTCCTTGTATATTTCCACTCCGATCGATTCATTCCAGTTAGTTGTGATGGCCTTCATTCCAGGCTTGTCAGCACGTAGGCTCCGCTTTAATTCGCGCCTGAATAGTCCGTTTGGTCATACTGTGCTCAGAGCCAGCGGGTAGTTTCCTTCTGAATTCCAACAGGATCCCCGACCTACCAGATACCAAGTTACTGGTGCTGTGGCGATTGGTATTACCGCAAGCGGAGGCTGTCACTAGGACGAGAGAGCGAAAGTTCGGTATGTGGGGCATTCTGGTAGGCTTGCCTGACCGGAGACAGAGATGAATTCTGAGTCATCATTCGAGGGGGAGATTGATACGTGTCCCAGTCAAGTTCATGGAAAGACGATAGCAGACCAAAGCATAATCAGAGTCGACGCAAATACGCTAGAAAGAGCGATAATCCAGGATAGAACCATGCCACATGTAACTTATAACAATGTGATCTATTTGGGTCAATCACTGGCCAGCTAAAGGAGGACGCCAAGCGGCACTTCGGCGACCACTGTGTCTAAAAACAGTGCTACTAAGAAACAAATGCTGCTCCGCACACAGTTGCAACAGACGTTCGCCGTTGTTCTTTCGCTGAGAATTTAGCCTATAATAATCACGTGGCAAAGCTTCAGAAGACCATCTTGTGAATTCATACCCCCTGCAAGTACAACGTCAACTTAACTGGTAGCACTGGGTAGTAATATGTTCAGTTCGTGATAGGATGTGTCCTTGGAAGCATCAGAACTGCAGTAGGTGGGAGCATAAGCGGAAAGCACAAACAGCGTCTTGTAGTGTATCGCGAATCAATTTTAGTTGATGTTGCCAAACGTGCTGCGCACAAAAGACTACTCATTGGAATTTAATCAACCAACGATGACCACAGCTTGACCAGTGACTACAGTAGCACCGTCTCCGGACGCGTGTAGTGAGGTACAAGCCGGGCGCAGTTAATTCAACAACCACGTGAGGGCCATTGATTCTAGTTTCGGATGCGCAACACATGTCAGTACCCAGTATATCCAACGTGCGTGCGGGTGCAGCCTGTTGACGTACTTGTCTTAGAGTGTGAACGTTGAATGCCGCCAGGGAAATGGGGCAGCGTGGCTGCACAAGGTACTGTTGCTGATAAAGGTCCAGTGGGTGGCGCGCGAAGGTGGCTGCAGATGGTTCGACTCCAGTGTCATTACGGCTGTTGTCAATAAGGCAGAGAATTATGGAAGGAAGGTTAGCAATGGGGATTGGGAGACAAGAGAAACAGGTGGAAAAGAAGAAAGGAAGGCGACGGCAGTAGCATGTATTCGCTTATTTGTTCTGAAGTATGCAGCAAGTAAGGCGACTCTTAATAATCTGCGTGACGGCGAATGCAAGATGTGGTAGAAGTTTGAATAAACAGTCATGATTGTACGTGGGCTGGGATACTGCCAGGGCGACCAGACCTAGATAGGAGGAGAATTAGGGTCCTAAAACTAAGCCATTAGCTCAAAAACATATCCGAAAGGCAGCTGGTGGCGATGAATTAGTTTTACAGAAATGGATGCTATGCCATTTGAAACCGCAAACTTGGAGGATCGGGAGACTGAGTTTGGCTGACATCGAACTGACCAACCTGACAAGAGTAACTCTCAAGGGGCCCAGGGCACCACCCAGTATAGTTCAATGGGTCAACAAGATACGCAAACCGCCGCATCACGTTAAGGTCCAGTTGCAACGGTTTTCTGGTGAATATCGTCTTAAAGCCCGTTGTTAACGAATATCCAATAGCTCGCTCGCCCAGACGATTGCGGCTTTGAAATGCCAAGCAGACTTCCCGGATCCGTGTTCTAATTCCATTACAAATGTAACTAGGGAAGGTGATACAACTGCAAAGAGGAGCAAAACTATCCGTCACTTCTAGTGAATCCTCCTTATGGTTAAGAATCAGTGGTGCGTCGACCAGGTTCTACAACAGTTCCTTGTTTAAATGCACAGAGGCTTTAAGTCAGACTGTCCTGTAACACTTGTACATAGACTAAGTTGGCTTCCATGATAAGTTTGTTGTTCATGTAATCTGATTCTGATAGTCGGTCATTTGATAGAACACCCACCTAAGAAAATTGATGAGACAGTTCTGAAGCATCATACTTTTGTGATATGGTGGCACAGGCGTCTGGTTTGTAACGTACACATTCTAGTTCTTGTGTAAAATTGGGGACCATTGCGGTAACCCAGCCCATATCCAACCGCGTGTAGCTGCTCGTTAGAGTAGCATAAGTATGCGGCGCTGGTGCATTACTGATAGCACTTCTGTCATAAACCATACAATCTCTTTGTCAGTAGTTTTAACGGTAAAACATCAAAAACAAGTGGATGAATGATATTTGGAACCAGTGAGCCCTGACATAATCACGCACTACCTATGTGTTTGCCTTTAAGTCAAAAATGTAACAATTCCCGTGTTGATCGAACGGATGACCCTACAATTGTTCTGCGTCGTGCGGATGATACGTAGAGTAAGCACGAGCAACTGCAATAAACGAAAAGCGAACACGGGCCATGAAAAGAGTAACAATGGCTTAGAGCCAGTGAAAACAAAGAACTGCTGTGAAGTCTTTGAACATTCTAAATGGTTGGCTTCTCAGCTCACGAATACTGGACTATTGTCATTATTCAGCTGGCCATTTTGATTCTCCTAGGACCATATGGCCTCGAGTATCGCAGAAGGCTGGCGAAAGGCTTATTTGTTGCTCAGTCGGTGATCATTCTGATTCGGAGGATGGAGAGCTATCTTTTAGATGCAAAAGATGGATGGCGGATAAAATGAACCAGCGGGCCGCTAAGTCAACTGGACCCTCAACCAGTGAACTGTGTTTGCGCATACCATTGGTGACGCATCCTATCACAAGCGGGGAACGATCATCATGGACGACGGGAACCGGTAAGTTGAATTTACCGTAGACCATTACATGAGTAGAGGGGTAGAATAAATAGTTTCAAATAGAGAAACTTCTTAGACATTCTCTTCAACTTAGGCGTTATCTTAAACAGGTAAGCTGTAACATCCAATTCAGGGAGACGATTAAGGAAAGGTAGGAAACGTAGTTAAATCATGGCGAATCTATGTAAATCGTCCTTCTCGGCTTTGGAAAAGAACAAAGCTCCGAAGGGCAAACATTTGGTACCAGCAAAACAAATCTATCCAAGCACTAAACTGGCTTCGATTACTCCTTGAACTATGTCTCACTCAGTAAATAACGTCCCCGTTGTCAATCCCTAGCCATATTGTACGGGTACATCCAGTTGAAGTTGCTACTTCAGGAGTGGATCGGTTGGTTTCCGTTCAGCAGAATCAGTCCTCGGTATGACTTGAAATGAATAGAGTGCATAACCATGGAATGATCGACAGGATGATGTCTGCATTCAAAATCGCACTCATGGAGCTGCTGCCAATGCAGCATCTACACTTCAAGATTTTTGAAATTTTGCAGCCACCGTAAAGGTCGCTCACCGTTTCGGGACCACAAGCCCCTTCGAAACAGGTATTTCCAGCTCTGCTTGATGTAAAATACCCACGATAGCATTCCTGTTATGGCGATGCAGTAGCTACTTTGCCCAAGGTCTTCGTTTCCAAGAGGCCAAATCTTCGGTCCCTTTTGTGATATAACAGCTCTGATAGCATGGTCACACGTCCGTGTAGAAGAGGAAAACTAGCATAGTGGACAAGTAGAAGGATTTCGGAAGCAGGACAAACGCCTTCTGATATGCTGTGGAGTTTGGCAATTGTAGATAAATCTTTGACAAATCGCCGTTAGTACAACACCAGGGACAGGGGAGTGTGTGGCTGCTAGACGTTTGCATAAATCGACCCAGAATCTATCAGTTCAATAATAATAATGGTGTCCGTACGAATGACAGGCCTGAGGCAAGCAGTATGCACCTGTCAGGCACCTATGTACATTGGTCTTCAGAAGTCTTATAAGGCTCAGATTTAACCAATCCGACAAGTGAAGACCTCCCCCGATGTTAAGCTCGACAGCTAGCGAGGAGTGTTCCGATGCTTTACTTGGCGATGACGGGATTACCAAGACATTCCTGTCTGGTTGACTGCAATTAACGTGTAAGCTGCAATTGTTTGTTTGATCTCTAGCACCCTGTTTGGTGTTCTTCGTGTTGTATTCAGAACGTTGCCATGGACGGCTTGGGTACGTTAGATGAAACTGTCTGAGCAAGTGCATTTCTTCACTGCTAAAAATCTGAGAGCGACATCAGTGTTACTTAAGGCGGTATTACCGCGCTCTGGATGTTCGCCTGATTACAGTGCCGCATCAGCCTTTAGGGGAAGTGCAATAAAAATTCCCGCTTAATGGAAGGCATTTGAACATGTTCAACGAACAGTTTCAAGACGTGCTTTCTCAAATGCGCCGGCCATTCGTCAACATACGTATGTTCGAGTGCTTCACTTAAGTCTATGACAACAGCTCTGTCTTCGCCGGGACGTTGGTACCGAGCATGAAACCTGACGATTTAGAATTAGAAGAAATGGACAGTAGACCAAACGGCAATGAAGCTGTTCACGTCAGTTCCTTCTCAAATACCATACCGCCTGCGATTACGTCGAAAGCGTCTCCCAGCAACAAGCCCATCACGATATTCCCATGTTGGGACAGCGAAAACTGCCGGAGGAAAATATACACCTGCTTTTCTCAGCCGGTGTACGTCACTCCAACAGCAAATCTCTCGGTTTCCGGAATCAGGAGTGTCACTGTCAATCTTACAAAAAAATGATACAAGGTGCTCGAAACTGAAATTATATTGAGCTTTCTATTCCACTAAATTCGCAAACTTAATCCGATCTTTTCCGTATTTCGGTACCTACCGCAGAATCGACCAATCGTGGCATCCAGTTCAGAAAGAATACCACAGACAGATCATGAAAGTATACTGCGCAACAAGTGGCCATATTAACCGTCCTTTTCGGTTTCTTGTCTTGAGTAGAAAGGCGCTCTGGAAGACAGCCAGTACTTCAAGGTAAGCGTTCAAATTCCATTCGTGTGTAAAAGCGGTTTGAGGCGTTTTTCAACTGCCCACTGAATCTAAGTCAGCCTTCAAGTTAAGTAGGATTACAATGATTGCTTTTACGTAGGCTGACAACTGAGTACTTGAGGAATGGCGAGAATTTGACCAGCGAATCCGCTGGGAGATGGTAGGCATCCTGATGTTCACTAAATCGTCTTCCACGAGTACCAGTGAGGGGATGCAAAATGATGAGTCAATAGTCCAAAGGTAATAAAGGTAGGGCTAGTACCATGATTGTTTTAACAGGTGGCTTTATGATTGCCTTTGAAGATAGGGACGACGGTTGATAAGCAACAACCAGGAGACAATTCCTCCTTGCGCCTAAGGGTATCGAACAGACCGTATGACGCAGTCAATAACGATGCACCACCGTTCTTCGATAATACTGGTGGTACGTCGTCTGAGTCAGCAACCATATTCCGCTTCAGTAGCGGCAGCTAGTGACAAGTTTCTTCAACAGTGGGATAGGTTGTGTTAACATGCTAGTTAGATGGAGGGGATCTAGCTAGGAATTTCAATATATCTGGTCAGTTGAATTGCATTTAAAAGCGCCCAGCCTAGTGTTCTTGTATATGCTACCGGGAGTGAATCAAATGTTTATCTTCTGCATCCATTGCTCAACTGTCAAAAGCGCCTATTGGTCCGAACGACCAACCGCTTAGTGTCTACGAGAGCTGGTGACACCGCCGGTAAACACAGATCGTCAGGGCAATTCACAGTGACTTCTAAGACATGGTGGAATCGAAAGAAGTAGACACCAAACCCACTGTGAAGAATTAATGAACAACAGAGTAAAGCTTACAGAGCAGAAGGTAAACGAAAACACACAGGAAAGCGAAATACTTTTAACCCGGGTTGATTGGATTGCTTTTCATTTGTTCTCCGAGCAGAGCAATCGTGCTGCAGACGTTTCGTCGCCAGTCGAGGTAATATCGTCAGTGCATCACTGCTTAGTGTACAAGCTCGTTGAGTGTGTCATCGGATCTTGATCGATCAGTACGCTCTGGGGGACCATGCTGTGTGCTTCATTGTGTTCGCAATTTCGAGCAAAAGAGCAATTGCTATGGGAAAACTAGTCGTACAGATGTATCACCTGGTAGGCACGTAGCACAGATCTTTTTCAGAGCCGTGTCGTGCTGAAACATGAAGTCACATGGCTCTGTTGATTGGGCGGTGTCCACCAATTCTTATTTCTAGTTCGACCCTCATGTCAGCTATCCAAACGAACTAATGAGCCATTTAGTTCAGTTCAGTTGAACAACTATGATCTGAGCACCGAGGTGTGGTGGATCCAATTGGCACGACCAACATCGCAAGAATAACAAGAAATAATAACAGCAAGATAGTGGGGTTGAATGCAAATGGAATGTCAAGAAAACGGAAGCAAGAAGGAGGTGCACCAGACTAACCAGAATGAAACAAGAATTTAAAAAAATATATGCAAGAAACCGAATGCAGGATCGCCACTAACTGCGTGACTGCGCCATATCTGATACGGCCCCAACTACTGGTGTGGACTATCCCGCGGCCCGCATTCACGAAGACAGCACGCATCAACCTGACCAAGTTGCTCAGTCAATTTCTTCATGCTTCTATGCCATGTCATAAACTTGGCACCTCGCAGTTTCTCCCAACTTGGTGCAGCCACGCCATATGATGCAGGTCTAGAAGCTGATCAGTGGTCATCCGGAGAATACGGCCTAGCCAACGCAACCGATTAAGATTCAGTAAAGATTTGAGTGAGGAGCCAGGCTTTTTGCTAAAACCAACTGGCGTACCTCAGCATTTCTCATCCGGTGTTCCCACCAAACGTGAGCAATACTTCGCAAGCACCGGTGGTCAAACACGGCTAAGTGTTTAGTGACTTCACTGCGAACTGGCCATGTCTCTGATCCATACATTATAACTGGCCTTATCGTTATACAGCCTATCTTTCACTGATAGGCTGATATCAGCTATGACATCGGCTGCCGTCATCCACGACTTGGTGGCATCAGTCGCTGGCCAGTCGTGGGTTCGAATCAGGATTCGGCGGGCTGCGCTATTGACAAGCCCCAATAGGACGGAACGACCGTCTAGCGCACTCCTGGAAATATAGTTGCTGTCTGCCTGAGTTTAGCTACGACGAATCTTCACACAGGCTGATATCCTGCCGTCTCCACACGTGGTTAAATCCCTAGAAAGTCACACAGGCTTTGCTCATACGCGGAGTAACCACCTCAGTGATGTGACCACCAGTGGTGAACCGATCCGAAAATTCCAGTGAATGTTCGGTGATAGTTGGAACCAGGGATGTGCCGGTCCAGTCCTGCAGTGATACTTTGCACTTTGAAGGTACAAAGCATATGCCGAAGCGTGCAGCGCTACGCGTCAGTCAAAACATGGTTGAGGCGTAGCAAAAATGTGATAGAAATAATGAAGTAATCAGAACGACTTGCAGGCAGATTGCTATTTCGATTGACTGTCTTACGCACAGTTCGAAGCATGATTTATCTCAACTAATTTTTAGTCATACCAAGAAAAAGGTAAACGTTTCACCACCATGTGAGATGCAGAGTATAATCTCGCTGGCTAAATTGTCGATCCGTGAACAACGTGGAGGTGATTTTTTGAAAGTGACGGCTTCGATCTGAACCGCTTGAATAGGAACAACTCGAGCGACGACTTCCGCTGCGGGGAAAACGGTTAGAGATCAAGGGGCGCAGATCGAAGTCATCAGTTTCAAAAAGTCAGCCGCACGTCGATCACGGAGTGACAATTCAATAAGCGAGATTACACTCGGCATCTCAGCGCAGGGTGGTGAAACGTTTGCGAACAAAGTTCCAAGCTCGGTGAAGGAATGAGCAACTGAATCCTCAATCCGAGTTAACAGTTTTCCGAAACATTTCAATCCTGAATTAATTCAGCAACAAATTATTATTATTATTATTTTTTACGTCATAAGGTAGATTTTTGTTGGTAATAAGCAAAAAATGAAAGAAAGCAAATTTTCGTAAACATTTTCATATTTATTTTTATGGTGGTACTTGTAAGTACCGACAGAAACGTAGGTCGTCAATATTGCCACAATGAAGGCACATTACTGAAAATGATACTTTGGAAAGCAGTTCCTTTTGTCGCTGCAACACAAAAAACATCACAAAAAACCGTTTGAATGTGGTCTAGGCTGGATTTTTTGGAAGGAAAACATTACATTTCTTTCACTTTCTGCAATAAATTTAGGTCAGTGAGCGCCAAGATTCTGTATCCTGATGTATTTGGGCACATAATATTCGTTTTTATTCATTTCTTTGGTTCGTGTGGTGATGACACTGTATGGATTGAAGGACGACTTTGTCGCTGATCCGCTTCCCATAGCGATCAGCCCAAGTGCCAATTTCCCTCGAAACTCCAGAAGTGAGATGCCATGATGCATGTCCTGATACATCACATTTGTACTGACATACGTCATTTCATCATTGTAAAAAACAATCCGTTTCAACATTCTTTGAATTCCTATCATATCTGACCATTCCACCCATTGCTGAATTGTAATCTAGCAATAGCTTGGGTGCCACTATGTCGGCCATTGTTCCAAAACGATCTGTACGCCTCACAGTAGCTGATTCACTTTCTTGGTAGTTGGACAACACATGAATATACTTGTTGTCCACCCAATTGAAGAACACATTTCCTTGATCTGTAGAACGACAAACAAAGTCACCTCTTCATCTCCTTGTCCTCTTGTTGTTTAGGAAGATGTTTCGTGTTGGGACGGACAGTTCCACAGGTAATGTTGTTCAACTTTAGACGCTCAAATAGTTCCACAGATGTGGAATAATTATCCATTACCACAACATAACCACCTCCGCTTAGTCTGGGTCTGTCCACAACACTACTCCGAAACCAAATCTGTCTTTAGAATTAGGAGTATCCTGCGATTTGTTTTGATACACTTCAAACTCATAGATATAACCACTCATATTGGCTCGATACCATTACTACCTGCAAAATAAACATTTCAATAAACACTCATCACAGAGTATGTATACGCAGTAGTAGAAATGAAGGTGTTGACGACTGTTAAAGTAATAACTTTCTAATAGAAGAATAAATTGTTTAAACCGCTAAATTTTGCGCCTTACTCCATCGTCATGCCCAGCAAAGGCTATGACCGTTAATATTACGCTTGAGCCCTGGCGGTACTTTCTGGTACCAACATATGTGTTGGATCGGTATGATACGGATTACGTATAAACTAGTAAAATAAACATACAGAATCATGAAATGTCCACTACGAAAACGAATAAAAATCGATAGGACTGACAAGCTGCAACAAAACCGAATCTTAATAAAGCAACCACTCACAGTTCTCGGAAACCAATTTCTGACCACGCTCAACATTAAGCACAAAAGTTAACACCACAAACTGTAGGGTTCTAGCCCTTGTCTAATTGTTGACAGATATCCACGTGAGTACCGGCCGGAATAACGCTTGTATTTAGGCATGATAACAATTTAAACGAAGTGGTACTTATAAGTACCAACAAGACACAAAGGGTAAAGAAAAATGTACTCAGAATAGCAGAATAAATTGAAAAACAAATAGGATAAGAATTCCACAGAAGCTATTTCAAGAAGAAAAGGAGACTTTTCTCTTCCTAAGTCACAAGGATGACACAGGAAGCTGGGAGTTATGGAAATAAGCAACTGACTTTTAGTGATAGAGAAAGCGGTGATGGTGTAGGGCGTGGTTAAGACATGAGTCGAGTCAATGACAGAATGGACAAGAAAATCCGTCTAATATAGTAACAAAAATGAGAAAACAAGATTTTGAAACCATCCTCATAATGTACCGCAATACAAAAAGATAGGATTAAAAAGTTACACCACAAAAAGATTTCAAGCAGGTAATATGATGCTAAATATTATATTATGTGTTTTGTATGAGATCCAGATTGGAAGAGGGATCGAAAGGGGTGGGGCATGGATGAAGAACACACAACACGAACGCCATTGGGGCCCGCTCTTCGCCATATCAGCAAGTGTGTCTAACCAAACGTGTTCATCGACCTTAGGACCCCAGACAGGCAGTCGGGATGCACCAACCGACTCCAACTTCGAAGTGAGGGTTTTCATTTCTCTCTACCAAGTCATCGCTTGAACTCCCCTCCTCCTCTTCCAACCGCATCCACAACGCGCAAATAATGCACGTTGCGGGAGTGGGTGTGCTGGCATGCGCAACACATGGCCAAGCCATCGGAGCCCGCTGCGTGATTTAATGATGGTGAGAAGTTCACTCGCTCTTCCAGAACCAAATACGCGACGCCGAATACGCTCATTGCTCACACGGTGCTCCCACCAAACATAAGTTAAGCTGAAAAGGCAGTGATGATCGAAACGTGACCAGCCTCTTTATATCTGTCGATCTGATGTGCCAGGTTTCACAACAGTATAAGAGGGTTGAACGGACGGTTGCATTATAAACTCAGCCCTTCAAGGCGAGAGTGATATCGCGTCTGCGCCACAGGTGAAGGAGATTGGCAAAAGTACCACAGATTTTGCTATACGGTTCGTAACCACAACTTGGATCACACGGGCGTCCAGATACTTGAATTCCTGAAAGACCTCCAGCTTGCACCACCAAGTGTCATCGCAGGGGTGAGACCGTGCCAATCTTGGAGAAGTACTTTGCAAAGCATAGCCCAAAACGATAGACAGAGAGTTCTAATCGGTTCAGTGCTGTTTACCATGTTTGGGAGCTGCCACAGATTAGGGTAATATCGTCCGCATACTCCAAGTCAAGAAGTCGCTCACCAGGAACTAGCTCCACACATTCCAGGTCGTGTCCAGCGAATGCTGTTTCTATGACCTCGTCGATTGCGAAGTTAAGGAGGAAAGGTGATAGCGGACAATCATGTCACACACCGCTGGTGACACTGAAGGACGGCGACAGTTTGGCATAAACCCTCACACTGCCAGAACTATGCGCGCAAAGCGCTTTGATAATGTTTACCTATTTAGCAGACACACCTTTCCTAGCAGACAGTCCCAAAAATCACACCGATCCACAGATTCGAAAGCATCTTTGATATCGAGAAACACAACAAAGGTGGGTCATCAATAAATATGACGGTGCTGCAACAGTTGACGCAAGGTGACGATGTGGTCGATGCAGCCCCGACCTAGACGAAACCCGGCTTGCTTACCACGAATCTGGCTTTCACGAGTGACAGTCAGTTTGTGGGGAACAAAAGACGAAAGCAATTTAGAGGCAATTGAAATCAGACTGATCCCTCTGTGATTGCCGCATTCCAAACGGGAGCCTCCCTTGAAAACTGAAACTATGGCGGAGAGGCTCCAATCTGTTGGGACGGTTTCCAGCTCATACAGTTTCATCAGTAAATTGTGCAAATCACCTACAAGAGACGGTCCGCCGAATTTGAAGAGGGCTGAGTGAATCCAATCTGTCCCTGCGGCATTAGGCAATTTCAACAGTATGATCTCACGCTCGACTTCTGCGTGTGAGAGAGGATCCAATGAGACAGCTAGGGTAGAAGGGTAATCAATGCCGGAAAAGGAAGATGATAACCCAGGTTGGTTAAATTGCCCTGCAAAGTGTTTGGTAAGACATTTCAATCGTTTTGATAAGCTGTGGATCAGCTGTACACTCTCGTCGCTTGTGGTCTCGCTAACACCAGGTCTCCTGCTGCCCGTTTCCCGTATCCGACGGAATAACTTACGATGATTACCAATGGTAGCCACTGTTTCCATTTGCGAGGCAGAATGAGACCACTAGACTTCGCGGTCTCTCTTCAGGCTAGCAAGTATCTTTGCCCTGAGTCTCACTGCATTCGCTTCCAGCCGGAATACGTCAGCGAGCATTTATAAGTTCCAGAGCCTGTATAGAGACCCAATGTCCAGTTTGGCAATTGGATGTGCCACATGAAGACACGCCTGCTGATAGTGAGGTTTGGCGAATATGCATCCAGTGATCTTCGACGGTGGTCAGTGGGCGCTTACTCTGCCCGGAGGCCAGCGTACTTTGATACATATGCAGAACACCTGGCTTCGCCAGCTGGCGAGTGTCAATGCGTACACATCGATGTTCCGGACGTCCAGCGAAACACACCCGGAGGTCGGCGCAAACATGTACGTGATCAGAGTCCACGCTCGTGCTCCAAATCGAGCGACAGTTTTGGACACAGCTTCTCCAGCTGTAAATGATCGTGATATGATCGATTTGCGTACATGGCTGGTGGGCGCCAAATCACGCTTCTGCGAGTACTGTGTCGAAAGTTTGTGCTCGCGAGAAAGAGACGAGCATCTTCACACATCTGTAGCAATCGCTCATCGTTATCAGCACGGGAGCCTACACCATGTTGGCCACCCAAAGGAAGCTCATCAGAGGATAAGATTCCGACTTGGGCGTTTAGATCGCCAGCCAACACTACAGTATCCGGGTTTCTTCGGTAACGAAGGAGATGGTGAAGTTGCTGATAGAAATCACCTTTCACCGGATCAGTGCCACAGTTTGTAGTGGCGTAGGCCGTAAGGACAAACAGGCACCGTTGGTACCGCGCGACTTCGAGGCATGGAACGAACCAGCTAATCTAACGGCGCACATCCGACTGTTCATTGGGAGCCAATTGATCAGGGCAGCTTCAGCCCGGGGACTCAAAGCGCTGTCGACGACAGCTTGAACGGCATTTGAAGCAGCATCATGGCCAGACAGGTGCAATGAGTAGGTGCCGCATGTAGGAAATCGCAGGGTAAGCACGGAGCTCGAATCTTGCCGGCGGGTTTCTGATAAACAGCAAATATCTACCAATAGGGTCTTTAGTGTTCGGGCAAGTGCTGCCTGTTGGCCAATCTGTAGCAAAGTGTGCACGTTGAGGGATGTCAGTCTTAGCGAGGATCGAGGACTCCAAAGGAAAACGGATGAACTGACGTTGTCCGCTTGGTTGAACATGGACTCGTCGACTGGATTGGAGCGACGTCCTGCGACTGTGAGTTGAAACTAGAAGACAAGCGACTATTGAATCAGTGTGGAGGAGGGCCAAGAGTTGAAGGACTGAAAATGGGGGGACAAAATGAAAGTTGGAACGGGACGATAAGGATGAAAAAGCGCAAAAGGAATAATAAGACGGGAAGGCCTGAGCAGTAGCACCCAAACCCTTAACCACCCTGCTCGATGCAGCAGTTAGGGCGCCGTTGATTATCCTCTGCGACGGCCAGAGCATTAAAAAATTATGAGAAGGAAGGTTCATTGTATTGCGTGGACAGAATATTATGAGGTTGACCAAGAACGATTAGGGTTCTCCACCAAAGGTTTTGGTTCAAAAACCTTACCGCAAGGTAGCGGGGTTTTGGCACTGGACTACAAAGAGCCCGTTTTATGGAGTAAAGATCTACCCTTACTCTAACCCCCAATCTGGAGGGCCAGGAGACTGAGTTTGTCTGGCCTCTAACCATTGAATACTGTGGTATGAGTGACTCTGAAGGTGCAAATAAACAGCATCCAACATAGCTCAACGGATCATTGAGGCATACAAACCATCGCACCATGTTAAAGTCAAGTCTGGTCGCGAGTATGAAAACGCCAATTAGTGCAAATGTGCTAACAAGAACTGGATTTTACATGCTTGCATCAAAAGATAGTAAATTGTCATGGTGTGTTTCCACTTGGTGCAAAGTGTTTTTCTAGTGGCATTGCTAAATCCGCGAATTCGTGAGGGCAATAAAGATAATGTTCGCCAAGTATCCCTATTTCACCAGAAGAGAATTATGCTGCTCAAATAGCTTTGGACGCGAGACAGTCCCATGAAAAACAGGAAGCTTTGAGACAGTCATGGAAACAAGATAGAATAAAACAGTGATGAATCCATATTTTTTACATAAACGCCACAAATCACAAGCTGCCCAAAAGCAGCTGAAAAGAGGGGAGATTGAAGTAAATCGTTATGAAAGGAGAAATACGAGAATCGCTTTCACACGGTGGGGCAGTTGCCGATGAAACAAAGCAAAGCTGACGAAGGAGTGCATACTGACGAGTGGCGCAGAGAAGATCGACAAATCAAAAGTTTCAGATGTCAACATTCACGAAGCTACCGGAGACCAACGGATACGCCCGAGTAAGTGAGTCTGATGCTCGGCGCTCACGCGGCGATATTCTGCCAGAGACAAATGCAAGTCAGCCCGACCAGAGGAAAGCCCGCGGACAGAGGCAGAATAGCCGATAAGTTCGGCTAACGGAGCCAAAGCAGTGACGATGCGATACATTGGTTGGTAAGCGGTGTTCCCGTTGATAGAGTCAGTTGTGGTTACGGAGAGAATTTCAGCACGGCGCGAGGAAAGATCGCCGAGGAATTCTGATAGTGAATCCCCTAAAGGAAAGAAAGTAATTTTGATATTGTAGGGTTTGTTATAAGTACACTGTCATTGAACAGGGACTCAAACATGGCTTTTAGCATACTACAGAAAAGCGTTAACATGCGAGCAATGAAATGAGGAGGATCAAATCAAGTAAAGCATTGTGCATCCGGATGGATGCATTTTCAGGATTAAACATTATCGACTGCGTATAGACTGAGATAGCATCATCAAAGATGGAAAAAATGAACAAATAGAAAAACGGAAACGGGGAAAACAGTGCACAGATAAGCCTCGATTAAACCCGTTGTATCATAAGGCAAAGACCGCACACAATTAAGGATAACCATCGGGGTCTGTCTACTGTTTACAGGATAGCGTCTAAAATCAAACTGCCAACGAACAAGGTGTCATTTCAGGGTACTAAAACGCCTAATAATTCGTTCGATTTTTATGGTTTCATGGCCAAACTCAACAAAATGCGAAATGTACGTAACATCCCGAACTTTTTCGAAAAACCGAAGAAATAGCACAGTAGTAGAGATTTTGAAATAAGTTTATCCAAGGAACTGTCAACGATATTCTGAGAAACAGATAACTCTCTACAGTGTGTCCGATAGGTTTGGATCGATCCTGTAATTCAGCCATGACTCGCACCTTTCGATGACGCAGTTGGCACGTATATACTAAACTCCAGCATCCGTAAGGCTTATCCGCCTAAGCAATCGGCAGTTTATGTTGGATAGCACATGCGCGCACGCAGACACCTGCGTTTGGGGCGCGCAAAATCTCGTGCGAAGCCATGAATTGTGATCTAACCTTCGACGGTATACATGACAGCCCTGCAACGGAGTCAGTTCGTCAAGAGATGGGCACAGAGAGACCTAATGAGCCAGTCGAATGTTTGATAGCTTCGTTCACTGCACGGCATGCTGACTGTCGTTCGTTCGGGGCAAACTAAGCCAGAGGACAGGAGCTTATTCGGCAGCGAATGAGGACGGGCATTGTATGTTGTCTAAACATAGGACGATGGATAGCTGTCGTTATGTTTTCCTGTGTTAGATGAATTTTCGTGCAGTTAACTATCATAATATTTAAGCCACGTCAAAAAGAGATCATCCTGGACCAGAGCGATGAATGTTTGATGGGCGGTTAGTTTTACTAGTCGACGAACAAACAGTTATGGCCAGCACTCTTGTAGTCTTAAAACAGCTTCCAACAAAGCACCTTAACAAAAAGGTGAAAATCGTCATCATCAGAATCATCAAGACCAGTTAGATGAGGGTGAGAAACACACCTCAGCTACCGTGCCGCAATATAAAATGGATAAGATACTATAAAATTACACTACAACAACATTAGCAAGCAGACAGTAAAACCACGGAACCATGGCGCATTACCGGTAAAAATGCCATGCTTATCAAATTTCGTTGGATGGAAAATGTTGAGTAAATAAAAATGCATGACAAAGTGAAAAGCAATTTGGTGGACCCCACACACACGAATGTGGAATATCGTAGATAATTGCGAGTTAAAAGCGTAAATCCATAAACATATTGGTTAAAATGTTGGAAATACCGTTTGGTTGCCTCATGTAGCCCCCTAGCTACCACAAGTTACAGAATAAAGTGCCGATGGGACAACATTTCGACGAGTCTTTTTTATAGTATAGTTAGATTCGGAGCCGAGACGACATAATTTAGGAGAGCGTTGCACGACTGTTAAATATCATATAGTGCATCTGTCTTGAGATCGTAATGGAAAGGAGTATTTCAAGGAGAGGGGGATGGGCAATGAAACAAACAACGAAAACGCCATTGAGCTCGGCTCTTCACCATACCAGCAAATGTCTCTAACCAAATATGACCACCGTCCTCCGGATCCCAGCCAGGCAGTACGGATGCACCAACCGACACCAACTTCGAAGTGAGGGACTTCACTCATCTCGACCAAGTCCTTCCTTGGCCTCCCCTCCTCTTACATCCACACAACCGGCGCGCGAAATACGCATGTCGCTGGGGGTCGGTGAGCTGGCATGCGCGACACGTGGCCCAGCGAACGGAGCCTGGTGCGTGATATAGTAGTGATGAGGAGTTCACTCGCTGTTCCCGCAAAAAGTGCACGATACCAAACACATGCGGTGCTTCCACCAGATATGAGCTAGGCAGCGGAGGCACTGATGGTCTAAAGTAGCTAGCCTCTTGACGTTTGTGGACCTGATGCGCCAGGATTCAGGGTGACATAATCATCATCATCATCATACACGTTAGCTAGAGGTAGGGAGTACCTCAGCTACTGTCATCACCAAACAGCGGCGATGAGAAAGTGCCGTCAGTGTTGCATGTGGAGTATAGCAGGGTGAGCACAGCGCTCTAATCTAACAGGTGGCTTTCCGACAAACGGCAGATATCGATCAATGGGGTCTATAGTGATCTGGCAAGTGGTGCCTGTTAGCCGATCCGTAAAAAGGTGTGGGGGTTGAGGCATGCCAGTTTTGGAAAATATCGAGGACTCCAGGGATAAACGGAGGAACTGACGTTGTCCGCTTGGTTAAACATGGATGTGTCAATGCCCAGCGATTGTGTTTGAGTTGAAATTAGAAGACGAATGCCTGAAGAAGCAAGATGGGGGAGGACCGAGAATTAATGGGTTGAAAAGTTGGAACGATAAGGACGAAAAAGCGCAAGAGGATGAATAACAAGACGGGGAGGCCTAAGCTGTAGCATGCATACCCCTATTCACCCCGCTAGATGCAGCAGATAAGGAGCCGTTTATTATCCTCTGCGACGGTTAGAGCATCGGAGAATTGTTTGAAGGGGAAATCCTTGTGCTGTATTACGTGGGCAGAATACTGTCAGGTCACCCAAGTCTAGACAGGAGAATGATGCCAAAAAGCAATAAATTACTCATAGAAGTGCCATGGATATGGAGCACAATAAGTCGAATCAGTGGAGCAAATCGCGTTATTGACAGCTATCCGGTGGCTTTCCGGACAACGACGAACAATGCGCGTTAATCGATCTGGATGGATAGGAAGGCAGTGCAGAGGGCAGCAGAGGAAAAGATGGTCCCGTGAAGCACCAAAAGCCAGCCTCCAAATGGTGGGCGACCGAAGGAGATAAGGACGGAGCCAGGTAACCTATAATTATCAAAGCAACAATCGTTCAAAGTCTCCGAAGCACAGTGGTTGTGCTTAACTGTTAGGCTGAAGCCCTGTTGCATGCCTTGCTAGTTAGGCCTCTGAGAGGCCACACATGTGCCGATCTATTCAGAAGTGCTATACAGTACGCTCACTGTGCGAGTGTCATCAGTCCATGAGTCAGAAGTTCAACCAAGCAAAAATCAAACGGAGAAGTTATTCATGACGAGTGTGATGTAAAGCTCAAGAGGAATTGAAACGGGGGCCAAAAGCTTTCTGGAAAATCCCTACATATTCTTGGAAATAATGAGAACGTGGGCCGCAATACATAAAAAGAAATCTCCAGTACAGATAAGCAGCAATGTAGACGGACATCAGTACTAAAATCAAAAGCGGCTCCAAATCAAGAAAGGCATCAGAAATGGGCCGGCTCACCGAATCGGTGTTTAACTGCCACGCGACCATTACGGGTCGCGCGAGAGCTAGGCATACCACGAGGTCGTCCGCGCCTACGAGGATTCGAACCAGTAAACGCAGAATTATAAAACAAGCGCGTACTTCTCTGAACCACTGGCTAAAAAGCAAGAAGCACCACAAAGATGAAACACCCGCATGCATGACACGGTGAAAGCAGCGGGTGAATTGCGAAATTGTGAGCAATTCATCCATAACCGAGGTGGAAATTAGCCTGGTACAGTTACTACAATATACGTAATGGCTCAGTTGTGCCATCAAATGTGAGTGGTCCGGGTTTACTCCGATGCAGCAAATAGTTGGGCGGCAGTGTTCCAGGCCGTGATGAGTTTTCGACTGGCAAGCGTTCTCCTAATTAAGGTCCATAAATGCCTCTCTAACAACACTGCGATGTGGCGGATGTGACTCGTCACTAACTTAAGCCACTGTCCTTTCTAGCGCCGGCGATGAAACCTAACACAATCAAAAGTGCAATGGTAAATTTACTAATCAAATTAACAGCCACGTGCCTACAGAGAGAAACATATAAATCCGTTATGTGACTGGCAAACTTGACATTTTTGTACATGTGTTCCGGTCGTTCGTTATCCAATTATCTGTGCCTATGCATGCGTGATCGCATTGTCGAGAATAAACGTTATTTATTTGATATTATACCCAAAATGGCAATATCCATAGATTTTGAGAGCACTAGTGCCTTAAAAGCTAATTAAATATTCACCACACCCGTCAGTTGGCTTGTGTCCCTATAAGACTGCTTGCATCCTTCAAAGACATAGTTGAAAACTTGAAAATGACGTCACTGCTTTCGTTGCTATTCTCTTCGATCCGGGTTGAAATGTTGGATCCACAATATTTTGTATTACGAACATATCGTCTATCTCTGCAGCTAGTTTCGCTACTTTTGAGCTTACATGCTCAATACGTGTACAGTTCAGTTCAGTTGATCAACTTCGATCCAAGCACCAAAGTGCGGTGGATCTAGTTGTCATGACTCACAATGTAAAAATAACAATAGATAACACCGGTAGAATAGTGAGGTTGGATGCAAATAGAATGTAGAGAAAATGAAAGCAAGAGGGAAATGCGCTAGACTAATAAGAATGGAACGGAAGTTAACAGCCAGATGAGAGAAGCCGAATGCAGGAACGCCACTGACTTCGTGACTGCGCCATGTCTGACAGGGTGTCCAACCATTTGTATGACATGTACCGAGAACCTCAACCAGGAATACGGCACGAACCAGCCTGATCAAGTATCGCTGTCAATTTATACATGCCTCTATGCCATGTCGTGGACTGGCCACCTCGAGGTTTCGTCCAACTTGGTGCAGCCACAGCGTATAATGCATGCCGAGGAAGCTGATCAATAGGCATACGGAGGACATGGCCTAGCCAACGTAAACGACAAAGACCCACGAGATAGGCACCAGAAAACTTCTTGCCAAAAACCAACTGGTGGACCTCAGCACTGCTCACTCGGTGATTCCACCAAACGTGCGCAATACTCCGCAAGCACCGGTGATCAAACAAGGCCTAACGTTTAACGTCTTCATTGCGAACTGACCATGTCTTCGACCCAAACAGTAACACTGGCCTTATCACAGCGTTATACACTCTACCTTTAACTAACAAACTGATATCCTGCCGTCTCCACAGATGGTGGAGCCTCTGGAAAGCGCCTCGGGCCTTGCTGATAGGCGAAGTAACTTCCTCAGTTCTGTGACCACCAGAGGTGACACAGCTACCAAGTTAAGTGAACCGATTCACCAGTTCCAGTGACTATTCGGAAATGGCCAAAACCAGAGGTGTGTCGGCCCAGTCCTGCAACAGCACTTTGCACTTCGAAGGTGCAAAGTACATGCCGAACCGTGCAGCACTACGCACAAGGCTGTGCAGTAGTGTTTGCATAGCTAAAGCATCAGACCCAAGGAGAACTAGGTCATCCGCATATGCCAAGTTTGTCAGTCAGTCACCTGGCAGAAGTTCACTCCAGAATAGTCTGAAAGAACCGAGTCATTCATGATCATTTCGATCACAAAGTTGAAGAGAAAAGGAGATATAGGACAATCCTGGCGAACTCCACTTGTCTTGCGTAACACAGCACCGAGTTTCCCGTAGACCTTACATGGCCTCGGGAATCACGGTAGAGGGACTTCAGAATGGAAAGGAGTTTAGCTGTCACGCCCTTCATAGATAGGCAGTGCCACAAGCTGGCGCGGTCAACAGAGTCAAGGCGGTTTTCAAATCAATCAAAACGATCATAGTCGGTTGTTTGTAGGTGTATCTCTGTTCTAAAACTTGGCGAAGAGTAAATGTGGTCGTTAGAACCACGGCCAGGGTGGAAGCCAGCCAGGCTTTCAGTGATTCGGTCCTCACGGAAACCAGTAAGCCGTCGAAGAATGATACCCGTGAGAAGTCTTGTGGCAATGGAAATAAGGCTAATGTCCCGATGATTTTCGCACAAAGTACACTGACCCCTCTTGAAGATGGGCACGACAGTTGATAGTCGCCAGTCTGAAGGCACTTCTTCAGTGTCCCAAATCGTGTTAAAATGAGAAGCAAGTCCAGTCAACAAAGAGTCGCAACCATCTTTCAGCAAAGATGGGAGAAGGTCATCGGGTCCCGGAGCGTTGTTTCGTTTTAACAGGGTGAGCTCAGGTCGAATCTCATGTACTTCCCACGTCAGCTCAGGTGATTCGGCAAGCGGTAGTGTAGCAGCAGACCTGCTGAATTGCTCTTCAAAAATGTTCCGCCCAACGGGCTAGTCGACGGCGCTAAGAATGGATCGACTGTCCACCTTTCGCAGCTGTTGTTTCGCTAACGGATGGCTTTCTCGAACCCGTGTTTCGGATGATCTGTAATAGCATCCGGCTGTTTCTCCATCTTACGGACCTTAGTAACCCACCAATGTTCTCGGTCAACTCGATGACTCCTTGTCAGACATCGTTTCCGGGAGTTACGGATGCGCTGAAATTCAGTGCCCATCAATACATGTACACAACCCCGATGGTCAACACGGAACAGGCCTAGCACACCTGACGATCTCCTATCACGCACCAGCACTCCAATCAATCTCAGCTGTTTTAGTCAGCTATGATTTCAGATTCTTTAGGACACCCTGAAACGAATTCCACATCTCAACCAAGCGGATGGACGACTCAGAAAGCTATTCATCCTCCAAACTGGAATGACTAAATGGCGCACAAGGCCTTCTTCATGGTGCTTAATTGGCGTCTACTGGCTATTAAAGTAAGCAATTGCGCTGACGGTCCAACTCGCATTTAAAGCATTACCTCTCGAGTTGTGCTTTGAAGTGAGAAACAAGAAGCCTCAACGGTGAGTGCTTTGCCGAAGCTGTAAGAGTGAAGGTTAAGTGGGTGCGCAGTACGACGTGATCGGAGTCTAGATTAGCGCCAAAACTGACCGGCAATTTTGCAGGATGTGGATGACGGCAACGCAGTCAAGTTGTAGATGTTGCAGCGGATCGTTCGGCAAGGCAAAGTGACGCGATGCGAAGAGGTGGGCTGGGAACTGATTTCAAGAAGATCAAATCTGTATTTGGGGCGGATTTGAACAAACCGAGTGTCATCATCAGCATGATGAATCGACTCCAAAGTGGCGTACAAAGTGTATTCGGACGCCGATAGGCGGGCAGGTTTGTCACAAACAACGATCACGGTACCCTTATTTTCAATTAAATAACAGGATAATCGATACGATTCATTTCTGACAGTTTCGAGCGACATTCGATTGGTGCATATAGCAGAAGAAGATACGTTGCAAAGGACGCGTTTGATCCCGGAAAGAAACGAGTCTCCATGACAATAGGGCCGAACCGTTTGTTGGAGCATTTCCAGGCATTTGGAAGCAGCCACAAAGAAATAACCAATTATGTACCTCAAAACATCCTTACTCATGAATAAGTATTTAGCTGCAAGTTTCTTATTGTGATGTTTATAATGAGTCAAACCAAATAGACATGCGACCAATCGCTGGTGCTCATTCGGGCACAGTACACCCCTCTGTAAGTTGAGGGCTGGGTCAAAGTGGCCGACATGCAGAGGTCTGCATCCATAAGGTTTCCATGATGAACGTTCAAGTGACAAAAAAACCGGTCAACTTAGATAGTTGGTCAACATCGTTGGTTTTGCTGTAGATTACTATCAGTAATTCTAACGGAAGTAAAGCGAAATAGTGGACGCCTCATAGCTGCGAAAATGAACAGCAATAGAGACGTATAACGTAGCTATCACCGCAAGATCGTGAGTCAACTAGTTGCAAGCACATCACTATCTTACAGTCTTGTATTCGTCGGTCTATGGTGTTCATTACAAAAGAACGAATTGTGGAACATAGCGTTACACGCAGAACAAGCTGAAACGTGAATGCTGAGGAACTGTAAAGAAAAGAAACGATAAAACAGCTGAACTGACCAAAAAGAGAAAGGAGTAGTGATGAGGAATTGCATTAGCAAATAGTGGGCTCTGGTTTCTCATTCCATAAGTGGCGTTTGACCGGAGATTATATGTTTCTAAACCGTACTTCAATTGTACGACCCATAGGGGGATCGGAATCAATGTGGTGTACACTGACAAATTCGAAATTTCCAAAAAAGTCAAAATGTATCCTCATTAAACGTAAAGTTTCCGGGCCAAACAATCCTGTTGGGTGGATTTTAACGGTAATGCGATGGAGCAGTGCAAATTGATTGATGGGTGGCAAAAGCTGAACCGAGTGGCTATGCACTCTGACATGAACTAGAAACAGGAGAAGGTCGATTCCCAAAGTGGGGAGGAGTGTTCGTCAAGATAGCGTAATGATGGTTGAAAACCAAATGTCCGTGCGATTGTTGTGTTGATGTTGTTGCAACAGTGAAGAGGAAAGCACTGATGGTAAACCACAGGCAAGTGAGTTTGATGTCAGTGGTGGATCGATGCTGATACTATGGTGTAGAAGCGCCGCCAATGTTGCTGAAGTTGGTCTTTCCTAAACGCATGAAGGAGAGCAACGACTGGGTGTACAAGCACAGGGTACTATTGTGTGGATAGGATCACGTACTTGAAGAAAAAGCCCGCAGAATACTGCGATGACACTTAGCATGAATGTGAAATCTTGTGACGGCCATCTTTCGAAAGTGGGCCGTAGCAGTGCGCGATACAGACTAATCAAATGAAAAAATGAACGGAGCAGTGAAACTGGCGATATCAGGTGAATGTGAGACCAAATGAAAACATAGAAGCAACATTACACCAACGCCTCACACAACGAACCTGTATCCGTGGGTAGCCGAAGCTCAATTTGGATCATTGGCTCAAGTAAACTCCACTCAGAAATGTTTCTGGCCCCATTCAGAATGGCAGTCGTTACTGCCAATCGACACAGCGTCAGCAAAGAGCTACCTGAGGTCAGCTGATTGATGGGGAACCGAGTGTTAACCGACAGTCGTTCCAAATCGGAAACGCTGCGGATTTCGGACGGGATTAGCCCAGAGGGTGTCACAACCAATCGGTGAACGGAAACCGTAACATGTACCACCGGGGAGCGAAGCAGTGGCCCTGCGCTCTCTAGGGCTGATAAAGCGGATTGTCGAATAGCCTGATGAAGACGGACGATGGCACTTTGGTGGGAACCGTGTCCCCCAAGATCTTGGGGATTAAGCAATGTGCGCTGGATTTGGACCTGGGGTGAAAAGAACAGCACAAACTAGATTAGTCCAAAAGTACACACTCGTGACAGCGATTTTACAGAGCGCGGAAGGAAGAGGCGTAGTGAATAAACCGTCACACTGACAGACGCAAATGGATCTTCGTCAGCTCAAAGCCAGACAGACAGTAAAACCCTTACTAAATACGCAATGATACAGATGTTCAGTTGTACGAATGAATGCAGGTCGGAGAAGAGTTAGTAAAAATA
>OX104063.1:231787757-231810417 GCA_944474145.2 Dicrocoelium dendriticum
CCTCCTGGCCCTCCAGTTTGGGGGCTGGAGGGTGGCTCTTTACTCCATAAAACGGACTGTGCAGCTCATTGTCAAAACCCCGCTACTTTGCGGTCAGGTTTTCGAGCTCGAGGCTTTGGTTGAGAATTTTATTGCTTCTCCTGTCTAAGCCTTGGTAATCTGCCAGTGTCCTCCTCATGCAATACAAAAATTTGCCTTCGAACGCTTATTTGACTCTCTTCCCGGCGTAGACGGCAATCAATGGCGCCCTATCTGCTGTATCGAGCGGGGCAGATATGGGTTCGGATGTTAATACCCAAATCCTTCCGTCCTCTTATTCGCACTTTTGCACTTTTTCACCCTTATCATCCGGCTCCAACTTCATTTTTACTTCCCCTGTTTTCAATACAGCAATTGTTGGCCCTCCCCCGACCTGCTTCACTAGTCCTCGGTCTCCTAGTTTCAACTCACACGCAATCGTCGGGCGCCGCTCCGGTCCAGTCAGCAAGCACATGTGCAACCAAGCGAAAAATGTCAGTTCATCCGTTTCTCTTTGGAATCCTCGGTCCTCTCTAAAACTAGCATGCATCAAGGTGCGCACTTTGCTACAGATTGGCCAACAGGCAGCGCTTGCCCGAACACTAGAGACCCATCAATCGGTATTTACTGCTTATCGGAAACCCACCTGCTAGATTCGAGCGCTGTGCTTACCCTGCTATACTCCACATGCAACACTGACGGCACTTTCTCATTGCCGCTGTTTGGTGATGATATAGACTCAAATACCAGTCAAGTCAGCGTGGGTGTTGTTTTGAGCCCCCAAGAGGAAGCTGTTCTGATCGATTGGATCCCAGTCAACAGCCGGATGTGTGCCGTTAGGTTAGTTGGCTCGTTCCAGACTTCGAAGTCGCGCGCGAACAAACAGTGCCTGTTTGTTATGGTGACCTACTCCCTCATAAACTGTAACACTGACTCGATGAAAGATGAATTCTATCACTAATTGAACCAGCTCCCTCGTCTCAGAAAAACAGTGCGGATACTATGGTGCTTGCTGGTGATCTGAATGCCCATGTCGGAAAAATGTCCTCTGATGAGCTTCATCTGGGTGGCCAACATGGTGTAAGATCCCGTTATCACAACCGTGAGCGGTTGCTACATCTGTGTGAAGATGCTCATCTCTTTCTCGTGAGCACTAACTTTCGACACAGCACTCGCAGAAGAGTGACTTGGCGCCCACCAGCATCGGACTGGCCATGGACGCCAATTGATCACATCGCGATCATTTGCCGCTGGAGCGGCTGCGTCCAATACTGTCGCTCCATTTGGAGCACGAGCTTGGAATCGTATCACGTATTTGTGTACTGACCTTCGAGTGTGTTTCGGCGGACGTCCGCAACGACCTTGTGATCACATAGACACCAGCTCACTGACGAAGCCAGGTGTTCTAAATTCATATCAAACTACGTTGGCACCCGATTTCAGTAAGTGCTTAGTGCACCCCGTTGAAGACCATTGGTCGCATATTTTCCAGACGTCACTATCAGCAGGCATGTCTTCATGTGGCAAATCGAATTGCCAACCTGGACAGTGGGTCTCTACACAGTCTCTGGAACTTATAGATGCTCGCCAACGTATGCTGGCTGGAAGCGTATTCGACGAGACTCGCAAAAATCTCAGGGCAGAGATGCGTGCTAGCATGAAGAGAGACCACTAAGCGTAGTGATCTCATCGTGCATCGGAGATGGAGGCAGTCCCTACCGTTGGTAACCATCGTAAGTTATTCCGGCTGATACGGGAAACGTGCTGCAGGAGACCTGGTGTTAGCGAGACCACACGCGACGAGAGTGGACAGCTGATCCACAGCTTATCAAAACGCTTGAAGCGTCGGGCGGACATCTGAGTTATCACCTTCCTTTTCGGGCATTGATTGCTCTTCTCCCATAGCTGTCACATTGGATCCTCTTTTACGCTGAAGTCGAGTGTGAGATCATACTGTTGAAATTGCATAATGCCGCAGGGACAGATTGGATTCACTCAGCCCTCTTCTAATTCGGCGGACCGTCTCTTGCACAATTTACTGATGAAACTGTATGAGCTGGAAATTGTCCCAACAGACTGGAGCCTCTCCGCAATAGTCTCCGTTTTTAAGGGAGACTCCCGTTTGGAACGCGGCAATCACAGAGGGATCATTCTGATCTGGATTGCTCTAAATCGCTTGCGTCTTTTGTTCCCCACAAACCGACTGTCACTCGTGAAAGCCAGATTCGTGGTAAGCAAGCCGGGTTTCGTCTAGGTCGGGGCTGCATCGACCACATCGTCACCTTGCGTCAACTGTTGGAGCACCGTCATATTTATTGATGACCCACCTTTGTCGTGTTTCTCGATATCATAGGTGCTTTCGAATCTGTGGATCGATGTGGTCTTTGGGACTGTCTGCTGAGGAAAGGTGTGTCTGCCAAATAGGTAAACATTATCAAAGCGCTTTGCGCGCATAGTTCTGGCAGTGTGAGGGTTTATGCCAAACTATCGCCGCCCTTCAGTGTCACCAGCGATGTGTGACATGATTGCCCGCTATCACCTTTCCTCCTTAACTTCGCAATCGACGAGGTCATAGAAACAGCATTCGCTGGACGCGATCTGGAATGTGTGGAGCTAGTTCCTGGTGAGCGACTTCTTGACTTGGAGTATGCGGACAGTAATACCCTAATCTGTGACAGCTCCCAAACATGGTAAACAGCACTGAACCGATTAGCACTGGCTGTCTATCGTTTTGGGCTATGCTTTGCAAAGTACTTCTCCACGATTGGCACGGTCTCACCCCTGCGATGACACTTGGTGGTGCAAGCTGGAGGTCTTTCAGGAATTCAAGTATCTGGACGCCCGTGTGATCCAAGTTGTGGTTACGAACCGTATAGCAAAATCTGTGGTACTTTTGCCAATCTCCTTCACCTGTGGCGCAGACGCGATATCACTCTCGCCTTGAAGGGCTGAGTTTATAATGCAACCGTCCGTTCAATCCTCTTATACTGTTGTGAAACCTGGCACATTAGATCGACAGATATAGAGAGGCTGGTCACGTTTCGATCATCACTGCCTTTTCAGCTTAACTTATGTTTGGTGGGAGCACCGTGTGAGCAATGAGCGTATTCGGCGTCGCGTATTTGGTTCTGTAAGAGCGAGTGAACTTCTCACCATCATTAAATCACACAGCGGGCTCCGATGGCTTGACCATGTGTTGCGCATGCCAGCACACCCACTCCCGCAAGGTGCGTTATTTGCGCGTTGTGGATGCGGTTGAAAGAGGAGGGGGAAGTCCAAGCGATGACTTGGTAGAGAGAAATGAAAACCCTCACTTCGAAGTTGGAGTCGGTTGGTGCATCCCGACTGCCTGTCTGGGGTCCTAAGGTCGATGAACACGTTTGGTTAGACACACTTGTTGATATGGCGAAGAGCGGGCCCCAATGGCGTTTGTGTTGTGTGTTCTTCATCCATACCCCACCCCTTTCGATCCCTCTTCGAATCCGGATCTCATACAAAACACATAATATAATATTTAGCATCATATTACCTGCTTGAAATCTTTTTGTGGTGTAACTTTTTAATCCTATCTTTTTGTATTGCGGTACATTATGAGGATGGTTTCAAAATCTTGTTTTCTCATTTTTGTTACTATATTAGACGGATTTTCTTGTCCATTCTGTCATTGACTCGACTCATGTCTTAACCACGCCCTACACCATCACCGCTTTCTCTATCACTAAAAGTCAGTTGCTTATTTCCATAACTCCCAGCTTCCTGTGTCATCCTTGTGACTTAGGAAGAGAAAAGTCTCCTTTTCTTCTTGAAATAGCTTCTGTGGAATTCTTATCCTATTTGTTTTTCAATTTATTCTGCTATTCTGAGTACATTTTTCTTTACCCTTTGTGTCTTGTTGGTACTTATAAGTACCACTTTGTTTAAATTGTTATCATGCCTAAATACAAGCGTTATTCCGGCCGGTACTCAAGCGGATATCTGTCAACAATTAGACAAGGGCTAGAACCCTACAGTTTGTGGTGTTAACTTTTGTGCTTAATGTTGAGCGTGGTCAGAAATTGGTTTCCGAGAACTGTGAGTGGTTGCTTTATTAAGATTCGGTTTTGTTGCAGCTTGTCAGTTCTATCGATTTTTATTCGTTTTCGTCGTGGACATTCCATGATTCCGTGTGTTTATTTTACAAGTTTATGTGTAATCCGTATCATACTGATTCAACACATATGTTGGTACCAGAAACTACCGCCAGGGCTCAAGCGTAATATTAACAGTTAGAGCCTTTGCTCGGCATGACGATGGAGTAAGGCGCAAAATTTAGCGGTTTACACAATTTATTCTTCCATTAGAAAGTTATTACTTTAACAGTCGTCAACACCTTCATTTCTACTACTGCGTATACATACTCTGTGATGAGTGTTTATTGAAATGTTTATTTTGCAGGTAGTAATGGTATCGAGCCAATATGAGTGGTTATATCTATGAGTTTGAAGTGTATCAAAACAAATCGCAGGATACTCCTAATTCTAAAGACAGATTTGGTTTCGGAGTAGTGTTGTGGACAGACCCAGACTAAGCGGAGGTGGTTATGTTGTGGTAATGGATAATTATTCCACATCTGTGGAACTATTTGAGCGTCTAAAGTTGAACAACATTACCTGTGGAACTGTCCGTCCCAACACGAAACATCTTCCTAAACAACAAGAGGACAAGGAGATGAAGAGGTGACTTTGTTTGTCGTTCTACAGATCAAGGAAGTGTGTTCTTCAATTGGGTGGACAACAAGTGTGTTCATGTGTTGTCCATCTACCGAGAAAGTGAAGCAGCTACTGTGAGGCGTACAGATCGTTTTGGAACAATGACCGACATAGTGGCACCCAAGCTATTGCTAGATTACAATTCAGCAATGGGTGGAATGGTCAGATATGATAGGAATTCAAAGAATGTTGAAACGGATTGTTTTTTACAATGATGAAATGACGTATGTCAGTACAAATATGATGTATCAAGACATGCATCATGGCATCTCACTTCTGGAGTTTCGAGGGAAATTGGCAATCGGGCTGATCGCTATGGGAAGCGGATCAGCGACAAAATCGTCCTTCAATCCATACAGTGTCATCACCACACGAATCAAAGAAATGGATTCACTCAGCCCTCTTCTAATTCGGCGGACCGTCTCTTGCACAATTTACTGATGAAACTGTATGAGCTGGAAATTTTCCCAACAGACTGGAACCTCTCCGCCATAGTCTCAATTTTCAAGGGAGGCTCCCGTTTGGAATGCGGCATTCACAGAGGGATCAGTCTGATCTCAATTGCCTCTAAATCGCTTGCGTCTTTTGTTCCCCACAAACGACTGTCACTCGTGAAAGCCAGATTCGTGGTAAGCAAGCCGGGTTTCGTCTAGGTCGGGGCTGCATCGACCACATCGTCACCTTGCGTCAACTGTTGGAGCACCGTCATATTTATTGATGACCCACCTTTGTCGTGATTCTCGATATCAAAAGTGCCTTCGATTCTGCGAATCGATGTGGTCTTTGGGACTGTTTGCTGAGGAAAGGTTGCCTGTTAACTACGTAAACATGAGAGCGCAATGCGCGCCTAGTTTGAACAGAGTGAGGTTTTATGGTAAGCTGTTACCGGTTTATAAAATCTCACGCTGTGTGAGACAAGGTTGCCTGTTATCACCTTTCTTCTTTCACTTTGCCATTGACTAGGTCATGGAAACGTAGTTCACTGGGCACGATCTGCAACATGTGAAGCTGCTTCCTGATAAGTGACGTCGTGAGTATGCTAACGATATTATTGCGCTTGCGTGTGACAGCGCCCAAACGTGCCAAGTAGCACTGAACAGATTAGCACTGGATCTCAATCATTTTGGGTTATGCTTTACACCGTCGAAATGCAGAGTCCTTCTGCAAGGTTTTCAGTGACCCATCCCTTAGCTGAGCCCTGGTGGTGATCAGCCAGAAGTCGTTCAGGAATTCAAGTACCTGGGCAACTATATTAACGCTTGTGTGATCGAAGAGGGGGTCACGGACCGTATAGAAAAATTTGGAGGTGCTTTTGCCATCTCCTGCGTCGTGTGACATCACTCTCGACCTGAAGAGCATAGTTTACGTTGCAGCTGTCTGTTCTACCTTTCTATGCGGTTGTGAACCACCCATGAGGTCGACAGCCACAATAGGTTAGCTACGTTCGACCATCGCTTCCTTCGCAGTTTAGATCATGTCTGGTGGGAACATCACGTGAACATTGGATGTGTTTGGCGTCGTGTATTTGGTACAGGATGAGCGAGTGAACCGCTCAGCACCGTTATTTCCCCCATCTTTCTCTGTTGGCTGGCCACATGTTGCCAGCACACCGGCTCCTGCGTCGCGCGTTGTTTGCGCGCTGGGTGTGTGGATGTAAGAGGAGGGGAGTCCAAGCGATGATTTGGCCATGAGAAATGAAGTCCCTCACTTTGAACTCGGCGTCGGTTGGTGCCTACCGACTGTCCGGCTAGGGTCCCAAGGACGATGAACACTGGTTGGATTCGCTTGTTGCTTTGATGAAGAGGCGACCCCGATGGCGTTTGTGTTGTGAGTTCCCTTGTCCATCCCTCTCTTTAGATTCCCTCTCCAATTTCGATCGCATTTTAAATGCATGATATGCTATTTAACATTATATTTATTGCTTATTGAACTTTTTTAGTCAGCAATGTTTTTCATCTTATTTTGCGCCCCATTAGCTGAGGAATGTTTCTCACCTTCAGCTAACATGTATTGAGGATGATGATGATGAGGACGCAGTCGCTTAGGTAACCGATGATTATCCTAGCCAGTTTTGCATACAAAGACGCTCAGCTCGTTTTGTTCTTATTACCCCTTATTTGCGTTGACATCCAAATTTCTGCTTTTCAAAGCTCCCTTGCTTGCAAGAATTTATCATTTCTTTTTTCTTCACTGAATCGTGGGGAATGCTGATCCTTATGAATCCAAAAATTTCCATTTATTAGAATGAATCAAGGGAGGCAGAATCTGAGTAAAGAATTATTTTCGGTAGTTCTCATCGGATTCAAACATTACATGATGAGAAGAAAGTGTTTAATGTGCCAGATTGGGCTGCGTATTGAACAGAATGTTTGAGGGTATGCGGGTGTTCTCCGAGCTCAGAGAACACCCGCATACCCCCATCCGCATCCCGAGCTACAAATATTCTCACGTATTTCGAACAGAATGTTTAATTTCACGGGTACAAATCAATAAATCACGGGGTCACTGGAAGTGGCAAGTATGTACAGGGGAAATCATAGCCGAAGTTGTAGGCCACGGTAGAAGCAAAGGACGTACAGACTGTTTTTGTACGCACAATTCTGGCTTGAGGTGGCGGATGTAGATAGCTTCTGCAACTTCTGTCTGTCTGGCAAGGCAAACAATGAGGACTCTGCTTGAACAACACGGAGCGGTAAATACCAGCAACCGAATTGAAGTCACACAAATGATGGAGTTGCTTGATTTCTGTCTCACCACACATTTCACTTTCAACGGTCAAATGTACAAACATATAATGGGTACGCCAATGGGATCGCCAATCTCTGGACTGGTAGCGGAAGCAGTGATGCAAAGCTTGGAAGAGAAGGCATTGTCAATAGTGGAGCCCAAACTTTGGGTACGTTACGTAGATGATACTTTTATCATCCTCAAACGCTCCAGACTACAAGAATCACAACAACTAATCAACAATATTTTTTCTGGCATCCATTTCACCAAAGAGGAGGAGAACAATGATCAGTTGCCATTCTTGGACGTGCTCGTGAGAAGTCATGCCTCTGGGTCACTGGAAACAACAGTTTATCGGAAAGCGACCCACACCGATCAGATCTTAAACTATCGCAGTAACCATCCGACCACATACAAGCGAAGTTGCATGAGGACGCTTTTCAAACGGGCCCAGACACATTGTAGCACGCCGCAACTGAGGAAGGCGGAGGAGAACCACCTATTTAACATGTTTCATCGAAATTCTTACCCTAGAAGCTTTATTCTACACTGCCTGATGTCGAAGAGCCAGTCACCACCCGCGTCCACATGTGCAACAGAAAGAAGAACGATTGTCCTACCTTACATCCATGGGATTTCTGAAATGGCAGCGAGGCTTCTAATGCCTCAGGGGATAACTGTTGAACACGAAGCAACGGAAATCATACGAAATAAACTTTTTAAGGTGAGGGACAGACTATAAGAAAGAAACACGGGTGTGGTTTACAAAATTTCCTGCAAGAACTGTGAGAAGTACTATGTTGGCCAGATTGGAAGAAAACTTGGCACAAGACTGCACGAACATAGTCTGGCCATCCGCCGCCACGATAAGAAATCCTTAATGTCGGTACACATGGATGCCGAAAGCCATCAGTTTGATCTGGAGAACGTTGAAATACTTGGAAGAGCAAGAAACCGCAGAGCGCTTGAGTTCCTCGAGGCCTGGCATTCTGGCCGGAACTCAATCAACAAACACCTGGAGCTGGAGGGTGTCTATGAAGCTCTGCAGGTTAAGCCAGCATTAGGCACCAGATCGACAAGGAGAAGAGGTGCCCACATGACGGACACGTGAACCGATCGAAGGCTAACATTCGAAGCAGGCAACAATCAATAGTCATTCAGATCTGGCATTGGTTTGAGAGACTCCGCGAATCAGCACCAAATAGCTGCACTGAAGATGTTACCTAGTTTGGTAACGAAACGTCTGCAACAGAAATGTCCAGCTCGGAGAACAGGACAATCCTTTCATACTTGCCACTTCCAGTGACCCCGTGATTTATTGATTTGTACCCGTGAAATTAAACAGTCTGTTCAATACGCAGCTCAATCCGACACATTTAACTCTTTTTTCTTCCCTGCACTTCGCTTTTCATTTGCCATTATGTGGCTCCATTTTGTCCATTTTTCTTGTCGGAACATTTCTCGTTTTTACTATATTTTCCCATCATGCTAACTTTTTCCCACTTTATTATTCATTCAATCTTGTTCGTTACAGCAGCCCTTTCCACTGAATACCGAGGCACATAAATTCTAACACTACCCTCTAGTCCTTTACGATTCTCTCACCTGTTTTAAGGCACCTTCATCAGCGAGTGATTGTCCATCAATCAACAGTTTCTAAGGCGTCACCTTTATTTTTTTACTATTTGTACACTAGAGAATTCAAACTACTTATTTCTGATTTGTATTTCTTGTCGTCTAGGTTCACAGCGTGTATCAATTAACTGGAGATCGACGTGAAATGGTTGACTGCGCTAGCACCGGAAGCATCGTCGCTCTCGCTGGTCTTGAGTCCACACACAGTGGCGACTTGTTAGGATGCCTCATGTGCCGGGGCTCCTATGTGGCGGAGAAATCCCAGGCTCCCTTCTGTCACTCGGATGAACTATGCAGTGTCGCGTACGGAGACGACGAGACGTTTAGTGCTCCTTGCCCCGAACTGACGCGGTGTGATCCTGTTGTATACGCCGCTCTGGAGCCTGCCACACTTTTTAGTCTGAAGAAGCTGGATCATGCACTACAGTGCATGCAACGCGAAGACCCCAGTTTCACTGTGAGCTCTCGTGATCCCTTATCTTTGCTGCTTATAAATAGCGTCCACTGCTTGTTTACTGATTTCGAGTCAATCGAGGTTTACGGTCTGTCGATATATTCTCGGCAACATTTCACCACCTAACAAATTTGAAGCATGGACGGTAAAGTACGCAGTTCTGTTACCCTCAAATTTCTCAGGACTTATGACTTGTTAGCTTCGGAGTTAGTTCAGTTCAGGCAATTAGCTACGGTTTATTCACCGAAGTGCAACGGACTCTTACTTTTTCTCTCTATTATACTACCGATACTTAACCACGAGAAGTGTATAGTGAAGTGTACAAAGTGAAGCGGCAATCAAGTTAGGATTGTCACTAAAAGCCTTCAGTGTTTTAAGCACAGAACCGAATTTATGGGCCCCATTTAACTGTTGCGTTTATGAAGGAAGCAGTCACGCGCCAACTTGACCGAGTTCTTGAGGGAACTGGCTCATACACCACTACCGTGTCATACATTGATACAAACTCCTCGGTCCATTCGGTCAGACACAATCTGAACAAACAATCTACATCACACCACGCTCTTTGTAAGTTTCCATCCTTATCTCACGTATTAACAGGACAAGTACTTTCATGTCAACTTGATAAATTTGCGTATCTCCTAATGCGGCTGGATTGGTTCTCGATTATGGATCAATCAGGTCGAGATGTTGGCTCTCGGTGACCTCGGTCCACTTTAGTAATGCCTTGTCTGTCCTTCAATCAATTTGTTATTCATGAGCGGGAGGGAAGAGTGTGGATGCCCTAACTTACATTCGACCGCTAACCACTACACCCCACACCTACCATAAAATGTCTTGGTGTACTCTAACACCACCACTTGAAGTCCATGGACAATACGAACAGACTATGTCGTGGTCGACTGCGCATGCTTTGGGTGCTGAAACGCAAATGCTTGGCTTGGCTTGGAGAAATCACTATTCACCACTTTTTCGCCATTATCACGCCAACGCTAACTTACAGCTCACTCGCCCGTTGTTTAATCACACGGGGCGAAGCGCAGAAAATCGAATGGATTCAACTTGCCACTACCAGACTCATTCCCGTACGGAGACGGGTTCGAAAGGCCATGACTGTGCTCCGTATCCTATCGTCGAGTGCCAGTTGACCTCACCATAATCCACTGTCTTCACATACGAATTGGTTCTCCATGCTGAGGCCGCTGCTCCATCTGCATTCATCATAAGACTCACGCAGGCATTTGTACGAACTTATTACACCAGCTCTGAAACGAATCATCAGTATTTATACATCTCTGCCATGAAAACCCGTTGAAGACCGAGTTGACTACGGAACAACCTCTTACCGAGGAAAAATAAAATAGTCCACTACATCGGCTAGTAATCTGACACCCGTGAAACACTATCTCAATTAGGGGACAGATAGCTGCGAGTGTTCCGGCAGTGGCGTCGAAGCGGGGTGTGTGCGTATGTTTATGCACACAATTCGAACATGTGCGCTCTGCGTTCAGCCCGCCATTCGGATCCGATCGCTCAGTTGCACTACCAGATAAGGATTCCACTTGCAGCTTAACGCAATGGATCGGTGTAAATTTCCAGCTGGCCACATGACTGTTCACCGGATGGGAATGTTTGAATAGCTTTCCGACCGTTGCACCGGCCAGCCTTGTGTGGAATCAGCTCCTTACACTGACGCACTCGACCTGGTTAGGGTGTTATTCGCATCAAATGGGTACCTCCGCATACGGACTTTAGCAGGCTCTCATTTTGACAGCCCTCAATGTGGTATGGCAACAAAAACGAAACGTTCCAAACTGATTAGTGGAAATCAGTCTGAACGTACCATTGCTTACTACCTCTATCGTTTACAGCCATCGCAGTTGTCAAGCAGATCACCCGCAAGAACTCCGGGATAAAGTTTCTCTGGGAAAGTGGCGTCGACCGCTGCGGTATAGAGTGCATATGAAAAGCACTACACTAGGCACGAAAGTTGCAGCGGCCTGGATTTACTTCAACACTCTTACCCACATCCTTGACACCTTCAAAGCCCAAAATTGTTAATCAGACAACCCTTAGGTTTTTGGGTCGTTTGTGTAAGGATCGCTTGGTGATGAGAGTGCTTATCTATAAACTTCACATGGTTCCATTTTCTTAGCCGCAGAAAGAGGTTCCGATTCGATAGAGATATCAAATCCTGATACGTTTTGTTGACAGTTACTAAATTACCTTTACGGTTAATGGTGACCATCTTCAGGTCACCGGGTGCGAGCGGAATGAGCTATTTTTTTGGACTAGAACACTACCAGATTTCGAGAATACACATGCTGCAAAACATTCTTTCGGTGTTTACTGCTCATATCAATGTAACTAAAATTGTGATGGTTACGTTGACTCACTAATGTTTGGTATGCCTCCCACGTTCGCTGATTTGTCTTCTTCATCGTTTGTATTAGCTCATTACTCAGTCGTGCAAGCGTTGTCCATGTTTGGTACAACGCGCACCTCAAAATTTCACTCGTTTGTGCACTAGCGGACTGATATTAGAGAAACCAATTTCCACCTTGTAGATTTTCAGCTAGTTCCCCTGGTCCGCCGAACCCGGATCGACAGATCGATGACGCTTCATGCGCGTCCGCCGGTTCCTACCGCGGCCTGCGCGTAGCCTTCACAAATCTTTGTAGTTTACTGAACACATGTGACGATCTGTTTCAATTCTTTGCCTCTCGTCGTCCTGACATATTAGGACTGGCTGAAACCTGGTGAACTCGAGGTCGATACTTAGGAATTCTAGATCCGTGGCTACTCGTACTTCCGATGCGACAGACTATCAAACGATCGAGGTGGCCTGCTGTTATACATTCGGTCCTCGCTGTACGGGAGATTGGTACACACCTACCGCAGCGAAGATGGCCTATGCGAACAGCTGTGGTGCTCGATCTGCCTGAAGCAACGTGAACTGTTTGTGGGTACTGCTTGCTGCAGAAATCGATGCCTGGATTCGTTACCGCATGCCAGGAACTACATGAGTCGACCCCGCTTCCTGCTTATGGGTGAATTTCACTTTCCTCAAATACGGTGGCCTGAGGCCCAGCTTCTCCCCGAGCACTGGGAAATCGAAGCGCAGTTTGCGGAGACGCTATTTGAAACATGTCTGCCATCCGACGCGCGTTACACCACATTCCGCTCCATCGTGCTTGGACCTACTATTAACTAGTTGCACTCAACATGTATATGAAATTCAGGTCCTGGAGAATCTGGAAGCTAGTGGCCACTCGATGGTATTAGCCAGTCTAGAGCTGCCGCTGTCCTACTCGCGTCCGCCAGAGCCACCCTACAATTATTGGAAAACCGACTTCGTTTGAATCAGTCAAGCCACCAGTGAAGTTGACTGGTCAGTGCCGCAGGATTCATATGTTGAAGCCTGTTGGTCTGTTATAAAAGTGGGTATGCAATCGTTGTGCGCTCGTTTCGTACCCCCTCGGAAGGCTGGACAAGTGAAGCCATCCCGGTTCGACAGAGAATATGGCCAATTGGCTGGACGGCGACGCTTATTCTGGAATAAATTCCTCGTGTCTGGCTCCCCCGACGATTATGAGGCATCCAAAAGGCAGCAGAATCTATGTAACAGTGCAAAAGTGCCGGCAGTTCGAAGCGGAGCTTGTAACCTCAACGAAGAAGATTTTTGTTTATTTAAAGCGGCCTTTGAGATTTGCAAGTGACGTAGCTGTGTTGGAGGGCACTAACGGGCAGCTTCTGACCTCCAGCACTGAACGTGCGTCCCCATTGGCGGAGCACTTCGCTTCCGTATAAACAAGTGGGCATGCGCCTATGTCGAGCTCGACGTGTGCAGCACCTACTGAACTCGATGGCCTTGATTGCGGTGTAGAAGATGTCCGCAGTCTACTCACCAGTCTTGATCGCACGAAACCTGCCGGACTCGATGGACTTCACCCGCTAATTTTGAAACCTTATCCGCCATCATCTCGCCTTCCATGACGGATCTATTCAACAGATCGCTGTCCGAGAGTGCATTGTCAAACGACTGGCCTAAACCTGATTAAATCCTGAGCTCACTACCCAAAAAGTCCAGATCATTGGATACTTGTGCTTCCGGTGCGACATAATATCAAACGATCGAGACGGCGTGCTGTTCATACATTCGGTCCTCGCTGTACGCGAGGTTGGTACACATCTACAGCAGCGAAAATAGCTTGTATGAACAGTTATGGTGCTCGATCCGACTGAGACAGGGTGAACTGATTGTGGCTGCGGCTTATTGCAGCCCGCGATCTCGATACCTGGATTGGCTACCGCGTGCCAGATACTACATGAGTCGGCCCCGCTTCCTGCTTACGGGTGAATTTAACTTCCCTCAAATACGGTGGCCTGAGGTTCAATTTCTCACCGGGCACTGTGAAATCGAGGCGCAGTTTGCGGTGATGGTATTTGAAACTGGGGCAGCACATGTCCGCCAGCTCACGTTCCGCCCCATCGTGCGTGGACCTACTACTAACGAGTTACGAGCAACGTATACATGAAATTCAGATCCTGGCGCCTCTGGCAGCTCGTGACCACTCGATGGTGTTAGCCAGCCTAGAGCTGCTGCTGCCCTACTCGTGTCCACCGGAGCCGTCCAACGATTATTGGAAGACTGACTTCAATGGTCTAAATCGAGCCGCTAGTGAAGTAGACTGGTCGATGCCGCAGGGTTCATCTGTTGAAGCCCCTTTGGTCTGTCATAAATGAGGTTGTGCGATCGTTTCGTACCCCTCAAGTATCGAAAAGCTGGACCAGTGAATCCACATTGGTTCGACAGAGAGTATGATCAATTGGATAAACGGCGACGCGTACTGTGTAGTAAATTCCTCTTGTCTGGCTGCCAACGATTCTGAGGCGTGCAAAACGCAATAGAATCTATGCAACAGCGCAAATGCGCGAATGCATCGGCAGTTCGAAGAGCAGCTTGCAACCTCAGCGAAGACGGCCCCTAAGAAGAGCTTAGCTTACCTGAGGCGGCGCCTGAGGCCCTCAAACGGCATAGGTGTGTTATAGGGCACTGACGGACAGCCTCTGGTCTCCAGCACTGAACCTGCGTCCCCGTCGGTGGAGCACTTCGCTCCCATATTTTCAAGTGAACGTGCGCCTATGCCGAGCTCAATGTGTGCAGGCCCTGCTGAACTCGATGGCCTTGATTGCGGTGTAGAAGATGTCCGCAGTCTACCCACCAGTCTTGATGACACGAAATCTGCCGGACCCGATGGACTTCACCCGCTAATTTTGAAATCCTTATCCGCCATCATCTCGCCTTCCGTGACGGATCTCTTCAACAGATTGCTGTCCGAGAGTGCATTGCCAACCGATTGAAAACGCTCGGTAATGAAGCCGATTCCAAAAGGCGGTGGCCAATTACCAGCCGATTTGTCTCACCTCTATTTTTCGAAGGTTCTCGAGAAGGTTGTGAAAAACGGTCTTCTCTAGCTGCTGGCGTCGAAAGATTTCCTAACGCGGGCACTGCACGACTTCATTAAGGGCCGCTCATGCATCACCACCATGCGTGGCAGAAATGGTCATTATCATCATCACACACGTTAACTAGAAGTGGGAAAGACCTCGGCTACTGTGCTGCAATACGTAGAATAAAGGAGAAAAAATGCAACTGGTGCAAGCCGGTTGAGCTACCGGTAACGAATGGGCATCGTTCCGGTAAGGTATCTGCCGGGTACTGTGTATCAAAAACATTACTATGGAAAGTTATATAAGGCTAAATAATGAGGTCGTCGTTGGAGCGGGAAGCTAAGTGGGATGGGGTGGGACAAAGAAACTCACAACGCGAGCGCCACTGAGGTCGGCTCCTAACCATAACAACAAGTGTGTCCAACCATACGTGTTCATCGTCTTTCGGACCCCAACCAGGGAGCCGAGACGCACCAACCGAGGCCAGCTCAGAAGTGAGGGCCTTCATTCCTGTCGACCAAGTCATCGCTTGGCCACCCCTCCTCTTCTTCCATCCACACCTCCGGCGCACAAATAACGCACGTCGCGGGAGTCGGTGGGCTGGCATGCGTAACACATGGCCTAGCCATCGGAGCCTGGTGCGTGAAATAACGGTGCTGAGCGGTTCATTTCCTTTTCTTGTGCCGTAAACAAGGCGTCAAACACGCACGTTGCTAACTCGGTATTCCCACCCGATGTGAGCTAAATTGCGAACGCACCGGTGGTCGAACGTAACTAGCCTCTTCAGATCCGCCGATCTTAGGGGCCAGGTTTCGCAACCGTACAGTAGGGTCGAACGTACCGCTGCATTGTACACTCTGCCCTTCAGGGCAAGGGTGATGTCGCGCCGGCGCCATAAGTGGCGAAGGTTAGCCAAAGCGCCTCGAGCTTTTGCTATACGGTTCGTGATCTCATCTTCAATCCAATGGTCGCTGATACAACTTGCCAGGTAGTTGAATTTTTGGAAGATTTCTAGCTGATCCTCACCAACTGTCAGCGTAGAAGGCGGTCCAGACCAAGCTTGGAGGAATGCTTTGCACTTCGATGGTGCGAAGCAAAGCCCGAAGTGACTGACAGCCTTTGCTAGTCTGTCCAGTGCCGCTTGGCACGTTTGTGAGCTGTCCTAGATTAGGGCAGTATCATCAGCAAACTCTAAGTCAAGAAGTTGTTCTCCTGGATGCAGATCCACATCTTCTAAGTCGTGTCCTGTGAACACGATTTCCATGACTTCATCAATAGCGAAGTTGAAGAGGAAAGGTGACAGCGGGCATCCTTGTCTCACGTCGCTGGACATATTGAAGGGCGACGACAACTTACCGTAAGCCTCACTCTGCCTGAGCTACGCGCATATAATGCTCTTATAATATTTACATATTTCTCAGGTACACCTTAGTAGACAGTCCCGAAGTGCACGTCTATCCACCGAATCGAATGCACCTTTGATATCGAGGAACACGACAACGGTGGGCCGCCAACATATGTGACGGTGCTCCAAAAATTGACGCAAGGTGAAGATGTGGTCAATGCAGCCACGACCTCGACGAAATCCGGTTTGCTCTTCACGAATCTGGCTTTCACGAATGCCAGTCAGTCTGTGAAGGATGACAGAGGCAAGCGATTTGGAGGCGATGGAGATCAGACTGATTGCTCTATGGCTGCGGCATTCCGATCGTGAGCCTCCCTTGAAAATTGGGACTAGGACGGAGCGGTTCCAGTCGGTTGGGACAGTTTCCTGCTCCCACAGTTTGTCTACTAACTCGCGTAAATCATCCACAAGAGCAGATCCCCCGAATTTGTAGAGGGATGGTGGAAGATCATCTGATGCCGCAGCTTTATTTATCTTCAACCGTTCAATCTCACCATCGACTTCTGAGCGAGAGAGTAGATCCAAAGGGACAGCCCAGGGAGCGGGGCGGTCAGTGGCCGTCGAGAATTCTAACAATTCCGGTCTATTAAATTGCCTTCCAAAGGTCTCGGCTCAACGCTCTAAGCGTTTTGAGAAGTTGTAGATAGGCTGTCTACTCTCGTCACAAATGGTTTCACTAACACCAGGTCTCCTGCTGCCCTTTTCCCGTACCGGCCGGAATGGTTCCCGAGGGCAGCGGCCATTTCCATCTCTGATGCACGATGAGACCACCAGGATTCGTGGTCTCTCTTCAGGCTAGTACGGAGTTTTGCCCGGAGCTCTTTGCGAGTTTCATTGTGTTCACTTCCAGCCGAGATATGCCGGCGAGCGTCGATAAGTTCCAGAGACCGAGAAGAGACCCAATGTCCATGTTGACGATTAGACATACCACATGATGATTTTCCTGCTGCTAGCATGGACTGGTGAATATGAGACCAGTGAGCATTTATCCAACTCGCATGACAGCGTACTTTGATAGGCATTCAGAACAGCTGGTTTCGCCAGTTGGCTGGTGTCAATGCGCTCACAACGTTGTCTTGGGCGTCCGCCAAAGCGCATCCGCAGGTCAGCACACACACGTGTATGGTCGGTGTCTACACATGTGCACCAAATTGAGCGACGGTGCTGGACACAGTCTCTCCATCGGTAACTTATCGCAATGTGATCGATTTGCGTCCACAGCTGGTTCGAGGCTGGTGGGTGCCAAGTCACCCTCCGGCGGGTGCTGTGTCGGAAATTAGTGCTTGCAAGAAATAAGCGAGCATCTTCACACAAATGAAGTAACCACTCACCGTTATTATTACGGGAGCCTACACCATGTTGGCCGCCCAGATGCAGTTCATCAGTGGACAACTTTCCAACTTGAGCGTTAAAATCCTTAATCAACACAACGGTGTCCGAGTTTCTTCTGTGAATAAGGAGCTCGTTCAATTGGCGATAGAAGTCGTCTTTTACCGACTCGTCGCTATAGTTTGTCGGTGCATAGGCAGCGATAACGAATAGACACCTGTTAGTCACACGCGACTTCGAAGCTTTGAACGAGCCAACCAATCGGACCGCGCACATCCGGCTCCTGATTGGAATCCAATCAACCAGAGTAGCTTCAGCTCAGGGACTCAGGGCAATACCAACACCGACTTGGCCGGCGCTCGAAGCTGCATCGTCACCGGATAGGCGCAATGAGAAAGTGCTGCTAGCGTCACCAGTAGGGAATCGCAGAGTGAGTACAGAGTTCGAATCTTGCAGGCGGGTCTCCGATAAGCAGGAGATATCGATCAAGAGAGTCTCTAATGTTCGGGCAAGTGCTGTCTGTTGACCGCTCTGGAGCAACGTGCGTACATTGAGGCATGCCAATCTGAAGAAGGATTGAGGGCCCCAAATGGAAGCCGATGAACTGGAAAGGACCGCTTGGTTGGACATGGGTCTGTTGACAGGGCAGGAATAACGCTCCGCGTTAGCGTGTGCGTCGAATCTAGAAGACATTCGACTATTGAAGCAAGGTGGGGGAGGGCCGAGAATTGGGGGTTGAAAACAAGGGGGATAAAAGTGGAGTTGGAACGGGACGTTAAGAGAAAAAGCGTGAGAAGGGGAATAAGAAGTCGGGAAGGCTTGAGCAGTAGCATCCGAACCCCTATCCACCCTGCTCGATGCAGCAGTTGGGGCACCGTTGATTATCCTCTGCGGTGGCCAGAGCATCAGAAATTTGTTTGAAGTGAGATTCATTGTATTGCGTGGGCAGGATACTGTCAGGTTGCTCAGGCCTAGACAAGCGTCGAATCGAGAGGAATCAGTGGATAATATCTACCTTCATTTTAGTAAAACTTTCGATAAAATGAACCATGAGATCCTGCTCCACAAGCTGAGGATGTGTGGTGTTGGTGGTGCACTGCACCAGTGGATCAGTGGCGGGTTTAGGTGGATGACTATCTAACGGAGTGATACCCGTCCACTAGTGGCGTACCCCAAGGCATAGTACTGGGGCCCATTTTATTCCTAATCCACGGTAACGAAATACCACAGCTTTTCCGGTCGCGCTGGGTATTAGTAGCGGATGACCTGAAGATTTGGAAGATTATGTTCTTCTCCCGGCGACGACTGTGTTGTCCTTCAGCAAGACCTTGACCTCCTATCCCGGTGGTCTGCAGAAGTTGACCTACCAGTGAACCCGGCCAAGTTCTGCTTTATGAGCCTGGAGTGGGGTGGTACTGGGCGTGCGTATACCCTGGCCTGCCACCGGCTGCATCCCATTAGTACCGTATCTAGGCCTACTCATAGTCTGTGATCTGAAGTCTGTCGGCAACACGAACAGACTGTACGCAAACGGACTGCGCCTACTTTGGGCACTTAGATGCAGCTTTTGCACTTGATCTGAAGAGATTGCTACCCGTCTGTTCTCTTCCATGATAAGACCGATGCCTGAGTACGACTCACTCCCCCGTTGTCCAATCATAATAGCTGAGGTGTAGAGACTGGAACGGGTCCAGCATGTAGCTACCCGGCTCATCTCCAGTTTACCGGATGTCGTACGAGGACCGATATAGGAGACTAGGGCTGTATACGCTGTCATATCGTCGGCTTCGCGTTGATCTCATTATGACGCACCGGATACGACACCTGGGCCACTTTCCTATGTTGAAGCCGCTGCTGCACGTTCGCGCACCAAGAATCACACGCAGACACCGGTATAAACTAGTGGTACCGGATTTCAAGCACATTGCTCACCCTCTATGCTTCGTGCGTCGAGTGGTGAAATATTGGAACGAGTTGCCGGAGACAATAGTCGAGACGAAATCGGTGTCGGAGTTTAAGACGTTCTTTGACGCCCACTTTGCGGACTACAGGTAGGGGGATTGTATCGCACCCGGACAAGATGCGGTGCAGCTGCAATATGCTGCAACGGCGTAGGAATCAGCGACGTGATTCCGCGCATGTGCCCGATCCACCTACGATGGAGCAACACAGATTTTTATCTTCTCGCTCTCTATTCACAGTATTCAGTACTAGCTGTTAGTGGGGATAAGTTGTTTGTTTAGCAAAACGAAGCGCATGATGAAGGGAACGATCAACTAATTGTTATGACCACTTGGTGAACTTTGTCACACTTTTGTTGCGGTACTATTCAGCGTTTCATTTCTATCCATGGAACCCACTAATGTCCATTAGTTTGTCTGGTGAGCCGCTAAGAAGACTGGACTATGAATAAGCCGTCATGGGCATCACCTACTCAACAGTTTTATGAAGGTTAATTTGCCTTGCCACGCTATGTATTAGCACAACCCGATTCTTGGAAATACCTGTGAGAAGCAGAGTCTACCAAATGAGACTTGGTACGTCTAACATTTCCCCCGAAGATACCTTCTCTCATTTGAAACTTTGAACACAATGTGGGCTACAATCGGTTACCACAAGCAGTATTAACTGCAACACGAAATGCAGGTTGGTGCCATAGCCGGAGTTGATGTTTTTTTAGCGGCGAGGCAGTGATTGACGAAACTCAGTGATTGCACGTATCGAAATGTTAAATGCGCCAACTTTGTGATCACATTGCGTGTTGTCACGACACAGTCCGGGAACGATTCCATGCGCTTGAGTTTGTGTGTGTGTGTGTGTGTGTTTGTGAAGCCCGGCACGTGCACTGCAAGGCGCAAGCTCGTGGTGTTTCAGGAACACAACACACTGAAATTGTTACGCGTTTTACAGTTGGAGCGCAAATTACGTTTCGTTCAAATCCCTTTGAAAATCTAACTTCCATCACCCGGTGTGATGCAGCGTCAACGTTTTCGTCGTTATCTTGCATTGGAACGAAGATCACCTGTATAACGTAGCACGTATTTCCTGTGAATCGGCTCGTGTGTTGCATTTATCTTTTACTTTGTAGGCTTCACTGTCTGTTGCTCATTAATTCTTCGCAGTGAATTCTGCCCTGAATCCACTCTCTCCCACAATGTCTATTAGACATCACTGTGAATTGCTCTGGCTATTTGTGTTTGCTAAGCATTTTCACCAGATCTCTCGGGCGCTAGATGCTGGTAATCCAATTGAGTAGCAATCACTTTCCATATGATTCTTAACCACTCCAGTTCAAACATGACATTGGTTGTGTCGTTGATGACTCACTGTCGCATCTGTCGGTCGTATGGATTTTTTCCCACCGGTTTCAACTCAACTACATCTTGATATAGAATTCTCTTCGTCTTTTGCCTATGATTTGACTCCTAATAACGGTTCGCTTAAATGATTTGCCTTTTCTCCCATTCACTCTGTTCGCTTTTCACACTACTTCCGGAAGGCCAAACTAAACCAAGAAACTGGTCAATGGATTGTGCGCGGAATGGGGGATTTGCATCTAGAAGTCATTTTGTCCCGCTTGAAACGCGAATACAAGGTAGATGCCCGGCTCGGCCCACTCTTGATTGCCTACAAAGAGTGTCCTGCGTTTCATACTGCCTCATACACCGGGATCAGTTCTGATGGTTTCGGTTCTGCGACCGGTTTTTTGAATGGAACGAAGAAGACAGTTGTTGCAGCTGTTACCATTGAGTCTTCCTCTGTTTTTAATCCACAGGTGAGGGATAGTAGCTCTTTACATGCCCGGTCACTCGCCTCTCTCTGTGCTGTCGTTTATACGTTCAATTTCTTATGTACATGTCCCTTGGTCACTTTGTCCTGTATACGAAGCACCCGAAGAAGCGGTTTCCGATGACGTGTCACGGTTTGTTAGGTGAGAACTCCCTTCAGCAATAATTGAGATCTTTATCACCGCGCATCAACTCCATTCGCACTTAACTTGGGGGAAGGTCGAAGATATGGTGGAATTAACTGGGAGAGTGTCGATCAAAGCCGTAGAGGTAAATGAAAAGCCTTACATTATGCTCTTAGTATGAAGGTGCACCACATCTCCACCTGCGAGAATGTACTGCGTTCAACACTTATTCGGTTGTAGGATCAGTTAAGCAGCCGGTTGTTTCGCCTCACTTTGGAACACAGCCCCTCATTCATGAGCGTATGGATGACGAGAAATCATAGAGTAACCACTTGAGAACCACCCTCCGTCTGATCTTTTTCACCTCACATAGCTCCCGCCGAACTTAAAAACTGGTAGGCATACTTACTGAGCAATTAGTATTATTGAGGAAGATTTGTCACAGTCGTACACCATTCGCTCAGCAAGAAGCTGGTCGATATCATCCCTTACTGGGACCTATCAAAAGTCCGTATCTCTCTTGAGTCATGTTCGACTCAAGCTTATGACTGCACTTTCGCTAAGCAACTGCTCAAACCGCTGAGCCATGGACCATGTCCAGCATCGTATAGCTAACGACCTGCTCGTCTGGGCTTTCCCTGTCATCCGAACCTTATGTGCTTTAGGGGCTACTAAATCTGTCCGATGCGTCCTCCTGTGGTTAAACTATTTCAAACCCAGTCCCGAATCTGTGGTGCTTACCTGATAGAGTCTATCTGTGGTCACTATCATCGAAATAGCTGAACTTCTCGTCCCTCTTACTTAGTAACCGGTCAGTTAATTAGTAATCGAGGCGCCACACTATTTTACTTACTTGCATCGGTTCGGTCCATAACTAGATGGAAACCATCACCTGTGAGCGTGCTCTTATTGCTTCCTGTCGGAATGTGATCCTACTTCGTATGGATGGTCATATTTTTACTAACTCGATTCCTCAC
>OX104063.1:231810904-232159700 GCA_944474145.2 Dicrocoelium dendriticum
CTATCGTAACGAGTTACCATGCGAACCACTGAATGGTCCGGAGACGTGGGTCACCGATTCCCTAAGATGCCTTTTACGTTTCAGACACGACAACTGCTTCGTGGCAGTCATATATCGCTCCCCATCGTTCACTCCAGAGTTGGGTTCTCACCTAATATCATCACTGACTAAATGCTTTCTCCCAACTTACAGCCACGTTCTTATTTCCGGCGATTTCAACGTGACAGACTGGGAAAGCTCAGCATCACCCAGCGAAACATACAAGGCCGAACTGCAAGACCTGATGGTAAGTATCCCGCTCTACAAGCACATCAGCTCACTTACCAGGTACAGAGCTGATAACACACCATCGGTACTTGACCTCGTCCTTACAAAGGATGAACTCATGATCGACAAGCCATTTATAGACACCCCACTGGGGTTAAGCGATCATGTCACCATACTTTTTAACTATGTGTGTTACGCTGAATATCCTGAAGAACACACAGAACTAACACGTACTATCACACATTACAACATCCTGAGCAACCTAGTGGAGACGACCAATTGGGAGTTCTTGAAAGGTGACTCACCTGGTAGCGCTTAGATTGTTTGTTGGACGCTTCAGCAATCTAATCGTAACTGCTTCGAAAATAAAGAGGGTTCGCTCCACCAAGCCGTCGTCTTTCCTCAGAAGTGGTATGCGTAAGCGCATGTCAATTAGGAACGTAGCCTGGCACACCTACAGAGCTTGTCCTTTTCTCGAAACCTGGAGCGATTACGTGACCCAGCGCAACCACTGTAACATGCTTGTCCGTGAGGACAAATTCGCTCACCGACAACATTTGGCCTGTAATTTTGCCAACAACAAAAACTCCTATACAAGCATGTTAACACCATCCGGAAAGTGAAGTTCGGTATCCATCCACTTAACACACCAGTCGAAGTGGCACAGAGTGCAGAAGAGGCAGCCAAGTCCCTACGAATGCAGTATGCCCCAACCTTCCAAGTAGAGGTCCGTCATTGTTACATACCCACATCCCTATCCCCAACTTCAACGCTCACTAACATCGATTCTACTGCCACAGCTGTGTTCAAGATACTGTTCTCATTATGCACGTACACCTCTTCCGGAATCGACTATATTCATCCAAGGGCGCTGAATGTAGCAGCAACAACGCTAGCCGGGCCATTATCGCATTTCTTCCAAACGTGCTTGGATAAACAAAGTGTGTCTACTATGTGGCAACATGGCGTAATCACTCCAATTTTCGAAAGCGATAATCGCTCGGAATCCGCCAACTATCGCCCAGTGTTCCTCCTCCCTGTGTTCTCAAAGCTAATGGAGGCAATCATCGTTGAGGCTTTAGTAGACCAGCTAGAAAGCCACAATAGCATAGCACCCGAGCAACACGATTTGCGACAGCACCGTTCGTGCAATACCAACCTACTGATTGCACGCAGTAGTTGGACGGAAACGGCCGATACAGGCAGAGAGGGTAGATGTCATTTACCTCGACTTCCACAAAGACTTCGAGCGACTGGACCACCGCAATCTGCTTCACAGGCTCGAAAGCTATGGTGGGTGATCTAGTCCTTGGGGGGATCAGGAATTTCCTGCAGGGTTGGCAACTGCAGGTCAGAGTTCGAAGTGCACTGTCCGGTCCGACTTATATCGAAGGATTAGTTCTGGGGTTGCGTCTGTTTCTCGTGTACATTAAGGAGGTCACGAGTTCCATTAGTCCATATTTCTTGTTGTTCGCTGACGATGTGAAGATGTGGCGGACCATCGCTGACCCAGCAGCTCATGATGCACTTCAGCGAGACCTGGACAGAGCGTATGGGTGGTGTTGTGTATGAAAACTCAAAGGCACGAACCGAAGTAAGAAGGTGGCTCCGGTAAACGAACTACTGTGATCTGATAAGTGTCTAACAACGTGAGTGCATTAAGGTGTTGCAAGGAGAAGGATGAAGCAATGGGGAAGCAGAAAATTAGGCGCTTTGTGTGTATATGTGGGGTGTTGTGCACGTGTCTGTCTAGACTAGTCGTCAAGCATGCTGACCCAATACACAACGCTCCAAAAGCTGCTTCAATTCCATTTGGGAAAGTGTAAGGTTGTTCATTTCGCCAACAGCCGAACATTACATACAAGCTTGGAGATCGCATTCTGCAAGTAGTGACCTTGGGGCACTAGTTCAGGCTGACCTGAGCTGCTCAGAACAATGTGTGAAGGCGTCAAAGGCTGGAAAGCGACACGTTAGCATGCTGCGGAGAGCATTTGTACGGTTTGTTTCATCTGTCTGTTCGGATTTATTGAACGCCTACGTGCGGCCTCATGTGGAATACGCGATCCAGGTTTGGCAGCCCTGGCACAAGCAAGACCTCGCAGCTCTCGAGACTCCATAGCGAACAGCCATGAAGCACATCAAATGGTTGTTCAATCTTCCTTATCAAGTTAGACTGAGGACCCTAAAATTATACAGTGGCCGGTACCGGCGCCTACGTGACGGCCTTATTACGGCCTACCAGATTCTAAGGTACCCCAACGACGTCTGCCCTCAGGTACTACAATTGAGCCACCACACGAAGTTAAGGGGGCCACCAGTTCAAGTTAGACACGAAATACAGTCGGCTAGAATATGGACGGAATTTTTAATCTCTTCTTGCGTGGCAGCCATGATATGTCCTCCCAACTTACGCTGTTTCCGCCCCCACTTTACCTATGTTTAAAAACCGCCATGATGTTGTCCTAACCCACCTACACTACGAGATACAGCCTGTGTGTCTCGACAGACGATATAATGCAACGAACGTTGCACAACCTTATTTAGCCTAAACTACTGTGGTTGGTTATTTCTGCGTGCCTCTGTACCAACAATATGGTTTTCATTTTACCCCTTTGTCTTCTGTTCAGCAAGTGTATCATTCTTTGGCCATCCTACGGGAATTGCAAAGCATACGCTTTTTGTCCGTAATAGACCATTGTTGCATTGTAAAGCGTAGATGTTCCTTCAACTCATCACAAAACCCTAATTGTTTAACTTGCGGTAGTTCGTGCTATCGGTCATGATGTGCAGTGCATGCGTAGAGTTAACATTATGCAGAGTATTAGCTGCTTTGCATAACGAAGTACCGCTAGTGATGGTACACCGATGGTCTCAAAATGCGCGAAAGCATCACCATGTATCTACAGTAAAACGAAGCCAATACAGGCGGTAAGAACTATGCTCGGTGTGTACAAAACGAGTTAGCTGCGGTAGTTTGAAAAGGTACTCAAGGAATACGCACCAATAGGGGTAAAACAAATAAACACAGTGAGTTGTATAACCTACGTTGGCATCCGGAGCGGCGCATCGGGAAAAATGATCTCAATAGACAGATGTCAAGTTCTTTGCTTATAACGCTTGAGGCTGCGTTGAAATTGGCTTCAAGAAATTCGCGCTGAAAGTTGAGGTAGAAAATAATCTACAATTAGTTAGGACGGAAAATTTCCCTCATAATTTCAAAAAGTGAAATCAGTTTACGCTTGTTATGACATGGCGTTTTCTTGCATCCTCTTCAACCACCTACACGTGATCAATAATAGCTTTCGAAGCGAGATCACTTGAGATTACATGTTGGACAAGCAGTGTCGACTGGTACGCTTCACGTTGACACGAAAGGTTCGAGATCAGTACCAGCTGTTACTTAGGCCTACAGTGGCTGCCGCTCTTCACCGATGGAAATATATTGAAGGAGTTTGCGAATACGAGGTCTTCGTTTACGCAGGATGGCTGTGAGTAATGCATAAGCTTAACCTGATGACAGGCTTTAAGTGTACTACTCGCGATCTAGTAGATCGCCACGCCTTCCGGATCACTTCCTTCAACAATCACATGTTCCAGCTGTTCGCAAAGTCATTGGAAATGAGTCCATCGATTGAGGCACCCAAACTGGATCAATGTTCTTAACGTAGCTGTTGGGCAAAGCATGTATTCCAATGTGGACTCACAAGAAGTGATATGTGCGATTAGTGAGTCGGATTGAATCAGGAAACATGTCTGCCTATGCTTGTGTCCGCACAGATGGACAGCCAACCATTTCAAGTGGGCATGATTTTGTGGTAGGTTACCACCAGTCTGTAGTGTGAAAATTCTAATAAAAATAGGCGAAAATAGAATGATTTCCTGTACGTAAGCATTTGATATCCCGTTTGTTTACAATAAACAGTATTATTCTAGTGTTTATTGGAATGTTGCCATTGAAATGGTTCAGTAAGTGGATAGCCAAGAGAACACAATTCAGTCTGTAGAAGCATACAGGCCAGGGATGTCCAAATTTCGGTGCTCGGGATAAATCCGGTCTACGTTATCATTTCCACTGGCCCGCGCCCTCATCATGAGATAGTAAATACAAGCATGAATTGTTTTGCACAAGCGACATTATTAGACTATAAAATTCAGGACGGTAAGTGCGAAATTTAATGGCGCAAGTTGCTGGTAAACATCAATGGTGCAGCACTGTTTATTTTCGACCAATTAAGAAAGTCAATCTAGTGCTATTATTAACGCGGTCTTAAGTAAGTAACAAAATAAAACAGGTGGGTTCGTTAACTTTGAGGCTAACCTGACCAGTATATCGAAGTCAAGATCTCAGTTTCATCGTTCCCGGTAACAACTTGTAAGTAAAAGTTTATAACGTATGCCATTTGTGAGTATCTAAAATTCCGATTGAATGTGGATCAACGTATTTTTATCACACAAAAGCTGGCCCTCTTTGCGAAACATTTGGACACCCCTGATATATATGCGATCTGTCGCGGATGTTGAAACAGTAAACCGGAACTTGCTGATGTTTGAGCGGTTGCCAATATGAAGGATGTGCGTGAATGTGACGGATAAGGCTTAACAAGCATATATACTGTCTTCCCTTACCTAAAGGTTAGAAAAATTCAGCCCTCATCAGATATTTTTGCCTTATTTGCGAATTCAAACGTCATTCAGTGAAACAAAATTGTAGCGACCTCGGTAGTTCGAAGAAAACCGTATGATAAAACATTGTTTATATTTCGAAACGCATTAACATTTGTTTGCACAACAGTGCTTTTATAAGAAGCCCCTTATGCCTATACAGATGGTAGGCTGCTGGGACACTATCTGATTTTGGTCACATGCAGAGGCAACAAAATATGGAAAATGGCGTCCTATGTCCATGTATGTTGTCACATATTATTATGCTTTTGTATCATCGCCGTTCTTTGTCTACGAGTCTTCACTTTTTAATAAAATAGTAATGTTAGTCAATACGAGTGACCGTTGTTGCGCTCTGAGTGACCACTTTGTGGTGCCTCTAGTCGTCTCAGTGGGCACTTTCAACGCGAACTGCGCTCACTCATCGGTGCAGCCTTCGAGTTTCAGTATTGCGTGGAGTTCTGCTTATTGTGGACGACATTTGCAACCAGGAAAATGTTAGAAAGATGTTTTCCTAGTGACCAGAGTTGGTCTCATTTGGAAAGCGAAGGGCTTAAAAAACGGTCACTCAGCTAGCTCCGATAGTCATCCCAGCGGAGATTTTTCGGTCATTCCTGTTATTCGGGACGACCATCAGACATTTACACAGCACCTGTTAACAGGTCAACCTGCTGCACTACTCACAACCATCCTGCGAAATCGAAGACCTCATATTCTCAAACTCCTTGAGGTTATACCACATTTTAGAAAATATTTGTTATTGTAATCGGTCGAGAACGACCGCCTCTGGACGCACAAGAAACAGCTAGTAGTGACGTCGAACCTACGGGGTCAGCGTGTGGCGGGCCAATCGGCACCGCTTGTCCACCAATCTCAAGTGATCGGGCTTTTAATGTGTGTATTGGCCGCGTGTCTGTGATAGAAGCGGAGGCAAGAAAATGCGAGCACACCTCGCGCTTTACGTTTTCTGATACGCTTAGTAAGCAGTTACAATTAACAATCACTATTATTATTTTCATTCCAGTCTTCCTCATCCAACTTTTCCTTCCCTTCTCATCCGCATCACTAACCGCAACTACAATATTAATAAATAATATCCTACAAAGTGGCAATTCGCAAACATATAAACCTGCTAAGAAAAATGCTTTAGCTGTGTAAGTAACAAGAGAGGTGAATGGAAAACTGGTACGGAATAACAACAAACTATGTAACTGGATATTGGGTGTTGTCCGACTGGAACTAAGTGACACGCACACGTTACAGAGAGAGCAAACAAGTTAGCGACACCCAGAGCAGATGGGAAGAGAAAAACTTTGTTCGCTAGATGTGCAAACAAATGCATCAATTAGAGACATACTCCATCTCGAGTGCCAACTGCTCTAATACCGAAATAGTCAAAAGCCTATTTCCCACTCCTTGTGTGCAAGTTGGTAAAAAGACTGCAGTATTTTGATATATTTGTTTTGTTAAACTATAGCTTGTTCGCAAAAATCCTTAATCAAGAATGCTGCAAATGTATTCCTTTATCGCTTTGTTTTGTGACCACAAGCAGTAGGTGCTATCTGCTCTATTATAAACCCATAATGGATTTGCACTCGCGCTACAGCACCGGATATTAACAAGAGTGACAAGTCAGGATAAAATGGTATCAGAACAATTTTCCCGTCATTTCCAGAGGAAACGCTGACAAGGAATGTTTGTGGCGCTGTAGAAAATGGTAAACTGATGGCATACTAACTTTTTGGTTGAAGACGAGGTGGATATCATCTCCACCGCACGGGAACACACAATGCTCCAGTGGAACAGGCCGAATATATGTGCTCACGACGTGACAGGGGCGATGGTGCAATGCGACGATCCATTCAGCAAACTGTATGGCATTGGGGATAGTGGCGCTGAGAAATACAAGGCCGACGTCATCTGGAAGTAAGATTATAGCCTCCTCCCAGACTACACCGCGTTCTTTGTTGCGAAGGTATTGAATCTCGTCAAAGATGACCCAAGCAACTCTTCGAGTGGCGTCAGATCCGCTGTGGAATGTGCGTACGCATGAAAGCAAATCAATAAGTGTTTAAGCGCAATTGCAGCGGCCCATGAAAGGAAATGTACAAACTTGTTGTTTATATTGAATAGGCCGAACTTCACGCCAACTGTAGACGGCTACCGCCAGGGAACTATCAAGGATAGTATCCAGTTGAACGGTAGCTTTTGTCGCCAAACGGTTTACCTGAAAGGTGGCCCGACCGTAGGTTATATTCGTCACAGCAGAGCCCTGAGCCGATGAGTACCGTGACAAGCTCACTACCCGATACCGTATCTGTGCATCTAAATTATGCTAAAAATTTTCGGGGAGGAGGGACCAGAGAGTGAATTCGTAATATTTGCTTGGACAATTAGTAACGAAATTGGCGAAATCATAAACCGTCAGGCAGAGTAAGTGACGACCTTGATTAGTATGAAACGTATACAGTACTAAGCGTACAGTGGGCACAAAAATTGTTTAACGAATAACGGTGTAAAAATTTGCCATCCGCTACCATTTGCTTACACGGCAAAATGTGGCTTAGCTTAGCTGCCGTGAAAGTCACTTGCTAGAGAACCTGCTATGCCCCAGAACGCGTTCAGTGAATGTCGGGGCAATCAACTACAGTAACTTTTAGTCATCATGAATTCGGAAAAATTAGTTTAGCAATAATATTATGCTTGTGAGTCGAATCCGCCGGAAACCTCGATTAAGGAACATTTGCTGGATACAGGGTGTGCTTTTGCTTAAACAAACCATCGTCACGTCGCTCTCAAGGATGAGCTTTATTGATCCATACCATTTTCGGATTGATTGTATCCACAGTGCAAATGAATTGATCCCTAAGCATCAGATTTGCATCCGTAAACCAATTGAACATAGTAGTTGATGCATTTGAATTGCATCCATTATCCTTCCGACACACCAAGCGCGCAGAGGCCTTGGAGCTGAGCCTGCCCAAACCAGCCAATGACGGCAGATATAATAACACTTGCATGGATAGCATGTTTAGGGTGTGCGGTGAATGCGCGTGGGCGGTCTAAACAACAAACAAAGAGCAGTAAATTTACACAGGTTGAGAAGCGCGGGTTTACAACTCCCGTTGGATAGTTGGTGGGGTGTCGAACTATTATTACTATTACCACTGTTACTATTAATAATAATACTAATACTGCCAATAAGAATAAGAACAAGAAGAAAAAGAAGAAAAAGAACAAGAAAACTAAACAGTTATTACTTATATCAGGAAAGGATGGAATGATCGTTCGCTCCGCTGTAGTTCTGCAATCCGCGTAGATTCACAGCACCCACAAGTAACAAAATAAATCCATAGTGAACTCCAGTAGTAGAGAGGCGACCTAGCTCTAAGTAACAAAGTCTACGTGGATGAGTGCGTCATTCAAGCGTCTTTTAAATACTGTTATTTTCAGCGTAGATGAATGATTCTGGGAGAGCGTACCACGGGTGACGGACACGAATGGAAAAAACATTCCTACGGCACTCCAGACGGCTATACTGTTCTGAAAATTTCAATGAGTTTGCTCGCAGGTCTGTATCACTGCTGAGTTGCAGTAAGGATCCGCACACATGATGTGACTCGTGCAGAATCAAGTATGCCATAATCAGGTCGTCTCGTAATCTGAGATACCGACCACTAAATACCCCCCGCCCACCGTTCCAGTGTCTACTCGTATGGGAATTTTCGCATTCCATTGACCTGTTAAGATGCCCGACCTTGAGGCTAATCCAGTGCATTAAGGTCATGTATCAAGTCAGGATGCTACGCTTGATTTGCTTACTCGACATGGAGGCGAACATACATACTGAGCACCTGCTGAAAAACTGAGCTGTCTATTTGCTCGGACGCTCTTCGCAACAGCCTGAGGTGTTGTTTTTCAGTCCTGGAGGCATTTTCGGATTTTCTGGAGCAGCGCAAGTCCACCGAAGTCACGTCCGACAGTTGATTATTGCAATACATTCGTTCCGAGCCGATATGAGTAGCTGCTCTGATGTCGGATGGAAAGTACCTTGCATTTGCTCACTTTCAAATGCATTAACTTTTGGGTTGACCATTGGTGTATCGTGTCTAGGTCACTCTGAATCAGATGCTGGTGGGCATCCACCTGAACCCTGCGTCAAATCTTGATATAGTCGGCGGTTGTATGTGTAAGGTCATTAATAGACACCAAAAACCAACGTGGACCTAGAACTGAGCCTTTCGGAACATCACTGTCGAATTACATGGGGTCTGATAAAGAGTTCCGAACTCCGACCACTAATTGCTATTGAACTAGAAAGCTGGTAATCCAGACTAGATGAGCATCACCGATCCCTCAATACCGGAGCTTAGAAAGAAGCATCCGATAGTCTAGATGATTGAAAACCTCCGAAAAATCCAGGCAGATCACATCAGCGTCTTGTCCCGCATCAGCTGACTCGATCCAACTGCTGTGTGCGATTAGTAAGTTCGTTGTGCATGATCGATGTCGATGGAAGCCGTGTTTCTCTGGGGTGATGATGCTGCGACATTTCAAATAACACACCAGTGTACGGACAACGATTGATTCCATGACCATAGAGAATAAACGGAGAAGAGATACTGGGCGGTAGTTGGAGGGCTAAGATCTGCTTCAACCTTCTGAATCGGAGTTAATATTCCACGCTACCACATAGCAGGAAGTTAGTTCTGGTATAAGCAGCGCTATAAAAAATTGTCTGCAGTTCCTGATAGTTAGTGTACTGCTACTGCCAGTGCCTCTGGATGAATGGCATCGACACCCGGCAAGCTGTGTTTGAGTAGAGACGTTAGCTTCTGCAATACAGCCTCCGCGATAAAAGTGCGGTGGGCTAGTCCTGGCGGGGGGACGACAAAGGCTGGAAGATCATTTGATGACATGTCCCTCTGGAACAAGGGGCATTTTGCCCCCGCAGCGCATTTGCTGCTTCAATAGCCATTCTTGTTGGGCCATCGGCCGTTCTGAGTGGAGGAAACCCTTGCCTCGCTTTTCGTAAACCATTGCTATGACTGTACAGCAGTTTGTGGTTAGCGCTAAAAGCCTTTGCGATGTTCTGCTGATATTTGGCTTTGTCTTATCTGAGGAGTTGAGTACAGTGCTTAAGTTAGGCTACGTAGTTTTCACAAGTTGCTGGCGTTGGAGCTTTCTGCGCAACCGCTATGCTGTGTTGCGTGCCGTCATCCATTTTCGAATACTGCTCCTAAAGGAACGAAACTGATTTACACTTATTACAAACTCTTATCTCTGAAGCATCCGCAAGTAGCTGATTGAATTTATTGATGAACCGGAAGGGGGAATTCCGGGGGTTCTTCGGCAAGTAACGACCAAGGTGTAGCGCTGACGAATTGAAATAATCGACCGTTGCTTGTGATGGTTCGTACGGTCTCATACTTCACATTCCGATGATCGGCATAGCAGACAAAGTTAAAACTGATGAGTGCGTAGTTATTGCGACGCAATAGGCAGTTTAAAACTAACACATAAATCATATGCTCCGCAATGGTAAGCACAAGATTCAGCATAGATGGCCTGTACCTGTTCCGAAAGGGATGTGCAAAGTGACGCGATTGTAAAGCGGAACAATGGTTACGAGCTCATGTTAAGCGGCTTTGAATTGCTTTCCCATCCTGGCAGGGGTTTCCAAACCATGTACATTGAAATAACCTATGATAAGGATGTGACGGTAACTTAGTTTTGGGTGCCCCTTAAAGCAGCCGCAAGGCGGCAGTCGGTTGCGGGTGTAGTAAAGAACTGTACACCAGGGAAATTAGGCGTGTAACTTCCTTTTAACTGCAGGCGGTATCAATGAGAATAGGGGAAATGCGAGTCTGGATACTCCAAGACTTCGCACTGTAAGGTAGCCACGAGTGCCTACTCTAAACTTAGTTCCACGAAGTCTAGGGACACAAAGTTGTCCAAAATCGTCGTGCGACTGGATGGAGGGTCGAGTGGAAGCAAGTGGACTACCATATATATAAAGACATGCTCTGCTCACGGCCACAGTGGAGGAGAGTTGCGAACACGGCAGTACGACACCCATTAGCAGTTTTAAGGCTAAGTTGGCATTGCGTTTGTGCCCACAATGCTTAGGATGACCTACCACATTCGGACTTCAAAGGGGTATACGACTGCACTGTGACCGGATATCAAGACAGTCACAGATGCATGACTGCAAATGGTCGGGGTCTGTGGTACCAAAATGTTATGAGATGCTTGTGAGTAAAGCGACAAAATGGGTCTGCGCAACTTGTCACTGAAATACTGGTAGCCTGGTGGCCGCTTTGGGTAAGAGAGGAAGGTCTTGAGCGGGACTCCGCTGAGTGGGCTAATGCCGAGATACGACTTGTGCAGTTTTGCTAGAGAATGGCACAAAAAGGCACCCTATACACGACATTCCGTGGGTGTTAAGAGCAGAATTATTATTTATTATTCCACATTTGACCAATATATAATTAGTAGTGCCGCAGCACATAGTTAATAACAGCAAAAAAGAGGAAATGGGCAGTCAGTGAAAGAATGTAGGGAGCTTAGAAGGCTAAAGACTGATACAACTGGGACCGACTAGCTTGCTCTCTGAAGGTTAACTTGAAAACCTGCTGCAATAGGATGCGAGACTGAAATCAGTCGAACCAAGCAGAGGCATGGCGGGGCATGATGGGGCTGGAAATACTGTAATGCCGATCAAACGCCACAGGCCAGACCAATAAGGCATGAGCATGTTGCCGGAAGCAGTGGTCAGCCTGTTGCGGGCCCGTCAAAAATCCCAGCAAGAAACGCGCCAGTAACTCCGGCATAATGGCTGTGGGAAGCGGAGTCCAATTTCTCCCCACAACGCAGCAGTGTTCAGCCACTCCGAGGCGTGTCCCAACTGCGAACCTTTTGACAATGCTCATTTGCAATCTACCACCTCTGCGTGGGGACTGTTTTCCCTAACTTAATAACCCATAGCACTGACTGTGATCGCCCTTTGTCGGTCGTGAAAGAGCCTACAGAGGACCACTTGTCTTTTCTTTCTCTTCGCCTCAGTTGGGAGTCGGTCGGGTCGTGTGATTGCGTGCGAGTCGGTAACTGGCCAGCCTTCGCGTCTAAGTCATTAGCGCGCGTCTATCATACCCCCTCTCGTGTGCGTCCGTTTTCGAGGCCTCAGCGTCTATACGAACAAGTGCGGCTAAGATCGTTCCCACGCTCGTTCAATTTTCCGTCTCACCGGCTAAGCTAGCGTCATCGTAGGCGTGCTCCCACCGTGCGAGCGACAATCTTGTCACGCAATTACCTCAAGAGGCGGCGTTCTCTCAATCATAACAGTGGCGACTCAATTATAACAGTGGCGACGACTAAGGCAATCTACGCAATTATAACACAGCCAAGCAGGAAATAGTTGGCCCGTGGTCGTGTCCAGCCTGCAACCATCCACTGAACGTGCAGGTGACCAAGCAAGCGCCAGCGGACGAAGGAGCGCATCCTCGTGCACCCTTGAGCCAAGGCTTGTGACATTGGACCGAGGGAAGAAGCGCACGGGCCCAATCCCGCAATCGTACATCCACTAAGAAAGTCAAGGTGATTTTAGACAGAATGAACATGGCGAGCAAGCATAAACCAATAGAAAAGGAGCCAGAGACCCAATGCAAATAACATGGATGAGCCATTGAAATGGGCTGTTGTAAATATTCGAGCTTAATCTTAAAAACGACTTCGTGATCGCGGCCCAATCTTCTTGCTTCCCGGAGGGCAACACGACAGGCTGCCACAAAGATTTCTGGCAGAAAGCCGCATTGACAGCCTGGTAGAATGGATACTACAAAGGATTAGTAGGGTAAGTTGAATGGTATAGGTAGATATTCGTCATATCTAGACTCACACAGAGAGAGAAAATATTGGCGAAGCAGGTGGTAACACTACTGTTGGTTTATTTACCTCGGTTCTCCTCCAAAATCACTCCCAGTTTTACTGCCACGCGTTCAGCTCCACTGGGTTAATAAACTACGGCCCAAGAAAAGACGCGAAACGATTACATTAAGCAAGACACGCCGCATCGTAGTCATAATAAAAATGGTTGAGAAAGATAATAATAACAGAACTTATTGAAGATGCCAGCTGGGAGTATCCAAACGACTGTTTCGGTGTCATGACTTAGTTGGAGCTTGCTGGAGAGTTCAGTGGTCTGCTTAAATCCGCGTAGGTAAACAAGCCCCCTCGTTATGCAAGCGAAACATCATTCATGCGTAGCAGAACTCGAAAACGCATAACAGAAAGAGACGCAGCGTCGCATGTGTACAGAGTGTACCCCATTCCTGGCGACTGGAGCGAATGTGTAATGTATCATAAGTACTGTACCACACTTACCCGTGAGGACAAATGTGTACGCCAGAAGAGCTTAGCGGAAAGGTTTTATGCTAGCAAGATGCTCTTGTACAGACATGTCAACAGCCTCCGGAACGTGCAGCATGATGTTCTCCAAATACTATCAACAGGTGGATGTGCTCAAACCGCTGAGGATGCAGCCAACGTTCTAGGGCTGTAATATGTTCCAATTTTCCAACGTGCTACCAGCATTTGTAACATAACCGTCCCGTACTTCCAGTCTTCAGTATTTACACACGTCATTTTTAATTCATCGATGATTTTGCATAAGCTGATATCGTTGCATACTCATAGTTCCCCAGGATTTGACAACCTTCTCGAAAACACTGCGGGTGGCAGCTACTAGGATAGCTGAGGCGTTAATTAGATTTTTCCAAAGAGCGCTGGACGAACAGCAGGTCCCTACCAATTGGAAGCAAGGCATTATCAGCCCGATGTTCAAGTGGTAGCCGTTCAAAGCCCGCCAAGGAACATGTGCAAAACTGACTCACAATTGCACGTACCGCTTGCCCACGAAAAGCTGCGCCTAACACTTAGTAATTGCAAGTTAACTGGGGTGCGAAAAGTTGTGTCAAAGTTGTGCGATTCGGTATAGAAGGCACAAATTGTCGTAAAATGATTTCACACTCGATGTGCGCAGCTTAATTGCAGCGACATAAAGAAGCTTTATAATATGATCGCTTTCCTCTGGTTTTGCACCTAGTGTACGGCTATCTCACTCGTCTGGTGTATAGTAGTGTTGGCACAGAAAGGCGACAAACTGCCAAAGATGCTAGAGCAAGTATCGCCCGTGAGAGCTGTCCCACAGGAATCAGACAAATTAATGCCTGGAATTCTATGCTCAACATGTACTTCCAAATCAGAAACGTGTAGCCAGGTGGAACCTAAGAGCACTGAGCTAGATTTAGCCACCCCGATACTAGAGGCTGCTTATAAAGATGCGTTCGCCACACCTTCTTACCCAGAGCCAGGCGCCACATTGCGTACTGTTATCGAACTGACAACTTGCGCGTCCGTTGTTGCTACCCACTTGACAAAAGCACCTTCCGTCTTAATCCCACCCGCCGTCAACCTAGATTCATTTAAGACTACAATTGCCACCACAGGACTCAGGACCCCAACCGTTGTTCAACCAAAAAGCAGCCACACGCCCATCCAAGACGGAGAATAGGAGACAATATCACAGTTCTCTGTTATATACCCCAGTGTGACTGAATCCGGGGCCAAATCCATAAAACATAATCTACTAGACGATAGGAAACAGTGGGACACTGCATGTCAACTAAAAAGGGTTTAAGCTAAGCCATCCAGTATGGTGCACCTCGTCCGTCACGCAAACGGAACTGTGCATGTCGGCCACAAGCTCACTAACACATAGAAGCTTGGAGACCACAAATTGAAGACGGCCTCACAGGAACGCGACCTTGGGGTGGTGACGCAAGACGACCTCGGCTGTTGGGCCCCAGTCCTTGAAGGCATCCGAAACCATAAATCAACCTGTTTGTCTCCTACAAGGGCGTTCGGGTGATTCGATCTCTCCACCTTCCACCAAGTGCTCAGAACGTATGTGACGCCCCATATAGAGCATGCGATGCAAGCCTCGCAGCGCTGGTTAAATTGCGATCTGGCTGCACTGCAGACCGCACAGCGAAGGGCAACAAGAAATATGAAGGGATTATTCCCCTGACTTACCATATGGGACTGAAAGCCCTGGGAGTGTACATCAGAAGGTATCGCCGTTTACGGGTGACTTCATCCTAACGTTGCAGAACTTGAAAACCGTAGACACGCAAGCTTCCACCTACTGAAACTTAGCTGTAACACAACCTGAAACTGGTTACTCAATACAACTGGCTGGAGTGAAACCGGAATTACTTTTCCGTTCAAAATTGTCACAAAGTGGGACGTTCTTACGAATTTTGTCATTTCTTTGTCCACGCCACCCAGTTAAAAAAACGACTGGAAGATACTTTACACCGGCTGCATTACGTGATCTGCTTTCTGTTCAGTGAGTTTGTTGCTTGATCAATTGTAGAGTCCACGTTTTGCCAATAGAGGCACATTTGTGTCATCATCAATCCCGCTGGCGTGGGATCATTACAGTAAAATTGTCATTTTATATCTCAGAATACGCTTGAAACCGACTGGGATTCCATGATTTCAGTAGGTTTTGAATACACATCGGTTTCGTAGGCTTTTAACGTGGCAATGTTTTGCTCTTGACGCAAACCTGGCCTAAAGAAACTCTTTCGTCAAAACAGAAATGCTGCCACCATAAAAACCCACCATCGACCTTTAAAATCTTTTGAACACATTGTCATCAAACTTTCCATCGAAGCCTCGGAGGGAATACTGACGTTGATGATTGCAAATTTGTGCTACGTGTCCGTTGGATCATCGTTTGGCTTACGTGACGCAAGATAATTTCTCGCCTTAACGCGTGTCGCAAGCTTTCAAAAGCTAACGAAAGCTTCATGGAACTCCCCATTACTGTACCATCCACTTAGGATTCAAGGAAGATTATGAGAACGTAGTTGGGGATATGTTGAGTTTGCCTTCGTTAAATGTGAAAAGCTTGCGCGCGATTCGCTGCTTGGCTCCATACCCACCAGCTTCTTTTGTTCAACCTGTTTGATCGATTAGCAGTCATTCCTCCATGTACCGCCTGCACAGAATCTGTGTTACGCACTGTTTGCTCGCCTACCTTTGCTCAGGAACAAAACCGTGCTTCCCTCCATACACTACAAACTAATTTCTCCCTTCTCATTTGACTTGTGTGGTCCGCTTGCTCTGGCGCTGCTGATTGTATTACCAGTCCACTGTCCGCGCGTCGGCATCGCTCGTGCAATCTGTCAGCTGCGCTGATATCCTTCCTTTTTTCGTTGATGGTTGTCGCCCAGTTTTGTCTTCCATACTGTCTTCTACTATGGGTGATCTTGCAGCCTTGAGCTGCCAGCGCTGCTGCCCCTCACGAAACAGAACCCGTTCACCCCTTTCTTCCTCAACTGCATTCACTTCCATTGAATGATGTTATTCCCGATCCCTACACCATAGCTTCGCTCTCCCTTATGACCTTGAAGTACTCCTCTCCTTCAACGCTGGTCGGTTTCGGAAGTCTGTTCAACCCATACTTCTTTCCAAGACGTTAGAGATGTAGGCTTTTTGATTCACGATCGCAGCATTTATTTGTCTAAACGGTTTTGCAGAAAACCAGTCGAAGGTTATTCGACTGGTTGTAGCGTTTTTCTTCTACAGCTGAACAGACTTTACCTGGGCTTTTCCTAATGTCAGCGCATGGCGTGTTTTGCCTTTCAAGCAACATGATGTTGGGGCCCTACAGGGTCTCCTTGATCATGGTAAGTACTTGTTACTTCCTTGACCGTCGACTCAGCCTCACCTAGTAATTGGTTTTAATATGGACTGGTGGGTCAATGAGTAAAATGCCGCTTCTTGCTGAAATTGTGAAATTCTGCTCTACTAATTTAAGGATGTTTGTCGGAGATCCCCTCGTTCGGTATTTCATGGCAGGCGAACGGGTATCGTAGCTTGTTCACAACGGCCTGTGAGCTCGTCGCAATGAAGGCATTAGTCTCGAATTAGTAGCCGGCGTAATCAACGACAAGCAAGTAATTATTTATCTCATGAGTAAAAGTGTTCAGGGCAACTTTCTTCCAAGATCACTCCGGGAGTTTGAGAAAGATCATGGGCTACTTCGGTTGGCGAACCACGTGTTCCCAGCACACTAAACAGTTAAAGACATTATCTCGCATTACATCGGGCATCCCGGTCAAATACACTAGTTCACGAACTCTCGCTACGCAGTTGTTAGAATCCAAGTGAGCGCAGTGCATAAGGTCCACATTGAAATGTGATTTGCTTTCGGAACAAGTATATGATGAGTTAGGACCGAAAGTGAAAGGATGAAGTCAACTACTTGGGCAGCTCCTCCTTCTATTCGGCCAACTGTCTAATATCGTTTTCCTAAGCAATTTGGATAGCACGTCTTCTTCCATTTGATGGAACCACTCCTCTGTGCAAGTAATCAGCTGTGTGGAAAGAACAAAGCATGTGTATCACTGCATTCCGATCACGTCCGGAAGATAGGCCTTGATAGCGTACACACAATGTGTATTTTTAATCCTGGTTGATAAACTATTTCTAGGTCACAATTATGCAGACAAATTGGCGTCGGCTGTAGGCGATCTGGATTGACGTGAAGTGGTTACTTGTCTACGGACATCAGCGCCTAATGGTCTGTACAAGCGGTAGTCCGGCTGCCTAAAGAGTAATAACCGAAGCACCATATGACACAAAACAGTGTAAGCATATATTTTTCAATTCAGGCATAACAATCTCCGGTCTTTTTTATCGTTCGGCTGCGGCAATCAATGGGCTTACCCTTCTGCATTAACGCGACACCGATACCGAACTGGCTGTTGTCACACTGCATCTCAAGCAAAGTAATGGATCATAGTAAGCTGGGGGCGTCTGTGACCAACTACTTACTCTTTCGAAAGGCCCGCCTTCTGCTGTATTCTACTGCCAATTTTTGTCCTTTTGTGTCAATTTTCGGATAAAAATCATCACATCAGCTAACTCTGGTATGATGCAGATTAGCTAGTTCATCATCCCGTCCAGTCTGCGGACGGTTCTCGCATTAACCGGAGGCGGCATCGCGTTTCTGATCCCGATTCTCTCTGGAGCTGGCCTCATCCCTTTCGGACTAAATTGTGTAAATGAAAAGCCGCGTCGCTTTGCGCAATTTAGTCCTCTTACGTTTCAGTTTAATGTCCGTGTCTGCTCGGGTCGCTTGCTCGCGCTCCGGTCGAACACTGCGTGAATTCCAGCGCCCGATATTGAGCGATTTGCGCGGAAGCATACGATCGCAGTGACTGGCGATCGGTTGTGTGGTGACCCTGCTGCAAAGAACACTCATCAAGGTGGGCGCTTAGAATAGGCCTTGCGGTAAACAATAAGAGGACGACTAGCATTCTAATGGCTCCACGTCGCCTATGTTGCGCAGACAATTGCAGTAAAGTCCTTAAGATCAGTGTTACCTGTTCTAGCTGTATTAGATCGTACTGTCCGCAAAGTGTAATCAAATCCGTCCAAGAAGTGAGACAGACAAACCAAGTTACTGACACAATTTGCTTTTCCCCAACATGTCAAGTCATTCCAACTGTCAACAGTTTATCTGTGCTCATGAAAAAGTGCGTTAGGATGACTGATATAATCGCGCATTATGTAAATACTAAGATCGATCCCATGCAGGTAAATATGGCCACGATAATACATCACATAGCCAAAGTAGGCTCCAAATCTAAGCCGAAGAAGTGAGCTATACGCTCCAACCGCACTGCAGTGTCTGTGAGTCTAAATCCACTGGGTTACCTCACTCACATAATTTGACAAGCCTCAATCATGCCTGCTTCCACTTCTCTAACCATAGAGGCTTCACTTGGAGATTCAGCCATGATACCGACAGCTCAGAGCCGAAGGCAACCCGGTGCAGATAACAAGCAGGTAACGTACGCATCGATTGCCTCGACAAACACACCGGGAGCGACACATAGTTCCATGTTCAGTACCGAGCACGCGTGGCGCAAAGCAGCTTTCATTGTCAACTCCAATGGTGCCTTCTAAATAACCCGAATTGCCGGCAAAAGGTATAAAGCCAACACTCGCTAGACAAAACCACGCTGCATTAACTCTCTTGTGCACCAATGTTCCCGAATGTAAAGCTGGCACAATAAAAGGCAAATTGCAAGACGATCGCAACAAATGGAGTACCATCTGCGAGGCGACTGGTATTCGGGTTGAGCCTGCCATGTTGCAACGCGTAGCGCGTAACCCGACCTCAGTGCACTCTGGTGAACCTCGAATCCTTCGAGTAAAACTAGACTCAGCAGGTGAGACAGAGGCTGTCCTGCTCTCAGCAGTTCGTCTTCGCAACGCACCGAGTGGAGTGCGCATATTACCTGATCTACCTTGGAAAGATCGCCCAAAACAAGTAGCTGAGCAACGCGGCATTCCTAATAGGGATAGCAAGAAAACAATATTTGTTCATGGTGTTCCCAAGCTTCTGCATTCTTCTGATCACGATGCACAAACAAATGACCGATAGCAGTGGTGCTGCATCCGCGAAGCACTCTCTGTTGACAATGTTATTGCCAAATCCCTGACAAGAGTTCCGTCATCACCTAACTATAAGAACTGCGGTCCAAGGCTAATGAAAGTAATACTACACTCCGAGGGAATGACGCAAGTTCTGTTGGATAGCTGGTTAAAGTTTCGAGCTAGGTTGCCAACATAGATGCAGCTAAAGGCAGCATGCGAACGACCAAACGTCGGAAGCAATTCGATGGAACTTGTAAACGCTACAATTTCTTTATTTTCACAGTCCTTCGGAGAGACCGAAACAACGGCGCCCACGGCACACAACAGGACAGAGCAAAGCACGGGTGAAACGTCTGTTCAGTAACGCTCAATAATCCCATGCAATATGACTGAAATATATAAACCAAAAAACGTTTAATAGCCAGCCACATAACGGCCGGCTTAAAAACTAACACATGGTTGACATCTATCAATGAACTCCTAACAACAAAAGCCCTATCTTGCATGTACACAAACGCCCAAGACCTTCTAAGCAAGTTGGCCGAACTTAGAGAACTACATGCCTCACAACCGCGGGACCTCGTCAGGATTACAGAGATATGGCTAAACCCTGAGATAACAGATTCCGACATCCATTTACCCGATATGTCGCTGCTTCGGACCGATAGAACCGGAAGGGGTGGCCGTGTGGTTCTTTACTATTATACAAACCTCCGATGTGAAGTTATCGTTCACCCAGAAATCCGAGCTCCTGATTCGCTTTGGTGCCGCCTATGGTTGCGAAACAAGGACACATGTCTACTAGCCGTGATTTATCGCTTACCAAACTCAACGTCGGAAATGGATTCCAAACGGAACCACGTCTTTCAGTTTGCTTTGAACAAGTCCTACACCCATATTCTTATCGCTAGAGACTTTAAGGTTCACTACCTAGAAACGCCGGCAACCGACGGTACGCAGTTTAAAGCCTGCTTGTAAGAGCTAATTGCTAGCCACCCTCTGTACAACCATTTAACCTCTGCCACCAGATTTCGAACTGTTAACAAACCGTCGATACAGGATCTTGTGCTCATTAACAAAGAACTCATGGTTGACGGGATAGTTAAAAGCACATCATTGGGTCGTAGTGATCATGTTACTCTACTCTTTGACTAGATATGCTATGCAGAATACCCTGAAAACGAGGATGATAAAGTGTATACTGCCACCCACTACAATGTGTTATCTGGGCTTGTTAAGGATACATTTTGGACTTTCTTAACCAAGTGCCCCCCAGACGTTGCTTTAGAAACCTTTACAAGGACTTTTAGCACACTGGTTGCGCACGCATCGGAACAGAATTCCTTCCAACCCAAAAGCAAGCAAAAGTCATTTCTGAGGAGTAGAAAACGTAAATGTATGTCCCGGAGGGCTTTGGCATGGCGAGATCACCAGGACTGCTGCAATGCCGAAACCTGGACTGCATACGTGACACATCGTAACTTCTGTGTTAAACTGATTCGCGAAGAAAAGGTCACTCATCGGCGGAAGTTAATGAAACGATTCTGCACTAACCGCAAACTTTTGTACAGGCACGTTAACGGCTTTTGAAATGTGAAGGGGGGTTCCAGCACTCGTCACGGCTGATGCGTGCATGCAATCAGCAATGGAAGCAGCTGATCTCCTACGGCTTCATTACTCCCAAACTTTCAGCAGGTAACGAGCACAAACATCCTCCTCATTTCTAATACTCCACCAGCGGGTTTAGACAACATCCCCTTCCCTGCGGAAGCCGCGTGAAAAAGTTGTCATCGTTGTATATCCACAGTTCTCCCGGAGCCGACAACATCCAACCAAATGCTCTGCATGCGGTAGCTAGTGATCTAGCAGAACCACTGGCTGTTTTCTATCTGCGATGTCTAGAAGAGAACCGTATTCCACCAGTATAGAAGAGAGGGGTCATCACTCCTATCCATAAAGGAGGTAGTCGCACTGATTCTGCCAACTACCGTCCAATAACACTACTTCCTGTACTATCCAAAGTGATGGAATCAATCTTCGCAGATGCGCTGATGCAGTAGCTGAAAAGCCACAACTTAAGAGCTCCAGAGCAATATGGCTTTTGTCAAAAACATTCGTGCAATACTAATCTATTAATTGCACGTAATAGCTGGACTGAAGCTGTTGATGATGAAGTAGGAATCGATGTCATCTATCTGGACTTTCCGAAAGCCTTTGATCGCTTACACCATGGCATTCTCCTTCAGAAGCATCGGAATTACGGCATTGGCGACCCAATCCTGAGTTGGATTGGCAATTTTATACAAGAACGACGGCTAGTGGTGAAAGTCCGAGAATCATTGTCTGATGCAATCGATGTGGTGTGTGGAGTACCACAAGGCTCGGTTCTTGGACCTCGGGTATTCTTGGTGTTCAATAACAATTTGGCGAGAGCAATTGCTTCCGATTTCCTAGTTTTCGCTGAAGATATCAAAATATGGCGAAGGATCAGAGGACCGGACGACCACGAACGGCTCCAGTGCGATGTTAACACAGTGTCGAACTGGTCAGTTCAAAACGCCCTACCATTCAACGCAGACAAATGTCGCGTTGTACAATTACGCCCTAGACATAACTACACCTATTTACTTGGGACAAACTGATTGCAGACCAGCTCCCAGGAACGTGACCTTGGTGTGATCGTACAGAGCGACCTCAACTGTTCAAAACAGGCTGAGGTAGCTGCGAAAAGAGGCAATCAGCATGTCGGCATGCTGCGAAGGGCATTCGGGAGATTTGACTCATCCATCTTCCCAATGCTGCGCAATTCCTACGTGCGCCCGCTTCTGGAATACGCCGTCCAAGCTTGGCAACCTTGGTTGAAACGCGACCTAGAGGCGTTAGGGGCACCTTAACGAAGAGCAACAAAGAATGTAAGGTTTCTGCGCTATCACCTTTACCATGGAAGGCTGAAGTTGCTGGGAATTTCCAGCGGACGCTATCGAAGACTGCGCGGGGATCTCATATTAACGTATTAGATACTGATTGACCTTAACCACGTGCGTCGCCATTTGCTGAAACTTAGCCACAACACGCAGCTTAGGGGTAACTGCTTAAAATTGAAAGAACAATGTAGCCCTCTAGTGTCGACGGAATTACCTTTCCCTTCGGGTTTGCCAACCCTGGAACGCACTCCCAGACTCAGTTGTATCCTCTCCTACGTCGGACGTTTTCAACAAACGAGTAGATATTGCTCTTAGCTCCCAGCGTTTGGTTATCTAAACTTCTCTGTTGTGAATTACGCCAGGCATGCTTTTCAACAGGATTTATGTATCAAATGGACGTAAGTGAGCGACCATATGTTACTTACCTCACGCCTTACATCAACGAGACTGTCCCCCCCAGTGTCTTTTTGAAAGTTTACGCTCGATTTTTTTAATTATACACTGATGTTATTTATCGAAGTATTCATCTCGTCAGACATTCGGTAGATGACCCAGATATATTTTGATTTCACCATATTCACCCCAATCATCCTACGGGAGGTGTCAAGCACTTGTTTTTATCCCGTGATAAATCATTGTTCATTGACCTGGATTGAAGGAACTAGTGACTTAAGTGAAATGGAAACTGGGAGGTTATTTGGAGGGAAAGCTTAAAAAGAAGGTGGCGCTAGCGGTGTCATGTTTTCGCTTATGCACCCAGCTGTATTCAGCAAATAAATCGAACCATTTTGCTCCCGCACCACTATGCGACGACCGATGCAGTATGACACTATCGGTACTGGTGGATTTCGTGGGTTGGTTTTGGACTGGTTTACTGTCGGGGCGTCTACACCTGACAGGAGATCGGCTCGAGTCCCCAACCAAAGCCTTTGATTAAATGCGTACCTGAAAGCCAGAGGGCCGTGCTCCGTGAATCAGTGAACCGACTCACGTGGCGTTGCGTTTGACTGGGCTCTTAAGTAGAAGAATGGTGTAACCCGTTTCCCACCCAACGGTTGCCATGAGGAACCGTCTATGAGATGAGTCCACGGCACAACCTTAGGAGTATCGGATCACCGATCTGGTAGGATAAAGCTAACATAAGCCTCAGTGAGCCATGGACTCGCCTGCCTTCTGACCGACCTGTAGGGCCTGTTAAGTGCATGCTTTTTGGTTGTCATAAACCAATGCTCCATTGCACTTCACTGAACAGTGCTAACTGGAATGGGGCACACGGCAGTAGACATTCGACCAGTTTCTTCTCATAAATCTCATCGATGTCACATATTATTTTTTACGGGCCCGGTCCAATGCGAAACGCAGCTAGATTGTCCTAACCACGCAACAGTAGTTCTTGATGCTGGAAAATCAGTTGTAGCCATCTGTCTCGATACCCGTAAAGCATTCGACCGCGCTCCACACCTTCGATTGTTAAATGTTACACATTTTTCACATTGAGGAAGCACTACTAGCTTGGTTGTTATCGTACCTTTCAGCTAGGATACAAGTGGTACAAAAAGACAAGTGCTTTTCTCCCCAAAGTAGTCACTAGTGGAGTAATACGAGTAAGTGTCCTTGGTCCTTCACTGATACTTAGGTACGCAAATCATATTTTTCGAAGTATTAAGCATATAAGTGTTAAATTCCATGAGACTGCGTTATTCTGGACGGTATGAACCTCTCTCAGTGTAACTCATTTCATGACTAAAACCTGCGATAAGTGCACAAATGCAACTTCTCAGAATAGTGTGATTTCTAAATAGCACAGACACAAGAGATCGTTGGATATTTATGTTGTTGATTCTCATTACGTGTGTCACGGTCCAGCTTTTAAAAATCATGACTATTGCAACCACTTTTTATTGCTCATTCATGTGCACAAGCAAGTGAAAATTGGAGAAAATGGCCGCTGAGCGAATTCAACGGTGGTTTACCAAAAGGATAGTTGGATAGTCCACAAAAATGACATATCTCCAGCGCTGTAATATTCTTGGATTGCAACCGGTAAAGTTGCGAAGAATGTTGTTAACCTTATGATGTTTTATTTTGTACCAGACATAACTATTTACACCGCAACTTAAAAACTACGCAAGGCGCAGAATGGCAGACATCGCATACGGGTTGGTAGTTGCAAAATCGTAATTCCAAGGAGGAAAACAATATATGAAAGAAAACCCCTCTATCGTTTCACTTTGTTCATTCCAGTTAGATCACAAGCCACAAAGGTAACCTCCCAGTCCGGAAGAGCACCAGTCAATGCTTTCGCCCTATTGGGGCCTGTCGGTTGTGTGCATTCCTTCGGTCCACTTTTGGGGATCGAACCCATGACGATTGGTAGATGCACCATTAGCCAGCAGTTTGGGCCACTGGGACACAACGGACGATAGCCAACCATCACGGATTAAACTCCAAATGGGCCGAGGGAATGCGTGCCCTAATAGGCAGAAACGATTGTCCGTACCGTTTTCGGATTGGTAGTTGACCTTATTAGCTTTTGAGTTAATTGAAGCGAACCAGATACAACCCTACGAAAATATTGCATATGTTTATGGCTATTGGCAAGAGACGTGCTAGCACCTGGTGACCAACCAATTTTCTTTGTAGTAACCTGCATGGCAGTGGAGGATGAGTCGGGCTATATGGTGGATGGGAGCCACCTTTCTTCAACAGAGCTAGCCTATAGGCCTTCAACATGAAGCGCAACAGGATGTCTGTCCGTCTACTTGGGGAATCATGAGTTCCAGATGTACATGAGACGCTAGTATCTCAGTAGCTAGTTCCACACTAGATGCACAGAACCATTTGTTGAGCCTAAAACCGTCCCGAGTACCGTGCACCCGTCTCTCATAGCAACGACCAACTGTCTCCTAGTGCCAAGGTAATGAAGGTAGCAGTATTACGACAAGCGAGCACCTTGTCAACATACAACTCAAGCGCAGCCACGCACAAATGTATCACATTCACATGCAGAAGGCAAAACCGCATCAACCCGCATTTGTTTTGCTGGATAACCCAAAGGTAATGACATTTAACTTTGTGTACAACCATATGTGTTGGAAACAGAGGGCAAAATTTCGTTTGGCAAGTTCATTGGTTTCGGATTCGGCTTGAACGGCCATATACTTTTTTCATTTTAAGCACATCACTCACCATCTTGCGGGACATCTTAAGCAGCACCTTCGGTATCCGTACTATGCCACTGACTTTGGACCGATTTTCATTCCGACATGATTAATGCCGCGTAGTGCATCTAATGATTTTGAAGTACAGTCGAACCCGCTTTGTTGCTCAGCATTGGGATAGTTAAAAGGTGGGCAATAAAGCGGGGTGGGCAATTAACCGATATTGTACTTTTTTCAAAACGGAAACAACCATGGAATTATTGTACAGTATATCACGTGAATTGTAACGTGTTAAGAAGGATAAAATACGTACTCCTAACCAAGGCCTATAGAAGGCGTTTATTCAGAAGAGCATGACCTATAATTTAAAAATTACAACATAAATCATCTTACCCGGATAGCTCCAGGAACTGGTGTTACGACATCTTTTGCAGAGAAAACAATCCGACGTTAGTTGTCCATTATTTTGAGCTGCTGCTCCAGTCACTTTTGCACTGATGTAATTCCATTCTGATAAGAAATCGTCGCCTAGCTCATGCAAAATTCCATACATAATCAGATCAATCACACAGTTCTTTGCGCTTGAATGCGACACGCGCTGACTGATGTTACTCGTGAAGGCATCCGGCACGTCGTCCTCGGAGTCGCTGCCCATTTTCTGTTCTAGCCGGTTCTCTAAAATGTTACTGACCATGTTATCCTCAACAATTCTCGGATCTGCGGTACATTCCACGGCGTTGTCAATGGCGACGAACTCTTCCGTATTGATGAATGGGACTGTGTAAGCGCTGGTCTCGTCCTCAGCGATGACGCGTCATCAGCAAATACATCAGAAGCCAGTCGATTGAAACCAGCATGCCAAAAGAAAGCTTCTGTTTTTACACCGGTACCTGTCAACATTTGGAAACAAATTGAATGTCATCGAGAGCAGAAATCTTGGCGCTGACATGCACCGCCGACGATGAGTCAGATAACACATTGTTTTCGATATGATAAAGAATTTGGTCCACAACTTCCTTTCTGTAACGGATTTTCAGATTCATAATCACGCCTTGGCCCATGAGTTGAAGAATGCTGGTCGTGTTTGTCAGCAAATTGCTAGTTGCATGTGTTTCAGTCCTTCTACCTGTGGATTCGACGTGTAATTATCCAAGAGCAACACAATTTTTTGGCCACTTTGGCCCACGTCCTTGTCTCATTCGAGGACTCACTCGGTGAAAAATTCTATCATCCATACATTTTTGTTAGCTCCGTAACTTACGGGAAGTTTGTCCACGTTCATGCCATTGATACATGGTTGTTTCTCAATTTTTCAATCAAAACCAGTTTTCATTTATCCGTATCTGTCATATTCGTGCAACACAGGAGAGTGATCCTATCTATGACTTTTTTCGATACGCTTAGCTGATCGGCAGAAAAACACAAAGAGCCCTCTGGAGTTGCTCGTTAAAAAAGACCTGTTTCGTCTGCATTGTACACGTCAGCATCAAATGCATTACAAAGTGCAGGCATCGATCTTTCAACCAATTTTCAATGACTGCTCCGTCCGCGGAACTCCTTACACCATGCGCACGTTCCTACACAACTCGATATCTATTCTTCCAATTTTGCAACCGTTCTTCTGTGACAGTAAAGGTTGTCCCAAGTCTTTCCAAATTCTTCTGCTGTTTTCTTCAAAATCGGGCCTCTAACTCTTTGGTTTTGCTCACAATCCGATTTCGTCCAGTCTTTCACTGCACTTCAACTACTTCATCCTTTCTACAGCACTTCTTTTTCTGGGCGCTTACAGGGCCATGCGACAATTTCCGATGGAGTTCCTCTTCGCTGACAAGGGTGCGCCATGAAATGTGTCAATCACACGACAACTTGGCCTGCGAGGTTCCTGGTGGATAGGGTTTAATTTTGTCCGAACCATCCAACTTTTCTGTCAAGGACAAATGCTTTATGTTAATGGCCATATTTGTGTATAACTAATAGAGAACTGATAAATGTGGAGCGGAAAGATTAGCCCACTTTGCTCAGTTCTCGAGTTTTGAGTAGAGCCGAGGTCTTGACTACAGCCGTTTGTACATTTAGCTAGATCGTGTATTGAATGACACAGGTAAAATTTGCTTATCTTTCAATAACGTCACCGACAACTTTGTTGTTCTTGACTCTATCGGACTGGCTAGCTGCGGGGTAATCGTAATAAAAGATAATTAGAGCGAAGGCGTAAAATTGACAAAACGACAAGAACACAGCCCACGCAGCTGGACAATTAAGCAGTGGGACGACCCCGGCAATAGGCAGTTAGACGGTGAAAATGTAGCATGTTTATAAGAAAAGAATTAGTATTATGAAATAATGGTCACTAAAGTGGGGTGGGCTATGAACCAGGTGGGCAATAAGGCGGGTTCGATTGTACTTGCAAGCTAGCCCTCACCATGACCACTGGGATAGGCTAAGCCTGTCCCATTGGCCCTCATCTCGGCAATTTTGCGATTGCAACAGTATGCCATTTCTCCTCAACTTGTGGATCAAAGTGGTTGTGAACTGCTATCAAGGAAAATCTATGGAGCCGAAGTTGTACACCTATGTAGGACAGCTGATGGCCTTTAGTGGTCTAAGCCTGAGGTAGAAGCGCAGCTGAAGTGGTTAAGTCGCAGCGCACCATGCAAAGCATTTTGCGTGCACTTTCGAAACACAAACCAGTGCTGCAGTGTTGTGTCGACAACCCCGTTGTTTTTGCTGACATCGAAGACAAACTGGATGACAGGTCCTCATTTGTAGGCAGCCTGTGACCAATGTGACCGAATTAGTGTTGACTTTGGTTCCTGCATTGGGAAAGGTCCTTGAGGATATTTAGAGTTTGGATAGCACTTGCAACAAAACCTCGTAGCGTTACTATGCGGGTGAACTCGAGAAATCGCTTGTTTCTCACTTTCAGTGCAGAATAGGGGTTGTGTATATCGGATTGGGCCATTGTTTGATTAGGGATGGCGTGCATCTGATGATGTCTACCACAAGACAACGAAATGGATCGCGCGATGCTTTTTAACCTCATACATCGTTTGGGTCGACTCATGCGATCTTCAAAGGAACTCACTACTGGTTTTAATCGCGGAGCGCTTAATGGATGATAACACGAAAATTGCATGTGGAATTAATTAGATCTAGGAATTGCCTCCTTTCTGCATGTGGACCACGAGGTAGGCTACAGCAAACCCGCGTACAGAACTCTACGCGCCGTAGCAACGAATTTAACGGAGCCGTTGTTTTGACTTTTCATATGATAATCAAACCTCGTATTTAGCTATTTTATGTTGCTGTTCGTCCACAACCCCATTGGTTTACTCTAGCCAACGGACACCTACTGCCATTAGAATTGATTCTATGGGTTTTCAATAATAGGTAACCTGGACCACTTCGGTGCCTCTCCCATACACAATGGATATCTTCGTCACAGATCCTCCTGTTTTCTTATTCCTTTGTGTTCCCGATTTTGGATTATCGATCTCGTACCTTGGCGATTTAGGTAACAACCGACTAATACAGTCCAACCTGCTACGACGGCCACCTATCTAAGGCGACCAGTTATCTATGGTGATCAGCCAAAGACATTTCCAACGTTTTCATTTATAATTAATGCGTAAGGTGGCCATACGTCCCGATTTAGGCGGGACAGTCCCGCATTTCAAGCTGTCGTCCCGCTCTTATAGAAATGCTGGGCGGGACGCACTAATGTCCCGCTTGGAGGTCGCAGACCTCGGAATTTCCCGCTTTGAGCATGTGGAATGAAGGTGAGAAACAAGACAAAACCAATCAATGGCCTTACGTGCAAACCATAAGACCAAAATAAGTGGGCAGGCATGAGTTGGGCAGCATAGTCCACCGCGTGAATGGGCAACGCGGCAGGATTTTTTACGACAATCTAAGAAGAGGGAAGAAAGCGATGATTAGGTTTTTGTGTCCTTAGTGGAGAACACATACATTACGTACAGGTTGTTGAGAAAATCATGTCTAAGCGAACTGTAAGATTGTTACTCAGTTGGAGAGCAATTTTCCATTCCTTAAGAAGGTAACACGTGACAACGGCTCTAATGTTCGATGTGACACATGCAAGTTCAAATTTTCTATTGCTCACGGTGGCAGGTCAGATATCATAAAGCACCTAAAATCGGATGAGCATAAAGTAGCAGTGTCAGCGGCAGCATCGTCTACCCCTGTAACAAAGTATTTACCAGCAGTAACGTTTGGAAACACAAAACTAAGTTGGCAGTCACAAAACCTACCTTGGCTTATCACGCTGTATTTCAGTACCTCATTTTCGGCTTCATGGATTGCACCATTTCTCAAGCTACTGTAGTTACAATTAGGAACAAACTATTTCAGTACTAGAAGTGTCTTCTGCAATGTATGAAGTTCTGCAGAAGTGCAGAGACAGGAGCAGAAGCAGTGTTGTTTCAAAAGGGGTAAGGATCCGAATTGGCCAACTCAGACAAGCGGATCACATCAAAACACATGGTATGAATAATATCACCGGTTTCTACGAGAACTGCGTCGATATTTACAGTAGGAATGTCCATATTCTGGTATGCGGGCCAAACTCCGCCCGCCTTAAAAATTCAACTGACCTGCAACCTCATCATGAAATAATAAATTCCGGTTTAGGCTATTTCCTTTATGTGCACTTTTTGTCATTTTCTTAATATCAGACTGAATATGACCTGACATATTTTGACCTCACAAAATGTGGCCCTCCTAGCAAAATATTTGGCACCCTGATCTACATGAAAGAATGAACCAATTTCAAAAACTGAGTGGCTTCGGCTTGATAGCATTGAAACAACCAACGTCCGGGGGAAAAAGTTGAAGCAAGCGTCTGTCTTTTTGGATCTAAAGTCCCAAACCTAGAAATCAATGATAGCGAGCTGTTTGACGAAGTTAACAATGTGTGTAGGTTTGCGTCACCCGACAAATTTCCGATTGAAATCACAAACAAGTAAAGGTTGACATGTGAGGTGTAGAAGTATTTCTCATTTTCAGGCCAAATCGGTCCCACGTGAACATGTACTAATTCTTACTGAGTTTATTCTCTATCCGTCTGGGATAATTGCACCTACTGAAAGCATCTTCTCACGCATGGACACTGTATGGACAAGTGAGAAAAAGCAGCTTAGGGTTCAAACGATAAAAGCGATGCTTATGGTGAAATGTAATTTTGAGGACAAAAGCCTCGGGTATCCCTGAGGACAACTTCATGATATACTGAGGCAACGCGTAGATCTACTACGGGAAATAGATTCATCTGCAAAGTATTGCTCTTCAACCGTGTTTCTAAATGATACAATGGCAAGCGGCACGTCAAGTTCAGTTGTGCAGCCATTGTACTGATTAATAACGCACCTACACTTTGTTATTGCAATAAACCAATACATGCAGATATTAAGCTTTTTAGTTTTTTGTACCGTGTGCATACGCAGTAACAACGAGTGGGTAGGTTGAACGTCCCGCTTTTTTCTGTGAAAGCTGGCCACATCAATAATGCCATGGCGACCACCTGTCCAAGGTGACCACTTTTTATCGGTCCTTGAATGATAGCCTTAGACAAGTTTGTTTGTACAAAGTGGGGAACAGGATGAAAATATCATATATTAAGTTGCTGTTTGGAATACAGTGTAATTCTTCACGCTGTTCCAATTACACGGGAAGTACATTCATCGCAAGCATCGTGGACGAAAGTTGATAAGTACTAGTCAGGCATACTGTAAGGTGATAACGATGCTTCCCTGCTGTTACATGGATATTTGCCATAGTTAATTATGCTAACAACAGGTGAATCAGAACGAGGGTGGCTAACCGGATAACATTCTCGTGGTGCCAGCCGGATGTTTCGAGTTTAACACGTTTCAGCAAATAGTTCGGCAGTAGTGTTTCAGGACGTGGTGGGTTTTTGCCTGGCAAGCGTTCTCCCTATCCAAAGTCACAAATGTCTGTTTATCAACACTACGACATGGCGGATGTGACTCGTCACTCAATAAAGTTACTGCCCCAACCACGCATTGGCACGTTGACCGATATCACATTTCCCAAGTTCTGTGTACATGTCTACTCTCATACGACTACGCCTACATGTTTGATCAGTGACATGACACTATTCTTAAAATATTTTCGCAGCTTTTTCCTCATGCTTCACTGACTTGACCAGCACTGTGTACACTACCTCATCGGACCAGGTCCTCACCAACCTACTCCACTCCAATGATCTCTGTAATTCTTATCTTTACTTCTCGAACTCTGCAAGGATAGACTTCATTCAATCTTTGGGCCACGTTGGCCTATATTACTGACTACGTCTGTATTACTCCTGCTCTTGGTCCCGTTTATTATGCTATGAGGTAGAACATTGCACTACTCTGATCATGGTCAAAAAGGTGCGCCTCGCTTTGTCGAGAATAAAGACACTGTTCCCTGAATATCCGAATACTCCTATCCAACTCATAGTTATCAATCACCTATTATCACATTGTCAACACTATCAGATAGTCAAGGAGGCAGCGGTACACTTACAAGCACAAACTACGCAGCTACATACATAAACAACTACATAGATATGCACACTCCCGCACAGACATTCACTGTTACGGCAAACATGTGGTATAGCTGTACATGGTTGATCACGCTTTTTTATCTTAATATGAACATGCCTGTAAAGGCGTTCCTCGGTTTGTCAAGAAGACTGCCGCATTTTGTTGAATCCGGTGCGACGAAAGCCGTCATCATCATTATACACGTTAGCTAGAGGTGTAAGACACCTCAGTTACTGTGTGCGAGAGCAGTACGATCAATTCTATAGGTAGCGCATTAATTTCCAACCACCATGGAAACCAACTAGCTTGATGAATGGCAGAAACCACAAAAACCACCTTAATTGTAAGAAAATTTGAGTGTGTCTAAGGTATTCCTTTTAGCAGGAAGGTGGAATAAATTAATGGCCAACTTGAACGCACCGGTACAGCATGGATCGAAGAACTTCTGTGACCATAATCAAGACGGAGGCGTCTGTATTGATGGATACGTCGCCGGTCATTAGTCCCACATCCTTGAATTCATCCGAAAACTCCCTGTACTTTTGGTTGCTTAACGCTTTGATGGGCGTCGTGTAGATCACACGGCGATTTTCTCGCAAGCTTCGAGCCACTGCGTACCTCAAGCAAACGTAAAGTGACGGTACAGCACTTACTCTGCAACACTTGTTTTCCCGGCTGACGTGCAGGCCGAGACCAGCACGGAACGTCCATTATGGACACAGAGAATGGCTTGCTTTTGGAAAGGATCTAATTTAAACGGGTATGTATGAACCGGTTTTGAAATTGGAGTGAGGGCTTTCAGAGGTTCGTCCACCCTATGGACAACCTAAAGCACAATAATTGAGTTTGGTGGAGACATACTTCATGTGTACATCCTTGTCCGGAGTACAGCGTGACAGTACGAAACTCATTTTCTGTTCTTGCACCCCTTGCGTCAGCTTTGAGGTTTCCGGAAATAGCTGAACAATCAGATGTTTGCGTCATGGAGTTGGAACAGCTGCAAAGGTGATTAGTTTAAAGGCTAACATTACCAAGTGCTCCCAAACTCGACAGCCTCTTCCGAAAGAAGCAACGCATTCAACTCTTTGAGGTCAATTTCCTGAGATTCCATAGAGTAATTCACAAATATTAGCTTAGTAGCTAAAAGAAATACAGTGTGCTTCATTAGCTAACGGAGTTCAGCTTTGAGTAACATGAAGCGGTACAGTGTAAAGCTCAAATTAATCAAGCTGTGGGTAATTCGACAAAGCAAATTCCTCATGTGCTGGGAGAGTAACACTCAGCAGCGACCGATGAGTTCGTGCTTACCTTCTGGTGGTCAAAACCGCAGTGAATACACAGGGAACCGAGCGGTATGAGAGTGAGCTAAAGCGGATCGATTGCTGGACCATAATGTTCCACAAAGTTGGTAGGCGTTCAGAACAGCATTGTAGCTGAGAGTGGTTTGGTTTAACATCAAACACGTCCGAATCGCTCGCCTTGTGCAAATCTAGCCCAAACCATTATCATCTTCAGTAAGAGTGTACCTGATTTGGGAAATGAAGGTTCACTGCAGTAAGACCATAGTGATCTGCTGCACGAAGAATTATCAGAGGGTGCGAAGGATTCCGAGCAAAATGTAAATGCTATAAGCGAGCAATCAGAGTCAAGGCATCTACGCCTTGTCAACACATGAGGTCACAGACAGCCGGCTGTCGTGTAAATATAAGGCGACATCTGTGAGACAGCTTCCTTGCGGTTTCCACTGCCCCGCGCCAATATCAGCCATTACTGGGCAGATAATCGAGCACCTCAAAGAGTTCGAACACGCAGACCGACTAAGAGATGACAGCAGACACGCCACAAGTGCCGACTGTGAGGCGTGTGCTGCGCCGCCTCCATCCGAGCACAAGGTTGATCACGCGGATTTCAATTTGGAAGGTGAGACGGGATAGAAACCACCAGTTTAGCCGTCAGTAGCTCAATTTCCCGCCGCCAGTCCAACATTTGCTCACCTTGGATTTTGCACCACAGTTACTTGGCAAACAAAACAAGGCTCTTCTCGGTAAGTTTTGACCGTGCATAAGTAGCACTTGCACAAGCCAACGCAACTTTTTTAATGTTAGTTTTGTTCTACGGAACTAATTTTGATTATCATCGCCTCCTACCCACCCACGCACATTATCGAGGCCGGTCCGCTGCAGCTACCTGACTCAGAAAAGCTCTGTATGTAGTGACAATCAACTAGATGAAGATGCCTCGGATCCTCAAACCGCTGCTACTGCAGGTGACAAGGTAAATGTATTGATCAACTGCCTCTGGTTCTTCGTTAGCAAGGGTTAAAGCATCATCGAGTTGATTGTGGCTCAGCAAAATCATTTCGCACATTGAAGTGTCGAAGCTAATGCCAAATGATGCCACCACCTAGGAGAGGTTATCCACAGTAGGCAAGGACACCTCACGGTCGTCCAGCATCAGAACAATATCGTCCGTATAAATTAAATCTATTAGTTTTACAGAAGGGAGCATCGCAACACCTGCGTTTTCAGATCCCAGTATGGAACATTCCATGATGGCGCCCACGACGAAGTTGAGTAAAAATGGAGCAGTTGGAAGACGCTGACGAACGCCACTTGTCATCGGAATGCTAACGGACAACTCACTGTAGATTGCGACGCGGCCTGTGGTGTTACTGTACGCGGTGCGTAAAATACTTACATATTTCCTGGGAACACGTTATCGCGCAAGTATTTCGAATAGAATTGATCGACCGACTTAATCAAACGCACTCTTGAAGTCGAAGAACAAGGCTACGATCAGCTAGTGGTGCTTGTGGCGCTGCTCTATTACCTGACGCTAAAGGAATATATGGTCTGTAAACATAGTTCCTCGTGGAAACCAAGCTGCTCTTTCTTTCGCAACCATAAATGTAAAGGGAATGCTTCACCTGCTTACCATGTGCAACGGAAAGCCTTGGGAGTGTACAGTGGAAGTTATCGCCGCCTACGGGGTGACCATAATCTGGCGTTTCGGACCTTGGAAAACCCCGAGCACGCTTGCCGCCATCTGCTGAAAGTAATCCCCAACACAAAATTGAGGGATCACCTGCAGAAACTGGCTTCGCAGTACAGTCGGCTGGAATACCGCCGGAAATATGTTGCTCTTCGAATTTGTCTCACTTGGAACACCCTTACGACTTGGCCATTACTGCGCCAGCGCTACCTGTTTTTAAAAATTGACTTGACGATGCATTACAACATCTGATTTGCCTGCTTTTATTTCTGTTCACTTATTGACAACAGGACGGAGACAAACACTGTAATCTCCAGACTTCACGAAATCGGTGTAAATGGATATATATGCGTGTGTGAATGGGCACACATGTGGGTTGTCGAACATAACTCAACTTACTGTGGATTTATAATTATGAATAACGCGGTTTGCCCTACGGTATGAACCTAAAGTTACTGACATTTTTTCTTATAACTTGAAGTTTCACTTTGATCATTCTGCCGGACCTGTTAAGCTGTGTTATTTTACCCGTATAAAACCATTGTTCTAGTGTATTGTTCTGTTGTTCCCGTTCCGCAGTGAGGCGACGAACAAGAATTGAGACTAGTAATTTTGTCACCAACTGAGTTAGGCTAATAATCTGTGGTTAACACTGTCGGCACTGATGCCACATTGATTGATTCACTCCAGTTAGTTGGAATGTTCTCTTCCATCCAGATTTGTTTGAAGACCTAGGGCAGTGCTTTCCTGACGACCTCACTGCTACCTTTAAATATTGCGGGCTAGATGGAATCCCGACCAGCCACTCGAAGATGAGTAAGGGCTGTGTTCGCTTTTCGGACTTCCGTCTCTTTTGGAGCTTCTAGGTTAATCGGCCATGGCTAAACCTGCACTGCCTGAGCAGAAAGAGACCCAGCTGCAAGGGCCAACTGGACGGTCATCGAAGGTGCTCCGGCCAACGAGCCAGACGGTACTTCGTATTGTGAATCATGGTGCCTGTGCCGCCATTGATTAGCTATCTTAGGCATAGGCTCGTCGGACCAGCAGGGCGGATCAGTTGCAAGAACTTGCGATACTTATCTACTGCACATGCCTACTTCATTTCTTGAGCCCTGCTGATCGCTTAGGCCTCCTTATCAGTACGTGAGCGCCGCTTTAGTTCACGTTTAACAGTCCGTCTGCTCGCACTGTGCTCAAAGGCAGCCGGAGGTTTTCTGTAGATTACAACAGCTTCAACGGCCTCTCGGACATCCATTGACAAGGGCGGTGATGGATGATAGTGCCGAGAGCAGAGGCTGCCACATCGTGCATGGCAGCCGACATCCTATCCTGCCGACACCCAATATCATTAGGGCGAGAGCGAAAGTTCGGTATGCAGGGCATCCTGGCACGCTTCCCTTACATCGCGTGCTTGATACAGCTTCCGGCAAAATTTATGGAAAAACGGAAGTGTACCAAGGCATTATCAGAGTTGACGTAGCTGTTCCAGAACGACCGACAAGCTAGGATGGCACGGCACCATTTGTAACATTTAGTAACATGATCTATTTGTATCCATCTCCGACCACCTACGTGTGGACGCAAAGTTGCACATAGGCGCATACCGTGTCTGAAAGCAATGGTACAAAGTGCTATAACCCGAACTGTTCTAGTAGGTGGATAGAATACTAGATCGTGGATCGGACCAGGTCCTCACCAACCTACTCCACTCCAATGATCTCTGTAATTCTTATCTTTACTTCTCGAACTCTGCAAGGATAGACTTCATTCAATCTTTGGGCCACGTTGGCCTATATTACTGACTACATCTGTATTACTCCTGCTCTTGGCCCTGCTTATTATGCTATGATGTAGAACATTGCACTACTCTGATCATGGTCAAAAAAGGTGCGCCTCGCTTTGTCGAGAATAAAGACACTGTTCCGTGAATATCCGAATACTCCTATCCAACTCATAGTTATCAGTCACCTATTATCACATTGTCAACACTATCAGATAGTCAAGGATGCAGCGGTACACTTACAAGCACAAACTACGCAGCTACATACATAAACAACTACATAGATATGCACACTCCCGCACAGACATTCACTGTTACGGCAAACATGTGGTATAGCTGTACATGGTTGATCACGCTTTTTTATCTTAATATGAGCACGCCTGTAAAGGCGTTCCTCGGTTTGTCAAGAAGACTGCCGCATTTTGTTGAATCCGGTGCGACGAAAGCCGTCATCATCATTATACACGTTAGCTAGAGGTGTAAGACACCTCAGTTACTGTGTGCGAGAGCAGTACGATCAATTCTATAGGTAGCGCATTAATTTCCAACCACCATGGAACCAACTAGCTTGATGAATGGCAGAAACCACAAAAACCACCTTAATTGTAAGAAAATTTGAGTGTGTCTAAGGTATTCCTTTTAGCAGGAAGGTGGAATAAATTAATGGCCAACTTGAACGCACCGGTACAGCATGGATCGAAGAACTTCTGTGACCATAATCAAGACGGAGGCGTCTGTATTGATGGATACGTCGCCGGTCATTAGTCCCACATCCTTGAATTCATCCGAAAACTCCCTGTACTTTTGGTTGCTTAACGCTTTGATGGGCGTCGTGTAGATCACACGACGATTTTCTCGCAAGCTTCGAGCCACTGCGTACCTCAAGCAAACGTAAAGTGACGGTACAGCACTTACTCTGCAACACTTGTTTTCCCGGCTGACGTGCAGGCCGAGACCAGCACGGAACGTCCATTATGGACACAGAGAATGGCTTGCTTTTGGAAAGGATCTAATTTAAACGGGTATGTATGAACCGGTTTTGAAATTGGAGTGAGTGCTTTCAGAGGTTCGTCCACCCTATGGACAACCTAAAGCACAATAGAGTTTGGTGGAGACATACTTCATGTGTACATCCTTGTCCGGAGTACAGCGTGACAGTACGAAACTCATTTTCTGTTCTTGCACCCCTTGCGTCAGCTTTGAGGTTTCCGGAAATAGCTGAACAATCAGATGTTTGCGTCACGGAGTTGGAACAGCTGCAAAGGTGATTAGTTTAAAAACTAACATTACCAAGTGCTCCCAAACTCGACAGCCTCTTCCGAAAGAAGCAACGCATTCAAATCCTTGAGGTCAATTTCCTGAGATTCCATAGAGTAATTCACAAATATTAGCTTAGTAGCTAAAAGAAATACAGTGTGCTCATTAGCTAACGGAGTTCAGCTTTGAGTAACATGAAGCGACACAGTGTAAAGCTCAAAGTAATCAAGCTGTGGGTAATTCGACAAAGCAAATTCCTCATGTGCTGCGAGTAACACTCAGCAGCGACCGATGAGTTCGTGCTTACCTTCTGGTGGTCAAAACCGCAGTGAATACACAGGGAACCGAGCGGTATGAGAATGAGCTAAAGCGGATCGATTACTGGACCATAATGTTCCACAAAGTTGGTAGGCGTTCAGAACAGCATTATAGCTGAGAGTGGTTTGGTTTAACATCGAACACGTCCGAATCGCTCGCCTTGTGCAAATCTAGCCCAAACCATCATCATCTTCAGTAAGAGTGTACCTGATTTGGGAAATGAAAGTTCACTGCAGTAAGACCATAGTGATCTGCTGCACGAAGAATTATCAGAGGGTGCGAAGGATTCAGCGCAAAATTTAAATGCTATAAGCGAGCAATCAGAGTCAAGGCATCTACGCCTTGTCAACACATGAGGTCACAGACAGCCGGCTGTCGTGTAAATATAAGGCGACATCGGTGAGACAGCTTCCTTGCGGTTTCCACTGCCCCGCGCCAATATCAACCATTACTGGGCAGATAATCGAGCACCTCAAAGAGTTCGAACACGCAGACCGACTAAGAGATGACAGCAGACACGCCACAAGTGCCGACTGTGAGGCGTGTGCTGTGCCGCCTCCATCCGAGCACAAGGTTGATCACGCGGATTTCAATTTGTAAGGTGAGACGGGATAGAAACCACCAGTTCAGCCGTCAGTAGCTCAATTTCCCGCCGCCAGTCCAACGTTTGCTCACCTTGGATTTCGCACCACAGTTAATTGGCAAACAAAACAAGACTCTTCTCGGTAAGTTTTGACCGTGCATAAGTAGCACTTGCACAAGCCAACGCAACATTTTTAATGTTAGTTTTGTTCTACGGAACTAATTTTGATTATCATCGCCTCGTACCCACCCACGCACATTATCGAGGCCGGTCCGCTGCAGCTATCTGACTCAGAAAAGCTCTGTATGTAGTGACAATCAACTAGATGAAGGTGCCTTGGATCCTCAAACCGCTGCTACTGCAGGTGACAAGGTAAATGTATTGATCAACTGCCTCTGGTTCTTCGTTAGCAAGGGTTAAAGCATCATCGAGGTGAGTGTGGCTCAGCCAACTCATTTCGCACATTGAAGTGTCGAAGCTAATGCCAAATGATGCCACCACCTAGGAGAGGTTATCCACAGTAGGCAAGGACACCTCACGGTCGTCCAGCATCAGAACAATATCGTCCGTATAAATTAAATCTATTAGTTTTACAGAAGGGAGCATCGCAACACCTGCGTTTTCAGATCCCAGTATGGAACATTCCATGATGGCGCCCACGACGAAGTTGAGTAAAAATGGAGCAGTTGGAAGACGCTGACGAACGCCACTTGTCATCGGAATGCTATCGGACAACTCACTGTAGATTGCAACGCGGCCTGTGGTGTTACTGTACGCGGTGCGTAAAATGCTTACATATTTACTGGGAACACGTTTTCGCGCAAGTATTCGGAATAGAATTGATCGAGCGACTTAATCAAACTCACTCTTGAAGTCGAAGAACAAGGCTACGATCAGCTAGTGGTGCTTGTGGCGCTGCTCTATTACTTGCCGCTAAAGGAATATATGGTCTGTAAAAATAGTTCCTCGTGGAAACCAACCTGCTCTTTCTTTCGCAACCATAAATGTAAAGGGAATGCTTCACCTGCTTACCATGTGCAACGGAAAGCCTTGGGAGTGTACAGTGGAAGTTATCGCCGCCTACGGGGTGACCATAATCTGGCGTTTCGGACCTTGGAAAACCCCGAGCACGCTTGCCGCCATCTGCTGAAAGTAATCCCCAACACAAAATTGAGGGATCACCTGCAGAAACTGGCTTCGCAGTACAGTCGGCTGGAATACCGCCGGAAATATGTTGCTCTTCGAATTTGTCTCACTTGGAACACCCTTACGACTTGGCCATTACTGCGCCAGCGCTACCTGTTTTTAAAAATTGACTTGACGATGCATTACAACATCTGATTTGCCTGCTTTTATTTCTGTTCACTTATTGACAACAGGACGGAGACAAACACTGTAATCTCCAGACTTCACGAAATCGGTGTAAATGGATATATATGCGTGTGTGAATGGGCACACATGTGGGTTGTCGAACATAACTCAACTTACTGTGGATTTATAATTATGAATAACGCGGTTTGCCCTACGGTATGAACCTAAAGTTACTGATATTTTTCTTATAACTTAAAGTTTCACTTTGATCATTCTGCCGGACCTGTGAAGCTGTGTTATTTTACCCGTATAAAACCATTGTTCTAGTGTAGTGTTCCATTGTTCCCGTTCCGCAGTGAGGCGACGAACAAGAATTGAGACCGGTAATTTTGTCACCAACTGAGTTAGGCTCATAATCTGTGGTTAACACTGTCGGCATGGATGCCACATTGATTGATTCACTCCAGTTAGTTGGAATGTTCTCTTCCATCCAGACTTGTTTGAAGACCTAGGGCAGTGATTTACTGACGACCACACTGCTACCTTTAAATATTGCGGGCTAGATGGAATCCCGACCAGCCACTCGAAGACGAGTAAGGGCTGTGATCGCTTTTCGGACTTTCGTCTCTTTTGGAGCTTCTAGGTTATTCGGCCATGGCTCAGGCTGCACTGCCTGAACAGGAAGAGACCCAGCTGCAAGGGCCAACTGGACGGTCATCGAAGGTTCTCCGGCCAACGAGCCAGACGGTACTTCGTATTGTGAATCATGGTGCCTGTGCCGCCATTGATTAGCTATCTTAGGCATACGCTCGTCGGACCAGCAGGGCGGATCAGTTGCAAGAACTTGCGATACTTATCTACTGCACATGCCTACTTCATTTCTTGAGCCCTGCTGATCGCTTAGGCCTCCTTATCAGTACGTGAGCGCCGCTTTAGTTCACGTTTAACAGTCCGTCTGCTCGCACTGTGCTCAAAGGCAGCCGGAGGTTTTCTGTAGATTACAACAGCTTCAACGGCCTCTCGGACATCCATTGACAAGGGCGGTGATGGATGATAGTGCCGAGAGCAGAGGCTGCCACATCGTGCATGGCAGCCGACATCCTATCCTGCCGACGCCCAATGTCATTAGGGCGAGAGCGAAAGTTCGGTATGTAGGGCATCCAGGCACGCTTCCCTAACATCAGGTGCTTGATGCAGATTCCGGCAAAATTTATGGAAAAACGGAAGTGTACCAAGGCATTATCAGAGTTGACGTAGCTGTTCCAGAACGACCGACAATCTAGGATGGCACGGCACCATTAGCAACTTTTAGTAACATGATCTATTTGTATCCATCTCCGACCACCTACAGGTGGACGCAAAGTTGCACATAGGCGCATACCGTGTCTGAAAGCAATGGTACAAAGTGCTATAACCCGAACTGTTCTAGTAGGTGGATAGAATACTAGATCGTGGAAATGACCAGTAGTATTGATACAGCGGATCACGAGATGCTGACAAGCAGAGTCAACAAAGTGTCAGCAGGAAGTTCACTTGTTTACCAGACTCACTTGGGTATATCGGTTTCGTTGGTTCCAGCTTGGTGGTGATTGGCTGGACAGTTGTATGGTCTGATTGGATGACAGCACTCCATGTTGGGTTGGGCCCGTATACGACACCTCCCTCTTCTTTTGACACGTCTGCCTGTAGTTGACAACCGTTGGGTATAGACGAAACGATCGGGTGGTCGGCGGTTGCGTACGGGGCGTCTGTGAACCGCATCCAAATCTGACATCAACGCTTGGCTTTCGTTTTCCACTCGATCCGAATTTGCATTTGTCGGTATCGGCAATGAGAACTCCTCCAGTAATAACTGAAAATCAAACTGGGAATTGTGACGAGGTAAATACTGATTGTTATCAGAGCGGTGTCTGAGCTGATTCATATGCCTGTGCCATGTCTGACCGTTGACCTCTACTAGGTACGTGACTCGACCAATCCGTCTGGTGATTACACCTGGCGTCCATCTGTTTTGCGACGGCCGGAAGTCTCTTGTCCATACCAAGTCACCCGGTTTTAATGTTCTCGCTATTACGTGCTGTTTGGGTTGCGCAGATTCTGTTGTTTCTGGCTTGGCTAATTCTCTCACCTCCGGAACGATTATGTCCCAAATTGACCTGATCTGACGGTTAAACAACATTTCCGACGGTGACCTTCCGTTACAAGCGGGGTGTGGTGTGATTCGATACATCATTAGGAATGTGTGTATGCAATCGTCCCTGGGGCCGTCGCCTCGCCATTTGATAAGTGCACGCTTGAACGTGTCGACGAATCGCTCAACCTGACCGTCCGATTGCGGGTGAAAGGGTGGTGTGCGTATGTGTGTCACCCCATTAGAACGACAAAATGTTGCGAATTCTTCGCTAGTAAATTGTGGGCCATTATCGCTGACTAATGTCTCCGGCATTCCGAATCGGCTGAATCTTTGATGCAACTGTCTAATTGTTGCGACTGCAGTGGTCGTCGGCATTGTTACAACCTCCGGCCATTTACTATGAGCGTCAATCAGAATGAGATAAGATGTACACTCTACTGGGCCGGCGAAATCTACATGTACTCTTGACCATGGCGTGGTCGCAGCTGGCCATGGCACGGGGGCCAATTTGTTTGGTGATTTTTGCGTGGTCGCACAGTTTTCACACCGCGTACACAGGTGTGAGATATCATCATCCATCCCTGGCCAATACACGTAACTTGTAGCTAATGCTTTGGTGCGGGTGATTCCTTGATGGTCTTTGTGAAGTTGGGTGAGAATGGGCCGTCGTAAAGCTGAGGGAACAACTACACGTTCAGCGAAAAGCAAACACGAGTCAACGATTGATAAGCTGTTTTGGCACCGGTGATAGGGGATGAGTTCTGCATCTGATACCCTCGATGGCCAATCTTCTTTCACGTGCTTCATCACCTTACGTAGTACGGCATCCTGCGATGTGTGCTGCTGGATAGATTTTAGCGAGACTGGTAGGGATTTCGCGGTGTCGAGAATTACCCGATTGATCTCCTGATCCACTTTAACGCTAGCAATCACTGTCTCGTTGTTGTTAGCTGGATGATCCGCAATTATCCGAGACAACACATCGGCTTGCCCAAAATCTGTGGTCGATTGGTAATGGATGCTAAAATCGTAGGCCAGTAAGGATAGAGCCCATCTCTGTAGACGGCTGGCTGTAGTTGCCGGGATGCCTTTATGTGAACCAAATATGGTCAGCAACGGTTTGTGATCCGTCAGTAACTTGAAACGTCTACCATATAGCATTTTGTGAAATTTTTTGACAGCAAATATGATAGCCAGGCCTTCCTTTTCAACGTGGATAACTGCTTTCTCAGAACCGTCTGGGAAAGTGTGGGAAAACACAGCTCCGATGCCATAGTTGCTTGCATCGGCAGCTACCACGATTGGAAGTTTGGAATCGTAATGCGTGAGAAGGAGATCGGAAGTCAGCATACCTTTAATCCGATCTACCGCTGTTTGATACGCTGTTGCCCAAGTAAACTTGAACTCTTTCATGAGTAATGCGTTTAGAGGTGCTCGCAGTTGATGCATTTCCGGGAAAAAATTAGAATAGTGGCTAACCATGCCAAGAAAAAAGCGTAGCGTACTGACGTCTGTCGGAGCCGGCATGTTAACAATAGCTGAAATATTGGCTGGGTCGGGACGACGTCCATTCTGATCAATAATGAATCCCAGATATTTAAGTTGTGGCAAAAGTAGGCTGCATTTGTCTGGTCGCAAGCGCAATCCGTACTCTTTTATACGATCCAAAACTTGGTCGAGCCTCACTGCTAGCTCTTCTGGACTTGTTCCGACCACTAAGATATCATCTAAGTAAGCTGCAACACCGTCAATGCCCGTGAGCATCGTATCCATAAGCTGCTGGAAAATAGCTGGTGCTGTTTTAACCCCGAATGGCAATCGGCTCAACTGAAACAATCCACGGTGTGTGTTAATTGTCAACAATTTCGTTGACTCATCGTCAATGGCGATTTGTAGATATGCATCAGCTAGGTCAAGTTTGGCAAACAGTCTACCGCCTGAAAGTTTGGCAAAAATGTCTTCTGGGACTGGTAGTGGATAACTGTGTGTCTGAAGGGCGTCATTGAGACCTGTTGAAAAATCTGCACACACACGAATTGAGCCATTGGCCTTTCGTACCACTTGGAGTAGCCCAGTCCGAGTAATCGACTGGTTGTATGACATCTGCTAGCTGTAGGCGATCCAGCTCTAGCTCTACACTGGTTAATGCAGAATTAGGCACCGGACGTTTAGGACGAAAAACGGGTTTAGCATCTGCTCTCAGCTGCAATTGAGCCTTCATTTTGCTACAAAGACCAAGTCCTTCCTGGAAAACTAGTGCCTATCGCTGAAATAACCGTTGTGGAATGGACTGCTGTAGCTCTGCATCGATTATTAAGGGAGGAATGCTAATGCCCGGTGTCAGTTTGCAGACTTTATCAAACGGAATACTCCAAAGATTGAAATTATCTAACCAGTCAATGCCGAGAATATTCAATCCTGGTTGGTTAGTGAGGTAGCATATAGACTCAAATTTTTGACCATTATAAGATACCAAGCAACGGAACTCACCAACCAAGCCGAGAGTTGTTCCGGATGCACTGAGGGCTGTCTGTTGAGTGGGCATAATTGGAGGACGTCCGATGGATTCCCAAATCGTTTGCAAAATAATCGTGATGTCCGATCCTGTGTCTACCTGGAGAGTCGCGGGATACCCGTTTACACTCACTGTTAGATAGCGTCTTCGCGATGTCGCGCTGACTTGATTGCTAGCAACAATGCTACGACTAGCCTTCTGCGGTGGTTTCGGAAACCGTTTGTTGGAATTGTCAGCTTTAGTTGAGTTGCGTGGCTTGCAGAAACCATCTTTGTGACCAAAGCGTTGACACTGATTGCACCGATGTCGGCGAAAAGTGCACTGTGAGGCGTAGTGCCATGCGCCACAGTTTCAATATGCTGATGGTGGCTTTTTGGACTTCTGTTTGTGTGCTCTGACCGGTCTGACATCTGCCATGTTGATCTGCTGCTGTTCCACCATACGGGAATCATGCTTCAAATTGATCAGGCGCTGACATTCCTCAGCCATTTTCTGCAACGTTATGTCTCGGTCTTGCTCCAGTCTGGTGAGAAGACGTGTGCGGATGTCCGCGTCTGACGGAGATTGTAGACCATAAATAAACATGAGACACTTGCACTGCGTCTCGGTCATGGATGCAAGTTTAAAACGCTCACACTCGCGGTTAACGATACCTGCGTAGGTAATGTAGTCGTCCATGGAGTGCTTGACGAGTTTTAAACAATGATAACGTGTGCTGAAGAGCGAGGAACGTTCGCCAAAAATCTGTGTGAGGCACTGAACCGTGTCATCAAAGGAAAATTCACGTGGATGTTTGGGCAAAATATAGTTTACGAAACGATCATGCTCCGTGATCCCCAACTTACGAAGCAGTGTTCGTGATCGCCATGAATCCTCCTTTCCACCGAACTCAACACGAAAAATGTCCTCATAGCGCTTGAACCAGGACTCAAAAGTAACACCCGATGCAACGTCATGCTGGAAAATCTGAATTGTAGAAACGATTGATTCAATGTTGGTACGTTCATCCTGGGGTGCCTTGTCCTTGGAAACCAGGGAGAGGTTACGCGTTAGAGTATCGAGTAAACAGAGCTGAGCGGCCTCGAAATGCGACTGCTGTTGTTGAAGAATTGCACGGTGATCGTCTGCTGAAATTGCCAATTTAATTACCAATTCCGTCGCCAGTTGATATAACCCGAACTGTTCTAGTAGGTGGATAGAATACTAGATCGTGGAAATGACCGGTTATATTGATACAGCGGATCAAGAGATGCTGACAATCAGAGTCAACAAAGTGTCAACAGAAGTTCACGTGTTTACCAGACTCACTTGGGTATATCGGTTTCGTTGGTTCCAGCTTGGTGGTGATTGGCTGGACAGTTGTATGGTCTGATTGGATGACAGCACTCCATGTTGGGTTGGGCTCGTATACAAAGAAACACCCGGTGCTCGGCGCATGGTAGCAACACACACGCTGTTGTCCGTAAGGCCGGAGTTAATTCATACTTGCCACTTGCCTGAGTTTCTAAGGAGGACGAGTCAAGTCAAGTCAAGAAAATGTTTCATGCACCATGCATGGGTTAATATTCAGCTGCAACACACACACGATCTCTACAATGTACCAAAAAAGCGAAGCAGTGGAGAAGCAATACTACAGAGAACGTGCAACTTGAAACTCGACTGGTTAAGGCAAGGAAGACAGAGTTGGAGTTGAGTAAAGAAGCTAGACATAAGGGTTGACTAACGGGTGGTAAGATTATGTGCGGGCATAGATTAGCTTGTAGTTCTGCATAATAGTTGAAGTTGATAAACATTTGGATAAGGCAGTATGTAGGGGATGACTTGTATCGGTCATTATACTAGAGGACAGCTTTTTGTAAGAACTGATATGTGTAGAAATAAGAGTGTTGATAAAAGTAAATATTGTAACGCCGCTACACCGGGCTAAGTGTCTTAGTGATCTGATACCTTAAAATGCTTACCAAAAAGACTGGGAAAGATCACAGGGGAATAGTAGGTCCTATAGGGAAGAACACAGGCATTGACAAAGCGAGCGATCAACTCACGAGGAACGCAAGAGGCTCTGAGCCGAGAGGCATAAAATGATAACCATCTGACATTTGGAAAAGTTACATTTACTTGAAGCATCCAAGATAAATCCTAATTCAATTTCATACCCAGCCAATGTACTGATGTGAAAAACTGTAATTCGTCACCGTCGATAGGTATCTTGTTGCACAGTGTAAGGAGCTCCTCGTACCTGGCTCCTTTGTGTAAGGAAAAAAGTATCTCATGGTACTTCGAAGCATTGAGAGACAGATCACGGGATTTGGACCAGCCAATAAGATCGTAGGGAAGCGCTTGTAGTTTGAATCTACAATCGGCGCTTTGGTGATTGATGCTCAGGAATATATCATCCGCATATTTTATCAGAGTCGCCTCATTTGGAGCTGGCATAGAGCTGAAGTAAGTAGAAAATAGAAAGGCGACAGAATTGCGCTCTGAAGGACACCTGCGTTGGTGAATAGTGGGGAGGAACATCTGCCACTGAGTCGGGTGATCTGGGTGCGTTCAGCAAAATAATCACTCAGTTCAGTTGAGCTGTTTGCTCATTCATAGCCCTGGCACCTAGAGTGGTATCCGAACTAACAACGTTAGGAAGCAAGATGTTAGGCTTGTGTTAAAAGCGCCTTCGGTAGTTTCATGAATGTAGTCAGTGGGCATATAAGCAGCAAAAGCAACGCAAGTTCGGTTACCGTTACTTCATAAGCTAGCCTTGGTTGTCTTTCAAAAGGGATGCAGACAGACGACTGCGCATGGGAATGCAACTAACTGGCGCTGACTCAGCTTTAGAGGTGAGAACGAGGCCTAGCCCAGCCTGGCCTTTGGTTGCCGCATCAGCGTTTCTTGACATGTGTAACTAAAAGCGCAAAAGCAAGCCTGGTGCAGTTAGTTCAACAACCAGGTGACGGTCATTGCTCCGAGTTTTTGGGACCTAACCAACATCAGTACCTAGGGTGTGAGGGAGATACTCAATGGATATATATATTTTGCTACAATTCGTAGTCGCCTGCTTTCGTGTCACCATCGTTAGTTGCTTTTCATTTGTTTAAACGCTTTATTCCGTCGTTTCGTTTGGCCGGCTTAAGCCGTTCATGATGGACGCTAAATCAGGGGTCTATTTCATCTAATGCCGTTGCTCCGCACTCACATGATTGGTTCTCCTTTTGTCACTTCTCATTCGCTCGTATTGCTCGTTGTTTCCTATAAGGTTGGTTGGATCCAACCAGCTTTAATGGCTTTGCTTCATAAAATATTGTACCCTATATAAGGAGACAGTGTGCTCATGCAAACAAATCGATTCTGGCTCATCTTCGTGTTCTTCTTTCGATCTTGGGGGCGTGAACAGTCGGCTACGACACAACACCGGTTGTCGAACGAAAGTCGACGTATCAGCTCGAGGCCTACGGGACAAGCTGGAAACGTTCAGTGAACGACAAACGGTGTCAGGCCCAGGCGAAGAAGAGCGGAGGGCGTAATGATGAACAGCCCGAATTGCCGGCGAGATACACATTTGGTCGCGCCGGCAGGAAAAACTACAAGGAAACCTACGCAACCTCGATAGTAAGTCACGAGCGTTAGAAGGAATCCAGCCCGGTCAGAATAGGACAGGCGAAACCGAAGATACTATAGCAAATCGACAAGCGGCAATTACAATGACCGTCTGAAGCCGGAGCATGAATAGGAACCCGGAGCTAATGGACAATGTACGGTGCGTGGTAGTCGCGTAATGTCGTCAATATGTGCGCGCGTGCGTGCTAGCCGGTGAACCCGTTGTGCGTTGACAATAAAGACTGTGCGCCCCTACCGTCGTTCTCGCTACAATATGACTAGCCGTCCGTCGACGCAGATAGCTGAACTTTCCCGGCTCTCTGCGGTAAGGTATTATTGGGAGTATTGGGAGTTCCATTCTTGAACATCTGATTCAAAGTGGACACTAACTCCTGACCAACAATGTTTTCAGTGTATGATAGCGAGATCCAAAATCGTTTAGGAAATTCCTCCTAAAAATAACCGAAAGGATAAAGATCAAATCAACGCAACCAGAGCGTTGTAAACAGAGGATGTCATTGCAATCGGTCATGTTGCGGTGGCCGTGTCAAGGATTCATCCGCATGGAACAATGATGATGACCGAGGCTTGTCTCACTTCTCGCCTGATCTAATTTGCTTTACAAAGAACTAAGGCAGCTCTGCCAACTGGGATCATTTTAGGTAAGTTTGCATTGACAACACAGGCTTCCATCACCTCAGCTGATCAAATTAACTTCTATTCGATTAAATTGAGATAGTTCAGACTTTTCCCCAATTTTCTCGTCGGTTTTCATTGGCTTGTGCGGATCCCGGTTAGCTTTGTGAACGTATATGCCGAAAAGAGATCTTTAAAACAGTTAGTTCCCTTAGTAACTTGAAAAGCACAATCAGAAGACGAAGTTCGGCAGATGCCGGTTATCGTTATCGGAACCGAGGAGACGACACGAAATACCTGCATTTGCTGAAAAGAGATGTTTTCAACCTCGTTTTCTAACCCCATGGGCATTATCTACAAGTTGCAACGGAGAAAGTATCAGTAGCCGTATATTTCCACTTATCCACCTTTACACTTATAACAAATAAACCGACCTTTATGAAACTGCGCAAGGCCGATGCAGGATGACCTTATCATGCTTTAGCAGATTATAAGCAGCCACAATCACTGGTGCTATCATCTGCCAAATCTCGCCTGTAACAACAACTTGAGACTTCACTGTCCCTAAGTTTCCGAACAATATAACCGCCTGTGCTTTCGTCAAAATATTTGCCTACCTATTTGCTGCATATGGAATTCCTTCCTACATTAGCTGTGTTCAAGCATCATGTGGACAGTGCACTGGATGTATTACAGCACCTCATATAACCCACATGACCCGTATGGACATCATAAAGTCAAAACACGTCAACGCATCTCTGATTCAATGTGAATACGAAATGCATCAAACCATGCGTGCACAATACAGATAGACACAGTTTGATCTCCGATTTCAATGTTATTGTTCGTGCACAGTTTAATGTGATTTTTCGCCTTTTCTTGGAACCCTGAAGGACTATCGGACGGCAAATTTGAAGTTTTGACCACTTTGTGCGCAATATACCAGTGCCCATTGGTGAACAATCGGGAAAGTAACTACGAGTCGGCGTCAGTCACTTGCTGCATGGATGGAAGCATCCATACGCCTCATCGGCATCGAACAGTATGTGTTAGGCTGCATGTTTGGCAGTTATGGAACAGTCGAACGATGATATCATACGGTTAAATTAAATATAAGCTTGACAGATTCAGTGAGATAGTTTTTGTGAACAACTCAAGTTCAAAGAAATATGACAATGAAGTGAAACGCGAACCTGTGGACTGGCCCCAATATCCTGCTTAACGCCCATGTGTTACCCCGATCTCGTGGGTGTTGACGAGCACAACGTTTTTCTGCCTCTTGCCATGCGTCGATGAGTACTAAGCAAATCAAGTAGTGCAGATGGCGTAATGCATATTTTTCTTGACCAGTGTGGGCGTAAAATGCCAAAAGTCTAAAGAGCGTACTATGGTCAAATAAATCTAAGGGAAAACTAATTTCGGCCGCATGCCAGCCAATTGCATTGGGTGGCCAGTTTCAGCTAGTGATCCCTTAGGTTGTGCTGCGGCTGTTTCATTAGGTGGCAGCAAGCGTTTATACGGTACTTCAAGATCTGGTACTCCAGTATGAGGTCAACCCGTAGACAGCGATAAATTCCTCAACACACTCATGTGACTCAGCCGTAGTTGGCTTCGCAGGTAGAACAACCCCTTCACCTTTTCGGTTACTGTTCGCTGTGGAGTCTCCAGTGCAACCAGATCGTTCGGTAAGCAGAGTTGCCAGGCCTGAATCGCGTACGCTGCATGGCGCCTCACATATGTGTCGCGTATTTCAGGGAAGATGGGGGGTGGGTCGAATCGCAAAAACGCCATTCGTAAGAGACTGGCATGCTGGCTCGTGGTTCTAGATGCCTTCAAGGACTGCTTTGACCAGCCTGAAGTCGTCTTGTATCACCACCCTAAGGTCGCGATTGAAGCGGTCTCAAGATGTGATCTCCACGTTTACATGTGTTAGTGGGATTGTGGCGTACATGTACAGTTTCACAGTTGCTTGCGTTCAACCAACTGGATTTGCCCATGACCATTCAAATACAGGGTTAAGTCTTGCTGCAGCATACTAAGATCTTCCTGACAACCGACATATTGATGTCATCAGCAAAGAAGCAAGAAACCAGACTCGATAACGCGTAAGGTCGTTGATGAACACCAATACTAAGCCTGGTCCCAACACTGATCCCTGTGGAACACTGTAGTCTACATCAGTAGGATGAGAAAATGAGTTCTGAACCCGAATCAGAAGCCGCCGCTAGAGAAGGAAAGAAACGATTTACCTATGGGCATAGTTCCCTATTCCGTACATTCGCAGCTTTTTGAGCAGAGTTCGGTTATCTAATGTGTCGAAGGCTTTGCAAATTCGCGATGGATGGCATAAGTATATGTTCCAGTACGCCGTTCCGTTCCAACTGGCGCGCTAGTACATGACCGATACTGGTGAACTCCGTTTTGCCCATGCGCTATGTTGTTACATACTCGAGATATCCCATTTTGGCTTTGACTATAATGGGCCTCATCAACTTTGTGAACAGTGAGAGAAGAACCACTGGACGCTAGTTAGTGGATTCCGAACTGCTACTACCCTTGAAAGCGAGGCAGTCCACTCGGCCATTTGTTAGCGCATGTGTTCATGGGCGTGATTGAAGACAGGACAGAGGATATCATAAAATCGGCGACTCTACATAAGCATTAGGTTGATGATACACTGCTCAACATTGATTCGGACGAGGACATTGAGCGGGCGAAGGCAATACCAAACAGCATGCGTTCGAAACATAGATTGACCTGTGTCATAAAGCAGAATAATTGTCTTCCATATATAGACATACTGATCACACGGCGAATGGATGGTTCGAACAGGTCAGTCTACCGAAATGCAACATGGACAGCTCAGTACTTGCATTTTAAGAGTCTCTCTTCTATATAACACCAACCCTCGCTCGTCCGGACGCTGTTTCATCGAGTCCTCATGAGTTGCACCCAGGACACATAAGATGCAGCGAAGGATTTCGTGTTCGAGCCCCTACAAACAAAGGGTTATCCGATGCTGTTAGTAAAGCGCATGAGCGACTTGTCCGAGCGAAGTCGTACGCTAACAGTTCAAAAGAAGCTGATCTTCATCAAACTGCCATGCAAAGTTGATCACGTTATGGAAATCCCCGCGAAGCGTATTGGTGCTTCAGTGAAAAGGGCGTACAACGCAATTGAATTATGGTTGCTTATGCCAACAAGCCATTTGCTTATGTGTTCCATCAAGAAAACGATAATGAGGGATTGCATGTCCCAGTGTTTATACAAATTCGCCTGTAATTGCGGAGACAGCTATACCTTGCCCATTAACCGTTTAGGTGTCAGAAGCAATGAGCATAATCTTAAGTGGTTACACAACCGGATGTTTCAGTGATGGCGGAATTGGGTGAAGCGAGAAATTGTACTTCCTGGGCAATCACAAGACACTTGCTGACTGCCGGCCACCGAGTTAAGCCGGTAACTCATGCACCGTCCTGCCACGCAATTAGCTGCCCCACATTCTCAGGCTATTGGAAACCATAGTCATCGTTCCAGAGTGGCCGCTGCTTTGGGTGCAGAAACACTTGACTGGGAATCTTAACCTACCGTGGTAGTGTGAGGTGTGACGACTGCCTAACTACGGATCTCAGATGACCGCGTGTTATATATCCATGGTTTCTGCGTGATTTATGATTGAGAAGCTTGCACAAGATAACTGAGTTATCCCACAGTTTAGATCTTCTGATTTTTTGTTTGTAATTTACTCGGTTTCCACACGATAAGAACCAGTTGGTCAGTCAAATATCCTAGAAAGAATCGGGTTAATCGCTCGGCTATCCTCGCAGCTGCCACCTGCAAGGATTTCGGTGGACAGTTGTCAACTCCAAGGAAACTATGACTACGCAACCATAGCTGCCTCCACAAAACAGTCGCTGAACTAAAGATGACGTATGTAAGTATTGGCGCCTGGGGGAATGCAACAGGTGGATTGTAGAGAACATTCGGACGTCGCGATCCCAATTCCCCTCCATATTCATTTTCATTACCAAATATTAAGACTATACTTCCACATATCGTCGTGAAACCCTATCTCCGCCTCGTTCGGCCCTACATTCCTTACAATTGTTATCACCTCGCAGTCCCACGATCTTAAATTGCCTCTACACATTTGTCTAACTTTGTTTACGATCGTCAACATATTGCGCTGCGCCGATTAGGGTCGTTTGGTGACCTTCACCCTTCACCGATCATACTTGTCCGCTAAAAGTTTGTTCCCACCGGACGGAGCTGTCTGACCATTTCCTCCTTTGTCTTTGTGCATCTGTGACTTAGTTGGTGAACGCGCAGCACAGGCCAACTTCACACCCCTTTGAGGTTTACCCAATCCGCATCACTTTTTAAATTGGTGATCAATCAAACTCACCGCTCTATCCGTGTTATCAACACGGCGTATACGTTAGTAGTGTGATTTCGTACAGCGCGCACTGAAGCTGGACTCGTCAAATCGGACCAAACGATTGTCATTGTAATTGTCCTGAGTTTGGAAGTAAAATCGTTAAGGTATTTATTGTATACGCTCATTTATTCATTTGTACACGATATCGCTATCCAGTTCCGGATTTGACGTTTCTTTGATCCCGGTGGAAACGCATCACTCGAATCTTCCAAGCAAATTTTGTTGCTTACATATATGACATGCTGATGGTGTGTTGGATTCTTAGAGCATATTGTAGCCGTAGAGCTTCGGCTGCATCGTCGCCAATTTGACCACATCCGTTTGCTGAGAGGATTGGGAGAACATCACAGTTCGCATTCCAGAGACTGCTCACACGTTGTACAGAAGCTCGTTGTTAGCCCAATACCTTTCAGCTAGTCGTTGTTGGTGTACCTAACTGTCCTCACGGACAAGTATGGTACAGGGATTACGCTGAATTACACAGTTGCTCTAGTTGTCAAGACTAGCGTTTGTTCTGTACACATTCCACGCTGCGTCTCTTATCGCCATACGTTTTCGGATTCCACTCTGAATGCATGATGGAGTTGTCGCAGAACGACGGGGTCTGTTTTCCGATGCGATGTGATCATATCACGGAATTTGCCGCTAAAGCCAATCCATGGTGTAGCAATGGAACAGTCATACAAAAACTCGCAGTTACCTACCCCAACTAGTTCCATTTGTATATCCTAGTGTGTAGTAGTCCGAGACAGGTAAAAATCTTCCTGTGGACACTCTGCATAACACACCGTCGTGTTCCAATACTTTGCTTTGTTTTTTACTCTCAATTCGCTTATACCACTGGTCAACACTCATTGGCCCAGTCATGTGCTACTGCCACCGACTGGTTGCAATTCTAAAGCCTATCGAGTTGATCGTAACGCACATATGCGCAGACAGTTTTCCATACATACGTTCCGTGCTGCTCTGGGCTGCTACCTTTTCGGAATACAACACACACATATTCGTAAAGTATAGTTACGTGATCACAAGCCCAAATGACTCTCCGTCTTTAGCATATCGATCATGAGCTCTTCGATCGTGAGCAGTAAATCAAGCACAGACGAAGCATGTAGATGATGGGTGTTGCCACCGGAAACGAGTGCGCTCCATGACGCGTGTTGCGTTCACTTGGTCTCATCAGAGAGAGAGGTGATAGGCATCGAACCTAAGACAATTGGGCTGTTAGTTGTGACCGCTACCCCTTAGTCAACGGGGCACGACGAGCAACGCTAGGCACGACGGTTAATGACCGATTGGAGAATCACTTTGAAGTACACGTTATGTGAATGGATTGCTACGTGCAACCTCAATGTGGACCGCGATGCAGCGCAGTGAACCTTGGTAAATCGATCACTGGGACTATGCATTTGTGTAAATGTAAAAAGTTGCCCTGATCTTAGTAGTGAGTCGGGGCGTGTATTTTGGTGCGATGTTGTACCGCCCGGTGAAAGGTCAGCACTAGTGGTTTTTTTAGGTGGGCTGGTGCTGAACTCGTTTGTGTCATATCCAGTGATCCACACATTTGCACATTGCTCTTCATTATACATAGTACGTACGGGGTGTGCTCACTAGTTTCCTCGGTTAACTGTGTGATGTTAACCGAACTGTTGTTGGGAAGTAGCTCTAGCAAATTGCTGCTCTAGTGTGTTTGTCTACAAAACGCCTTTTTGATACAGAGCCCAACAAATAGTCTGTTTCGATTAGCATACCAACACACCAATACATTTTTAGGTGTCTGTCTGGAGTGAAGCACCATCTTCAGAATCCTCAGACCACATCCCTGGTAACTGGGCGATCCGCTCAGCTTCAAGATCGATTACTTTATGACATTTTCCAAGAACAGGGTCTAGCGAATGTAATTTCACCGTCCCTGGTAGCGGATGATCCTTTCGTGTACACCATGTCTTACAGCTTAGGGGACGCCGTGTACAAGGATGGTCTGGGCTACGGATTTCTGCCCATACTGTTTCAGGCAGCGCTCCGCCTGATTACGTCTACTCCACGGAATATCCGAGAAGATGCAGATGGAACAAGACCCATTCTGGAGGCGAGATGTCGATAACAGAACTGCTTCTGCTTCTTTGATATAGGTCAATAAAACTCGGAGAAGTCGTGGTTTATCCTAGTGCTTGAAATTTGTGTGACGGGTGACCCGTATCACATTGGGGAGCTTAGCTAGAACACCTAGGATGTCACATGCGAAGTTCCACTGGTTCGAACAAAGTTGTTTTCCTTCTAAGGAATTCGACGTTGATTCTGGAACGTTGGTGCACATTTCTGACGACAGACTATGTGGTCTCTTAATGACTTTTCATGCAGTCTGAGTTTAGGTCGGCCGTCCCACCAATCTGCATACAGAGAAATAAGTCCACATCGGTAGTTATGCATGATCCACAGCTTATTCGGTTGCTGCATATCCCTGGAAAGGATGGTAGAATCGAGTGAAACTTTGACAATCGTCTCAGTGTTGGAAGGTCGTATGTACAAACGTCAATAGAGGACTACATGGGGCTTAAGTAGCCTAAGTAGTAGTTCATTACCTCCAAACGCAGTCAGACAGCCAGTTCCCTCCCGAAAGGGAAATGTATAGTTGTTTCATCCTCCCGGAAATCGACAGCAGTGCGAATTCCATCTGGCTTTAAGGGGCTATAACCCCAACCCGACTGGTACCAGTCTAAATACGACTATCGGAAGACAAATTTTGCCAGATGATCCTGTCAATTCTCATCAGTCATGCAGATGACAAGGAAAACAAAATAAGATCGCACCAAATCGGTTGTTGGTCAGCTGTTTTACGATTGGTGCGTTACCAGCTACCACAACAGGCTGTCAGATTCAGCTGCTTTTTAACACAAAGTGGTGGATGTTGTCGATCGATATCAATGGCCACGAGGAGCTTGAGAAGATGGGGTCTTTGACCGCGTACGAGTACTTCGAATGAGTCATACGGGTTCACCTGGGGACTGGTGTTTAACAAATGTCTCATAATTGCTGAGTCAGCCTTGCTTCTCGGCCTAGCCATCCGTTTGCGGAGCCACTTTGCTATGTTTCCTTTGATTCGGACACCTAGATTTCAAGCACTGCGCCCAACATTGTTGTCTCCAGGGTCCCAGGTGAATACATATCGGCAATGGAACGTGCACTGCTTTGACACCGGGGTCTTCACTGAACGCTTAACTAGTGATCCTGTGAACATAAGCAGGTGTAGCTCTGTTGCACTTTTGCCCTTTTCATCGAGGCGCTTATTCGTTTCACAGTGACTTCCATGAAGTTGTCACTTATAAAAAGCTACTTAATAACAACCGGTTTCTTGTTATATCTCGATCACGTTTCACTGCCACTGAAACGCCTTATGAACTGTAATGGATAACCATTAGATTGTATCCCCTCGAAACAGTAGTTCTTCCGCTGTTTACCTTGTCTCAGTGGTGCAAATCTTATTAGCTTGACGGAACAAATGGAGAACTAAGGGTTGCTTGTGGTGTATGGGCAAAAAGCTCTTAAAATATATGTATTGACCCATTTTGGTCGCTTTCCGGCAGAATGACCTTTGGATTGAACCGTCTGGTCGTCGAATGAGCAATGTGTCGAAGTATGCGAGACAATTATCTTGAGGATGTAGTTCGAAAAATTCACACCAATTTTTCCGCAAATCTTTGGCGCATACATGAGTAGGTATGTCGAATACGCGGTGCAAGCATAGCAGCCCCGGCCGAGACATCATCTCACTGCATAATCGAAGGCCACGATAAACGTCAGGGGTTGTTCCACCTTCCCTACCAACTCAGGATGAAACCACTAAGAGTGTGCAGTCCACGTTACCAGTGTCTACGGGGCGAGAACGTAATAGTGTATCAGATCTTGAAATACATCAGCCACCCTTGCTACCTTCTTAGGAAATAGCCAAAACAAATCTCTGATGGGCCATCAGTTCAGATTTGCCACGCAGTACAGCAAATGGAATGCAGACGAACCCTTTTCCCTCCTCGAGTGTCACAGCGCTGGAACTCCTTCCCAGCGCATATAGCCACAAAAGCCAACAGAAATCGTCTATATATATCCGAATGCCACAAGAAGCAACCTACACGGACAAAGTTTTGTCACGAACGCTTAAAATGTAGATATGGTGCAGCCTTGTAACAGACGACATCCACCACTGTCTTGTTTAAAGCACAACGTCTACTGGCAATATATCATCTATAACATGCAGAAGATGACATTTTCAGTGATGGAGAAACGACTGCAATCATACAGTGCAGCTTAAGAAACCAATTGAGACCTAAAAACGATTTAGTGACGCAACAAATCAAGAAGTTGCAAAACGCTTCGCCACGTAATTCAACCGATCAGTAGCGCACATTCCTTATTTTACTCAACTGAACTCACTTTGAATAGGCATATCTAAATTTACACCATCGACCCGGTCTAAACCGATCAGTCGTTACCCGGATAAAATGGTGCAATCATCCGAAATAGTCGCTAATTGAGGCTCAAATGCAATGATGGCAACTACTTGGAAAAATGTTCACTGGACAAGCAACAAAGTATAGGGCAACGACTGACAGTTACCAAGTGTGTCTATTCTCTTTCATAGAGCCGAGCAACCACATTGGAAATCCGCTGCAGATAACAAGCAAGTAACTTACGCATCGATTGCCTCGACAAACACACCGGGAGCGACACACATAGGTCCATGCTCAGTACCGAGCACGCGTGGCGCAAAGCAGCTTTCACCGTCAACTCCAGTGGTACCTTCTAAACAACCCGAATTGCCGGTAAAATGTATAAAGCCAACACTCGATAGACAAAACCACGCTGCGTTAACTCTCGTGTGCACCAATGCTCCCGAATCCCAATCTGGCACAATAAAAGGCAAATTGCAAGACGATCGCAACCAGTGGAGTTCAATCTGCGAGGCGATTGGTATTCGGGTTGAGGCTGCAATGCTGCACCGCGTAGCGTGTCACCCGATCTCAGTGCACTCTGGTGAACCTCGAATCCTTCGGGTAACACTAGACTCAGCAGGTGAGACAGAACCTGTCCTGCTCTCAACAGTTCATCTTCGCAACGCACCGAGCGGAGTGCGCATATTACCTGATCTTCCTTGGAAAGATCGCCCAAAAGAAGCAGTTGAGCAACGTGGCATTCCTAATAGGAATAGCAAGGAAATAATATTTGTGCATGGTGTTCCCGAGCTCCTGCATCCTGCTGATCACGATGCACAAACACATGACCGAGAGCAGTGGTGCTACATCCGCGAAGCACTCTCTGTTGACAATGTTATTGCCAAATCCCTGACAAGCGTTCTGTCATCACCTAACTACAAGGGATGCGGTCCAAGGCTAATGAAAGTAATACTACACTCCGAGGGAGTGACGCAAGTTCTGTTGGATAACTGGTTAAGTTCCGACCTAGCTTGCCAACAGAGATCCGGCTAAAGTCAGCAGGCGAACGGACAAAGGTCGGAAGCAATTAATGCAAACGCTACAACTTCTTTATTTGCACAGTCATGCGGAGAGACCGACACAACAGCGCCCACGGTAGACAACAGGACAGAGCACAGCACGAGTAAAACGACTGTTCAGTAACGCTCAATAATGCCATGCAACATGAATGAAATACTTGAACCAAAAAACGATTAATGGCCAGCCACCAAACGGCCGGCTGTTGTTATCCTTGCATATCCACAGTTCTCCAGGAGCCGACAACATCCGACCAAGTGCACTGCAGGCAGTAGCTAGTGGTCTAGCAGAACCAAAGGTTGTTTCCCATCAGCGATGTCTAGAATAAAACCGTATTCCACCAGTATGGAAGCGAGGGGTCATCACTCCTATCCATAAAGGAAGTAGCCGCACTGATCCTGCCAACTACCGTCCAATAACACTACTTCATGTACTATCCAAAGTGATGGAATCAATCACCGCCGATGCGTTGATGCAGTATGTGGTAAGCAACAACTTAGTAGCTCTAGAGCAACATGCCTTCGTCAAAAGCATTCGTGCAATACTAACCTATTAATTGCACTTAATAGCTGGACTGAAGCTGTTGGTGACTGAGCAGGAGTCAATGTCATCTACCTGAAATTTCGCAAGCGTTTGATCGCTTAGACCATAGAATTCTCCTTCAGAAGCATCGGAACTACGGCATTGGCGACCCAATTCTGAGTTGGATTGGCAACTTTTTACAAGAACGACGGCTAGTGGTGAGAGTCCGAGAATCATTGTCTGATGCAATCGATGTGGTGTGTGGAGTACCACAAGGCTCGGTTCTTGGACCTCGGGTATTCTTGGTGTTCATTAACGATTTGGCGAGAGCAATTGCTTCCGATTTCCTATTTTTCGCTGATGATATCAAAATATGGCGAAGGATCAGATGACTGGACAACCACGAACAGCTCCAGTGCGATGTTAACACAGTGTCGAACTGGTCAGTTCAAAACGCCCTACCATGCAACGTAGACAAATGTCGCGTTGTACAATTACGCCCTAGACATAACTACACCTATTTACTTGGGACAAACTGATTGCAGACCAGCTCCCAGGAACATGAGCTTGATGTGATCGTACAGAGCAACCTCAACTGTTCAAAACAGGCTGGGGTAGCTGTGAAAAGAGCCAACCAGCACGTCGGCATGATGCGAAGGGCATTCGGGAGATTTGACCCATCCATCTTCCCAATGATGCACAATTCCTACGTACGCCTGCTTGTTGAATACACTATGCAAGCTTGGCAACTTTGGTTGAAGCGCGCCCTAGAGGCGTTAGGGGCACCACAACGAAGAGCAACAAAGAATGTAAAGTTTCTGCGCCATCACTCTTACCACCGAAGGCTGAAGTTGCTGGGAATTTTCAGCAGACGCTATCGAAGTCTGCGCAGTCGCGTGCAAACCCATTTCAAACGAGCACAAATCTACTGTAGCACAACGTAACTGAGATGGGCAGAGGAAGATCATCTCTTCAATCTGTTCAAGCGGAACGCGTACCCAAATGCTTCATTCTACGCTGCCTCGCATCACAAAAGTTTGCTCGACACACCTCGACAAAGATAACAGCTGAAAAGAGAACAACACTTCCCCATATCAACGGTATCTCTGAAATGGCAGCGAGGCTTTTATTGCCTTTTGGAGTCAAAATTGCACATCAGTCAATGGAAACCATTCGCAGTAAACTCTTCAACGTGAAAGATAAACGAAGCAAAGTGGAAGAAATTGGTGTGATTAATAACATCTGCTGCCGGAACTGCAACAAATACCATGTGGGACAGACTGGGTGAAAGCTTGGCGCAAGGCTACACGAACACAGCCTAGCCATACGTCGCCACGATCAGAACTCCCTGATATCAGCGCATTTGTATGCTGAGAACTATCAATTCGACATGGAGCATGCCAGTATCCTCGGAAGGGCTAAAAGCCGGCAAGTACGTGAGTTCATTGAAGCCTGACATTCTAAACAGAACTCGATCCATAAGCACTTGGACATTGAAATCGCATACGAGGCACTGCGAACCAGGCCACTGAAGCCGCACTGATGATGTTGCCTAGTCAGGCAACGAAACGTCTGCACAATAATCATTCAGCTCGGAGAACCGCTCAAAATCTTCATCCACACCCCGAGCTACGGATATTCTCATCTATTTCAGATCTCATATTAGCGTATGAGATACTGAGTGACCCCAACCACGTAGGCCGCGATTTCCTGAAACTTAGCGACAACACGCAGCTCAGGGGTAACTGCTTAAAGTTGAAAGAACAATATAGCCGTCTACAGTGTCGACGGAATTACTTTTCCCTTCGGGTTTACCAACCCTGGAACGCATTCCCAGACTCGGGTGTATCCTCTCCTAACTTGGACGCTTTCAAAAACGATTAGATGTTGCTCTTAGCTCCCAGCATTTTGTTACCTAAACTCCTCCATTGTGGATTATGCCAAGCATGCTTTTCCACAGGATTTATGTATCAAATGGACCTAAGTGAGCGACCATATTTTACTTTTCTCACTCCTTACCTCAACGATCACTGCACCCCAGTGTCTTCCTGAACGTTTACGTTCGATAATTTTTTAAATTTTACACAGTTGTTAATTATCAAAATATTCATCTCGGTAGACGTTCGATAGATGATCCAGACATATTTTGATTTCATCATATTCACCGCAACTATCCTGCGGGACGTGCCAAACACTTGCATTTATCCCGTGATAAATCATTGTTCATTGTTCATTAAGTCAAAACCATTCGTCCTCATCGCCTCTACACTTCTTATACGTGTGATGAGTTTTGACTCACAGCAGGGTGGAATCAAAGAATGCTGTGCTGATAGGCTGCCTGATAGAAATTAGTTTGAATATACAAATGCAGCTCGCAGGCATTTGAGTACAGTGGAATAATGGAGTTGTGATGGCGGCTGAAACCTGAGGCGAAGGGAAACGTCAGCCACTGTGCGGTCGATCAGGTGATTGATCGAGTGAACGGGTGTGTTTCTAAAAGCACTGCTAATTGTACATAATGTCAGACTTGTGAATAGAACGTTTGTGTGCTGAGCTAGTGTGTCTACTTTCTCTTGATGCGGCTGGGAGACCCAGGCACTCAACATGGCGACAGAGGACAGAAGAAACCGATGAGCAATCACAGCTTCGCTTTGGCTGGCAGCCGTTTGTAGCGATGTTGACTCCATTTCAAGTGACCTAGGGTTTGCTGCCCGAAAACTAGCGCCTGTGGAAAGGTAATTAGATGAACTTTGCGACACTGATCGAGTTGGATTAATATCCTAAGGCATACCACTTAGCCATGTTCAGGTACTCCATCGGCCATGGTGCGATGCGGATACCAGACACATGGGATTTCTGCGATCATGACCAAGAACCGGATGTTTCAGAACAGCTCGAGAGATTTGGTGATTGTTGTGAAGGCTGATTAAAGCATTTCGGTCGTTGCTGTTCGATCGACCAATGTTGATGGTATAAATCGGCAAGAAGCGCATGAGATTTCAGTAAATAACAAGTGGGATCATGACGAGGAGGGATGCGATAAAGCAAAGCTGCCGATTTAAGGACAAATAGTTCAACCACAAGCTGATACTGGAGCCACCGTGCATTTGTAACCCGAAAAATTTTCCACTAATCGTCTGCAAGACCTTCTTTCAAAGCGTTCACGGTGGCGAAAAACGCGTCACAAACACGAACCAAAACCGGCACAGGATATAGTGCCTGGAGATGAAATATGGTTTAATATATATATCTAGACTTGAAGGGCTTGGGAAGAGAAGAGCGGATGCTAGTCGGAAAAGAAATGGAGGATATCGAATGCGATTGAAAAGGCGATTTGGTAAACTTGCTCTGCACTCGGACGAGAAGCCGCATCAGCAGAGAAAGCCCACTAAGATCGCATCCCACATTCAAAAGCTCTGCCGCAGTGGAAGGCAATACGGAACCCGAAACATCAAAATATGGAAAAACAGAAAAAGGAAAGGATGCGATGATGGCGGAAACCTGGGGCGAAGGGAATCGTCGGCCATAGTTCAGTCGATCGATCGAGCGGGCGGGTGCGTTTTTAAAAACCCGTCTAATTATATCAAATCTCAGCGTTGTGTATAGAACACTTGTGTGCAGAACCAGTGTGTGTTCTTTCTCTTGAAGCGGCTGAGCGACCCAGGAACGCAACTGGAGTGATTGATTTATTACGTGTAAAATGAAAATAGTACGACTGGTCCAGTGTATCGGTGGACTCGCTGTGAGGCTAACATGTCCGCACAGTTTCATTAGGTCAGGCTGTGTCCCAATACCTTGGGTTTAAATGCGTAATCCAGTTTAAGTACTGCCTCCTCAAGCACAAGTTTTCAGTCAACAATAGGAGAAATGGAAAAAGTGTAACACGGCTGGCACATACGAAAAGAGAAAACCTTCCGATGGCATGCCAACCGGCTGTACTGTGTGGCCAACTTCAACTGGTAGCCTCTCAGTGACCTGTTGTGGCAAGGGAATAAATAAATATTGACAAGCGTGGTTCAGACACTAGGGGATTTGATACACCACTAAACGATCATTATGCAGGTGACCATATCCTCCTATGAAAAGTCCTAAAGCATTCAGTCTGGATCTGCCGAGGAGACCAAGCAAACCCTTATATCATTAGTTGCACTGCGTTGTGTAAGCTTGAGAACAGCGAGTTCATGCTTTCGTCAAGTTTGCCGGTCTTCGCGGACATATTTCTCATGGGATCTCACGCAAACGCCGCGAATTGGCGAAAATAAGACATGACGAAACCAGCCAAACGCCATCCGCGATAAGCGTAACTACTGCTTAGCTTTCCGCACGGCTTCTTCGGCCTATACAGAATAACCGAGATGGCCCTGTACGAGCACTCCACGATTACTCCAGTACGTGCCGCAAACCGTGCTCTTCGAGACGAGACTCCTAGGTGACCCGATGATGTATGCTCAGCACTTTAAATTTGGAATCGTCAAACAGAAGTTGACCGTACGTAATTCCTAACAAGTCGCTTTGCAGTGTTAAGTGATCGTCTACTGTCTCGTTTGCCCGCCAAAAGTTGAGATCAACAGGGAAGGAATGTAAATATTCCCACCACGGTCGCCTGCAGTACTCAATGTCGTTGTTGACACGCAGGATAGCATTCACTCATAGTTCAAGTCACTAATGGGGAAAGTGTGGAAGTGTTACGTCTCTATCCTGGGATGCCTATGACGAGATCCTCAGCACGTGAGAGAACAGGAGAGGCTGTCTCATTTGGCAAATTCATACGTGTGAATTGAGTACAAACTGACAAGGCCATCCAGTTTACGTGGCAAAGTCGAGCTCAAAAAAAACTAAATAATACTGTGAGAGCAGAACAATGGTTCAAAAATAGTCCCCTTAGTGCACTGCGGCTGTACGATGTGTTTGGGGCGATGTGATTGTTGGTGATGAGACAAACTTCGCTAAGTGCCGAGCTGTAGTGGATCTAATTGCCACTACTTTCATTCCGATGAGGACGATGATTGGCAACGATGGAAATGTTGTATACATGCCGAATCGGTTGCATAGAAAACGGGATTAGGAAAAAAGCTAGGCAATGTTAAATCAGTTTTGAAGTTAGAAGTTGCGTAAAATCGATCGAATTGCTTTTTGACACTAACTGGGTGGCGTCAACGATCTCCGAGTTACTTAATCCTGAGTATCCGATCCACAAAAAGGTTACGTATCTTCCTGACCGAGCCTCCTGTTTTCTTCGCCACCTAAATGTACGGCGACCGCGAGGTGCGTTAACAGCAAGTAACGCAAGCAGAAGTACGCGACCAACACGTAGAAGAAGATTACAGCCTAATCCACTCAAGTGGCTTGAGCTTCAATGTTACCTACTTGATACTCCCACCATGTGCAATCAGTATTCGGAGAGGACAAATCGTAAAAGGACAAGATGGTTGTGATGAACAAAAAAGAAATTAGTTGTAACTTTTCCTTTATTGGTCTAGCATCTTGAGCAGAAGCGTGTTCGCACTGTACTGGAGACCACACGGCGAAGGACAATTGAGAGTGTTATTGGCATGTTCCATAACAACGTAAGTTGAAAGAAACAGTGGAATACCGTTATCTAGGACATGGCCTCTTTTCGACGCACCAGCCTTTAATGTGCTATTTACTTTATAACACTACCTGCTGGAGCTTAACCAGAACACTAGCCATAGAGGCCATCGCCTGAAATTAATCGCTCACTGGGAGGTGTACGGGACTATTAGTTCTTTCGAATTTTTCTGCTGCTGAACACCGTTCCATCTATTGTCATTACTATACTTAAACTATCCGTATCTAAAACCGACTGAGCTGAAAAAGGAGATGATCAGTGCACACTGGTCGATGACATAACACAAAGCAAATGGTATCTTTGCACTATTTTCAGCTGAGAAGTAATTCCCGGAGATGACATCAGGAGCGAGAGCTAGCGAACTTGCTTGTTCAGAGATAGACCATCAGGGAAATACAAAGACGGCTAGGTGGATTAGGAACGAAAGTGAGAATTTAAAATGGTGAGTTATTGGAACGAAATATCTAGTCCTTAAGGCAGCGTGATTGATCTGGAAACTGAAGAGTCGCGGGGAGTTGTGTGAACACCATTATTAGTTCTGGTGGTTTGCAGCCAGGTTAGACCGAGTGCCCGAACAGATTTCATCTGTACATATAAGTCCAGCATTTTGAGCCGAATTGTGTTAGTAAGATACCACAAGCTAGCGAGATGAATGAAGATGGGCTGACTGTGAAAGCTGGTGGATCACCGCCAATCGAGCAGCAACGCTCACACGTGTGAGCGAGAATCGCCTTGTAGGCCCACACAGCCAAGTGGCTCGATCGATGGATGTGCTAATTTTCCGCCAGGAACAGCCAATCAGAGAAGAGCGAACCGGAATAGCTCAACGCAGCGTAGTTTTCCCTATAAATAATATGTCGACTTCTGATCAGATAGATTCTGATTGCAGCCCAGTCTCCGTAACTAATCCTCGGAGAGCGTTACACGACAGAATAGCTATCACTTTAGTTGTCAATAACAGGCGAAATCTGACCGCTCGAATGTGGCGTCCAGCCTGACAGTAGATGGACTGGAAATATGATGGAAACTAATTCGTTGCTTAGAAGCCAGTAGATGCGACAACACTGCACTCGTCACACTATTCTTCATGTCATTGTAGACCCAAGTTGGACAATGCTCTCGAGCTCTTACGGACAGTCGGCTGGTCGTTTCACAACATATCTTACTTGACAAGAGCGTGAGAAATTGCACACAAGAAACAAAGTCGGCGACAGTGAAATAACTTCCTGGGCTACTGGAATACAGCTGGTGTTAAGGCGATAGTTAAACGCAGATCAGCAGCAAAGTATGTCTCGTAGTAACCTTGGAAATCCTTCTGATGACCCGTTCCGCTATAGCATCAACTTTAAGCAATAATGACAAATGTATTAGCCGCTTTTCCGTCGAAACAGGTGTCACCTTAGACGCTCGAAACAACGTGTGGCTCTGGATGAACATTACTGGGTATCTATTTCGCTCAAAGACGTCTCGGATAAAAATCAGATTAGCTGAAAGCCCCACTTATAAGCTGTCAGATGACCATTGAGTTCGACAACAGAGGCGATCAAGTACGAACAACATTTTTACGGGATAATCTGAATTCAGATTATTTCGTGTCTTCTCATTCAGCCGCCTACAGACAACTCATGGAAAGAGTAAAAGAATGCAATTGAAAAAGGGGCCAATAAGGAAATCAATAAAACGCTCAGCACATCAGGGTCATCGTCTATGTCTTAACAGGCCAAGGCAAGACTAGCCACAAGGTCAACTTGTTTGCAAAGGTTAGATTTCATTTGTCGGATGGCAGAGCCTTCAGCGAAACGAAGCAAGCTCGGGTTGTTTTGTCTGCTGATAACCTTGAATGCTTCATTTGGGTTTTCACACTAGGAACACTAGAGCGGATGCTGAACGACTGAGCTGGCATGGAGTTTAGGGCCACTATTTGCCAGGTTCCGTGGAACATGTTCCATGATCCTAATTGATAGTCTTCTCTCGGTTCGGCTAGTGTGCACGTTACCGCACACACAGATGAATTGGTAAACACCTGAGGCGGTAACGTGAGAGTGAGGCCTATCCAAGTTGGATTATTGAAACAGCTTCTTGGCTTAATGTAACAATACGAGCTCAGCTGCGTAGTAGCACCTTTTTATGGCTTGGCGTAACTAGTAGCACAATCTTCTGTTATCTCACAAACGGGTATCAATTCAGATAGTTTCCTTTGAAGTCCGCAACACGTTAATGGGTTGGCTATCATCATACATGAACGGTCCCGCCAAAATAGTCAACTTAGGCGACTAGTGCTTAACCCCGCGTTCAGTTACCAGCGACGGCAAACAAGGATTGCGCTAAGTACATTAATTTCCCTTCTTTGTGCCAATGATAGCAGTTCGGTTAACAAACATGGCGTGCCGTATTCATTTGTTGATGATATAACATTTGTTCACAAGTACCGAGAAGTTGAGCTTCGGAACGTACTACAACTTATTCAAGAATACATTCATTCGCTTGAGTGTTGGTGCGACAAGTGGATGCTGACGTTGTAAGCACAACCGCCAAGTATCATATGTCGCGGTCGCTTGACACCTGAAGTAGCTATCACAAGTAACAGCAAACGCATCTGTGTACAACGGCCTACCCGTGACCTTGGAATCAGATATTCTGGTACTTTTACGTTCTTAAAACAGATTGAGTACCAGATTTCACGAGCTAGACAATTCTTCGCTAACATCTCCCATAAAATGCACACAATCGCAGCTACAGTTGAACTATTTAAAAACCTTAATCCTCGCATCCTGGAGTGTTGCGAAATCATCTGAGACAATTTGAGGAAATCGGACAGAACATCGATAGAAAGCCTTTAACGGTCATTTACTAAGCACGCATTGAAAAAATTCTATCATAAACACTCGTGAGCGATGCCAGCAACTCCATCTCGATCCGCTTTGGCTGTGAAGCTTAAAAGATAACTGGAGACTGTTGCACAAGCTGATTCATGGCAATACACACTGCAATCGATGCACCTTAACATTGAAGTACAATTACACGCGAGATCTAGGTAACAAACATCTTACCCTGATTATACCACGATGCAAGTTAAATTTGCGGTGAAACTTTCGTCTCACCACATATGCTTCTCTGTGGAATCGGTTGCCATTCACCATCATGTCGTGTGAGACTGTGCAATCCTTTCGCAGTAAGTTTGGAAGCTACCTCTGCCTGGACACCATTATGTCGCTTTTTTCGTGGGAAAGAGCATTTGAACAACCATTCAGTGAAAGCCCAGAAAACGTCTAATGGGTGTAATATCACCAATTCACGCAGTGTAATTAGTCCTCAGTCTACAACATACACAAACCGCTAATGTGCCGCTGACAATCGCATAAGGTAAACGCATGGGACAAATATCTTGTCAGAAATGCAGACAAATATACGAAGATAACTTGCGGTTACACTTCAAGAGCATGACATCACATGTGTGTATATGTTCTGTGCCAAATATTGTCAGAGCTTTTCACTTGATGAGAAATATGGCTACTATGTGTATTATTATTATAATTATTGGCATTTTTATTATTATTTTCGTGCCCTTTATTTGTTCGAACTGATGCAATACTAACCTGGAGCCTGAATGTGTCACTGGTACTGTGCCCCTTGGACCGATCACATATTGTGCACTGGAGACGTTACAGACTGCTCGAACAAGCTCTGGAAATTTGACAAAGCGACACCGGCTACCGGCCAGGTCAGAATAGGAACCAATGATGTGTCTTTCCGATAAAAGATCTGTTAAAGAAGTGCTGAGGGAAAGGTTCAAACACCTCATCCTAGGTTGACCAGCTACAGTCAGGCGTACCGTTGGTGACCTTTAGCACTGACACTCACATTCCTATCTGCCTTCCGTTAACACCAATGTGTCAACCTACTCGGGAGCACACCTGTCCCCATAGACGCGATCCATGGACTTAACCACAAAAATTCTCAACCACACCTTAATGTATTCTGCTCCACGTTCAAGCTGACAGTTTCGACTGGCACGCCAGAGAGGACAGTCTACAAGCACACAACTGCAACGTGACCTTACCGACAACGTCAATAACAGAACGAGGTTTTATCATAGAGAGTGAGTCATTCATATGGTTCGTAACATTTGCTCAACAAGCGCGATGCCCAGTGTGGAACAGTCTAAAGACCTATGTGGATCATGTTCCAAACTTGTTAAGGGAGGTATTTTGTGCCGTAACTGTTGCAAGTTCTTCCATGCGAGATGCCTCCTGAGTTAAACTTAGTCAGGCCAAGTTATTAAACAAACCAGACTCTATGGTTCTGCGTGGAATGCACATCGATCCCACTAATAAAAAGCGTGCTCCTATTATCTCAGAAGTATGACCAACTGCTAGCCAAGTTTGAGGAAAGGGTGACTACAAAAATCACTACGTTAGGGGTAAGCATAGCGGCCTGTGCAACCCAATCTTCTCCCTTCGTTGCTGCTCCCATCCCGCGAAGAGCTGTTAATAACACCGTAAGCAACACGACATTTAGAGTCCATAACTTCAACAGCTGTCCCAATACCACACGTAGCTCACATTTGAATAAAGCGGTTCCCTGTTCGATCGGAGTAACTACTCGTAAGGCTACTTCCAAACTCTCGACGGAGTGCGTAGAAAAAGATTAAGCCGGTGCTTGCGAAAGTTGGGTTACAGCTGCCTTCAAGAAGATCCGTCATTTAACAACAACATCACCTCCAACTGGATCGGAAACTAGGGAGCGTAGCGGCGTTTTCCTAGTTCAAGCACCACCGGTTTCCTGCAGTACATCTCCGAGTACTTCAATCACTCACCGTGACAAGTCGAAAGGTGCAAAGAAACAACTACCAGTACTGAGAGTACTGTGCTCCAATAGCCCAGAATCAAAGTCGACGTTGATAAGAGGCAGGCAGTTGGATGAGCTCAACCAGTGGTATATTAATAGTAACCTAATCGGAGTTATACTGAAAACTGTACACGTAGTGCGTTTTACGCGACACCCCAACTCTAAGTATTTCGGAGAGCCAAGACTTCTGCGCGTTGTGCTGAACATCATCACTGAAGTAGAATCAGTACTACTGTCGACAGGTAGTCTCAGAAATGAACACTGCTCCATCCGTATCTTTCCAGACATCCCGTGGGGCCAGCGTTATCGAGTTAACCGCAACTTAGAGGACCACCGGGAGGAAACTTCAACCAGAACCATACTTCTTCTCCTGGTTCCTGAAACTGAAGCATGTGATGAGCATGAAATAACAACCCGTGCTAAAGAACAGTGGTGTTAGATACGTGAAGCACTCTGCTTGGATGATGTACCAACGAAATCTGTGTCACGGTTGCTTACCTTGCCGAACTACAAAGGAAGTGGCCCGAGAGTGTTAAAGGTGGTCCTTCAGACAAAACATATGGTAGCACGGATGCTAAAAAGCTGGTACATGTTCCGTTGCAGACTACCATCTGAGGTTCAGCGGAAGACAATCAGCGATATGCCTCCCAGAGATGATATGTCACTCAAAGAACCAAACGCGATGGGATATATAAAGGAACAATGCACCAGTAGTGTGTCGAATGAGCCCATACAACCTGTAGAATATGATACTGACCAGACACCTTACACTGTACGTCGAAGGTTAGACGCGGGACTAACTAAATTGACGATGAATAAAACGTTTAACCCTTCACCAAGTACACATCGAAAAAACGATTAGTCGCTGACCACTCACTGGTCGGCGAAACTTCACGTATGAGTTGTACAACGTCCGTAACATTTCTTAAGTCTGAGAAACTTTCATGTATGTACACTAAGGCTTAAGGGCACCTCAGTAAAAGTATCGAAATTCGATGACGTCAGGTTGCGAATGCTCGGGACCTAATTTCTAATACTGAAACTTGGTTACGCCAAGAGGTGACTGATGCTGAGGTTGAGATAGCCGAAATGTCACTCATCCGGAACGACCGCCCCAGCAGAGGGTATGAGGTCCTACTCTACAACCGCAGGCATCTGCTATGTGCAATAGTTGATGATCTGGAAACACACGTTACCGACTCACTCTGGTGCCGTCTCCGACTAAGACACAACGACGCATGTCTCGTAGCTGTCGTTTACCGCCCCCCAACGTCCACTCCGGAAATGGATTCTCGCTTGATCCGTGGCCTGCACAGAGTAACACGCACTAGGTACAGCCACATTCTCATCTCCGGGGACTTCAACCTATACAATCTAGGGGTTTTGGCATCGCCCAGTGAGCAGTTCAAAGCAGACTTGAATGAACTGATCGCTAATATTCCTTTGTACAATCATGTCACCACGCCCAATAGATTCAAGACAACAAACAAACCGTCCATATTAGGCCTTGTGCTCATGAATGAAGAGCTCATGACTGACAAGTTATTGATGGATAGTCCATTAGGTCTCAGTGACCATGTAGTTTAACCATGTAGTTTAACTATGTTTGTTATGCAGGGTATCCATCTGAACACTCGGAACTAACTCCTACAATCACACGCTACCACGTAGTAAAAGAACTCGCCGACGCAGCTGCATGGGAATTCTCAAACAAAAGTCCCCTTGACAACGTTTGGACAGAGTTCGTTAATAGATTCAGCGACATCGTCAACAGAGCACCAGGGACCAAGCCCCTTCGTCCCTCAAAATGCCTTCAATTCTAAGGGGCAGGACTCGAAAAGGCCTAGGGATAAGGGATGCAGCATGGCGTGCTTACAAGATTAACCCCGACTCAGAGACTTGGGGAAATTTCCTGACCCATCGCAACCAGTGCACTGCACTTGTCCGTGAGGACAAAGTAACTTATCAACAGGGCCTAGCCAAAATATTCACGGCAAACAATAAAATGCTATATAGGCATGTCAATAATCTTCGTAAAGTGAAGCATGGAATCCTTCCACTTTTCATGACAGGTGGTAGAGTACAAAGCGCCGAAGAAGCAACTAATGCCCTGGGGCTACAATACGCCCCAATTTTCGAACTCGCAGCCTTAATTTGTCTCATAATGTAATGCCCATTACCGACTCCACTGTTTACACATGTAATTTTCAACCCATCAATTGTGCTAAGGAAGTTACTCTCCCTGTGTTAGCGTAGTCCTCCGGGAGCAGACAACATCCGCCCGAAGGCACTGAAGGCTGTGGCCAACAAGCTAGCTGAACCACTGTCACAGTTCTTCCAAATTGCATTGATGGACAACAAATCCCCACTATGTGCAAGTGTGGCATTATCACCCCAATCTTTAAAGGCGGTAACCGTTCAGAGTCGGCAAAGTATCGTCCAGTGACTCTCCTCCCTGTGCTCGCGAACCTCATGGAAGCGGTCGTCGCTGAGGCTTTAATGGACTACCTGGAAAAATGCAATATGTTGGTACCGGAACAGCATGGCTTCCGTCAACACCGGTCATGCACCACCAACCTACAGATTGCACGAGGTAGTTGGACGGAATTGGCTGATGATGAATTGGAGTTGACGTCATCTATCTGGACTTCTCCAAAGCTTTCGACCGCCTTGATCACCGCATCCTACTTCAGCGGCTACAGAACTACGGAATCGGATATCCTGTACTTGGTTGGATTAGCAGCGTCCTTCACCAACGGAAGCTACAAGTACGCGTTAGGGGATCACTCTCTGACCCGATTGAGTGGAATGTGATGTCTCACAAGGCTCAGTGCTGGGACCGTGCTTATTCTTGGTGGTTATTAACTACCTGGCATCAGTTATCTCCTTAAATTTCCTGCTTTTCGCCGATGACATCAATGTATGGCGGGCTGTTAGTAACAAGTCAGATCACGATCTGCTCCAACATAATCTAGATTGCATTTCCAAATGGTCAAAGAGGAACATGCTTCAATTGAACATAGCCAAGTGCAAGGTGATACATCCGCTTCACCAGCCGGTGAGGGACTACAAGCTTGGAGAAGGTCTCTTAAGAGCGTGACCTGGGTGTATTGGTACAGGAAGAGCTCGAGTGTTCAAAACAAGCAGAGTAGGCGACGAGAACCAGCAATCAACACTTCGGCCTGCTTCGCAGAGCCTTCGGTCGATTTGAACCCTCAATCTTTACCCAAATGCTTAACACCTACGTGCGACCGCAAGTAGAATATGCTATTCAGGCGTGGCAGCCGTGACAGAAACAGGATCTTGTTGCTCTCGAGACTCCTCAACGAAGGGCAACCAAGAACGTCAGGGGTCTCTTTTATTTACCCTACCAGCTTAGACTGAAATCTCTAAGGATGTACAACAGTCGAAATCGGCTTTCGCGAGGGGATCTCATAATGGTTTACCAGATTCTGAAGAACCCAAACCACATTTGCTGTCCGCTGCTGGAATTGAACCATAACACTAATCTAAGAGGTCATTTTCTGAAACTGACAATACAGTATAGCCGGTTTGAAAACCATAGAAATTTCTTTTCCGTTCGCGTGTGCCAGCCTCGGAAGGACCTCCCTACTTGTGTCGTCTCTGCTCCCAATCTAGCGATATTTAAAAACGAATTGACGATGCGTTGTCTCACTTACATATCATTTTATGAATTGTTAACCATGGGCTACAAAACGCAAGCAAACGGTGTCGTGCCAAACGCCTAACCAATGGATTTTTGGATTTATACGTTTAATACGCGAACATCTCCGCTATTCCACATAAGTCTATGGTGAGTCCACCACAACGGTTTTCACTATTATGCAATTGATTTTCGCAAGAATTTCCACCCCACGGTACTTGTTAAGCAATGCTCTTTTTGCCCGTAATAAACCATTGTTCGATTGTTCCATCTATCCCTGTGCTTACATACCGGGAGTCCCATTGCCTAATGTCCCATGACCAATGAGTGTCACTGATGGTGCGTGCAGGTAACCCCTCAGGGAGAGAATATGTTGATGCCCGCGTGAAAATGTGTGAGCAACACCTTATTTTGATTTTTAACAAGCTAACTTATTAGCAGTATGCGTGAAGTTACCTGTAAAAAGGTATCGATGGCTGTGTTGTTCACTTAATTTCAGTACCTTACCTCTAGGTTTGGTGTTGTGGCTGAGTTTCAACAAACGACAGAATACGTAATTGAGTCACCCAATACTTGAAAAACAAGTATGAGATCGTGTAGCTTTTGGTAACGTCTGCTAGAAACTCCCGGTAACTTCACTTTTTGTTGGTAGGAAATTGCGTAGAACCCAGTGTTTTTGTTGCCCTGCGTAGTAGTTTAGGTAGCACCTCAAGGCTGCATATCAACCAGGGTTGCCACACTTGAACAGCGTAAGCTAGGTGGGGGCACATATAGTTATTTCATCATAGGAAGAATGATTTATTAAAACTCTCGAATTTTCTTCGCAGCATGCTGACATGCCGGTTGAATATTTCCTCAGCTCCCTCTGATGGTTCAGACAGTTGTGGTTACTCAGTATGAACATGCAAATGTCAACTTTCTTTGGAACTGGCTTGCAAGTTAGTTGTCTCAGTCATATACAGGTAGGTATGTTTATGGTGTAATTGCACAGGTCGACGGTTTGCAGGCAGCGCTAGGTGCGCACGCAGATGTTTTCTGATCTGAAACCCTTCATTTCGTCGTTCTAGGCTTAAGAAACACAGGTACAACCGAGTTAGAGGAACATCAGCGCAGCTAGTGTAAGGCTGCACGCTGCGGCTGCTCAGACATCTGGTATCCTCAGCACCGTCCACCTCCTCCTTCGATTATGGAAGTGACCGATCGGTAAGATCATCAGATACGTGAGCTGCGCCCACCCGCTTCAAGGTTACAGAAGACACCGGTGTATGTGCCCGGAAAACGGTCTACTTTTGCACACGTACTGCTTCGCGTAGACAATTTTCGACAGCCTATGCAGTTGCGTACATCGGACCTTTCAAAGTAATCAACCCAACAATTAAGAAATTTACGGTCAACCGCGGTGGCCGACAAGAAATCGTCACCATCGATCCTCTAAAACCAGCCATTACGGAAAAACTGTCTCGTTTCCATCGTCTAGAAATGCTGCTTGTGAGGTTACAACTAACCGTACCGATTTTTAACATACTTATGTCGAACTATACCACGATTTTTGTCTGCAAGCACCAGCCGTCCCGACATATTCCGAACCTAGCCTGTCGCCGCCTGACAACTAACCGCAGTGCTCGGGAGGTTGGTACGCGCATTCCTTTTTCCGACTATGTACAATGTGAATATGCTCGGATTTGAAAATATTAAAGATATTTGCTTTGATTTTAGTCGCAGGACGTTTTGAAAGTACAAACATTAAAATCTTCCGATTACACAAAAAGCAAAAACCTAAACAATTTTGAACACACATCATTAATTCATGCTTTTCTGTGTGCTCTGCGAGCGTTTTCTGCTTTATCCTCTCTACATGCCCCAACCATCCTTTCGATGGACTGGCTTTCACGAGGAACATTTCGAAGATTACCGCAGTCAACGGGGAGCCGAACGCGGTCCCCGATGTCCGAGGAACTACTATCTGATACGAACGCTCACTCATTATTACTCGACACCATTTTGCCCTACTAACCTCGATTCCTCCATCACTTTCGACATCACAGGCTTCTTTCGTGTAGCCATCTAGGAGAAAGATCTGCAGCGCACCAAGTGTACAAGTTCATTGATGAGCAATTGTACACTATTCTACCTTGTTATAATCTTCCTTACAACACGGCCAGATTGACCTACGGCTGGCCTGCCGAACTACCTCCTCGTGGTGCCAGCTGGGTGGTTCGGGTGTACCCCGTTCCTGCAAAGTGTTCGGCGACAATGTTCCACCTCGGTGGGACATTGTATTCCAGCAGGTGTGCTGACTTCATGGGGAGTATTGGGCCCCTGCTTAGTAATCTACCAAACAAAGACGCATGAACTGAACATTCAGTCAACGCCTCCCAATGGGCGCGATTCCCTAACTTCGCCCCGCTGCCTTGCGGGTAGGTTATTTAGCCAAAGGCTCGGGGTGGAGTTCCCTAAGTCAACTCCCTACTTCGGCTTGGGCAACCGGGTAGTATCACGCCCTCTCGCAAAACCATGGAATGTATTACAACTTGCTCATCAGCTGCCGTTCCTGCGAGTCACTTTCACGCGACTTCGTCACACGCCAATTATTTGTTTGTTAACAATCCACGCTTTGCGTTACCGGACTCATGAGTTCAACAACCTGGCTGCGACTCCGGTTGCGCCGCAGACCAAGGAGTTCAACCTGTGGCTCTCCTTCGTCCCCGCTCCTCGTTCCATCTGGCGTGCTTCAACGTTCGGACACTTATGCAGATTGGACAGCAAGCCGGTCTAGCGCGCACCCTAGATTACCTAGACATTGATGTCTGCTGCCTTTCAGAAACCCGATTTTTAGATCCCAGCACTGTGCTTACACTGACATCACCCACTGACCACGAAGCCATATATCATCTGCGTCTTTCTGGAGATCCAGAAGCAGCCTCAGCGGGTATGGCTGGTGCAGGTATAGCACTAAGTGACAAGGCCGAGGCGGCACTACTGGACTGGTTCCGTAGTAACAGCCGACTGTGTGCAGGTCGGCTTCGGGGTTCGTGTAGAATCAACAGGCACCGCGAAGAGAGACATAACTTGTTTGTGATCTCCGTGTACGCTCCAAATGACTGCAGTGGCGACTCGGTCAAGGACGAATTCTACCGGGATCTACAACAGCTCTTGACTAATGCTAAAAGTCGGATGTCGTTATACTTGCTGGGGATTTTAATGCACGGGTTGGCCGCCTGTTACCATACGAACGCCACCTTGTTGGTCATCACTCGCTCTCTGAGAACCGCTTTGATAACGGAGAGAGACTTCTCACATCGTGCGAAGACAACCGACTGTTTCTTTCGAGCACTAACTTCAGGCGTACGAAGAAGCGTTCCGCAACGTGGCGTCCACCTTCTTCAACACAACCGTGGTCTCAAATTGATCACATTGCAATTAGCTTCAGATGGCGCAGCAGCATACTGGACTGCAGGTCCTTTTGGTCCACCTTCGTTGAATCAGATCATGCTCTGGTCTGCGCGAAAATCTGTATGTGTTTTGGAGGCTCCCGAAACGCGAAGCACCGCAAGACTGATGTAAACAGATCAACTGATTCCTCTGTCCAGACGAGCTATCAGTCCTCAATGGCATATGCACTCAGTTGCAATCTACTGCAAGAAGTGGAACAACACTGGACTTGTATACAGAAAGGTATGACCATTTCCGGACAGTCATGCTGCGGCCTAACTCGACGCCCCCTGAAGGCTTGGATCTCTGCCCGTTCTCTGGAGCTGTTCGAACGCCGCAAAGATATCCCGGCGGAATCAGATTGCAACGAGCGGCGCCGTTCTGCCAAACGGCTGCTCAAGCAAAGCCTACGTAAGGATCGCGAGACATGGTGTTCTGAGCGTACTTTAGAGATGGAGACCGCTGCCCTCTCTGGCAACACTCGCAAGTTTTTCCAACTCATTCGGTCCACTGGCCTCAGGAAACCTGGTGTCAGTGAGGTCATTTGTGAGGTGGATGAGTCTCCGATCACCAACCAACTGAGGCGTATGGACCATTGGGCCGAGCACTTTCACTCGCAGTTCAACTGGCCTTCACCATCCATCAGTACATGCAGTACACGTTGTTGTCCACCCTGGCTCGTCCCTCTGAATCCACTCAGCGAAGCGGAAGTCTGCCTCGAGATTCGACGCTTGAAGCGCTTCAAGGCTGCCGGCTTAGACGGACTTCCTCCGAAACTATTCAAGTACGGCGGTGTGGCGATCATTAACCAGATGACCGCGCTGTTCGCAAAAATTTGGCATGAAAAGAAAGTGCCTTCCTCTTGGGGCGAATCAGTCATTATCCCGATTTTCAAGAAAGGCGCTCGCACTTCATGTGCAAATCATCGCGGGATTAGTCTTATTTCGGTTGCCTCTAAGTTATTGGCATCCATTCTGCTTCGTAGACTATCCCCAATACGTGAATCATACTACCGTGAAGAACAAGCTGGTTTCTGTCCTGGCCGCGGATGCGTGGATCAAATCTTCACGCTACGCCAGCTCCTCGAACATCGCCACATTTATCACAGGACTACTATCATTGCATTTCTAGACATACGTGCCGTTTTTGACTCCCTTGATCGACCTGCTTTATGGCGTTGCTCACTAAAGAACGGGGTGCCTGAGAAATATACCGTCATCTTATGAGCACTTTACCATTCATACATCCGGCAGAGTGAGGATCTATGGCAAACTTTCCTCGCAATTCGCTGTCAATGGTGGTGTGCGACAGGGCTGCCCTATGTCCCCATTCCTCTTCAACTTCGCAATCGAAGATGTTCTGTCGAATGCTCTAGAAGGTTTCTAACATTTTGGCTTAGAGCTTCTACCGACTTAGATTATGCTGATGATATCGCCTTACTTGGTGACGATCCTCAGGGTACGCAACTCATTCTGGATCGTTTGGCGGTTGAAGCATCTAAGTATGGCATGAGCTTCGCCTCACCGAAGTGTAAAATATTGCTCAAGGATTGGCTTTCACTTGCTCCCGTACTCACTCTCGAAGGTGCACAACTTGGACAGGTAGATAGTTTCGTCTACCTTGGGAGCTGTTTCTGCTGACGGCACTATCAACAAAGAAGTTCCTCTTCGTATCGCTAAAGCTCGATCAGTATTTATCAATTTGAGGCACTTGTGGCATCGTCGCGACGTCTCATTCGCACTAAAGGGCCGCATTTACAGCGCATCAGTTCGCTCAATATTGTTGTATGGGTGCGAGTCCTGGCCGATTCGCGTGGAAGACATGCGTCGTTTTCTGCCTTCGAAAACGGTTGCTTAAGGAGGATCGCTCGTGTTTGGTGGCAACACAGAGTAAGTAGTAAGGACGTTCGACGTCGAATCTTGGGGAATGCGAGTATTCCCTTCAACAAATTGGTTATGTTGTGCCAGTCGAGATGGCTCGGTCACGTCCCGCGCATGGCACCTGAGCATTTACCGCGTCGCGCTCTATTCGCTCGTCAAGGACTTGGCTAGAGAGGAAAGCGTTGTGGTCAGCCTTCCACTTGGCGGCAGCACATGAAATCACTGATGTCGTGTCTAGCCGATGTTGGATCCGTACATCTTCCAGGATGGGGACAAAAGATAAGGAGTACCAACGGCTTAGCACTCATGAAGATATGGCCCGCAACCGGAATCAATGAAGAATTGTGTACAGTATTGTATTGATTCACAAGTTTAATACTACAAACAGTAAAATGACAAAAGATAGCAAAAGCGGCGTGTCAAAAACAAACTAAAAATGTTTTGTTCTAAATTTTATCGAAATGTTCCATTTTTCCTGCGGCATATTAGTTGTAGTGCGTTGCTCACCTTCAAATAGCATGCCACGATGATTATGACGCGATGTATCTTACTTAGCTATTGACCTCCATGGTTTTATGGTGGCTCTGTGTCGAGTTAATAGACTGTTGAGAATACATGGTTGGCGGCATCCGGTTTCGGATTTGCCTGTCACTGTGGCCAGTCACAGGACGCCTGCGCCTACAGAGGGACCATAGATGGCTTGCGCTGCACTACCCACAGCTCCATACACACACCACATATTCAGTGTAAACCCGAAGGAATAACACCGGGAGGCATGCGGATGGGAACCACGTTTCATCAACGGAGCTGGCCCACACTCCTTCACAGGCAAACACAAGCACGCTGTAGTTGGGGAATCAAGCGCACACAAGGCGGTGGTTGGACCGTAGTCCGCTCCACACTGAGTGCATGGAATCACTCTATGAGCCTAACACGGCCACAAGGACTGTGCACCCCGTCCCCTCCAGCAACGACCAACTGTCTCATAGAGCCAGTATGGACGAGGTAGCGGGTAATAGACAGGTAGGCACCTTGTCAACATGCACATCAAGCGCAGCCACACAGGGGATCTCAAACAGCAGCCAATCATTTGAGAGAGAGAGAGGGAGATACAAAGAAATTAGCTTGATGAATGCATAAGGAAACGGTGACATAAACCTTAAGTTAATGAGCATATGAAATAAGTTGTTTACAAACGAATCCTAGACAAATGCACGAGGTCAGGAAGTGTAGTTCACGGAATGACACGAACACAAAAATGTTATGGAAATCGAATACATTTGGCTTAAGCGAGGTGCGCAGGCTAATGGAATAGAGTACATGGAGACATTTATATGAGAAAGAAAAGCATTTAGGCAAAATTAAAAACCTACCACCTGAAATAAAGAGACTAAGTATGCAAGCTCGCGATTAGTAAATCGAATGCAGCGTACCTACAGACGATGCATCAGTTATTCCTACGTACGCCGCAGAATCCGTCGTCGCTTCGGTAGTAGACCCGAGTGGCCTCGCTCATGGCTCACTAAGCCTGCCTGACTAAGGCACTCGCGATGTCGATGGAGAACAACCCATCGGTGCTTGCGGCTTCGGCACTTGCCGCTTCTTCTCTGCATGCACGAGGGCTTTCCCATGCACATCAGCAACTGCCTTCGTGATCAGATCGCGCCATACGCGCCGATCAACCGCCTTCGATTCCCATGATCTGAAATCAAGATTAGAACGTGTGAGGCTCACTTTGATCATGTCCTGGTAACGTAACTTTGGTTTCCCCGCGTGCCGCTTCCCAATACTCAGCTGACCGTATAAGAGTTGTTTCGGAATCCGCGTTGAATCCATACGGCTCACATGACCGAGCCACCTCAGGTGTCTCAATAAAAGTATGCAGTCCACTGCATACATCCCACTTCGGCGCAACACGTCCGCTTCTGCAACTCTGTCGCCCCAACTGATGCGCAAAATCTGTCGCAGACACTGCTGATGGAACCGCTCGAGATATCGCACATCCCGACGGTACATCATCCACGTTTCACTGCCGTATAGGAGAACGGACAGCACCATGGATTTGTTCACCATCAGCTTAGTGCCAATGGTAAGCTGATGGTTGTTCCACACTCGGTAATCAAGCTTCCCGAATCCCGCCGCTGCCTTTGACACGCGGATACGAACCTCACTGGGTAGCTGCTGATGAGTCGACATCACCCTCCCAAGGTAGCAGAAGCGGGAGGTGGTTTCCAATACTTCAGCACCAATGCTGATTTGCGGCAATACTAAAGATTGAATCACCGGTGAAGGCTGAAAGAGACAGACAGTTTTGCTTGTATTGATGGTGAGCGCAAATTTGGCCGCTGTCGAAGCCAGAGCACTAGTCATGTGCTGCAACTCGTCCGCGCTGCGTGCAAACAACGCACAGTCGTCAGCAAACAGCAACATACGGATAGTTGTCTCACAGACTAGAGTTCTCACATCGAAACGACGGATGTTCAGCAACCCACCATCAATACGGTGCTCCACACGAACACCGTAAGCACAAGCCGCATCAAAAGCACAGGACAATATTGCATGAAGATAGATATTAAACAGGGCAGGAGCTAAGACACAGCCTTGCTTCACACCAGAGGCAACTGCAAAGTCATTCGAGGTCTCTCCACTCAGCTGCACCCTCGCTCTCATACCACTGTGCAGACATTCAATTAAACTTACAAACTTACGCGGGCAACCAAACTTACCCAACACCAGCCACAATGCCTCGCGGTTCACCGTATCAAATGCCTTGGTGAAATCAACAAAAAGCGAGTACAATGGCTGGTGTCGTTCTCTGCACTTCTCTTGCAACTGATGAGCCGCAAGCACCATGTCTATAGTGTTGCGACCCGAACCGAATCCACACTGCTCCTCCGCCACGTTAGGTTTCACAACCTGACTCACGAGGCGGTTGAGCAGGATTCGGGCAATCACCTTGCCCACACAACTCAGCAAGTTGATGCCACGATAATTCGTGCAATATTGCTTGCTGCCTTTGCCCTTGTACAGTGGTAGCACAAGGGCATCCTTCAGCTCAGCAGGCACCTCCTCCTCAATCCACACGCGTTGCACCAAGTGGTGCAGCGCAGTCAACAACGCGGGTCCGCCGTGTTTCAATACTTCAGGTGGGATCCCGTCACCCCCGGCACATTTGCCGTTTCGCAGCTGAGCAAGTGATCTCTGCGTCTCATCCAGTGTCGGCGTATCCGTCAGATCCGTCTTCACATTGTGCTGCTTTAGGCCGTTCAATGTAGGCCAGTCGATCTCTGAACGATTGTTCAAGAGACAGTCAAAGTGTTTCCGCCAGACCTGCATTATGTCTGCAGTCTGTGTGCAGGTAGCGCCTGAACTGCCGTCGAGCAGTGTCCTCAGCGGCTCCAATCTCGGTCCATACATCGCCTTCAAGGAGTCAAAGAATTCCTTGTGTTGGCGGCGTTCGGCGTAGCATTCCATCTATTTCGCCTCGTCCGTCCACCATGCATTTTTACTGCGACGGAGCTCTCGGGTCAGTCGCCGTCGAAATTTGCGAAACTGACTACTCTTCCCCAAGTCACTGGGGTCTGTGACATGTGCAGCAAACGCCGCATTCTTCTCCGACACCAATGCACCGATCGTCACATTGTCGTCTTCAAACCAATCAGGCCGCTTACAGTTCGCGCGCCCTATGGTCTCCTCGGCAGCAGCTGTCACCTGGTCGCAAATGTGGTGCCACAGGTCGCCCACTGTGGCTATGCAGTCCACATCACACAGGCGTGCAGCCATCGCCTTCTCCAGCTCAGTACGTTTCGCCACAGTACCGAGGGAGAGGATGTTAAATGTACGCCGATTCACAGCGGGAGTGCAATACATAGATTTACGAAAATATATGTACACTTTGGTCCGCACCAACTTGTGATCAGTGCCACACTCAGCTCCACGCAGTACACGTGTCATGCGCACTTAACGCATATCACGCTGACGTACGATGACATAGTGGAGCAGGTGAGCTTGACCACTCCGTGGGTGCGTCCAAGTTCCTATATCACTCGCACTCAGTGCAAACCGGGTGTTCGTGATCGTCAGACCGTGAGTGGCACACATTGAGAGCAGCCTGTCACTGTTCGCATTCGCTGAACCAATACCATGCGCACCGATATCATGTGTCCACACCAATCCATCACGTCCAACGCGCGCGTTGAAATCACCCAGCAGAAATAGTCGGTCGCTCCTCGGCACAAACTGTATCACGGAGGATAGCTCAGTGTAGAACTGATCACGCGTGTCATCAGGATAACACATGGTCGGACCGTACGTGCTTATAAAAGTAGCAAACTTACCTCTTCCGAGTCGTAGGCGAACTGTCATCAGTCGCGCGCTGATGCCCGTTGGTTCACCCACCAGCTGGTCATGGAGGCGACCGGATATTGCAAATCCGACCTCATGTTCACGTGGTGCTGAGGCGGCGTTGCCCACCCAGTAGGATGTGTAGCCAGCACCTGCTTCATGCAACTTACCTTGCTCAGCGAGCCGGGTTTCACTAAGCGCCGCAATATCGAAATTGTAGCGAGCCAGCTCCATCGCGAACAGTGCAGTGCGTCGCTCCGGGCGCTCGCTGGAGTTCCGGTCCAGTAGTGTGCGCACGTTCCAGCACCCGATGCTGAGTGTTTTGCTTGCAGGCATGCGATTGCATTGGTGGGCAATCACATGCGAGGTGGTCGTTGTGCTTCGGAGGTTTACTTGAGGGGCTAAGCCCGGAGCCGTTGGCTCAACAGCCTGACCCACAACGCAGTGGTGAGCAGATCCAGCTCGGGAATGTGATTGCAGAGACAGATTGGGATCTGCTTGACGGCTGTCACACGCAGGGTTTGACGTTCTGGAACGTTTTATATGTGTTTTGCGACCGCAGTAGGATACGCACCTGCGACCACGGCCAGACGCAGGTGGGTTTCGGCGGGTTTGCACCAATTTGACCAGGGGCTGCCTGGCTTGAGGCGGAAAGCAGCAAACCGTTGAACACCCGGAGGTGTCCTCCCACCGTCAGAGACAGTGCGTGCCGCTCGTGCTCTACGACAATCGAGCTGTGAGCTAATAACCCGTAGACCTGTTGTCTCCCATGGCTAGGTTTTACGGGAAGTGGGCCATCGACTACTTCCTAACCTCCGAAGAGGATGGACTAGGATACTGCCAGGGCGCCCACTCCTGACCGGAGAACGACTCGGGTCCTCAGCCAAAGCCTTCGATCAAATGAACACCCGAAAGGCAGCGGGTCTAGCACATGGTCAGTTCACTGACTCATGCGGATTTTTGTCCTGGATCTTAGCAGGGAGAAGGGCGAAACCCAAATCCCACCCAGCGGTCGCTACGAGGAGGCGCCCAGGACATGAGCAAATGGCACAGCAGTAGCAGCAGGGGGTAGACCATCTGTCAGGATCTAGCTACCACCAGCCTCAGCGCACCATAGGCTCTCCCGCCGAATACATGGTTGGGGGCATCCGGTTTCGGATTTGCCTGTCACTGTGGCCAGTCACAGGACGCCTGCGCCTACAGAGGGACCATGGGTGGTTTGCGCTGCACTACCCACAGCTCCATACACACACCACATATCCAGTGTAAACCCGAAGGAATAACACCGGGAGGTATGTGGATGGGAGCCACGTTTCGTCAACGGAGTCGGCCCACACTCCTTCACAGGCAAACACAAGCACGCTGTAGTTGGGGAATCAAGTGCACACAAGGCGGTGGTTGGACCGTAGTCCGCTCCACACTGAGTGCATGGAACCGCTCTTTGAGCCTAGCACGGCCACAAGGACTGTGCACCCCGTCCCCTCCAGCAACGACCAACTGTCTCCTGGAGCCAGTATGGACGAGGTAGCGGGTAATAGACAGGTAGGCACCTTGTCAACATGCACATCAAGCGCAGCCTCACCGGGGATATCAAGCAAGATCCATTCATTGAAATGACAAGTCAAAATAGAAGAAATCCAATAATGCATACAAATACGTGCCATAACTCGTCGCTAAATTACTATATGAAGTACGTTGGTTAGCAACGAATCCGCCATAAGTGAGAAATGTGTACAAGTTACTTAAAAATGTTACAAACGCAACAAAGTTACCGAAGATAAGCGCAATTTGCGTAAGATACGTGGCCAGTGAATAGAAGAATAATCAGGTAGGCAGAACGAACCAAAGAAAGTGGAATAAAATTCATATAGCTTAAAAAGACTTAGCTTAAGTGTACGTTGGTTTTGCCCAACTGCGGTGAAGAAGCATAAAGAATGCAACATCAGCCTCAGCATGGGGCACATCCATCCATCCATACATGTTGACCTACATCCGGCTCGACACTTGACTGCTCTGTAAGTTCTGGCGCTAACGTTTTGCTCCGGTCTCGTTTCATCCGTCCACGTCTTTCGTACCCCATGGAATATAGTCCGCTGTATCGGATTTCGATTGGCTTCTGATATCCGCGGTTGATTACGCGCATCCTCTCAGACTAGTATATACTAGCCAACATGCTTTGTTGAACTGTGCTACGCGCAGTTTGAGTGATAAAGCAAGATGGTGACCCTACATGGTAAGTCACTTACACGTACTTGTCCTAGTGCTCTCCAATCACCTTCCCTTAACCTTTCAGCACACATAAGTTATTTAAATGCTAGGGCAAAATCAATGCACCGCATTACCGATCAGAAACATCACCCTACGTGACTATGCCATTTCCTAGTCATGCCGGGCCATAGGGGAAGCAAGTTAGGAAATAATGATTGCAAGTTGCACACGTCTGCCTACTTGTGGAAGGGATCAACTTGAACATGATATCTGCGCAACTTGAAATAATAATTGCCAAACCTAATGCCGCTATGGTCTAACATGATTTGGAACTATTATGATCGTTCAATGTTTGAATTTCATGTCAGTCATTTAGTTGAATATTTTTCGATGGCATACTGCGACGCAACAAAGCGTGACCACATGGTCATTAAATAGGTACAGCGAGCGTTCACTAATCGTATACAGACACCCGCACAAAGCTATCTCACTGTGGGCGATAGGAACTACTTAAACCTGACTCAACATGGATACAAGGTGTAAGGGCAAACCAAACGCTATTTTTCAATGTTCGGCATAAAACGTGTAGCAGTCTGGAGATTCCCCGGTTTGCCTGTGTAAAATTCTGAACAACAGCACTGTTTTATTGTACACTTAGGCGGCCGGTGCGGAATGTGGAGCTGGTTGTTGAGTTCCATTGTTTAAGTTGCGTATCACTATTTTTACTTGGCGCTCGTTTCGGTTGCAACGCACGACTGCCTTATATGCTGGGCTTTCTATGTTCTCCTAGCTAGCGCGTCAACAGCGTCGTTCTTTTTGTAGCTAGGCAACAGGGAATCATTTGTTGTATAAATAAAAGCTTCCCTACAGCCCGACCCCTTTTAAAATCGCTCTCCGGGCGCCCACTAAAGGCCACTAACTAAAAACACGCACATTCCTAACACAAAGCCGTTGTAAATAGTGCACATAATAGAGAAAGTTCTGTAATTAAAAAAGCAAAGACAAACGGACTGACAAACCTCTTGAATCGATACTCTAGAATGTGAGACGAGCTGCCGGTTACAACCATTGTATGAAGGTTAATAACCATTTGCATATACTACCAAATACACTATTTTAACTAAACTTCAGAAGCCAGACACCGATTATGCAATAATACCTATATTTACAGACTAGGAAAAAGCATTTGACCGTGTGCCATACAAACGATTGTTGGAAATGGTTAAAACATTGAAAACCGGAAGCCGCTTTTAAGCAGGCTTTTCTTTTACCTTAGCAGTCGGTTTCACTTTGGTTGGCCCATAAACTTCTCCTTGTCCAGTTGCCAGCGGCATCCTCCAAGGAATATTACTTGACTTTTGCTTGTTCTTCTCTACATTAGTGATGTTTGATTGCCCATCAAAAATGGGCAACTCCTTCTATTTGCTGATGATATCAAGCTTGTTTACAAACTCCAGCGTGATGCGGTTCAAAGCTCACTACTTTTAATTCAAGATGATTTTCACCCTCGTGTAGTATGGTCCAAGATTTGGCTAGTAAACTTCCCAACCGACAAAGCTAACAGTATATCATGCGGCTGCCCGATCCCTGATGGGTCAATTAAACTAACAACAAAGTGTGTCCACACGGCGGTATACTCGAGACCTTGAGACCGGCTATTATGCCGACTTCCGCTTTTTTGAACGAGCGCAATACTAGAGAGCTTGAGCCCGAAAATCCGTGGCGAACATATGCCAAAAAAGCCCTGACGGATTGCCATTATTTAAAATCTGCCATTGGCCTCTTCTCGAATAGTTTGATTTCATCTATGGCAGCATGCGGAAAGCAAACAAGAAAGTCGCGAAAAACGTACAAAGGTCATTCACCAAACGTCCGTTCAATAGTACATCCACCGTAAACTATCGCAAACGTAGTAAGCAGCTTTACGTCGACCCGTCAATGGCTGCGATATCCGAAGCAAAAGTTGATGCTCCTTTAGAGTCTACAGCATCAGAAAAAAACTTACCTACTTAACTTAAAGATAAAACACAGTATTCAGAACAGACCACGCAACAAAAATGTATGCTTATGATACCAAAAGCTAACAAAACCCCGGCTCTAACTCTTTCGCATCAGATACACCGTCTTGTAGAACAACTTACCAATCGCAATCAGGACATGTGAAAACGCTACTTCATTTCACAGCAAACTTGACCGATCCTTAGATCTGGTAGTGTTACTATCCATGTTCACAGCCGACAACCCAACTGACGAAATATTCCATGATGGTCCCGAAATATTTAGCTAAAATTTGGCATTAACATACACTAATGCAGGAGCATGATCATTCTTGTACATACTGAATCTTAGCAGTAATATTGAAAAAATAATTGCTGTTACTTTTCAAATACAATCCCGATTTTCACCTGACTCAAAGTCTTACCATTGCCTATCGGGGCCAACTGTTACAAAGGTAGCTTGCACCTAAGAACCTCACGTCGATTTTATCCAATTGTACAATGATCCTTCGCCAGTGGAAGCACTGACGCACTAATAGGTAGGACACCCAGGTCCCCTACGACACGAACTTGAACTTGAGTTGAATCCACCTCGGACCTCAGTGCTACAATCCAGTTTTGCTTGGCTCTAGCACTTAGCATTCGTCAACGGAATGACCGACGCACTGGTAGAATAAGCATTGATATCTTGCTGAAGTCTTTGGTTGATCTTCTTCAATCCTCAGCCATTGTCACACACAAATTTGACGCCCTTCTGGTCCATCCACTTATTGATCACCGGCCTCTTTATTATACTACTACCCACTCATCCCTAACGAACTACAAACTGCGACAACTAATTACGGATGTGGTTTTCGGCAAAGTTTTCAAAGATAATCACTGGAATATTTTCCATTGGTCTGCCCCAGGTAATGTGTACCAAAGCCTTTCCTTATAATAAGCGTGCCACGCTGTACAGTGGGTCTACTTGAGTTCGATAGCTCATTGTAGCATCGTTTACAACCGCCCCCTATCTCCAACGTCACACTAGTCTTTGCCATACCTTATGCACTGCTTGATATGCAATCTAATTGTATTTGCTATTTTCTTCCTATTTAACGCTTCCAGGATTAGCATATTACGAAAGTTTGACCAAAGATGTACTATAAATGCACAGTTCATTTTTTGTGGAGAATATCTGGATCAAACGGAACCAAACTTTCGCTCCAACGGAAAATAGCATGTTTACGCTAACATTTCTGAATAAAGCAGGTACAAAATGAGCGAACCAGGTTCACTGGACCGTCTCTTGCGCTGTCGACAAGCATATGCTATAATTATCAAGTATGTATTTTTGATGCATTCATTAAGCCAAAAATTGTGTTCACTGTATGATCAAGTGCTGATAATGGGTGTCAGCGCAATACTGTCTGCCTATTTGTATTTCCCTTAATACGTATGTGATAATTCAGAGATGAGAACAATTCTTCTGTGGTTATATTTGCAATGGGTCAATCAGTGAATGTTGTCCCCGGATTAATTATTCTGCCATGTTGAGATCTTTCAAATAGCACTAATTGTCACCAACGTCACGAGACGGAGCCCGAGACATACACAATGAAAACACACGTTAATTTAGGGTGAGGAACACATAGGCTGACTTATCCTAACCTGACAGCGAGCAGTGGTAATGTTAACGTGGTAAACATCAATGGCACTGAATTCATGCGGTGATTAGATTGCTGCAACTATGCTCGCAACTAGTACAATCGAAATGCCTAACCAGTAGTGTAATGAAATATGTGAAAATTCGTACGATTCACTAGTAAGACCGTGCACAAGATGATTTGAAGTTAGCGGATCTGATTTTCGATCTACTGTACATACCTGGATTATTCCGATCACACCACACAAACAGGGCGTTCATTTTGGAAGCCTGAGCAAAGTGCGCAATTCCGGATCCTCTTATCCCATATAACAACAACTTACTCTAATTAACTCATTAATGCAACGATAAAGCGGTCCAGCAGCTTTCACTGACGGATAAGGTAGATGGACGGAACACCCGGTAAGAATCATGCCCGAAGAAGGCAAGCGGAGCTGCTCGTCCGTTCAATTTAAGTAGTTCGAACTTGGTGAAAAGCCGAAGCATCAAACAGGTTAAGTGGAAAACCCAGACTGACTCGGCTTGGTGTCCCTCCGAAATGGAGCTAGCTTAGAAGCGTTAGAGAGATGCCATGACGTAGAGAAAAGACAACGAGACTGAGAGCAGCCGACTAAACCCCAAAACCACTCAGATTACAGTGGTGGCAGCAGTGGGACCGGAAAGAGAGGACAGACAGACGATCGGTTGGAACGCCGCCAATCAGAAAGCGCCAGTCCGTAGTTCAATGGTCTAACTGGTTAATCACAATCCAGTGACGCCGAACCGTTGGCGCACTTCTGGTTCAGGGTGAAACAGAATTCACAGACATTCTAACCGAAATCCAGCCCGTAATTGGTTCATCCAGCGACGGTAGGTTAGTCGTACGGAGTGATTGGCTTAAGGAAAAACAACAAACGGAACCCAAGACCAACCACAAACCCCAGTAACTAGTTGCAGCAACTGGCTAGAAGCTACAGCCTGTCACACGCGTGGTGCCTTGGGGATCTTTCATTTTGACCAGCTTGTTATAAAGCACTTGCGCACTAGTATCCAAATAAGCTAAGTTCTTTAGCTCGGAGTACTCATTGGCTTACAATGAGTCAGGTTTAAGAGAATGCCGACGGACGCAGGGTCGGCTGTAACTGATTTTGATGGAGTGCTGACGCCTTTCCTACAGTTTGAGTTGACTAGGGTGCTTTCCATTCCTTGTCCGCACCTACTTCATAGTTGCATAACTGGGTCAATCGGGGTTCCTGCGTAATCGCCGATACGTTTGCTTTATCAGATGTCTGGTCTTTTCAAGGCACTTGCAGCTTTCAGCCTGGGTTCAGATGAAATCACTTTGCGGTGATTGCTCCAGCACTCTAACAATTACACTGCTGTTTTCTTGGAGTGGACCACCTCCTTAGTAATTGAGTGAAACTGTTACAAAAGCTTTCCACCAATGATGGCCCAGGCGAAGATCAGCCAGTCTACTTCGCAACGGCACGGTCTGAGGAACGTAGGCGCCAGACGTGTACACGCGAGCCGAGACCGGAAGTCTGTAACCTCGCGGACTGCACGGAGACTGTGGAAAGAAAGCCTATTTGGTGGCGAGAGTGCGTATAACGACTCATCCAAAGGCGTACGTGATTCCTATATCTTTATATTTATAGCATAACAGTACAGCAGCGTACCAGATAAATTACACAGGTAGGTGAATGTAAGTAAGCGACATGAGTTACCACCTAGTGGCTATGTCCTGAGGGAATCCCATTTCGAGTCAATGTATCTTGTGACGTTAGATATAGCAGTGCCAGTGGAGCGATCACAGTTGGTTTACTGAGGTTTAAGGCGGTAGATACAGCAGTGACTGCACTGTTTGCGTTAACATATAACATCTCCTGTCGCAGTATTGATCGTCGTTGCAGGAAACAAGTGTGGTTACGCTACCCGATTCGTTTCAGGCAAGACCATGAGCGTTCATTCCAACATATTCATTGGTGAGGCAATATTCCATTAGCACGGAACTAAGAAGCTGCATTTCTAGGCAATAACTAATCCGCGCGGATACTGAGAATCACGTATCGCACAAAGCTCATTGTCTCTTAAAAAATGAATGCGAAATCGTGGGACCACAGCACACGCATGTTGGTTCTCACGCATACTGTGTACCACAAGCCCATTATCCCTGTGCTGACATAATATGCTGCAAACTCCGAATAGCAAATACAAAAGGATCTATAAGCCACGCTTTCACGGTCTGTATTCTTATTGTAAAGTTGTTGGACCATCTTCCTTTCCCCTTTGTGTGACTGGTATGTTATTGTTTGGAAGCACTCATCCCATGCCGGAGTCTGTACGCCGATACAAATACGAAACCGCGTAGCCTACTGTCACATCACCAGTTCGTTCACTTCCTCCACGTATTCCTTAGGCATAAGCATGAAAAATAAGTATTGCCATTGTGAACCAAGTTGCATAGAAGTGGTCTCTCCAAGCGCTGTCGAATCAGCTTTGCTCGTGCATTGCATTCTGGCCCCCAACGCACCTTTTGTAGCTTTTCCCGTGTACCAATGTAGTCCAGAAATCAGTGATAACGGTGAATACGTATATTTACAAAAACAACATAAAATAGTCATATGTCAGTCAACGACGAAGATGCTCAACATGCCTGCCGGCGTTCTGCTTGCACTGCAGAAATCGCCAGAGGCAATACGCTATAACTTTTGCAAAGTTTCCGGGTTGATGGTGCGACATTCGTGGACAATACGATCTTTCCGTTGTTCCGGTGAAATAGGCGTTTTTTGTGAGTTCCTTTTTAAATAACTCCCTTGGAAGAAACGTAAGGGGTTCAAATTTGGTGACCGGGCAGGCCAATCCTTTGGACATCTGCGACTGACTACCGGTGACTGAACACCTCCTTATGATAATGCCGCACCGTTGATGCATAATAGGCAGGTGCGACATATCGTTGAAATTTTTGACGGGTAAGTTGATTTATTAACAGAATCTACGTTTCACATTTATTGGTATCCTCCTGCAAAGAAATGTTGCGGACGTATGTCATTCCACAGATGCAGGCCGAAGGAAGTGAAACTGCGTATCCTCCAGGAATATCGCGGGATGTCAGTGGACACTGCAAAAAATGCTAGACAACATCATGGGGCGGATACTACTCTGCAAGCGAAACGACGGTGGTCATTTTGAACATATACATGGTTCATTTTTTATGCTCTTGAAATATGCTTCATGTAAATATACGTATAATGCATAACGATTGATTTCACTAGCACATTGTTGCGATGGGTCATGGTGCGAATACTTCGTCTGGGTTGAATGAACGCTACGAGAAAATGGAACAAGATGCGTACGTGAGAAACGCGCGATCGCTCAATTGCACGACATGGTGTAGGCGTCGCTTTTGGTGTTGACGTATTTCAGCATTTGTAACATATCTGTCCCATTCTCCAAATGCCAGTATTTACACACGTCACGTTTAGTTCAGCAACTAGTTGGAGGCAAGGGCTGTCGTTGCACACCCATGGTTCCTCCGGAGTTGACAACTTTCCCGGAAAGCGTTGCAGGTGGCAGCTACAAGGATAGCTGAACAATTAACGAGATTTTCCCAAAGATGCCTGAAGGAACAGCAGCTTTCTAGCATGTAGAAGCAAGGCATCATTACCCCGATTTTCAAAAGTGGTAGCCGTTCAGATCCAGCCAACTATCGCCCAGGGATTCTCCTCCAGGCGCTCTCAAAGGTAATGGAATCAATCATAGCTGAGGTTGTAAAGGGCTACTTCGAAAGGCCTAACATCGTAGCACCTGAGCAACACGGATTCCGTCAGCATCGGTCATGTACTACCAATCTATTGCTTGCCCGTGATAGTTGGACCGAGATAGCCGACAGTGGGACTGGCACTGATGTCATCTAATTTGATTTTTCTAAAGTCTTCGACTGCTCAGATCACCGAATCCTTTCTCCGAAAGCTGCAAACGTAAAGAATTAGGGACCCAGTCTTTGGATGGATCAAAAATTTCCTGCTTTAGCAGTGACTTCGAGTAAGAGGTTCAGTTTCTGATCCAATTGATGTGGACTGCAGTGTTCCACAAGGATCGGTGTTGAGGCCGCGGTTACTCTTGTTTTTCCTTAATGATCTTTCGAGTGTCGTCAAGTTCAATTTCCTGCTTTTTGCCGATGATATCAAGATATGACGGGCAATCGACTGTCACGAAGGTCACGATATGTTGCAACGGGACTTAGACTGCCCTTTTGTAAGGTCAAAAGTCAATCTATTTCCGTTTAACACGGAAAAGTGCTTCAGCTTCCCTGGCAGAAGTCAACACAACTCGTGGATCCCATCTAAAATTCCCACTGGTAGTAGGTCTGAGGGAAGTGAAGTTCTTTCTACACCACCCTACAACCACTCACCTTGCATTGCGCAAACTGTCAGAGGGGCTAATTTCGATGCCACCGAACCCAACTACATGCGACTCGTCAATAATGCAAAAAACGTCTAGCAGCCGACCATACAAGTCGGGACAACCTCTCATCCTAGTAACAAGTCTTTTGGATTGCTGCTGATAACCGAAACACTTTTCTGCATGTACACGAACGCCAAAAGCCTTCAGCGAAATCGCGTAGGTTCGGTTACGCCAGGTAACAAACACATGGGATCTCATCGCCCCAACCGAGACTTAGTTGCAATCAGAGGTTACAGATGCCGAGATCGCAATTAAGGAAATGTCATTATTCCGACGTGATCGTCCTAGCAGGGGAGGTGGCACTATCCTATACTATCGCAACAACTTACGATGCGAATCATTGGATAATCCGGAGACGCGAGTCACCTTTTCGCTATGATGCCGTTTGTGTCTCAGCTATAACGACAACTGCTTTCTGGCACTAGTATATCTCCCACATCGTACACTCCAGATAGATTCCCGTTTAATATCATTACCGACAAGAACCTTACACCCAACTTACATCCATGTGCTTATCTCCGGCGATTTCAACGTGAACGACCTGGAATCCTCGGAATCCTACAGCGAAACATTTAGGGTCGAACAGCAAGAGCATATTACAAGTATTCCGCTCTACAATCACATCACCTCACCTAACAGGTAGAAAGCTGATAAAAAACTATCGGTTCCAGGTCTAGTACATACAAATGAGGAACTCACGGTTGACAGGCCAATTATAGACACCCCATTAGGGCTATGTGATCATGTCCCGATACTTTGTAACCAGGTGTGTTACGCTGAATATCCGGAGGAACGCAGAATTAACACGTACTAACACACATTACAACATCCAGAACGAACTAGCTACGACGACCGATTGGGAATTCTTGAAAAGTGTTACATCTGACAGCGTCTGAAAACCAGTTTGTTGGACGATTCAGCAATCTAATCGCAACTGCTTCGGAAACTAACAGGACTAGCCTCACCAATCCCTAGTCTTTCATCAGAAGTACAGCCTGCAAACCCATGTCACTAAGGAATGTAGCTTACAGAGTTCGTTCTGGTCCCGAAATCCAGAGCGACTACGTGACCCAGCGCATTCATTGTAATACGCTTGTCCGTGAGGACAAATCGACTAAGCAACAACATTGGGCATGTAAATTTGCCAAAAACAAAATGCCCCTTTATAAACATGTTAATACCATTCGGAAAGTGAAGCATGGTATCCCCCCACCCACTTAACAAGACGATCAGAGTGCTGAGGAATCAGCCAACGTCCAACGGATGCAGTATGCCCCAACCTTACAACGGAACGTCCGCCACTGTTACATACCTACATCCCTAGCTCCAATTTCTGCAGTTACTAACATCGCTTTTACTGTCACATCTGTGTTGAAGAGGCTGCACTTACTTCGTACCCACGGTTCTCCCGGAATCGATGATATTCATCCGAGAGCGCGAAACGCAGCAGCAACAACGCTGGTCGGGTCATTATCGCATTTCCACCAAACGTGTTTGAATGAGCAAACTGTGCCTCTCATGTGCAAACATGGCCTAATCGCACCAAATTACAAAATTGGTAGTTGATCGGAACCCGCCAACTATCGCCCAGTGATCCTCCTCTACGTACTTTCAAGGATGATGGAGTCAATCATCGCTGAGACTTTAGTCGACCAAAGCATCCGAGTAGCACGGTTTCTGCCTACACCGTTCATACATTACCGACCAATTGAATGCATGCAGCAGTTAGATGGATGTGGCCGATAAAGGTAGAGGAATGGACGTCATCTAAATCAACTTCTCCAGAGCCTTCGACCGACTGAACCACCGCATTCTGCTTCACAGGCTCGAAAGCTATGGTGTTGGTGATCATGTCCTTGGGTGGATCAGCAATTTCCTGCAGGATCAGCAACTGCAGGTTAGGGTTTGAAGTACGCTGTCCGATCCGATTCATGTCGAATACGAAGTTTCACAATGACCAGTTATAGGGTCGTGTCTGTTTCTCGTGTTCAGTAACGAGCTTATGCGGTTGACTGCCTCCGATTTCTTGCTGTTCGCTGATGATGTTAAGCTGTGGCGGACGATCGTCGACCTAGGAGATCATGATGCACTTCCGCAAGACCCAGACAGAGTGTATGAGTGGTCGCGCCAGAAACTACTCTAGTTCAATTTGGGGAAGTGTAAGGTGGCTCACATCCGCCACCAGCCGAACATCACACACAAGCTTGGTGACCATGTCGCGTAAGCAGTCACCCAGCAGCGCAACTTTGGGTTACCAATCCAGGCTGATCTGGGCTGCCCAGAAAATTTGAGGCGTCAAGGACTGGAAACCGACACACTGGCATGATTCAGAAGGCATTTGGGCGGTTTGATCCATCTGTCTGTTCGCAGTTGCCTAATACATACGTGCGACCTCATGTGGAATACGCAATCCAGGCCTGGCAGCCCTGGCACAAGTAAGACCTCGCAGCGCTCGAGATTCCACAGCGACGAGCCACGAAGCAAGTTAAAGGTATGTTCAATCTTCTTTATCAATTTAAGTTGAGGACTACGATTGTACAGAGGCCGGTATCGGCGCCTACGTGACAACCTTATTATGACTTACCAAATTCAGAGGAACCCCAACCACGTCTGACGCCACCTACTAAGACTCAGCTACAAGACGAATTTGATGGGCTAACAGTGCAAATTAGCCAAGCAAAATAGTCGGCTAGAATGTCGACGGAACTTGTACTCTTATCGTGTGTACAGGCCATGGAACGCCATCCCAAATTACGTTGTTGATAAAATGTCTTGACGTTGCCCTAACAAACCTACATTACCAGCTATAGCGTGTGTGTCTAGACAGACGTTATAATGTGACGAAAGTTGCACAACCAAAATTAATCTACACAACTGAGTTTGGCTGTTTCAGCATGTCTCTACGTGAACACTGTGGTAAGTCCACCAAACCGCTTTTCATTTTACCTCTTTGTTTTCTATTCATCAGGTCGTGGTTTTTATTCTGTCCATCCTACTGGACTTGATAGGCATATGTATTTTTTTGCCCGAAATTTACTATTGTTCCATTGTTTATTGTTCCTTGGATAGCCATTTTCAACAGCTATGAGCGAGTTTGTCTAATCAGCTAAAAATGTCGGTGTTGCATATTTTTCTTTCACGGTTGAATAGCGTCGTGACTATATTCCGCTTGTACCGCACTGGGGAGATGGTGGTGAAGTCCAGGTACTGCCCCGACGAAATCGGTTATGGGAAACCTCTCTGCCCTCCACTCTGTTCTACCTTGCTCCGGCCGCACCTTACCTGTCGTGCCATATATTTGCATGTTACTGTGTTGACACTGAACAGACAATATGAAATGTTGACAATTGCCAGTATTCGTCTTCTTACGGCTTTATTCAAATTACTAAAGGGATCTAATGGTTTCAAATTTCTCTAGCGACAAATTCCCGCTGATTTCGGTAGGCAGCTTCGCCGTATTGCTAGTCTGAAGTCAAACGTGTGTGGGGTAGTTCTGATATATCTGTTCTCTCAAACTGTATCAGCCTACATCAATATGCATGTTCGATTTGGAAGGTTTTGTGTAAAATCAAACTAAAGCTGTCCAGTGGCAATCACCGACGCATTGCTTCCGCTCAATTGGAGACTGCTGGGCCTCGACTTACTTCGATACGCGGAACGAATTCTCGCCAAATACCAATCAAGGATGGCTTATCGTTGTGTTGCAGGATGATGTTTACCAACTTCAGCAAATTTACTCTTGATCGTATAAAGGAAAAATGTAACATCTGGTGGCAGAATTCATTAGTTGACAACCGGGAGGAGCCTGCTTATCGTGACCCCAATACGTACGTTTTAAACCTTTCAAAGGTACCACCCGATGCCTACTAACTGGAGGCACTATCGCTCGGAACGGGCTACTAAGTTCCACCTGGTAAGCTAAACTGCTTGTTCATAGAGGCACGGTTTGACAACTTTTATGATAACTTAGCAGAATTATAGGCATCTAGTCCAGCTATGTCAAAATGGTTTAGAAACAATCAAACTGATATTGCCTATGAGGTCACAATGACATCAGTTTGAGAAGTGTTTGTTTACAAGCGATTACCTTCGTGCACTAGGTGAGCTGAGAACGAAGGGAGTGGTTGTTCTTTATCCAGACAGAGGCTCAGGAGACGTTATTATGTGCCAGGAAGAATACACACAGAATATTCCAGATTTACTGGGTGATACCAGCAAATACTCCTTATAAAAACAGAGGATGTTAATGAAATAGAAAGACGCATCATGGACCATCTAAAGTTGCTTCGACTACACAGTGTGATTGAAGATGTATATAACACCCTAAAACCGGGAGGGTCCAACATACCTCAGCTACACGGGTATCCGAAGAACCAAAAGTCCCTCTGCAGGTGGGATGTCAAATTGGGCCGACAGTACGCATCAAAAGTCTTCTTCATGGCACGTTTAAGACAAAGTTAGCTGGCACTCGGCTCATCTAGCTTGTCCGTCAGTGACAGCCAGCGAGTAGGTTGTCATTGTAGCCGTAAATTGCTTGGATGTTGAACCCGGCTACAAAGAAGCTCAGCAACTAGGTGTTTCAGAGAAGCCGGAAGAATGGGTGGCACGCCTGTCTTGAGATAGTATCAGAGTCCAGTCGCGCTCATCAGAACAATTGACAATCCTGAAATGATTCAGTACAGCAGTAGCTGATGGGAAAATGGTCAATGTGTGTCCAGATTATTTTGGAATTAAGTGGATGACGGGCAACGCGATGTGAACATTTGTGCTTAAAATTAGTGCCTCTAATGCGGTGGGTGTTGGAGAAGTAGATCGCAACCATATGCACGGTATACATTTATGCCGAAGAGGCCGTCTAAGCCTCGCTCCGAATCTGATAGGCGAATGAATTTGACATTCGTGTCACTAGCACCGACCAGGATATCCGTATTCTTCACAGCAGGTGTTGCTGATACAATTCTCATCTGACAGTCCCTGAGCTGCGGCCGGTTGTTGCATGCACCAAAATCATAGAAGGGCGCTTTAGCTTCAGTGTGCTCAATAACTCCAATGGAGGCCTGAATTCGAACCGCACAGAAACCAATGAGGGATTGGTAGTGCTCTCTGTTAGTGACAACGCGTGGCACTTATGCTATATGACAATGGATTTGAGATTAGAATCGGCAAACGGTTGCTTCTTACGCTTAAATATTGAAGGCAAGGAGGTTGCGACTTCCTCACAACCTTTGGTAAGGACGCGATCTCTCCAGCTACTTGTGATCCATCGAAAAATTTCCGATACCGTTGAGTGTGTTACTCTGCACACTGATACTAACGCTCGATCTAAGTGGCCCCTCTGGAATAATCGCAAGGCCAGGTCGCCGCAGCGTGCTGTAAAATGGAGCATGCAGCTGCCCCGGGAAAATTTCCCAAAGTTTTCTAGTGATTAATTTTGGTGACAGCAGAAGTCTACTGTCAGCGGTCTTTTTGAACTCGGTAGTAACTTCGAGGTTGGTTAAGATGGAGCACTTCGAAAAGCGATTCAGCTAACCATTACCTTCACTAGGTTGCCCATCAGTTATTCACTGATCCTTGGTGTTGGTGTTCCACTACCACCTGGGGCTTTGAGTTATTAAGAGTTTCGCCTTATGAAACACCAGGCGTCTCTGGTGAAACCACTCTGGTATTTTCGTAACAGAGAATCCCATCTCATACCCATAAAGTGAGTTGAGCCCTTAAGTACCTTGAAGCACAGAAATCACCCGCCTGAAAGCAGTTGGGTGCAGGTTAGACGCGTCTCCGGAAAGAGAACAGAATAGAATGTACCAACTATCAAGGCATTGACTTCATATATATTAAGTTCCAAGTGCTCGCCACCTTGTCTTTACGGAGGCCTAGTCGAGCACATGAAGTGGAAGATTGGTTTCCCTCATTCTGAGACCGTACCGATCCGCTGAACGCCGCAGCACAATCAGACATTCGCCGAGCCAATAAATAATGCATTATTAGGTTTGCCCGTCACGTGTTACTTAACAGATACGCTAACTGGAGCTATCTGTCAAGAAGAGAAGTATAGTCTTAAAATCGTGGGTGGGTACAGAGTTATGTTTTTGCCTTGATCAACATCGCTCACACGGTTGCCCATTATCGTTCCTCCAAATGAGCATTGCTACAGATAAGTCTTCTGAAAAACCGTGGATCAATCGAGGTCAGGCTGCTATGGGAAACGGACTTAGGGAACCGCATCAGGCTGATGAAATCGCTGTATTCTGATTCCTGATGGATCTACCGTAAGCTGGTCATGGTTTCACAGAATGATTACAGTTCACCGAAGAGGGCAATGTCAAGCATTACTCTATTCGCGAGCGCATGTAAGGAGGCTCGATCGGAAAGCTGCCGTCCATGTACTCTACATTTGATAAGGCTTTCATCCCAACAGTTCACAAGCTACATAGCAGAGCCTAGTCCGGAAAAGCGCCAGACGCGTTTCGCCCTATTGGGGCTCGTCAGTGGCGCGCATTCCCTCGGTCCTCTAATGAGATTCGAACCTATGACCGCTAGAGGCAGATGCCAACTAGCCAGCATCTTAAGCCACTGAGCCATGGGGGACGTCGGCTGGGCTACATAATTTGCAAACTAGCTGAGATATAGCACCACCTATCTACCACTGTCACGGACAGTGGTTAGCCTGCAAGGTGATGACGTCCTCTCACTAGACGCTATACCTATAGCATTTTGAAACTAGGAGAGGCCTCTCCTACATTTGTCATTCGGTCAATGAAAGTGTTGGGAGGACAGTGTAAATTAGGAGTATTGCTAGATTAAAAATGGAGAACGAAGAACGCCCTTATTTTCATAAGATACACAAATATAGTTACCGTTGATTCTTCCAGAGTTCGCAGTAAGAGGTTTTGTTGCTGGGAAGGAGCTTTTATGGTGATCTATTTAAGGATAGACAGTTGACAAAAGGGCGCAATCAACTTAAGTAAACGCGGTCTTCCTGAAAGCGAAAATCACCATCGTGATTCGCCGTTCTAGCATCTGGATAAGTATAAACGAGTAACTAGACACAACACGCCCGTATCGTGGCATACGTGGTATGCCAAAGGCTCGAGATGTGCTACAGTGTTGCTCGCAGAGATCAATGGCATGGTGACTGAGATTTCAGTTTTCAACCACTACGTCTCGAGTGCAACTTTCGACACCAGTGATCTGTACATAGAGTCCGAAACGGAGGAAAACCGCTGTGGAGTGCAGTGTAGGGGGCAAGCAAAATGTGACCTACAATGTTGGGGTTGTTCTGGTGAATTTCAGTGACGATGTTGTGGAACCGGGCATCGACGAGAGCTAGTGCTTTCCAATAAACATACCATAATGTTGCGACAGTCCAGTACAACTTTGATTAAACGACATTCGTAGGATTCATTACCCACACCACTCTCTGGCAATACTTGTATGGAAGCATTATTCGTAAAGAAGCGTCATATCTTCTCAAGTTTGTGACCAAAAAATACTGTGGATGCTACGATAGTTTCAATTTCTTCTGGGCTAGAAGTTCTACCAGGTGATAGGTCGACATCGGATTGCGTGAACAAAGACAAGATGGGAGAAGACTAAACCCACATGCAGCTGCACAAGCTCTATCATGTCAGATTACAAGATGCCGCTGCAGAAATTGGTAGATGCATCACAATTGATCCAAAGACAGAACGATGGAATAAATAAATAAACGTTTCTTCTCGACAATGTGAGGCACGTCATTATCGGCATGATCAGATAAGTACATATGTGCAAAGAACGTGATCAGAAAAATTAAAAAGGCGGAGCAGATAACGACGTTTGGAGGGACAGCAAAAGCACAATAAATGGTTAACTAGGATGAAATGATGTTGGCTGTCCTTTAACCCTTCTCAGGCATACCTAATTTTACTTCAGCTAACTAACAGGAGAAATATGGTGGCGAAACATGTACTGGGTCATATGAAAACTGGACCCTGCTTGGCTTGCGGTTATGAAACAAGCAGACAATTCGTTCATGTTCTGTATAGTCAAGATGTTGTTGATGCTTTTGCGAAATTCGTGTTCAAAAGTGTAAGCACGTATTCCGGACGGTGGCTTGTTCCAGACCATAGCGTAGCTGTTAAGGAAAAAGTTCGTAGACCTACTGTTCCTGGACTTGCATTCCGCCAGTGAGTGCTGTTTATTTTGTGTGCTCTCAGCGGTTGATTGCATCGATGGCATGCTGAGGCTTGAAACGTATAGGTTTCTGCATAAGTTGTGCCTCATGCATCGTGGCCTCGGTGGATTAGGCTAAAGTCTACCACATCGTTTCGAATAATCCAGTTTTGAAGAAGCACATAATATGGGTTCGGTGGATGCTCTCTGTGTAATTGTTACAATGCAATGCTGTCGCACATTTTCGAATTTCTATACATCAGCGTGGATCAAGCAACTGATAGGTACGAGCATCAAATATCCATTCAATGTTCTGTCTTGCTCACGTCTAACAGAGCCTACTTGTTCATAGAAGTCTTGTGAGCATGATTATCGCAATCTCAGATCTCTTACCGTAAGACAGAGACCAAGTGGTTTGCCATCAAAAGTCAGGCCGTTATGAGTCAAACCACACTTGTGAGAGATTGCACAATATTTGTCAGTAGAGAAAGACTATTTCCACTTTGAGCACCAGATTTCAAGCGCACGGAGGTCGAGTTGGACCATGTTGACCACATCACTGGACGCATTCGGACGTAAAATGCATAGGATTTTGATATCATCAGCAACGATGTATGTTGTGCCAAAGATATCGCTAACACATCTTAAGAACAATAGCGATCAAGGGATACTGCATTGTGTTATGCCTCTGGTACCCAGTGTAGGTTCAGATTTGTGTTCTTGTGCTTGTACTACTTGCATTCAATTTGTAAGGTATGACCTGAACCACGACGTCAGGGGTTCACCGACCCCGTGAGACATCATTTTAGCTTTTCGTGAGGCACCTGATCAAAGGTCTTGTGCGTGTCGGGATAAAATAGAGTTGCCGACATACCAAGGTAATGTGAGGTAGTGGGTTGGTTTAGAATTTCTAAGTGACACGTTATGCAAGACGGAGCATTCTTGAAGTAATAATTCGACCGTTTTGCGTTGATAGATTCACTTTTGGAAACAATTGCGTCAACACAGACTAGATCGCTGATCGTGAAGGCCCGTGTGGCCTTCTCAAGACGTAAGCATTCGAGGAAGTAAGGTTATGGCGCGTCAATCAAGAGCAAGTCGTACGAAGACGCAGCGCGATCAATGCTAGTGAACCTATCGGAGACAACTATTTTCAGCTGGAGTTTTACTTAGAATGAAGCATGCGGAGTTACGGTCCGCTTAGTTCGGAATGAGCAAGTGGCCGAAAACCAGCGCACAGAATGCACCAATGATTAGTGACAGAGTGTGGGAATCGCGTGTCTCAAATCGCCAGGGCGCGCTCAAATTAAAGCAATTGTGATGAATGACTGCCATGTGCGACACCGGAAAGAACACGGCCTACAATTCGGGTGATATTGATTGCTACCAAAACCGAGCCTTTCTACACTTCGTGTATGAATTCTTGCGTTGTAAAGACAAGTCGAACTGGTCTATTCCAGTGAATGCAACCTACGTGCATCGTGTAGGGACAAGTCTGCACTGGACAGAACCCAGAGAAGTACAATACCATGCCGCGGTTTCCATTTTCGCTGCAAGTACATATTAGGTGGTGCAATACACGTGGGCATAAGGACTTCTTGCATAAGAATCAGTGAACTATTACGAAGAAGTCAACAAGAGATAACAGTCGACTTTGTCACCACGAACACAAGCATATCGTTGGATCAACCACTGCACCTCTGAGGCTCATCTCGGTACATGCTAAAGGCGAAGTACCTAACGGTTCACTTAGCAAATATCAACGCACCGCACTCAAAGAAAACTCAAAGTAACGGTACTTATGATCACGGCGACGATTTCAGATGGACAAAAGACGCAAGGAAAAAGACCCAATGGAAGATCAGCTGAGTGTATATAACAAAATATTATTCACATACAGTTATCTCGTACTGTACGTTGATGAAGAGAGTTGGTCAATTCAGAACGCGTGGACGCCTCACAGGTAAAGGCTCGATGCAAAAACGATGTCTCGTCTAATGAGATCCAAGGCTGAAAAAGGGAAACAACAGAGTTTTGACCGTGGGGAGTCCTTTTAAAAGAGGAATTTTACCGAATGACCAAATGACAATTAGGGTTTCAAGAAAGCAAACTTCGGCCAAGCATGCGATGGGAACAAAGGTGTTCCTCGCCCCGATGGGAAGTTTGGTTGAAAGTAGACGGTGCACGTTGCACGATAAAGACCTGATCAATTACTCAACGCATCAGTCACAAGTTATGTGTCACGCAACGATGTGGTGTAATTGTAGATGTGGTTCTCACTAAAAACTTTATGTCACAGAAGTATGCGAATAAGCCCCGGGTACCTCGCACCTCTGTTGTGACGAAATATGAAAAGCGGGGCAAAGTGGTGACATGTACGAACATGTTGTCGCCGCACTGCATACCCAGTTCGAGTTAGCATCTAGTAACCTGCCTGAATATTCGTACACAAGACACGTTCAGATAACGTACAAGATCCGTTGCAGAATTGTTTGTAATGGACAAACACTGAAGTCCTAACAAATCCTCGATGTTGACTTACCTTCTAGGGATTTTTTTTCTAACTCCGAGTCACCAGCTTTTTTGGCTGCATCGTACATTTCGCGCAGTAATTGATCCAAGCGTCGCATGCAGCGAATCAAGGCGCCCTCGAATGCCGACGTAAGCTCACATAGACGAGCAAAGCTGACTCCTTCAGCCCATGCGCGCACCACTTCCATGAGTCCTCCTGTGAACCGACGTACATAGACTTGTTCGTTGTCCAACATGTCAGTACAGTGATTAGGAGGAGCACCGGACAAAGATGTATTGAGATTCTCGTTTTCATCTGACTGTAAGTACCGAAGGCGGCTTTCGGTGGCGGCGCGTGCTAAGAACCGAGCTTTGGTCTTTTTGGAGGAATTAGAAAATGTGGGTCATTGGGGCACAAATACAGCAACACTCAGTCAGTAGCAGCATAATATAGTTTGATGCGAATCACATGCAAGGAAATTTCAACCTCTAAGGTCGCATCAGGCAGTTACTCGTTGGCGTTGTTAGTATGTACCAAGTGAACTCAGGTGATTGTAGGAGAATTGAAATACCGATGTGGCTAGACTGGTACATGGCTGAACTTGATTAGACTAAACCGGACGCAGAAAGGTGGGTGTCGTTTGTTCACCTTTTTTAACATCTGTGGTGCATGATGTACGTGGTGATAAATCGATGGAAGTGAGGGAGACTTCGAGAGAGTAATGCTTGCTATGGCTAAGCGATCGGCTCAATAAGAAATTGGATTCGCCAATGCACTTGTGAGGTGCCTCGATTTATTTCGACTCCATACAATTCAAGAATTTCAGGGTTCGAGGATTGATTATTGCATATTGATTCGAGTAGAGGCCTCCTACTTCGATTTCGCTTGTTTCACTCGAGCGGATGCAGTGAGCTCTAGCTAAAATGCTACCGGTAGTAGCTCATAGGACATATGAATAAACTTAATACCATGTCCAGTACATGTAGGTTTGCGCTACATAGATTGAAGCAGTGTACTGTCTGGATATCCCTTAACAATCACGTGCACAAGATGAAAAGTCTCACATAGCAGATCTTAGATGGTGACGTTGATCGTCGGATAGCCAGTAGTGGAGCAACTCAGTTATTAAACCAAAAAGTTAAGAGCAAATGGCTTAAAGGAGGGAAAAATTGCGAAGCAGTTTCACTCTCACAAAGTCGGGTTTTTTTTCATACAGTGGCATACTGAAGAAGCAAAGTGGAACCACCTTCCGGCTCACAGTTGTTTCAAAGGTTAGGCACTTTGGGAGGGAAACAACCGAAATGGAGTGACGAGTCTCATTAGTAGTAAATGCAAATGAATACTCCGAGAGATACATGATGTGGCATATGAAAGCAAAAACCAGAAAAGAGTGCATATCTGGCTGGCTAAGCGAACAACTTCCTTGTGGTGCCAGCTGAGTGGTTCGGGTTCAACCCATTCCAACAAATAGTTCGGCGGCAGTTATCCAACAGGGGGGTGGGTTTTCGCCTGGCAAGCGTTCTCGCTATAAAAATGCACACATGTCTGTTTAACAACACTGTGACGTGGCGGATGTGACTCGCCACAAACTAAAGTCACTGCCCCGTGGATATCCGGATAATGCTATCCAACCCACGGACATCATTCGTTTATTCTCACATTCCTGACGATATCAAACAGTCAAAAATACAGCAACACACAAGCACAAGCTACACAGTTACATACATAAGAAGTACATGAGTATGTGCACCCATACACATACATTAACTGTTATATAAATTCTGTACTTTGTCATGTTAATATGATCATGCCTGTAAAGGTGTGCCTCGCGGTGTCGAGAATAAAAAGTTTATTTAAAAGCGTATCCAGCACGCTGTTAGTCGAATGGGACCAAAATGATAGGACAACGATGTCGTTGCTGCCAGTGTGCAAAGAAGTGCCATTACAAGGTCTAATAATGTCAGGAGGCTGCTATGTAAATCCAGTCAGTACGAACGCAACGCTCAAGCAACCAACTCATGCATGCACTTCTTTTACTGTGCTTGTGGTAGTAAGGTTGGCCAAACCGGAGAAAATCGGCTACAAGGATTTTAAAACATACTCGTGCAGACTAGCCGCAAATGGTCCTAGGCGGTTTGCCAGTTGGGTCGACCAACGCATACTCGAACGCTCTACGAACTGACAGTTAGTCGACAGGTAAAAGGTGACGTTTTGAAGTTCACAGGTCACCGGTAAGTGCGGGGAACCTCACAATGGCTTTAGCATGCGCTAGACCAACGGTGGTCACGTGATAGTGAAAAGTCGATAAGACGTACCGCAGAACTGTTGAAGTCAACTCGCGGGAATAAATTGGAATGCCTAAAAATGCAGTACTACTCGTTTGGTTCAATTCAACGAAGCCTTAGTGATACATCTGTTGAAACCCAATAGAGTTTGTGACCGGCCTCACCTTGCCTTGGTGAGGAAGGTGATGTCAACCGTTTCAAATAGAATACCAGCATGAGTCATAAGACAAGTTAACCACCATAGTGTGGTACACAACGGCGAATGAAAATGCAGGGAAGAATCGCAATCAGACTGCCACGTGGAAGGGCTGCTGAGACTTGTCTTTGCGAAAGATATGAATAAAGTGCACCTGAAGTTACTTGTCAACAAAAGCGCAATGCGAATAAAATAATAGATGCACTATATATATATATATATATATATATATATATATATATATATATATATATATATATATATAGGCAGCATCCGTGTCCGGATTTGACTGTCACTGTGGTCCCCATAGTTCGGTCAAAGGACGCCTGCACCTACAGAGGGATCATGGGTGGCTTGCGCTGCACCAACCACGGTTCCGCCCACACACACCATAACCGGTGTAAATCGGAGGGAATAAGACCAGGAGGTGTGTGGATAGGAGGCACGTTCCATCAACGGAGTCGGCCCACAATCCTTCACAAGCAAACATAAGCACCCTCTATTTGGTGAGCCAAGCGCACACAAAGCGGTGGTTAGGCCGTAGCCCGCTCCACACACAAAGCACGTCCATAGAACCAGTCTTTGAGCTAACACGGTCACGAGGACCTTGCACCCCGTACCCTTCAGCAACTACCAACTGTCTCCTGGAGGTGGTGAGTGTAGACAGGTAGGCAACTTGTCAACATTCACATCGAGCGCAGCTAGACCTGGGGTATCAATCAACGAGCACCAGCCTCTGAAATGTAAGAAACTCGACATACAGGCGCACGTGCAGACCAATCTCCACTGCCATGCCGCACACGTACCACCTCAGGCGCATTACTGACTTAGGTTAGCATATCTAATGGGAGTGGACGCATCGCACCTGCCAATCGCTGCGCTGAATACGCCTAGATAATCAGTTGGCTTGACGTCTTTTGGATACTGGCCCCACGTGTCCACGCTGGTGGCCTACCGAACCCGCTTGGCTCATGCACTCACGACCGCATGTACTACAGCACCAGGTGTTCGGCGTCGATAGTACAAAGTCCATCGGAGTCTGTCGCTTCCGTACCCGGTGCTTCTCCTCCGTGTGCAATAGTGCTTTCTCCTGTACCGGGGTAGGCGCCCTATTGATCAGCCCACGGCATTCGTAGCGATCAAATCTGCCTTTGATTCCCAACACCAGAAATCAACATTGGTACGTGATGAACTCGCCTTGTTCATGTCCTGGTAAGGCTATTTCGGTTGGCCTGCACGGCGATTCACTACGCTAAGTTGCCCGTACAAAAGCTCTCTGAGTGTCCTCGTCGAATTCATTCGGTATAGATACATGGATTGGCGACATCCATGTCCAGTCGCAGTTCGAATACAACATACGCACATGCATTTGTCCACACTTAACAATGAACTACAAGAAACCGGGTATATATATATATATATATATATATATATATATATATATATATATATATATATATATATATATATATATATATATATATATATATATATATATATATATATATATATATGGTTGGCGGCATCCGGTTTCGGATTTGACTGTCACTGTGGCCAGCCACAGGACGCCTGCGCCCACAGAGGGACCATGGATGGCTTGCGCTGCACCACCCCCAGCTCCAACCACACACCCCATATCCAGTGTAAACCCGGAGGAATAAGACCGGGAGGCATGTAGATGGGAGCCACGTTTCATCAACGGAGCCGGCTCACACTCCTTTACAGGCAAACACAAGCAAGCTGTATTTGGGAATCAAGCACACACAAGACGGTGGCTGGACTGTGGTCCGTTCCACACTGAGGGCATGGAAGCACTCTCTGAGCCTAGCACGGCCACAAGAACCGTGCACCCCGTCCCCTCCAGCATCGCCCAACTGTCTCCTGGAGCCAGCATGTACGATGTAGTGGGTAATAGACAAGTAGGCACCTTGTCAACATGCCCATAAAGCGCAGCGACACCGGGGATATCAGGTAACAACCATTCACTTGAAATAACATTTTCAAATAAAGTATATTTGGAGTATCGGTGGTTTTGTGAGTAGGTAATTTTGTAGAAGTAGAATCCACGGTATATTTGGTAAAGTATACGGCTATGCTGACATAATTCTTCCTTAAATTAGCATATGAAGCAAGCTGCTTGCCAAAAAATCCGCTATGGTTTCAAGACGTCGGAAAATAAATTTTAAGAAAATGACAAACGCGAAAATGTTATCAAAGTTAAATACAATTAACTTGAGCGACATGTGCAAGTTAATAGGGAGACAATATAGCAAACCCACCACTTGAAATAAAGAGACAGCACGCAAACAAGCGGTCAGTAAATCGAATGCAGCGTACCTACAAATGCTGCGCCGGTTCTGCCTACGCTCTCTGCAGGACCCATCGTCGCTTTAGTGGTGGCCTTGAGTGGTTTCGCTCATGGCTCACTGGGCCTGCCTGACTCAGGCACTCACGACCGCATGTGGTACAGGACCACGCGGCCGCTGTTGATGGAGTACAACCCATCGGCGCCTGTCGCTTCTGCAATTGCCGATTCTTTTCTGCATGCACGAGGGCTTTCCTTTGCATCTCGGCAAAGACCTACGTGATCACATCACGTCATGCATGCCAATCAACCGCTTTCGATTCCAATGACCTGCAATCAATAGTAAAAGGTGATAGGCTCACTTTGATCATGTCCTGGTAAAGTATATATATATATATATATATATATATATATATATATATATATATATATATATATATATATATATATATATATATATATATCTGTTAGGAAGAATTACGCGATGCGAACAAACCAGGACCCCTTCGCCGCGGTAGGCGATCCAAACTCATCCGCCCTGATTGGGCGAACAGAGAGCCAACCGGGAGAAGCGGCCAAGTAACGCGACGGCGGTGTTCCTTTATTGACTGTAAGCTGACCTTTCCAGAGCTTTCCACGGTCGCTTTAAATACCATTCACGAACTTTCCATTTCATCTTTATAATGAATGGTGTGAATTGCTAATATATCTCTGTTGCTCTGCTGGTCCGATCCGGTCTTCTCTCTGTTCTGTGGGGGGGCAGCGACTTCGGGTTTTGATTGGGAATCAAGCGTCCATTCAGGCGAGGGACGAACGCTTCAATATATATAATAATCATTATCATCATCAACACTACAGGAAAATGTATACCCTGCAAGATTCATAGCTCGGTATGCAAGAGCAGAAAATAGTAAGAAGCCTTTGATAAGTGTCCCCAAGGAAAAAGTGTTCATTACGCTGCCGTTTAAAGGTAGATCAAAACGACAAAAGATGCCAGCACCGCCTTCGCCAGGCAATTGGGAAATGTTATTACGCGGTCGAACTGGTGTTATTGCTCTGCAAATCCAACCTGGACAAGCAACGCCCTCACGTTACCGACTCTTGTGTTTATCTATTCCACTGTACTTGTGGTAGCAAGTACGTTGGCCGAACTGAGAGGAGACTATCCACTAGGATTTCAGAGCACGTTACACAAAACATGGTCGCTAACGGTCCCAAACTGCCGGCTAGCTCAACTGCTCAACACGTCCTGGATTGCACAACGTGCCAACGTCCTCGTGAATTGTTTAAAGTAATTAACCTACAGAGCAATGCCCGATTGCTTCAGTTTGCCGAAGCCTCAGCTATTCGGCGGCTTAAGCCCAATTTGTGCAAGCAGACTGAACTTACGGCCAGCCTCGCCCTACCTTGGTGAGGTTATTGATCGTTTTCCTTTGAACTGAATGACCTTGTACATTGCTTCCCACATTTGTACGCAACGCGATAATTTCACCAATGTGTGTAAACAGCTGAGAAGAACACTCGAAAGACCCGAATTCAGCGTATCCTGTTACAATGTGTGTTCTTCTTGCTATTTTGAAATATTTATACCAGTTGATTTCAACTGTCCTAGTCAGAAACGACGAACTGTTTCACTTGTTGGATGTCACGCGCAGAATAGCCTAAACCATTAGAATTGGAACGGCTTGTGGACTTCGCCGGCAGACCTGAATTCGCAACTAAAAAGGTAGACGGAACGCGTAAATGCCGCACAGCTATATCGAGACCCGCGGAAAAAAGAGTGGCCAATAGTAAGAGTGCTTTTACTGAATCAACCAAGGCAACCGTGTTTTCGACACTCATATTTATCGCTCAGTAAAGACAGTAGTACGTATATAAATTATAAGTTAAGACGTACGTTTGTTGGCCCTTGAGTTGCCATGTAGTGGCCTTGTCTCGGAGCGGAAATGGGGTGAGTTCGATGGTGTTAAGAGGTGGGACACATCACAGTTGTTTAGCGTGCTCGGTGGCTAACGCATTGGCATGAACACAAGTCAGGAGACAGACTGCTGACTTGAGGAGAGGCTGGTCGATATAGTGATGACACTGGGAAACTATGCGGGATACGTTGGTCGCGTTTTCACTGAGGACAACCCAATTGTGATATGCGCAGATGAGTGGACACTTGGCAACAGTTTCCGTGGGGAGAGCTCCATAATGAACTGCGTAGATTAACTCTAAGTATAGCGACCGTGTTTACCGGGCCGGATAATGCACTGCGCCGGTGAACTCCGGGTGAGTTTGGCAGAGCTGTACCAGCCCTGTAGCATCTCTCTCTGAAGGTTGATGAGGGTTTGACTGCAGCGTTGTTGACCTGCGAATGCGTCCTGTGCGATGGCGGGGGCAGTCGGATTTCCAAGTTGGTTGGGTAGCTGTTTCGGATACCGGTTGGTCCTGCACGATCTCAAATGTGTCCAATAATATGTGTAGTGGCAACTGCCAGCACAACTGGTCTGTAACTAACCTTTGGGGTCTCGGTCGGAGTTGGTCATAGTGACGAACCCATGTGCCATCAGAAATGGCGACGTCACATAATATACTGTCACAGTGGGACGTAATTGTCGCTTCGGTCCAGTTCTTGTGATCTACTCGGTAGTCACATGCGCACACACGATCTCTAACGACGAAACGATTGCGGTTGTTGGAAACTGCGGGTCGTACTGGATGCTCCTCGGATGGGAACAGCAATTGGTGGGTGGTGCATAGCTTTCGGCCCGTCAAAGCTTCGGCAGGTGATTGGCCACAAGGAGACGCCGGATTCGGTGTGGTCTTGCAAACGAATAAAAATGTCCGGATACATGTATCCACTGTCCGCTCCTGCTGTGACTTCAGGAGTGCTCTCTTGAAAGTGCCACGAATTGTTCCGCTTGCCCATTGGACTGGGGATGATAAGGCGGTGCACGGAGGTGGCTGGTCCCGTAACAATGGCAGAAATCGTCAAAGAGCGAGGACGTGAACTGAGAGCCGTTGCGCACTGAAAGTTCGTGTTGATTGAAGATTCGCAGGAGACAAGCAAGCTTGGTGGTAGTGGTCATAGGGTTTATGGGCACGAATTCGGACCACTTGGAGTAGGCATTGATAAGGACCAGCCATTGGTTGGACCATCGAAATCGAATTGAATGCGGGACCTAGGTTTCTCGACAGGTTTCCAAGGAACTGGTGGTGGGTGCAACGGCATCTTGGCTGCTTGTTGTCATCCTAAACAGTGGCGAACAAGCTCTCCAATGTCGGCGTCTACACCGGCCAGTAAGCACAGCTTCGAGCGACTGCTTTCATTCGGTTAGTACCAGAATGTACAGCATAGAACTGACGAAGCACGAGTTGACGAAGGCAGGCTGGAACCACGACTTTGCCAGCAGTCATGAAACAGGAATCTGCGACAGACAAAGTGTCACGGCACTGAGGGAGCTGCGGTGCGTAGGCACCGTTCCACAAATTCCTCTTCGAACATTGAGTAGTTTGCACCATTGCAAGTACCGTCGCTGATGATTTTTGAGTGGATGATGCACACTTCGAGAGACTGAATTTTCCATACTTCAGGATCAATCTGTTTAATTTCGCATCCGTGCAGGTGAAATACAAGATACATAAAGTAGAATTAAAGAGCAATGTTCAAGCAGCTGGTGAGGAAGACATCAAGAGAACCCCGTACCTACGTATGTGACGATGTCGCGCGACCATCGCCACCAATCGAGTGGGGACTAGGGAGATATTGCGAGGTCGCCTGCACCTACGCAGAACTGAACGAGTTAAAGCGTTGGGTTACAAGACAGACGCGTCTTATCATATCGGACAACGATCAAAAGACCATCTGGCATCCTTACGATTCGCGTGTGGACTTGGAGGATACTGCGAATTAGCCTGCACCTACGCAGAATCGAAAAGGTTAGAGCTTTGGATTACAAGGCAAACGCGCCGTATCCTTTCGGCCAACAACCGACATAAGCGTTTGGCATCCCTACGATTGATGAGACAAAGCCACATTACAGATTGCACTTTTCACCAGTTTGTGCAAAGGAGGGAACACGAAATGACACAGGGTGGACATACGCTAAAACGAAACGTGTGAATCGAAAGCTCACATGAATGGCATTTAGCGCCTGTTCAAAATCGGTGCCCAGGGGGGCAATTGGTTTCCTGACCGGGGATCGCCCGCTGACAAAGCATGACATCACGCTGGCAAGTTGCACAGGTGTGAGAGGAGAGAACAACCCATCCAGAATCAATTCCGTCAATAGAAGATCATCTCCCGATAAGATTGTACACGCGATTTGGCCTTTGAATGTGACCACATCATCATGTGAAAGGAAACCCAGAGTTCGGAGTAGATGCTTCCGAATATACAGTTCATTCGAGTGGAACAAAGTATTCCTGTTTTTCAGCCGCGTTCGAAAAATGTCCAGGTCGCGCAGCACCTAAGAAGCGAAATAAAAAGGTAAATAAGCAACTTCCCTAAAATGATGGAGATTAGGGAAATAGCAACGTAATGAAAATCAACCGCTTCGGCGACCCAAACCGTCTCGTGAGGTCCACTAAAGCAGACAAGATGATGTCGGGCACGAGAGAAAATCGGTGTTAAACACCGTTCGATACGAACAGCAACAGATGCTGCGGAATGTGGTAACAGCCGTAGTCCGTTTCAATGGGGTCAGCAACTAGACATTGCACCAACACAATAATCAATCATATATCAAATTCCAAAAGAAATACTGATCCATCATAAGTAACCACGGTCAGAGCGCCGAAGCAGATCGAACCCAATTGCCTCGGATCGCGTCGCTATCTTGAGAATGAGGTAAAAAGTGAAGTGGAAAGGAAAAATACAAATGACCGAAGGAGAGATACGTTGTAATCGTAAAATATAAGGTTTGACAGGTGGGGCCGAGGACTAGACTCAAAAGCGTCATCATTATCATCATCATACACGTTAGCTAGTGGGGAACACCTCAGCTACTGTGCCTCAAAAGCGTCGCTGAGTCTGTGTAGCCTACTAGAAAAAAACGCGAAGTCGTCCCAGTGGCCTAATTTGCGAAACGGAAACAACAGAACTACCAGATTCCGGGGGCGGATCTTTCTTGAGTTCAAAATGTAGCGGTGGATGATGTCAGCCCCTGAAGCCCACTTGGTTACGTCTACCGCTTGAAACGCTGGCTGGCTTGCCGAACTACTTCCTCGTGGTGCTAGCTGGGTGGATCGGGATTATCCCGTTCCAGACAAAGGTTCGGCGGCAGTGTTCCAGGATGTGGTGGGTTTTCGCTTGGCAAGCGTTTTCCCTATAAAAAGCCACATATGTCCGTTTAACAACACTGCGACGTGGCGGACGTGACTCGGCACTAAATAAAGTCACTGCCCCTTTCTTCACCTTGCTGGAGCATTGTAATCATTCAGCTTGACGCTGAATTACTGGGAGGATTGGGCCCCTGTTTAACAGCCACCCAAACGGAAGGCGTATGAACCGAGCAATCGGTCACCGGGCACGATTCCCTGGATTCGCCCCGCTGCCTTGCGAGTCAGGCCCTTATGACCAAAGGCCCCGGTTGGGACCCCCTAAGCCAACGCCCTTCCTTGGCCTGGGCAACCGGAGAGCTGTATGCCCACACAACACATGAAATGATGGATTTACAACTTTCTGCTCACTCTCTCGCTCTCTCGCTCTTTGGCCGGGCATGCTAAACCGCACTTTAACGCACCGTAAACCACGTGCTTCGTTCCACGTTTATTCAACCCTCCAGGTCTTGGCAACCCGCCTTCAATTGCGAGTTTCCAAAAGTGCATTGTAAATAAAAACGGCACCTCTGGCCTCCTCAGTGTACCGCTCAAAACCGATCGCACACATTCCAATACCAACAGCAAAGCTTTTATTGCACCCCGCTCGCTCTTCAAGCTAGCTACGTTCAATGTTCGAAAACTCATCCTAATTGGTTCACAAGCTGCTCTTGCGCAAACCTTGGAAACCTTCACAATCGACGTTTGCTGCCTAAGCGAAACCCGTTTACAAGTCTCCAGCACAACACTGCGATTGCTCTCACACACCCCAAGTTCCAATTGCACAGTCAACTTGTGCTTATCTGGAGATGCAACAGCGGCAGTCTTTGGTTGCGCCGGCGTATGAGTTGCGTTAAGCGCGCGTGCTGAGGCAGCGCTCATTGACTTGTTCCCGGTCAACAGTCGTCTTTGTGAAGTCCGCTTGGAAAGCTCAGTGCGATCTCACAACCGCGGGACCAGTAGGCGTTGCTTATTGATTGTGGTGGCGTACGTTCCAACTGACTGTAGCCCGGACGAAGCTAAAGATGAGTTCTACCGCCAACTCACCGACCTCCTCCGCAAGAAACGCCGCACGGACATCGTGATACTCGCCGGTGACCTAAATGCACAGGTCGGTAGACTAGAGATTCATGAGCGCGAACTTGGGGGTCAACACAGCCACGGTACTCACAGGACGGCAAACGGAGATGGACTCCTGCAAGTGTGTGCAGAAAAGGGGTTGTTCCTCTCCAGCACCAATTTCCGACGTTCCTGGCGCCAACGTGCCACCTGGCGACCTCCGGCGCCTAGTCAATCTCGGACGCAAATTGACCACATTGCTGTTAGTTACCGTTGGCGTGGCTATATAACGGACTGCCAGTCAATATGGAACACTTACCTGACTTCGGATCACGCGCTCGTGTGTGCTAAGTTTGTTCTGCGCTTTGGAGGCACCCAAGAGCGTCGCCGGAAACGGTTTGACACAGACAAGCTTGCTGTTCCAAATGTTCTCGGCGCATGTCAGAACACATTAGCCTCCAATCTACGTTCTCTATCCTCTGGTGTTGAGACACACTGGGTACAGATCCAGAGCATCTTACGAAAGTCCGCTACCCTAGTATGTGGCTTCACTAGACGAGCTGTTAGTCTTTGGATCCCCGCACAGTCTCTCCAAATAAAGGAAAGTTGTCGAACAATTCCCGCCGGAGTTGAGTACAACGCACTAGGCAGAACCACAGGTACTGAGCTCAAACAGCTCCTCAAGAAGGATTGCGAGTTTTGGTGGACACAGCGCGTCGTTGAGATGGGGCGATCAGCCTCATCAGAAAACTCCCACAAACTCTTCCAACTTATTCGCTCCATGGAAGGCAAAAGACCAACTGTGAGTGAAGATTTGTGTGAAAACGACGGTGAACTAATCGACAGTCGTCACCGTCGTCTGATACGATGGGCAGAGCATGTTGAAGAGCAATTCAACTAGCCAGCAGCGCAACCGAGTCTATCTTTCCGGGTTCACAGTGCTCCCTGGTGCGTGGATGTTTCTCCACCGACAGAGATCGAGGTTTCCAATGAGCTTCGCCTACTGAAGCGCCACAAGTCCCCTGGTCCAGATGAACTTTCTCCTGTCCTTTTCAAATATCGAGGTCCTGCCCTCACTCGCGAACTGACATCTCTATTCCATCAGATTTGGACTACCGAAACCATTCCATCCGACTGGAATCTAGCGGATATGTTGTACCTGTTTACAAAAAAGGAGACCGGAACATTTGCGCCAACCATCGTGGCATCAGTCTCATTTGTGTCGCATCCAAACTGCTCGCTGCCCTACTCTTGAGAAGGCTCAGTTGCGTACGGGAACAGCACCTGAGTGCACAACAAGCTGGATTTTGCCCGGGTCAAAGTTGCGTCGATCACATCTTTACGATTCACCAGATACTTGAACATCGCCATACGATCAGTCGACCAACTATAGTCATATTCTTGGATATTCGAGCCGCTTTTGACAGAGTGGCTCTTTGGGACTGCTTACTGAAGAGGGGAGTACCTGAGTACATCAGCAATCTCCGTGCTATTTATAATCAAACTTCGGACCGCGCGCGAATATACGGACTCCTTGCCCCCATTCAGTATCCCTAGCTGTGTTAGACAGGGTTGCCCAGCCTCTCTATTCTTTTTCAGCTTCGCCATCGGCGAGATGCTGGATACTGCCCTGCATCACTCTGAGTCCTGCGGTGTTGAACTATTCTCTGGTGACCGCCTTCGGGACTCAGAGTACGCCGATGACATCGCTGTAGTTTTCGAGTCCTCGCAAGCCACCCAGCATGTGCTGCTCAGACCGGAGATGTCCGCCGCCCAATTTGGGTTGAGCTTTGCCCCTTCCAAATGTAAGGTCCTATTACAGGACTGGCCAAGCGCAAGTTCTTCTCTCACCCCTTCGGGGTATCCGTTGGAAGCGGTTGACAAATTAATTTATCTTGGGAGTTGTCTTAGTACTAACGGTTTGACAGAAGATCACTCTGCATGTCTCCAAGGCTAGAGTCGCTTTCGCTCACCGTCGTCACCTGTGGCTTCGTCGTGATTTCAGCCTCGCTCTCAAGGGACGAGTCTATAATGCTACGGTACGAGCGATTCTGCTGTAAAGCTGTGAGACTTAGCCCGTTCGCAAAAGCAATGTTCAGTGGCTATCAGTCTTCGACCACCACTGCCTGCGAAGCATTGCTAATGTTCGATGGCAGCACCACATCAGTAATGAGGAAATCCGTCGGCGAGTATTCAGATCTAACGAACTCCGTCGATCGATTGATAGCATCATTTCACTTCGGAGGCTTCTCTGGCTTGGCCATGTGCTTCGCATGCCTACCCAGCGGCTACCACGACGAGCCCTATTTGCGAGCACAGGTGTGGCTTGGAAGCGACGAAAAGGTCAATGTAAAACTTGGATCCAATGTGTTAAGGAGCAAACGTTGAAGCTGGCTGTTGTCGGACGTTCCCGACTGCCGGGTTGGGGACCAAAGGACCCCGAGCACACCTGTTTGCAAACGCTGGAGGATATGGCCAAGGACCGTAGGCAATGGCGCACTTGCTGTGAGACACTTCTACCAAACAGTTGTTTTCCCTTTCATGCTATTCTTTTTCTTCTAATGCGTTGTGGCACTCAGTCAATTATATTGTAATTGGTATAGTGTTGAATATATATATATATATATATATATATATATATATGAAACGCAAGAGGGAGCAATGTGAATTCTGCCGAGACGATAATGACATCTCACCCTCTGATCATAAGTTAGCACCAACTCGGTACTCCAGAAGCCCAAAAATCACGGAACGTCAAGGTGTCACGCCGGCCGTTGCAAAATAACGAGGAGCTCTGGATCATTCTTTCGACTTTACACAGTAGCTAATGCAAACATCATTTTTCCTAAAGCCGGAGAATGGGAAAGGTCTGACGATAGACGGTTTCATTACGATCACCGTTGTGATCCGCTCAAATACACGGCACTATATGAGTTGTGAAGAAACACATTTCGGGAAAACATGACTGCTCTCGTTCTTTCTTGGACGATCATTACCGCCGCACGTGTCCATCGCAAAATCGATCCAGAGAAAAATGGGCGCAATCCTCTTGATGACCGCGATACAAGAAAGGTCCGGCAGGAAACCCAGCTGTGAGGGGGTAGCGTGACAATCTTACATCTTCAAACGGACAGTAAATAATTTTTGCGAATATTGCAGGCGATCTAAGACCGTCAGCAATTCGTCAATAATTGACCATGCGACCACATAGCTTTGACCGAAGAAATTATGAAGGATTGTCCTTGATGCAACATGGGCCTGATCAAAGAGCAACCTCAGGAAAACGCCGACAAATTTTTCACTAGGCTGTAGCGAAATGGTCGGCATTCTGGAATTTCCCTCAGAATGCCAATAAATGTCAGCTGTTGAATTTTAGTAGCGGCAAGATTGGGGTGCAAGCTTCTACCGGACCCGTGGTATTGCAACGTGTTATTGAAGTCCGTGGCCTGTATCGATACAATGAATAGCTTCAGAGCATCGTCACAGTGTCAGCAAGCCGCTAATTACGCGGGCAAGGAGCTATTCAGCGTCAAGAGGTCAGTAAGAAACACTAGACTTGAGGTTTCCTTCTATAAGGAGCAGTGGTACGATTATACTTGGGACACTATATGTATAATTGGACCGTTTCTGCGGAAGAATGTTATGTGTATAGAGCGGAGAACAACTTGCATGTTGGATAATTGAACGCCAGAGTGAAGTCTTATGATGGTCTCCAAATTAGCGTGATTGCATTTCTTGGAGCTGTGTACTGTGTGCCTGGTTCTGTCAGCCGAGTCAAAAGAAAGAAAACACACCGATTTTGCACACAAGCACTGTATTCACAAGTCTCAGGCAAAACACAACTGTGATTTTAGGAACTCACCTACCCACGTGATCGATCGCGTGACTTCTACTTTCTACGAACCTTACGCTACTCACAAACATCCAAGTAATTACTGAATTATTGGAATTTGTCACTATGAGATCTCGCGTTGTAAGCTCTACGACGGTTCGGTAAACTGCAGTTCACCGCGTTCTCCTAAGGGGAAATCCGACGACATTGAACAACACTACGCAATCGCTCCCTCCGCTCGGTTCTGGCTACTAGCAGTTTTCGTCTCCGCTAACAAATAGCGCATGCAACACTTCACTTATGTTTCGGTTATGAGCTGTTTTTGCTAAAACCAAGAATTTCAACGCAACGCACTCATATTGCGGAACGGTGTCAACTTCAATCGTATGACTAATTGACTGTCAAAATAATCTTTATATAACCGTGTGGGAGATTTTTTAGCAAAGTGCGCTAACACTGCGTATATACTACAACATAGAATCGGTGAGAAAATGATGTGAAGTGACGCGAACAACAAAGAGGTCATTTTCAAGTGAGCAAACGTTCTCGCAATTGTTACGTCGTCACTTGCGGGTCGAGTAATAAGCGAGACAGATAAGGCACTATAGAACTGCAATATAAAGAGGAGCGGGAAAATAAAACTTTCAATTTCGCACTCTCTTTCAAAGAGATTGGGGACAGGGAATCAGGGACAATTGCCTTATTTGGCTTCAATCTTGTGAGTTTCTCGTAAACACTAATGCGGTTCAACAAGGTGAAGTCATTAACGAGGAAGTAATGTAGGGGGAAGGTGTTTAAGAGGATGAGCTAGATTCAGCGTTGGACTTGTCCATGTCCACACTACCGAGTGGGCCAATGGAATCTTTGCCGGTGTGTTACCTCAAGAGCCTCCACAGGTCATGGCAACTGTGGTTCCCTAAAACGGCTTCAATGTATAGGCGAGTTAAAATTTTGATCTCAAATTTTATAGCCACAGACAGACGTTTGATAAGCGCTGTGAGGTTGTATTCGTAGACCTGTTCCATTTTTCTCCGTTTCTTGAGTACCGGTGATGAAAATCTATCAATCCGAAGATATATGGTCTCGATGGGGCAATAAAGATTGAAACGGAAAAATTGATGTCGTCTGTGAGATGTTCGCAATTAGCTGACTGATTCTCATTAGCGGAAATTGAGAAGTCGGTTGAATAGAGCGTCCATTTCGACTTCATAAGGTTTTCCGTTGAGGAGTTCCGACGCTTAACCGCTCTGAATGGCCTTCTTGTCATCGCAAGGTAATTGGTTTACAGTAAGTCCCTGGGCATATATTCACGATACAATGGTCGGAATTACTAAGCAGGCGTCTTTGTGTGGAAAACATATCATATTTGTTAGTGAAAACTAAATCCAAATGTGTGTGGAGTCTGGTGTGTAATTCCACTAAGTTGGCTGGACCCAGCAGTTTAATGAAGACTGTGTCACTTATTTGGAATTTGCCAGCGATGACGGATTTCTAGAAAATTATATCTTCGGTTGCAATTCCGAGGCAAGGCGACTTGCAAACATTTTTATCTCCGACAGTGCTGCGTTAGACGTTAAATAAAGGTTCGCAACTACAACAGATAAAAAAACCTAAGAAACCTTGGTTTACACTCCAATAGGTGGTAATTACTTGAAGCCGTTGAGTAAGTGGACAGTTGTAAAACCGAGGTACACCAATCTTCGTTGATGTGCGTGATCATACCTCGTCCGTGGTGGTGAGGCTTTCCTGGGCGGTCAGATCTGTGTCGATAGCCAACGAGTTTCACGACACCATCTTCAATGTCTCTACGTAACCAAGCTTCGTGTAACAATATTACACAGTCAAAACTGTCTAAGGTGACCAGTGAAGGGACCGACAAAAAATGGTCGCCTTGGACACGTGGTCACTATGGACAGGTTAATGCATATGGCGTATCACTCATATAAGAAAACGCTGGGGATGTCTTCGGCTGGTCGCTATAAATATGTTATCGCTTTACAGGTGGCCGCCATAGTGAGAATTCTGTTTGTTACAAAAGGCTCTTAAGATTATCAGTTTTCCCGAGAAGCGATCGGACATTACTGAACAGGATTAGCGGAATGTGTGCATTGTCGGTAGGACGGCATGAGTCCAGTTTGCCAACCAGCACGGTTTTTCGTTACCCTCAAATTATTCTTGAGAATTCTTTTGAAAGTACTTCTGATTTTAAGCCAAATTTGACTAGTAGTGAACTGTGAACAATTTCGCGGAGCGAAATCAACCGGTCAACAGAGTGAGTCAACATTAGTGACCTTAAATTGAGTCACTTAAACAAATAGAAAATAAGTTGTCCAAACCTGGGAAAAATAATATCTGCAGTGAATAGCGTGGAACAATGTTCCAGTCATAACAATTGTCGTATTTGAAGGTCCCGCGAAAGACGCAAGGAAGTCGAATGGTTTAATACCTCGCTAACCTTCACCCATGTGTCCGGAAGACCGTTTTTGTGGCGGCATCTGTTGACATTGGAGCGAGGCGGCAAATGTCCCTAGAATACTGAGCATTGTTAATAATGAACCGTGTTAAGACTTTGGTTAACACCAAAGACCAACAAGTCAACTTGTAACTCAGCCGAAAGCAACGTACAACGGTACTTTTCATATAAATGTCAAAAACTAAATCAGCCGAACTCGAACAACGTAGCCTAGTGCGTGGATCAGAAACTGGTCCTCAAACGGCAAGTAGACAAAGCACAAATCACAAAGGCCAGTCTCCCGCGTGAAGCCGCGCAGTTAATCATAGATCACAGTGCACACGTTACCAAAGCGCAAGCGAGTAGCCAAGATTAAGGGTTAGAACTGCACTTATTGTGAACAAACGGCTAATTCGAGTTGGATAAACCACGAGGGAAAAGTGAGATACGTGCTGTTCGAAATACATGCGCGGAAAGGTGTTCCCATGAAATATGCGGGCACTTTACGTGCACTATCCTCGAACACCACAGGCCGCTTCAAGGTCGACGGTGATTTGCTGGAAGCCATTTGGACACCAAGTGGCGTTCGTCAGGGTATCCGAATTTACCCTCCGGTCTGAGGACTTGCGGTTCTTCCAAGTCTTTGATCATCGTCGTCTGCGAAGCATTGCTGGTGTCGGATGGCACCAATGTGTCTGCAACGATAATTTGCGTAAGCGAGTACTAGGCAGTGATAATCAGGCTAGTTCCTTAGAACAACATATAGTACGGAATAAAATGCATTGGCTTGAGCATGTACCACGTGGGCCGGGTAACGGCTTACCTAGGAGGGGATATTTTGTTTACCAGATGTAGGGTGGCGCAAGATCCGAGTTGGGCAAAAATTAACCTGGCAAGGGGAAGTGAAGTCACAGATGATCAAACTTGTTGACGTCAGTCCGTCTCGCCTTCCAGGCTAGAAACCAGGTGACTCGCCTTGTGCTTGGTTCGAGACTTTACAGGACATGGTTCACAGCCGACACCAGTGGCGTGTCTGCAGCCAACTCCTAGTCGGACAACCTATTCAACGTGCGTTTGGTGCTGAGTTATCTGCAGCGTCATGGCTGATTATGACGCGCGGCAGTGAAAGCTGCAAGGAAGCTGTCTCATCGATGCCGCCTTATCTTTGAACCATTGCCATTTATTTGTGACGGTATGTTATGGACAAGGTGTAGGCGCCCTGACCCCGAACGTTTGCTTAGGGCATTAAGGTTTTACCTCAGGTCCCAATTCTCTCCCTCTTATTGTTCATCGTTCCGTAGGTCACTGTGGTTGTACGGCAGTGAAGCAGCAGTTCACGTGGCTGATGTACTGCCGTTGAGGATGATGGTGATGATGATGGTTACTGGTTGGAAGCAGCAAGAAGATGTTTCTCTGTGTAGCTGCATCTAATGTCACTCAGGGACTAAGACCCCTTAGGTTGGGGTGCGCTCGATATACTTTTTATCGGCAGTGTTTGTCCAGGAATTTTTAAATTCCGACATCGACTTTGCCTCATCTACGTGCTGCGGCAAGTCGTTCGATACATTCAGCACTCTGCGTTTGAAAGAGAGTTGGTGAGTGACCCGCTTCAAATCCGGTACGACAAGCTTGTACCGATGTCCTCGTGTGCTGTTTGGTGTGCGTAGATGAAGCAGCGGCCTCAACATGGGGTAATCTCCCAGATGTACTATCCGGTGTGTCATGATGAGGTCAACCCGCAGTCAACGATAGGCTAGGGTGTAAAGCCCTAGTTTCTTACACTAGTGTTCGTACGGCACACCTCGTAAATTTGGAATCAGCTTGGTGGCTACATGCTGCACTCGCTCAATCTTTTCTACCTCGCCTCGAGAGATAGGACACTACGCGGGAGAGCCATACTCTAGCATTGGTAGTACTATTAAAACGAAGAGGCGAGTGGCAATCTCTTGGGGTCAAGTGCTGAAGCTGCGCCTGAGCACCCAAAGCATACGAAGGCCATTTTGGTAAAGCCAATTCGTGTTGTCCATGGACTTTAGGTCGTAGCGTGAAAGTACAACGAGGTCTCGCACGAAAGGCGTGGGATGCAACGGCTGACCGGCCACTGCGTAGGTTTGACTGTGCTCACACTTACCCAGCCTCATGAATTGGGACTTGACCAAGTTGATCGGAAGGTTGACCTCTGCAGACCATGTGGAGAAGTGGTCGAGGTTCCGCTGAAGCAGGTCACAGTCATTGGGTGTGCGGATTCCTCTCCACACCTTCAAGTCATCTGCGAACAACGCACAAGGCGATTGGAGTAGCTGAGGCACATCGCTCACATGGATCGGAAACAAAATCGGCCCCAGTACAGTGCCTTGGGACATGACACTGCTCGATGGATATCAGTCGGCCAAATGGCTGTCGACCTGGACCCTCCACTTTCGACCAACATGAAAATGCCTGATCCATTGGTGCAGCGAGCTGCCAACACCGTACACCCTCAGCCTGTCGAGGAGTACTGCATGATTTACCTTGTCAAAAGCCTTATTGAAGTCAATGTAAATGATGTCGACCGACTTGTCTTGGTTCGGCACTTGCAAGCATTCATACCGCGTCAACAGTAGATTGGTGGTGCAAGAGCGACCTTTCACAAAACCATGCTGTGCGAGCGTCAAGAGGCTTTTCGACTCAAAAACCTGAAGAAGACTCTTCTTCACGATCTTCTCGAGCGTCTTTGCCAAAACAGCGGTCACGCAGATCATCCGGTAGTTATCCACTTTGCTTGGGTTACTACCTTTCGGTATTGACTTTACGACTGAGCATTTCCAGTCGCCTGATAATAGTCCAGCAGATGGTGACTTGTTGAACAGCTCAGTTACAGAAGGCGAGATGATGGCCGATAGGATTAGTGGGTGAATTCCATCTGGCCCGGAAGGCTTCGTCCCGTCAAGACTTGCCAGAAGCTTGCGTGTATTTTGAATACTGCAATCCAGGCTGCCAAGTTCAGAGAAAGCGGTACTCGTCGAACTCGTTACAGATACCTGGTTACTTGCAAATACGGAAGCGAAGTGCGTCGCCAATGCGGACGCACGATCTGTGCTCGAGGTTAGGGACTGTCCATCTGAGCCTTCCAACACTGGCACATTGCCTGCAGGCCTCAGGCGCCGCTTCACGTAGGCGAAGATCTTCTTGGGAGCAGTTGTTGCGGCGGTTACAAGCTGCTCTTCGAAGCTTCTGCGCATTTTTGTTTTCGCGTTGTTGCAGAGATTTTACTGTATCTTGTACATCTGGTAATCCTCATTACAGCCAGATAACACGCATTTGTTCCATAGTCTGCGTCGGCGTCGGACCAGTTTGCTGTACTCCTTGTCGAACCTATGTGGCTTGAGGGGTACAAATCGGACGCACAACGGTTTCAGTAGACGAATCCTATGGTATCGACCAGTCCATCTGGCTCGCTGCTCGAGTGAGGCCGTTAAAGTCCGCCTTCCAATAGTTGAAGACTGGCTCCAGTGGGGGAAAATACGGCAGCGGTAGTTCCAAGCTGGTTATGCTTATCGAGTGGTCACTTGCTCCCAGGGGCTCCAGGACTTGAATGTCATGTACACGTTGCTCAAAGCTGGTCAAAAGTAGGTCTAAGCAAGATGAAGCCAGGCGTGCAGTTATGCGCGTCGGTTGGTTGATGTGCTGTGTGGCCCCGATTGAAATATCAACTCCGTAAACTTCCTATCGATTTCACAATGGCCGGGGAGAAGTTCAGCCACACGCCACTGTATTTGGGGTAAGTTGAAATCGCCCATGAGTAGGAACAGCGGACGACTCATGTGGTTGCGGACATGCGGCAACCAGTCCAAGCAGCGGCTCAGTGGACTGCGATATACCACGCCCACGAGCATCTCGCAGCGTCTGAGATGAATCGAACACCATAACTGCTCACATAGACCATCAGCGCTCCGGTAGGTGATCACTAGTCTCCCACACAAGGAAGAGGTTATGTAAAGCAGAACGCCACCGTGATCGTTTGATGGACTATCACAGCGGAAGCACGAGTAGCCGCTGCTTTCCTTTTCTTAGGCGGTTACGTCGGAGTTTAACCATGTCTCAGTAAGGTCTAATACGTCTGGCCACTGAGAAGTTACAAAGTAGTGCAGCTCATCGCGTTTGTTCATCAGACTGCAGACGTTAGTAAAGATTAGGCGTAGGCCGCGGTAGGAACCGCTGGGCGCGCCTGTAGAATCAGAAATCTGTTGATCCGAATTCGCGGATGAATCTGGGTGACTAACCGAAAATTACAGTACGGTGATTTGTTTCTAAATCGTTCGTGCGTTGCTTTAGTTCAGTCACCGCAGACTTGAGTTTCTGTCTGCTGGGTCTAAGTAAGCGCGCATGTGGATCTTTAGACCCTTCAGTCTATTAAGGAGGGACAATATTAACTTAGGACTTGCCACTTCAACAAAACTCACCCTAATAGATGGACTTTTGCCTTCGGTTATCTTTCCGATAAGAGCGATCTGTTTCACTTTTACTCCGCCTTCATCCACGTCGAGCAGTCTATCAATCAGAGTTTGCAAAAACGACGTTATACTCATGGCGCACCTGAGGATTGGAATTACAGGATTCAGGTGCGTGAAAGAACACAAGATTGCGGCACCTCAGGTCGCTGGACATTGTTCTTGGTTTCTTTGGTATTTGCATTTTCCATTCGTTATCACCAATTTGCTTATTGCAAATTAGAGCTTTAGTGTCAACTGAAGGAATTATAGGCCTTGAAGCCGAACCTGCAGGAGCGCTAGCACTTTGCTTCAGGGATAGATTTGCTGTCGTACTAAGCGCTGGCTGTCTCTCTGATTGTGGTGCAGGACAAATCGAGCTGCGCGTTTTAGCGCACTCCGCTCTACTGATCCGCTTGTCAGGCTTTTCCACTCCATTCTGCCCAAGTTTAAACTGACATCGCTTACAAATGGTCTTCAAAAAGTCGTGCTGAATGTCTTGAATTACTCGAAATTGGTCCACAGACGAATACACGAAATAGGAAACTTTAGGTTGCATAAATTGTATGTAATCGAATTTGCGCGATGTCGAACGACTTTGGAGCAAAGACCACAAGGTGACGATAATGATGACGGTGATGATAAATAGAGGGCAGTCACGGTGACGCAGCAGTCTGAATAGCCTTAGGACATAAAAGCGAAACAACACGATGTGGGATTGAGTTTGTGGGGTATAGGGGCGCGATTGTAGCCGCGAGGTAGACAATCGGGGTCAAAAGAAAGTGGAGTGAACACAAAAAGAGCGTCAGTGAGTGACGCTCCGTACGCGCCACTTTGCTAAATACAAGCGCACTGACGATGTCACCTCGAGTGGTGACGAAACGTTTGCAGTCAACCTGCCAAGCTCAGCGAACACTCAGACAACCAACTAAAACACAGCTGGTAAACTGAAGGGAACTCGAAAAACGCGCAGATTGCCAACGAGCCTGCCCAATTCGACACAGAGGGAGAGTTGAAGTGCCCAAACTGAAATGTCGCTCAAGGTGCGGACAGTGACACAGCCTGACTGGTAATGTACTACAAAGTAGAGGACAGGTAATTACTGGCTAGTCTCAAAAAACGGAATTGACGATGGATAAGAAAATGTAGAAGATGGAAAAGTTTCGATCGGAGTACTGAGGGCAGACAATGCTTTGACCTAACGATCCTGGTACTTGTTGAGTCTGAACATTATACACTAATGTGGACAGAGCTAGGGGTATACATAGAAGTGGGATTTTCCAAGTAACTGCCATGGCAAATCGCAATATTGAGATGAAACGGAAGTCTCAACAGGCACCTAGTTACGGTGACAATATATAGCCGCATCGACTATGTGCACGAGGTTTACTTACCATAGGGCGACGGATGTGAAGGTTCAGTAAATGGTCGATATCCGAACGGCTCATCAGCGGCTGAAGAGCGAGTTGCAGCTCTAACATGAGAATGGTCTGAAAAGGGGAAGATTTATTAGAAAACATAAGTAGGGGATAAAACCCATAACGAGAGAACATCTCCATGGATGAAAATAGTAAAGCATCGTGTGTCCATTAGCCCGCGATTTTGTCTGCCCCATAAGATTTAGTCTTTTGAAAGCGCCTCCAGTGTTGCACATATCATGCTTTTTCGCTTCAGATGGATTCGACTGACTTAAGTAGATCAATTTACTCTCGGTAAAATTGCTGGCTGCTTGATTACATGCCTACTGCTTGAATTGTCTTAGACTAGTTCTGCTTCACATTCGAACAAACAACTTTCGGTTGTGTTGAAACAGTGGTTCACCACTTTCGCCCTTAGACAGACGTTCGGTTCTATAAGATGATCCCCCGAGTAGAGGAAGTCGAAACTGAACCACTAAGCTTGAGCCAACAGAAACTTGTGCACGTAAACCAGCAGCTGCCACATTACTCGTGCAGCCAGAAGTGGGAGCATTGGCGACCATAGCGACCAATAGCTGACTCGGGACAATAGCAGTATGACCATAATTCGGAAAGATCACACCACTCAGGTTATAGGCGGCACGCTTGAAGACACGGTCGGGGAGCGGAAACAGTGGAAGAACTGTGTACAGAATTGTATTGATGTACATGTTCGATGCATCAAACACTGAAAGTGACAAAAATAATCGGCGTGTAAAATCCAAGCAAAAAGCGTTTCGTTTGTTGTTGATCTAATTGTACTTCCCTTTAAGTACCACGGTATTTTCGATAGCGCGAGAGTTAACCGCTCACTGAAGCTTGTGGTGGCGAGATCCTGACAGATCGGTGACCCGCTGCTCAGTGTGTTGTACCGTGGTCTCATGCCCTAGACATCTCGTGGCAACCGCTGAATGGGAGTTGGATTACCCATTTCTTCCAGCTAAGAGCCGGGACACACGCAATTCCGCGTGAGTAATTTCACAAACACACGGCACACGGCTCGCGGCTTTTCGGAAGTACATTTCGTCGACGATTTTGACTGATGACAGAATCGTCCTCCTATCAGGCGTGAACGCCTTGATAATATTCCAGTGCAACAACTAGCAATGAATCACACCAATAATAATAACGTCACGTTGCATCGGCCGTGGCGCAGTGTCACTAAAAAAGCTGCAACATCTGCTGTATGAAGCGGGGTGGATTTGCGAGAACAAACTACCGCTGACGCCTCCCTTCCTTCTCCTTCCCTTGCACAAACCTCTCTCGGTACCGTTTCAACTAACCCAGAACTTCCTCCAATCCAGGTCACCACACGAGCGATTACCCGGCGCAAGTGTTTGCCTCCGCACAAAGCGCTCAAAATCGGGCGTTGGAACGTGCGCACACTGCTCGTTTGGAACACGAGTCTTAGTCCCCAGTGACGATCTGCACTGGTCGGAACGGAACTCGTGCTCTGCCGTATTGACAGTGCTGCATTCCGTAAGATACGCCTCGCTGACTACGACAAGTTGCATGAGGTTGGTGCTGGTTACACGTCCTATTGGGTGGGAAACGCCACCACGGCACCACATGAACATGGACTCGGATTTGCACTATAGGATCGCCTAAATGGCCAAGTGCGGGAGAGCCAAGTAACAGCAACCCATGACTGATGACTGTTCGTCTTCGACGTATGGTCTCATCACTTGTTATCCGGATGACACAATGGATCAATTTCATGCTGCTACCCTCGGTGATACGACTATTCCTACTGGGTGAATTCAATGCGTGCGTTGGGCTTGATGTTGCAGTGTGGACAGACGTAAGCAGACCGTACGGTATTGGCACAGCTAATGGGAAGGGAGACTGGCTGTTTTCACTTCGGGCCACTCACGGCCTAACGGTCACAAACACTCAGTTCCCACCGGATGCGAGTGATATAACTAATTGGGCACATCAACGGAGTGGTCACGCTCACCTGCTTGACCGTGTAATGCGTGAAATGCGCATGACACGTGTACTCCGTGGAGCTGAGTGTGGCACCGATCACAAATTGGTACGGACAAAATAAATAAATAAATATTTACTCACGTACATATCGTTTTTGTGAACTATGAATTGCTTGCCTGCCATGAATCGGAGGTGCAAATTTATTGTTCGTTCCCTGGGTACTTATGAAAAGAGTAAGGAACTGGAGAATGCGATGAATATCCGCCAAGGCGATATCGAACACATCGACTCAGTTAGCGACCTGTGGCACCACATCTGTGAACAGGTGACGGCTGCAGCCCGATAAACCATCGGGCGCCAAAGTGCAAGCGGCCCGATTGGTTTGATGACAACTGTGCGAACACTGGTGCATTGATGTCAGGGAAGAATGCAGCGTTCGCTGGACATGTGGATGACCCAGCCGATGCAGTGGATTCATTTTCGTAAACTTCGAAGCAAATAACTCGAGAACTCCGCCGCAATAAGAATGCATGTTAGATGAAAAAGACGAGGCAGATGGAATGCTACGTCGAACACCGCCAGCATAGAGAATTCATTGACTCATTGTACGCGGTGTATGAACTAACATTGCAGCCGTTGAAGACGCTGCTCGATCCTACTTCAGGCGCTGCCTGTACACAGAGTGCGGACATAATGCAGATCTGGCGAAAGCACATCGATTGTCTCTTGAACAATCGTTCAAAGAATGACTGGGCTGTGTTACATGGGCTGTAACCACGAGAAATGATGTGTCTTGTCGACACCTCGACAGTGTTTGAAAAGCAGAGGGCAATTGCTAAGCTAGGAAACGGCTAGTGCACCGGAGCCGATGGAATACCGCCGGAAGTACTGAACAACGGCAAACCCGCGTTGATGCGTCAGCTCCACCACTTGGTGCACGCGTTTGGCTTAAAGAATAAATGCAGGCTGATTTGATGAAGGCCCTTGTGTTACCACTGTATAAGAGCAAAGGGAGCAAGCAATGTACCACGAAGTATCGTGGTACCAATTTGCTGAGCTGTGTGGGGAAGGTGATCACAAGAAACCTGTTTACCCGCCTCGTCACTTCCACATACGGCGGAAGAGCAATGTAGATTCCGTTCGGATCGCAACAAAACAGATATGATGTGTTCGACTAATTAATTACAGGAGAAATGCAGAGAGCGACACCAGCCAGTGTACACGCTGTTTGCAAAGTTATCCAAAGCATTTGACACGGTGAACCGCGAGACACTGTGACCAGTATTGGGCAAACTCGGTGACGTGATTAAGTTTGTAAGTCTGATTGAATGTCCGCACAGTGGTATGCGGGCGAGGACGAAGCTGCGCGAACAAACCTTGGATGACTTTGCAGTTATCTCTGGTGTGAAACAAGGCTGCATCTTAGCTCCTGTTCTATTTAATATTTATGTAAATGCTATGATGTTTTGTGCAGTTAATGCTTTTGACTACGGTATCCGTGTGGAGCACTGTAGTGATGTTTGCTGAACGTACATAGCTCCGGGGCGAAAACTCTAGTGTGTGAGACAACTGCCCGTATGTCGCTGTTTGCCGACGACTGCGAGTCGTTTGTACACAGAGCGGATGAGTTACAGAATATGACTTGAGCTCTCGCTTCGACAGTCGCCAAGTTCGGGCTCATCATCTACACAATCAAGGCGTTTTATTTTTTCAAACTTCCCGAGAAATGGAGTCTGTGGACCTGTCGCAAATCCAGATTGTTGATGGCATATTGGAGCCAACATCGAAATCATGTAACCTTAGCAGCGTAATACCACCGACCTACTGATGGCTAGCGAGCTGCTACATTGGGCAAACTGAAATATAGTGTATGGAAAAACCACCAGCTAATTGTTCGGACGCACCTGACGGTGTGTCTGTCGATGGTGTTATCCGCAGTTCTATACGGCAACGAAACGTGGACGCTGTACGGAAGTACGTCAGATACCTGAAGCGATCTGAACAGCACTGCCTGCAATGGATTCTGCGCACTAACTGATGTGACAGTTGCATACATGGTGCTCCACCGCAGTGCCATGAATGGATTGGATTACATACTTCCGTTGCGGCACTTGAGGTGGCTGGGGCATAGTAGTCGCATGGACTTGACGCAGATACCCAAGCAGCTCTAATATGGGCAACGTAGTGCAAGGAAGCGGCACATGGGCAAATCGAAGCTAACTTAACAGGACATGATCAATGTGAGCTTATCACGAACTTTGAATGTTAATGGCAGTGGATGGTAGCCAATGGGGCACCCACATCAAGAGTGCGGTTGCGCAGGTAAGCGATAAAGTATTGCAGCATAAGACAGAGAAGTGTCAGTTGGGGAAGCTACAGGTGCCGATGGAGTCTAGCCCATAGACGTATAGCGTATGGTGCCGTAGCACATTAAGTCGTGAGTGCCCCAGCCAAGCTGTTCTGGTAAGCCACTAGCGTGGGCACGTGGGGCCGATATCAAACAGGCAACGAGACAGGTGATTAGGCAATCAGTGTCAGCGCAGCGCTTGGTAAGGTCACTGCTTCAGATTCAATTTATTAACCCAGTCCAATAATGTGGTCGATTTAGCGGGTGTTACCTCCTCGCTGCATTTGGGCTGTACTGTTGCGTGTTGATTTGCTTATATTTCAGGTGTTAGCTGTTGATTGATATACTCCGTGTGTCTAAGCTTGAGGTGAATGTTGACAAGGTGCCTGCCAGTCGAAAAATCCCTACCTCGATTATGCTGGTTCTAAAAGACAATAATTCATCGCTTGGGAAGACGGGAAGCACAGTTGTCGAAACGGTGCAAGGTTCGAAGTGTAGCCCCAACCAGCGAGGAAGGGGTTACGGCCTAGCCAACGCACTGTGTATGCTGGTACGCATATGTTCGTTGGACATGATCTACAAGGTGTTGCGCTGTTTCCAGGCCAGCGATCTGTTGACTTTTAGTACGCGAACATTGCTTTAATCTGTGACAGCTCCCAAACGTGTTAAACAGCACTAGACAGATCAGCATTAACTGTCAGTCGTTTCGAGCTATATTTTGCACCCTCAAAATGCAAAGTCCTACCCAAAGATTGACAGGGATCCACTGCTGAACTGACCTTTGGTAGTGATCAGCTAGAAGTCGTTCAGGAATTCAATTGCCTGGACAATTATAATAGTACCCACGGAATCGAAGATGAAGTCACGAACCGTATAGCAAAAGCTCGAGAACTCTATGACAGTCTCCGCTACCTATGGCGGTGGCGTGACATCACTCTCACACTAGAGGGTAGTTTATAATGCAGCCGTCCGTTCAATCCCCGGCACGGTTGCGTAATCTGGCCCATCAGATCGACAGACATAAAGAGGCTATTTACGTCCGACCATCGCTACCTTCGCAGCGTGGCTCATGTCTGGTAAGGACACCGCGTGAACAATGAGCATGTTCGGTGTCGCGTATTTGGTACAGGAAGAATGAATGAACCGTTCAGCACCATTAAAGCCCGCATCAGACTCCGATGGCTGTGGCACGTGTTGCGCATGCCAGCACACCGAATCCCGCGTCGTGCGTTGTTTGCGCGACCAGGATGAGGATGGAAGAAAAGAGGAGGCCAAATGGAGACTTGGTCAAAAAGGCTGGGGTTCGAAGGACGATGAACATGTCTGGATGCACTTGTTGACGTGACTTTCCTTGTCCCTCCGCCTCCCCTCCAAAGACGATCTCATACCGAATGCGTAATATGAAATTTAGCAGGATATTACTATCGTAGCTACTGTATTCTATAATATTTGATATCTTTATTGTATTACGGCACATTAGCCGAAGCGTGTTTCTAAATCTCGGCTATATATCATGCTGTAGGGGACAGGAATAGCAATCCACGTTTTCGGTCAGCTCCTGCTGGTCTCGCAAACTTCCGAACTCCAATAGCCGAGTGAATTGTAAGCAACAAATATCCGTGTGCTCATCGCAGAGCTAATGAATGGCATGTCCGTTAGCTGCGTTTGAAGGGTAACAATCTGTGACCACAGAGGGGATGCCGGTCCCGGGACTGACGGTGCATTCGCTATGCAGTATCGTCTCATTAGGTGTGAAACTTGGATGATAAATGTGGTCTCTAGGTTAAGCATTGTGTGTTGTGCGGCCAGAGTGTTTCATTCATACGATGACTTGGTAAGTACCCGGTCGGCGCCATAGTCACGAGTAGCAGCATCAGAGAGCAGATGCTAGTCATTGCTGGGAAACGGGAACAGTTGCTAGGGTCCGGTTTAAACCACAGAACAGCAAGCAGCTCAGTTGCAGCATTGGGGCGCGTTGAAGAAGCGTGAGTCACATTTGAATCGATTGTGACTCCTACATAAATGCTCGCCGAACATGACTGGTGAGGTTGAAGCAGCGAGTGGTACTGAACGAAATATCCGTAGTCATGTCGTAGGTGTAGGCGTCCTGAATGTATTCGCGGTGAAAGTAATGAACAGCTCTATGGATCGATGTTGCCAGCCGAATGCCAGGGAGTGTGACAACTGAAGTGAGGCAGTGGGACACTTAGCACCGTATGTATAAAGTAGAACAGTTTTATTCCAGACTATGCGTGAATAAAACTCTATCCTGAGTAAGCTAAAAAAAGCAGCTAAAATGAAGGAAACACATCAGCACAGTGGATGCACGAACAAGATGCGTATTACACATATTGCACCGATGGAGAAATGTCTGTCGCCACAGGTACTGTATAAACAAGCGTTAAAAAAGTCTAGTGGACTATTTCCCCATCGAACTCCTCCCGCGTATTTTCATAGCATTGCTAGATACGTCTAAGTATGTGCAAACTGCAATCGTACCATGTGAAGGGATATGGGTATTTAGGATGAGATTCAGTTTCTGTAATGTCTGAAACAGTTCCACAAATAGTGAACGTCCGTCTCGCGTGTTAGAGTATAGCATCGAAGCAATGACAGAAATAACGCTGCATCGTTACTTAAAACTGAAGTCTGAAGTCTACTGAAACGCTCAGTGGCAAAGAAACAGCACATACGACGACGTAAGCAATCCGAACGAAATGAATGTCTTTCGTATCACCAACATCATTATCGGCATCAACATTGGTGCATCGGTACGTTGTGATGGTGCATTTCTATCAACAGTCATAAGTGCTTCATTTGTGAAGAGGACAATGAGATGAAAGGCCTTAATGAAATCTGTTTCAAAGTCACGCACTGAAGTGTAAAGTCCAAAGAGAACTTTGAATATTCAACCAAACTGGTTTACCTATTGAGGACATAATAACACATTTTCCAAAACCCTTCACTTATATCCTTACAGAAATGTATACATGTTTTCTGCTAACACCTGCATTATGAAACACTTTAGGTTCTCACTTAGCATTATTAGCATAAACTTGACTCCTCAAGGTCAAATATTGCACACTTGACAGTTTGCTGATTAACAAAGTGCTACGCTGTACCGTTTTCCCACGCCGCCGCACGTCTTGCTGTTTCTGCCCTTTCCTATTACGATTGCAAACCTATTCGTAAATTGATTATTGTATTTAATTTGTATTATAGAATCACGGTAGCAGGGTTTTACGTTTTAATTTCTCTGCCTAGACCGTGCCCCATCTCGTGCGGCTACCTAGTCTAGGCTTCGTATAGTCTTTAAATAGCTGAATAGTGCAATAATATCTGTTTCTGGATGTGATGCTGAAGACTGATGTGGTGCTGTTGATATTACTGATGCTGAGAAATTAAATAATGCTGGAGTCGGCTCTGACTAAGATGCGTTTGCAGGCTAAGAAATATCAAGATGATTGTTTTGGGTACGAGGTTACGTCGGATCAGCCAATTAGTAAACGGACAAATTCTTTACCTTACGAGGTTTGTTGTCTTCCTTTTGATGTTGCTCTTCGACTATCCCTAAAGCCGATGACTTACGCTGGGTGCGTGTCGTCGGTGGAGCGTTTGGACGATCCGTTGTCAGTCTCAGGTTCGAAGGTTCGGAATTGCGACGCAGACCCCTATTTGGATTCACGTGTTGACAATAACTGTTTTTTAGAAGTGAAATCCAACTGTTTCGGTCCGAACACGACGTCCTGTCTCCTTAATCGAGAGCTGATCATATTTGATGGCGATCTAGCCCGTTATTGAATTTTTTAAAATGTTTTGAAGCCAATGTGACCCGAACAACTTCCGATCCGATGATTCGACTTCATATCTGATACAACACTGCTGTGAAGAGGCCAAAGAACCCATCGAAAGCTGTTGGATCCCCAAACCTGTTGAAGGTTTCAAAGAAACAATATTTTGCGCAAGCGTTCCGGACGACCTCATATGATAGTGAAGGCCCACATTAATGCCTTAACTGATGAATCTAACATCAAGCCTAATGATAACGTAGCTCTCCCCCGTTTAGCTGTGGAACTGCGGTCCTGCTAGTTAACTCTGAAGCAGTTGAGATACGAAGCTGATCTGAACGCGTCGCGCACAATTAGCGCCATAGTTAAACGACTGCCGAAACATCTGCAATTCAGATGGGCCGAGCATGCCACTAGGGTTATCCGGACGGCAAGAGAGCTAAAGTTTATTGATTTGAGGAAGCTCGTGGATGAAACAACCGACATCATCGATACTTATTGGTCTTTTATCCCACGCATCTTCGGAACAAGTGCCAACACGGATAGAAGTAGCGGCTTAAATCCCCGAGGTCGTGCCGCTTACTCGAATGCTGTAACATTCGTAGAGCGGCCTCACCTTAAATGCGTTTTCGGTGAACATCATTAGTTAGATCAATGTGATGAATTCCGAAAACTTGACTACCACGAGCGTCTAGAATTCTGTTGTTTTCACCAATGGTGCCAACTGTGTCGCAAACCGAAGCATGACTTACAAAGCTGCCGATCAAGAAATTATTGTGGATGAAGTAACCGAAGGCCATCTCATCACCCGTTGCGACATGCTCATCAGTGTAAGAACTCCGGGACACAAAACCGAACGATGTAGATTCGCTCTAAGTCATGCCGAAAGCCAGCTGTTTCACTACAGCTTTTCTCAGTTAATTGCATCCATAACGCTTTCAAACTCAGTTTTAAGGAAATAGGTTTCGTCCATACATCTTTCAGAATCATCCTTAAGGCAATCGAATATCATCCACCTGACGCGAGCGCACCAAAGCGCATACCCTCGTTGCGTGACCAATCCCAAATCAACCAATGCAATCTCAGACTAGTTTACGACATGAGTTACCAGAGAAGGTTTGGGTGCGGCGCAGATCGCATGCGCTTTGGTGGGTGCCTAGTCGCGCTCTAGACTCGCATTCAGGCATGATTGGCTACACTGAAGCAACACACATGCTAGGGGGTATACTCGCAAAACTCACGTGGTGCCATCTGGGCTTAGCAGTCACGAGTGATCATGGTGGTTGGCACGTAATCTTTCAGGCATTTCCACTTCTACGTGAAATATGATTGCGCGGTGTGTCCGCCCATTTCATCGCTGAGCTGTCCGTATACTGCGAGGCACCCACGTGAATGAGTGCAAATGAATTGGTCCTTGGGAATAGTGACATGAAGTCGCTCACAAATACCGTTGTCGACCATCGGCTGACATGGAAGTTGGGCTAGTGACACCGGAGGGACGTGGAGAGCTTGTGGACCGCGGTGTGTTTCGGGGTGCTGCATGCTCACTGAGCGCAATGTTGAAAGGTCCGCGTTTGATGGATGTAGTGATTCGAATCAGAATGAGTGCGCGCGCAGTGCACACTGGCATCCTCACCGAGGTTTCACTCGCCTATTGTCTTTGTTATGCCGTTGTTCGACTGAGCTTGCTCCTGGGGAATATTTCTAGTCGTTACGTCATGGTTCCCATTGCGGTTGCTAAGACATGTAAGTGCTTGGGTGATTCCTCCAGCCGTTCTCACACATTATTTGTATTGTTGCGAAACAGACCGAATGTGATGTTGTTCCAGGGGAGAACACACAAACAGAAAAAAGAATTCCGCAACACCCGGGGCAGGCATACTATTCTGTCCATTTCAAGGAATGATCTCAGTTATGTGTTATTGCTATACTGCGGCACACATGATTTGGTTAACTCAGAACAATGTACTCATTAGCAGACTGTCAGTTAATCAGCAATACCCGTGTATTCATATGGCAAATTACGCGTTCCAATGACGCACTTGGAAACCCGACCTTGAGTCTGCTCCGGATCAGTGACATCGTGCTTCAGTTTTGGTTACCTTGTTTGAATTGCTTGTTTTACGTGGTGGTTCCCAGCTTGTAATGCCATTTCCGTTTGCACAGAACAACCCGTCATCCCGAACCAGTGACGTAGGTCACGTTCGACGATAGATAACTGTAGGGTCTGCATTTCGAACCTATAGATGTAGAAACGGTAATATCGTATGCAGAGTATCTTACACGCGGGTAGTCACCTTAGCTACGAGAATTGAATCCTTCAGATGCGCAGCTGTCGAACGGATTGTGAACTTTTTGAGAAATAAGCGTTGTTATCATCAATAAATCGTAGTATGTCACGAAAGTGGAAACTGATCTCGTAAGCGTAGGCAAGTCTCAGACTGATACGACACAGTACAACAGCAACATGGCGGAGAAACAAAGCCCATCGCGACGTGACTGGTTACGTCGGATCAGCCAATTAGTAAACGGACAAATTCTTTGCCTTACGAGGTTTGTTGTCTTCCTTTTGATGTTGCTCTTCGACTATCCCTAAAGCCGATGACTATACGCTGGGTGCGTGTCGTCGGTGGAGCGTTTTGGACGATCCGTTTGTCAGTCTCAGGTTTCGAAGGTTCGGAATTGCGACCCAGACCCCTATTTGGATTCACGTGTTGACAATAACTGTTTTTTAGAAGTGAAATCCAACTGTTTCGGCCCGAACACGACGTCCTGTCTCCTTAATCGAGAGCTGATCATATTTGATGGCGATCTAGCCCGTTATTGAATTTTTTAAATGTTTTATGAAGCCAATGTGACCCGAACAACTTCCGATCCGATGATCCGACTTTCATATCTGATACAACACAGCTGTGAAGAGGTCAAAGAACCCATCGAAAGCTGTTGGATCCCCAAACCTGTTGAAGGTTTCAAAGAAACAATATTTTGCGCAAGCGTTCCGGACGACCTCCATATGATAGTGAAGGCCCACATTAATGCCTTTAACTGATGAATCTAACATCAAGCCTAATGATAACGTAGCTCTCCCCCGTTTAGCTGTGGAACTGCGGTCCTGCTAGTTAACTCTGAAGCAGTTGAGATACGAAGCTGATCTGAACGTGTCGCGCACAATTAGCGCCATAGTTAAACGACTGCCGAAACATCTGCAATTCAGATGGGCCGAGCATGCCACTAGGGTTATCCGGACGGCAAGAGAGCTAAAGTTTATTGATTTTGAGGAAGCTCGTGGATGAAACAACCGACATCATCGATACTTATTGGTCTTTTATCCCACGCATCTTCGGAACAAGTGCCAACACGGATAGAAGTAGCGGCTTAAATCCCCGAGGTCGTGCCGCTTACTCGAATGCTGTAACATTCGTAGAGCGGCCTCACCTTAAATGCGTTTTCGGTGAACATCATTAGTTAGATCAATGTGATGAATTCCGAAAACTTGACTACCACGAGCGTCTAGAATTCTGTTGTTTTCACCAATGGTGCCAACTGTGTCGCAAACCGAAGCATGACTTACAAAGCTGCCGATCAAGAAATTATTGTGGATGAAGTAACCGAAGGCCATCTCATCACCCGTTGCGACATGCTCATCAGTGTAAGAACTCCGGGACACAAAACCGAACGATGTAGATTCGCTCTAAGTCATGCCGAAAGCCAGCTGTTTCACTACAGCTTTTCTCAGTTAATTGCATCCATAACGCTTTCAAACTCAGTTTTAAGGAAATAGGTTTCGTCCATACATCTTTCAGAATCATCCTTAAGGCAATCGAATATCATCCACCTGACGCGAGCGCACCAAAGCGCATACCCTCGTTGCGTGACCAATCCCAAATCAACCAATGCAATCTCAGACTAGTTTACGACATGAGTTACCAGAGAAGGTTTGGGTGCGGCGCAGATCGCATGCGCTTTGGTGGTTGTCTAGTCGTGGTCTAGACTCGCATTCAGGAATGATTGGTTACACTGAAGCAACACGCATGCTAGGGGCTATTCTTGCAAAACCCACCTGGTACCATCAGGGCTTAGCAGTCCCGAGTGATCATGGTGGTTGGCACGTAACCTTTCAGGCATTTCCACTTATACGTGAAATAGGATTGCGCGGTGTGTCCGCCCATTTCATCGCTGAACTGCCCGTATACTGCGACGCACTCACATGAATGAGCCCTTGGGAATAATGACATAAAGTCGCTCACAAATACCATTGTCAATGATCGGCTGGCATGTAAGTTAGGCTAGTGACACCGGACGGACGTGAAGAGCGTGTGGACCGCGGTGTGTTTCGCGGTGCCGCGTGCTCAGTGAGCGCAATGTTGAAAGATTCGCGTTTGATGGATCTAACGATTCGAATCAGGATGAGTGCGCGAGCAGTGCATATTGGCATTCTCACCGAGGTTTCACACGCCTATTACCTTAGTTACGCCGTTGTTCGACTGAGCTTGCTCCTGGGGAATGTTTCATATCGTTGCGTCATGGTACCCATTGAGGTTGTTAAGACATGTAAGTGCCTGAGTGGTTCCTCTAACCGTTCTCATATATTTGTATTGTTGCGAAACAGACCGAATGTGGTGTTTTACCAGGGGAGACACATTAAGAGAAAAAAGAATTCCGCAACACTCGGGGCGGTTATACTATTCTGCCAGTTTCAAGGAATGATCTCAGTTAGATGTTATTGCTAAACTGCAGTAAATAGTGGCGCACATGATTTGGTTAACTCAGGAGAATCTAAGCATTAGCAGATTATCAGCTAATCAGCAATACCCGTGTTTCCGCCACTTTTCATATGGCAAATTACGCGTTCCAATGACGCAATTCGAAACCCGACGCTGAGTCTGCTCCAGATTACTGACATCGTGCTTCCGTTTTAGTTGCCTTGCTTGAATTGCTTATTCTACGTGGTAATGCCATTTCGGTTTGCTCAGAACAACCCGTCATCCCGAACCAGTGACGGAGGTCATGTACGACGATAGAGAACTGTAGGGTCTGCGTTTCAAACCTATAGATGTAGAAACTGTGGTTTCGTACGAAAAGTATCTTACACGCGGGTAGTGATCGGACTAGGGTCAACTTTTATCGTCACCAGGAACTACTGAGACTGTGATTGTTGCTGGTTACATGGATTTCTTAGTGGGTCGCCTTTTGGGCCCTGAACAACACCTGGAAGGCTGGTTCGGGGTGCATGCATGCCGAACAGACAGTGGCGATTGGTTCTTACAACTATGTGCTGATCTCAAGGCGCATACTGGCAGCACTGCTTTCAAGCACTGACGTTCACATCGTGTCACATGTGCCCACAGAACCCCTCGATGACGTTGACCCAAATTGAATACTGTATTATAGAGCAAGTAGAAATGGATTCTGTACAACTTTTTCGAAATATTGTAAGAAAGGTTATAAAAGTTGTCAACCGTGAATATCATTGTCGTTCTCATGTAATATTTAAAATATTCGACTTACGATATTAGGATTCACAAATGTGATATGTCATCGTAAGTGTGCAGTCGTTCTCTGAATCGAATAGTGGCAAAATATAAAGCTAACAACGTTTTGAACTGTTGCACAGATGATGCCTCAATCACATGTTCAGGCAAACTGTTCCAGATGTTTACCACTCTCCGTTCGAAACACAGTGGGTGGGGAACACATTTCACATCCGGCAAGACAAGTTTGTATCTGTGTCCGCGTGTGCTGCATGACCCTCGTAAGTGCAGCATTGGCCTTAACATGGGGAAGTCACCGAGATGTAGAATACGGTAGGTCATAATGAGGCCGACTCGCACCCGACGGTAGGACAAGGTGTAGAGTCCTAGTTTCTCGCACCGGTCTTCATACCCAAAGCCACGTAAACTCAAGATGAGCCTGATGGCAACGTGTTGGATCCGTTCGATCTTTTGTGCCTCACCTCGGGTAATCGGAAAGTAGGCGGGCGAACCGTACTCTAGCATTGGTCTAATGATAGAAGAGAACAGGCGAGTGGCAACCTCTTCAGACCATGTGCCGAAGCTACGTTTGAGCGCCCAAAGCATGCGGAGTCCGTTCCGATATAGCCTGTTCGTGTTGTCCATGCACTTCAAATCGTAGCGTGAGACTACACCTAGGTCTTTCACGGAGGGTGTTGGATATAGCGTTTGGCCGTCAATGGTGTGGTTTCGGCCGTTAGCACCCTTCCCCAGGCTCATAAATCCAGACTTGGCTAGGTTGACCGGGAAAAGAACTTCTGCAGACCATGTGGATAGGCGGTTGAGGTCTTGCTGTAGTAGGCCACAGTCATCGGTAGCGTCAATTTCTCTCCAAATCTTCATGTCGTCCGCAAACAAGGCACACGGCGACCGGAGAAGCTGCGGTAGATCGTTGATGTGGATCAGGAACAGAGTGGGCCCCAGCACAGTGCCTTGAGGCACGCCACTTGTAGAGGGGTACCAGTCAGTCAGATGGTCGTCGACCTGTACCCTCCACTTTCGTCCAATAAGAAAGTCGCGGATCCACCGGTGCAGTGAGTCACCGACACCACACATGCTGAGTTTGTGAAGGAGAACTTCATGACTAACCTTGTCGAACGCTTTACTGAAATCGATGAATATCAAGACGACGGACTTCCCCTTGTTTATTGCCTTCAACCACTCATTCCTCGTCACAAGCAGGTTCGTAATGCATGAGCGACCTTGTATAAAACCGTGCTGTGCGGGCGTCAGGACCTCGTTTGACTGTAGCAACTGCAGCAATTCCTTCTTCACAATTTTCTCAGCAACCTTTGCCAAAATAGGTGTCAGACAAATTGGCCTGTAATTATCTACTTTGCTAGGGTCGCCGCCTTTCGGAATAGGCTTCACCACCGAACATTTCCAGTCAACCGGCAACAAACCTGCGGACAGCGACCTGTTGAAAAGGTCAGTCACGACAGGAGAGAGGATGGTTGAAAGTGATTTGAGAACCAGTGGGTGAAGCCCATCAGGTCCGGCAGGTTTAGTGCCGTCAAGGTTGGCGAGTAATTGAGCTACCTCTTCAGCGCCGCAATGCAGACTATCGAGTTCGGTAAAAGCGGTACACGTCGAACCCGGAACAGACACCTGGTCATCCGCAAATACAGAAGCGAAGTGCGCCGCCAACGCAGACGCACGGTCAGTGCTGGAGGTTAGGGGCTGTCCATCCGTGCCATCCAGCACTGGCACATCACCTGCCGGCTTCAGGCGTCGCTTCACGTATGCAAAGATTCTCTTTGGGGCGGTCTTCGCGGCTAATGCGAGCTGCTCTTCAAAGTGTCGGCGTTTATTCTTTTTTGCACTGTTGCAAAGGTTCCGCTGACATTTATACCCTTCGTAATCATTGGCAGAGCCAGAGAGGAGGAATTTGTCCCACAGTCTGCGCCGCCTCCGAGCCAGGTTTCTATACTCCTTGTCAAACCAATGAGGCTTAATCGGTCCAATCTTTCGACATTTCAATGGCACAAATTGGGAACACAATGATGTCAATCTCTCTTTTATAAATATCCAACAATCTTCCACAGATGCAGCTTGTGACAGAGACCAATCCAGTTGGCTCGCGGCTCGAGCTAGACCATCGAAGTCCGTTTTCCAGTAGTTGGGAGCTTGTCGCAGCGGATGTGAATACGGCAAAGATTATTCCATATCAGCTATCAGTACTGAGTGGTCGCTCGTAGCCAGGGGTTCCAGAATCCTAACGTTACGCACACGTTGTTCGTAACTCGTTAACATCAGGTCGAGGCAGGACGGGGTTGAACGTGTTGATATGCGTGTTGGCTGGCATATGTGTTGCGATGCACCCGTTTCAAGTACCAAATCCACGAACTTTGCTTCAACCTCACTATGTCCAGGCATCAAATGCACATCAGGCCATCGTATTCGAGGACAGTTAAAATCGCCCATAAGTAGAAAGTGTGGACGACTCACGTGGGTCCGAAGAATGGGCAGCCAATCCAAACAACGACTCAGGGGACTGCGATAAAATGCGCCCACAAACAGTTCTCCGCGCCTGAGGCGGATGGAGCACCACAGTAGCTCACACAGACCATCGTCACTTCGGTAGGTGCTCACAAGTCTCCCACGCAGGGAAGACCGGATGTAAAGTAAAACACCACCGTGGGCATTCTTTAGTCTATCGCATCGGAAACACGAGTAACCGTCGAGTTCAAGTTCTTGGGTGTATAACTCTGCATGCAGCCATGTCTCTGCGAGTCCCACTACGTCTGGCCGCTCAGACGACACGAAACAACAAAGCTCATCGCACTTATTCATAATACTGCAAACGTTTGTGAAGGCTACTCGCAGGTCGCAGCAGGAGCCACCGGGCGTGCTTGAAGTGTGAGCAGCCTGTTTATCCTGATTCGCGGATTGTTGGAAACCACTCAAAAATTTACGATACGAAGATTTGCTTCCTCCTCACCAGTGCGTCTTTTCAGCTCAATGATGGCAGACTTGAGCCGCTCCCTGTCTACTGGGTCTAGGTCGGGACGAACATGGATTTTCAAACCTTTCAGCCTACTTAGGCGAAACATGGCAGTCTTGGATTGGCTTCGTCCACAAAAATAATTCTCATAGGCCGATTTTGTTGATCACCTTGCTTTCCAAGACGGGTAATCTGCCTCACTTTTACCGAGTCCTCACCAGCGTCGAGGATTCTATCAATTAGACCCTGTGAAAACTCGACATCGTGATCGTAGCGCACTTGGGGTGATGGGTCACTGGACTCCGGTGCGTGGAAGATCACGAGATTATAACGCCTCTGGTCGGACGAGGTTGGCCTTGCAGGGCGAAGTATACTACCAGCCTCAAGTGGTTTGGCTAACTGTTGACTTACAGAACGTAAACGCCCAACGTCCCTTCGTAATTTCGTCCTCTGTTCTTTCCACTGGTCTTCAGCATTCAGACTTTCACCTGCTGGCACATCAGTGTCCGTTGGACACAACAAAGGTAAACAATTTAGGTCAGGTGCAACTGGGCTTCTCACAACGGTTGGACTTCGTATCGGTGAGTTTGCACGGGTAGAGGAGGACGACTGAGCCGAAATCTGAAGGCTCTTCGCGCTAGGTTGTTGGGCCAAACACACGGAGCTGTTCGCAACGAAACGCTGAGGCCTACACGTCGGCTTTACTCTTTCTGGCTGTATCTTATTTCGGCAATTTTCACATATAGTTTGGACGAAATCGTGTTGGATCACGCGAAGACGATGAAAATGCTCAACTGATAATCGAACACATGAAATGTGGTATTTAACTTGGCACAAAACACACGTGAGGGCATTTGCACGGTATCCGACTAGTTTGGAGCAAGTACCACAGGATGACTGCTTCGGCATTGTAAATAATCCGAAAACAAGATGGCGGCCAATTGACGGAGAAAATGGCGATAGCAAGATCGCCGAAACCAAGTGATGAAAACACCAGTATTTCTGGTCGGAAATTTCAGAATTGGAAATGAAACTGAATTGTATCTCAATTTCAACGAAATACTTCCAATGAACGCAGAAAGTCAACACAATAACCGACCGGAGGTCGCTATCCGCAGTTTCTGTAGGCCACACATGGCACACCTCAGTTCAAGACCGTCAGTCAATTCTGAGTAGATGGCTGCATTCGGACCAGGCTCTAGTGTCTCCCGGTTCACCTGCAATTGCAGTGACACCTATATATGGGGTACCAAATGATTCCATAACCTAGACGTATCTATGACACAGTGGCGTGCCGTACACCTCGACCACGCTTCGGGAGGTTTTCAGCCTCGTTCGACACACAAAGTCTGCAACGATTGTCCGCCCTGAAGGGAGTGCTACGGAATCTCCTGTCTGCTACTGGATGCCCCATTACCCCGCGTTTGCGACATTGAATGCCCTAAGGTTGCAACGAAGGCCACCTGCGCTCTAGTCGTGGCCCATTCATTACCGCTCTGCGCCGTTGAAGTACTAAGATGGGCCAACACGAGCACCCCTATATATACTGTTTCTAGTATGGTTGGTGCTCACAACGTTGGCTTGCCCATACGTCTCCGTATAAACCCGTCTCCATCTTACCCCGTAAGTCGCTGCACCTCGGCGCAGCGCGAAGACTGCAGGTAACTAATCATACGGTGCAAGTTAACATCGTTTAGTTCAGTATACACATAATGTCAAGAAGAAGACCACGCATACGTCATCCGGCGGAGGTTAAGGCAAGAATATTGAACACCAATGAAGAAGGCAATGACTGGAAGTAGGTTGCATCCGTGGTAAATGTCAATCTGAAGACTTGTTGAAGTTGAATTAAAATGTTAGAGTCAAACGAACCAAAAAAGTGGCGGGGCACGTAGAAAATCATTGACTGATATTTACTTGGATAATCTGGTGGAATGGGTAGAAGCGGATCCTACCATAACATTAGAGTGTCTTCGTTTCCGATTGAAAACGGGGCTAAATGTAGAGGTGAGCGTCAGCAAAATAGCTAGGTGCCTGGAGGGTCACCTCATAACTATGAAAAAGCTACATGCCACACCAGAGTCAATGAATACGCTTTAGAACAAGAAACGAAGGAAGTCTTACGTTTTGCAGCTGATGAACTTGGAAGCTGAAGGGTGGAAACCAGTTTGGATTGATGAGACGAATTTCAATGTGTTCTGCTCTCACACAAAGGGGCGTTCAGCACGTGGCACACGTGCGCTGTGCACTGTAGCGAGCACTCGTGGACAAAATCTGCACCTAATCGGCGCAATGACTGTAGATGGACTTTTGGAATATACCGTCCTAAGGGGGTTACAAGAGGGAACGGTATGCGCGGTGGTTGCGGCAAATACTTCATGCCAACGGCACCGCTGTTACTGGCAGGTGTCTGCTGATAGGTGACAAGCACTATGCCACACGGATCTGGAACGTGTGTTCCAAGAGGACCGTTACTATACAGTGAGGCTAGTGCGAGTCGCGGAATATTCGCCTTTACTGAACCCCATAGAAGGCGTTTGGAGTATCATCAAGGTGAACGTCATACAAGTCATGCGGCGCGGATATCCAGCTGGTGCGCTTAATAAAAGAGAATGGAGCATCCAGTTCCTTGAGAAGATTGTATCCGAAGCACGAGCCAGCGTTAGGCAGCAACATTGTAAACAAATGGTGAAATATGTCAGTGCGAAGTACGTGCGTGCAATACACTTAATGGATCTGTAAATCTCTTTCATGTCCCTGATTTATTGTTTTTAGCTTTCAACAATATTTTTGCTCAAAAGCCACCTAAGGTTGCCTTGTACAATACAGCTCTCCAATTGGGGCAAAACTAGGACGTACTATCGGCAACCGTAATCTCGGTAGTTATATTACCGTGTTTGTACTTCGCCGACGCGGCTGTCGTATCTCGATTGCTAATAAATCATAAAAATTACCACGGCAGCTGCAGTGCTCGCAATGTTAGTGGACCACGCGTTAACGGTTGGTTAACTGAGGAACATAGTGCCTTCGATGTCGCGGAAACATTCAGCATGTAAGTGGAGCTACTGTGAGCAGGATCTGGGAGGTTGCTTCCTTGAAGTATGTGTTAAGAAACGCAGACAAGTACGTAGAAGTCATCCGATGAGCCAATCAGAACGAGCAGTGGATAGTTAATACGCAGGGTCAAACACAACCCAATCATTCTACCTTTACAAAGCACGGTTCAGTTGTGTAATTGTGGCGTACGGACTCGCATTTCCACCAAATCCGCGGTGTGCAAACCCCACCAGCATAAGGTAATTGCATACAGAGCAGAACACGCAAAGTGTCACGAACCCGTTACCCGGTTCACAGTTACAGCAGTGCCTTCCCGCAAATGTCATGACCACACATAGCGCATTGCAGTTTATTTTCCAATGCTGTCTTACTCCGTCAAACCGATGATTCCTTATACTCAGCAGTTAAAGACAGGCAACTCGGTGGCACCCAATCTCATGTCACGCCTCCTCTGCTGCTCGCACTGTGCAGTGATTGCGCGCAAAGAAAAGCCACGTACATGGATGGGTAAATGTCAACAAGTGCGCTTAATTAGCAAAAGCACTTGGAACCATGAGGCAATGCGCTGAGACATTCCACAGGAGCAATTAAATCGAACAACGGTGCAATAAAGGCTATTGGGCGACTGCAATCTCGAGTGCCCTATCAAGCACATCACCAAATCACGGTGAGCTGCCAATGTGCAGCACGTGCGCACGCAAACTGATTCGACTCGCCACATCCGTCAAATGCTGACATTTCAGTGGGCATGTCAGACCCAGAAACGAGCCGCGGTCCACACCTTCTCAAGCCCCTCTGGCGCCACTGTACCATTTTCCATTGAAGTTGGACATTCGGGCAAAACATTTACGCCTGGGGGTCAACGGGGTTGCTCCTCCGGGGCAATCAAGTTGAGTCTTCGCTATGCGGAATAGAACCACTCACTGACATGGTAGGGGCTATTTCATTGGCCAAGCGCCTTCAGCAAATAGGACCTCAGACGCTTGGCCAATGAAACAGCCCCTACCATGTCAGTGAGTGGTTCTATTACGCATAGCGAAGACTCAACTTGATTGCCCCGGAGGAGCAAACCCGTTGACCCCCAGGCGTAAATGTTTTACCCGAATGTCCAACTTCAATGGAAAATAGTATAGTCCAAATGCCATGCCAGCCGACTCTCCACATGGGCGAAACTCATCATGTAAAACACTGAGTCCCCTTCATCAACACAAAAGAGAATTTCAGTTAAATAGGTGGGTGCCCCGCTAGCGCAACTGCACCCATTGGTGAGTGATAGATAACGCGCAATCGAAAGCGGAGTAGTCTTACCGATTGCATCAACAGTTTGTGTACGTAGGACACCCGACGACCCGTCTTTATCGACAAAGCCTCAGATGGCAAGCAGTTCCTGACTGCGGTCACGTAATAACAACTAGAACGAATGCACCGGGGCTTCATTAGAACTTTGTGGATGGACGAGGTGCGGGCCCTGTTCATCACTTGGTCCACTTAATCATGTTGCCACAGCGTTGGCATAAACCACATTGGGAAACGTCCAAGCATCCCGTGAGTCAGTTGAACTGATGAAGTGGGCCATACCACGGAGGCTGAACTATCTGGCAATGCACTCTGGCGCTTCTGAATGACATTGATTTTCGGGTTGTACATAAGTGGTGCTCAAGTAGTCGTATATGTGTGCGATAAGGCAGACCCAGTTTAGTATCAAGGGCCGTTCACAAATGCTTGATGCCAACGGCACCGATGTTACTGATAAGTGTCTGCTTATTTGCGACCGCGCACCAATACACACGGATTTGGAACGTGCGTTCCAAGATGAGCGTTAACAATCAGGAAGACTTGCGACTCGCAATGTATTCGCCCTCCTTGAACCTAATAGATTTCCGCAGCTCGTGTGCATCACTTATGTGCACGCAAGCTCCGCAAATCTGACGTACTTATATAAGAAACCGTGATGGCTAAACCCTTCCGCGCAGCGTACACTAAGAAGCAACTTAAGGAGGACAACACATTAAGCAGACCACCTGGTTGTCGTGTAACATGCATATCCAGGAATATATCCTTTGTTCGTTTCCCATTTGCAATAAATTTATTTTTCCTACTTCGTCTAAGTTGCGTACTAACTCCACCTCGTGAAAACGTTGTTGCAAGTGCCAGGAGATTTTGCAGTCTATACTCAGTAACTATGGAATAAAAGTGTTTATACAACAAAATACTTTGCAATGGGTGTCCTGAGAAAATCATCCAAGTTCACGGCAAACCCTTAAAAAGCTGTCAATTCTTACTGTCCCGAAAATGATTGTTTTCCTGTTTCTACCGTTCAAAGAGCATAATTTCGCGAGGGATGCTTGACAGTAAATCAAGTCCACCGTATCGAGGAGATACATGATCACAACGCATCTACACCCACAAAAAGTGTTGTCATCCAGAAGTGCCAGAGTACATTGCTAGACAGTTCCGACCCCGTTGTATGACCAAGTTCATCGGTTCAACTGATTGAAAGGATGGCTGACCATTTCGTAATGTCATTAAAACCATCCCTGTGGCAACAACGTTAAGTGGACCAAGTGACGCACAGGACTTGCGCCTGGTCCATCTCCAAACATTAAATGAAGCCCCAGTGAATTCGTCCAAGTTATTATTACGTAACCGCAGGGCGACGGTTATGCTAAAATTTCGGAGGCTGCGTATACAACGTTAGCCATGACTGCACAATCCTAACTTCAACCACAACCATGTGCAACAAATTTCTAATTATGAGACAAGAGTTCCTTCACAAAACAAGATGCATGGTACAAGATCCTTAGATAGATTAATCCCGGTATCCTTACTTCGTTTAAATAGCATGGAATGTTGATTTACCCCTTTCAATACTACATCAATTAAGTTTCGGTTATCTGAGGTTCTGTTTTTGGATATTCTGTCGCGCTGCTTGCCATGCATTTTTTCTCTGTCAAATCGTTGCGACATCACGCTTGTTTCACTTTGCGCACCTACGACAGCACAAAGTGTATCCTGTTTGGCATTCAGTGACTTCCTCTTCCGTTGCCTATCGCGTCGGTCCCTTGAAAGTGGAGAGAGTGATTGCTAGTCTCGACTAAAACTGCTAGTATTTCGAGCACGGTAGCCTGAACCACACAACGAACAACTGCCAATGTCAAAAGAGTAAAAAAGAAAATCTCGACAGAATAATCTGAATTCAGCTATTTCGTGTATTTTTGTCAGCCGTTTACATATACTTAGCGGATTGGATAGATTGCATACAGAGATCATCAGGATATAATATACACCATGTGCATTCCGGGCCGAATCTACAATGCCACAGTGAGAACGGTTCTCCTTTATGGCTGCAAGACTTTGCCTGTTCGCGCAAAGGATGTTGAGAGGTTGTCCGTTTTCGATCACTACTGCCTTCGGAGCATTGCTTGTGTAAGATGGCAACATCACACTAGGAATGAAGATATTAGACGAAGGATTTTCGGATCAGACAGACTTTGTCGGCCACTGGGCAGTATAATTTCCCTGAGCAGACTTGAGTGGTATGGGCACGTACTCCGCATGCTTACTCATTGCTTACCTCGCCGTGCCCTCTTCGCGAACGCAGAAGTCGGGAGAAAGCGAAATCATGGTGGCCAACGTATGACTGGGGTCAGGAGCATGAAGGTGCTAACATCAAAGTTAGCGGTGATCGGGCGCTCTCGGCTTTCTGACTGGAGTGTGAAGTATTCGGAACACACATGGCTGAAAACGCTCTCGGAGGTGGCAAAAATTGTGCACAATGCCGGAGTTGTTGTGACTCACTATTCTTCGGCCGGTGGCCGAGTGGTCGGCGCGTTTGCTTTCCAACCATAAGGTCACCGGTTCGAATCCGCGTAGGGGTGGGCGTCATCGCGGTATACTCAGCCCGCGCGCGACTGGTGGTGGTCGCGCGGCAGCGAAGCGCCGTTACGGCGTATAAGCTGACACATTTCATATATATATATATATATATATATATATATATATATATATATATATGGTTGGCAGCATCGGTTTTCGGATTTGTCAGTCACTATGGCCAACTACAGGACGCCTGCGCCTACAGAGGGACCATGGATGGCTTGCGCTGCACCACCCACAGCTCCAACCACACACCCCATATCCAGTGTAAACTCGAAGGAATAAGACCGAGAGGCATGTGGATGGGAGCCACGTTTCATCAACGGAGCCGGCCCACACTCCTTCACAGGCAAACACAAGCACGCTGTATTTGGGAAATCAAGCGCACACAAGGCGGTGGCTGGACCGTAGTCCGCTCCACACTGAGTGCATGGAACCACTCTTCGAGCCTAGCACGGCCACAAGGACCGTGCACTCCGTCCCCTTCAGCAACGACCAACTGTCTCCTGGAGCCAGTATGGACGAGGTAGTGGGTAATAGACAAGTAGGCACCTTGTCAACATACACATCAAGTGCAGCCACACCGGGGATATCAAGCAACAGCCAATCACCTGGAAGGACAAGATGAAATAAAACAAATCCAATAATGAATACAGATACGGTGGCATAACGCTAAGCTAAATATGCATATGAAGTAAGTTGGTTGGCGACGAATCCGCGATAAGGAAAAAATGTCCACAAGTTAGTTAAAAATGCTACAAAGCGCAACAAGGTTACCGAAGATAAGCGCAATTAATGTAAGCAACGTGGCCAGTTAATAGAAGAGTATTCAGGTAGGCAGAACAAACCAAATAAAGTGGAATGAAATTTAGCCAGCTTAAAAAGACCTAGTTTAAGTTGGTATATATATATATATATATATATATATATATATATTTATATATATGCATTCCTATAGCCGCTACATGAAGGACACTTTCGTCGTTGTACACACAGCCGAGTAAGCAAAACAACTAATGTTAGTGCTAAGCAACTGTTTCCCCGCAATCGAACTTACAGTTGAGAACCAATCTTACAACGCCTTCCAATTTTAGGTGATCAATTAAAAGAAACCTAAATGGTACAATGGCTTATGTTTCACATTTAGTTTCCTGTGAATTACAAACGAGCTCCGGTTCGTACTATATTTACGATAGCTAGCCAGCTATGCTCAGAGGAAGCGATTGCATGTGAGCTGTAACGCGTCTCCTCTACAGTACGCGAAAATGCACGTCCGGAGAAGTCTCTAGCAAAGCATTCAAACGGGAACGCGAAAACCGGGAACGAACGAGTGCCCGATCTCAGTAGGGAAAAAATGTTCATAACGATGTCATTCAAAGGAGACTAAAATGGCAGGAGATTCAGATAGCGTCTCCGTCAATCGATAACATAGGTAGTGCGCTGATGAGCATGTGGTTTGGCACCAAGTTAAGAAGTTGAGGTTTGAATTCATTCTGGACATGACAGATATTTGTGCTTCACCATAGACGCTGGCTGCGTATTGTGCTGTTGCAAGCATTGTAAATACATTGTAAGCATGCGTTGTGGAGCCAATGTCATCGTCCAACAGGGCTTCAGGATCTCGTTGCTTTCTGATGACAATATGCATTGGCGTAGCTTGCACGTCCGCAGCAATGTATGTCACTGCGTGCAAAAAAGCCTGCTTTCTTGGCTGCCTGTAATAGTTGTCCATGTCAGGGTTACCGTGCGCGGATCCCGCTGTAAATTATTCACAACAAACTGCAAGGACGTGAGTAAATGAGAGAACGGCGTTCGGCTGGTTTCCGTATTTGCCTGATTAACCCGAGTGCATTTCGTGCGCCGTCATTACTTATTGGTCCTGCCGTGCTGCCTTTGGTGATGACGTGGTATTTAGCAATACGGCAGTTTTTGTAGCAAAGTGCTATGTTTCGTTGCCGACTGATGCGATTGACGAAGCCTTGAGGCTAGCAGTCAAGTCACTGGATGTAACAGAGAGGTTCTAACTGCATTCAGAATCACTGAAATAGTCACATTTCGTGGGACGCTTGTGATTTCCAGACTGGTATGGATCACCGATCTGGAGTCCCTGTGGCTAATACATACGTCGTTATTTGTATTCCATTACGGGACAACCAGGCTCGGCCTTTGGTTTATCACGACATGCAGTACTTGGACGGTAGTACATTTTGCAATACGTTACGGCTTTTAAATACTTCCGTCGCAGTCACAGCGTCTATGCATTAAAGGAGTACGAGACAACTCTGGTGCTAGCCATGTGAGCGTAGGAAGTCACTTTTATTATTCTTCGCTTCAGCACATCCGGAATGCAACGAAAATGAGCAGACACGTGGGGTATAGAATCAGCAGGCTTATCGGATCACATTTTTCATGTCCTCGGTTTCATACTTCATGTAAACGGCTACAGTGATATTAAGAGACAAGGTGCTGGAACGCGCTCGTATGGCTGACATTATGGAGTTGTGCCAGGAGATAATGTAACAGAAATTTTATAATGTATATATATATATGAATTGCACCACAACCATTAAAACGTCCTACATACGCGGCAGGTGCCAAATATATGCACCCGCTATTTCTGCGATTTCTTCACATGACCAGATAAGCTCTGCGCCGTCAACCGCAATGTATTATTGATACATCAACCCTCTCCTTTCACAAGGTATACCGGCGATCGCGGACGGCACACAACCCCTACCGCCAACGTTATTAGCAATGGAATCGTTCCCAACGGTCCCACACATATTGACCGCTCAAAAAATCCGCGATTACTATGACTCACACAACAGTGACGCGAACGCTGATTCCCCCATTTATGGTATGTTGGCATTATTTTTGATTGACGATAAATGGATTATCAACTAACGGTATTTCCAAAGCATGCTTGTACATTTAAACGAGCTGCGTTCAACATACCGAAGATACACTGATCTTCCCAGACCTTGTCTACATTGAGCATTCATTTATTCAGTCAGAGTTGGTTGGACACAGTGGGTTACCATACCAACTAGGTTGACGAACACATTAGACGTGATGCTTACATTGGTTATCGCCAACGTACAGAGAGACGTTTCAGCAAACATTCCTAGTTGCGACGGCAACATGATACTCTTACTCTTCACCGTTAAAATGGTCACCAAACAAGTATCAGTTTCCTGCTACACCAGCCGCAGTAGTAACTGGAACCCCTTCCGTCAAATAATCCGGTCCTGCGATTGGGACGCCTTTCTCTCCAACAACGCATGCACAGCCGTAGACCACTTCTACCATGAGTTTCAACAAGTCATAACCCTCGTCGCTGCAAAAGAAAAACGGATTAGTGACGTTTAAAAAGATGCAACCGAACGTTCGATGAGTCAAAACACCAGCAAACCGATCGCGCACTAAAAAGGGATAGGATATTTTACAATGATTCCACAGATGCATCGACTCATCACTAAAATCAAACACTTACAATTGATGGGGAGAACATATGAAAATCAATCAACCCTACGAATGACATGCAAAGCAAAAGTGCTGGTCAAGGATGTGCGCTCGGTACATTAATTTCCCTTCCTTGTGCCAATGACAGCAGTTCGGTTAACAAACATGACGTGCCGTATTCACTTATTCATGATATAACAGTTGTGCACAAGTACCGAGGAGTTAAGCTTCGGAACGTACTGCCATTCATTCAAGAATACATTCATTCGCTTGAGAGTTGGTGCGACAAGTGGTTGATGACGTTTTAAGCACAACGGTCAAGTATCATATGTCACGGTCGCTTGACACCCGAAGTATCTATCGCAAGTAACAGCGAACGCATCTGTGTACAACGGTCTACCCGTGACCTAGAAATCAGGTATTCTTGTACTTCTTAGAACAGGTTGAGTACCAGATATCACGAGCCAGACAATTCTTCGCTAACATCTCCCATAACATGCACACAATCACAGCTACAGTTGAACTATTTAAAATCCTTAGTCGTCCCATCCTGGAGTATCACAACAGAATCTGAGACGATATAAGGAAATCAGACAGAACAGCGATAGAAAGCCTTTAATGGTCATTTACTAAACACGTATTGGAAAAATGCTATCATAAACTCTCAGGAGCGATGCCAGCAACTCCATCTCGATCCGCTTTGGCTGCGAAGACTAAAAGATAACTGGAGACTGTTGCACAAGCTGATTCATGGCAATACCCACTGCAATCGATTCACCTTAACATTGAAGTACAATTACACGCGAGACCTACGTAACAAACATCTTACCCTGATTATACCACGATGCAAGCTAAATTTGCGGTCGAACTTTCGTCTCACCATATATGCTTTTCTGTGGGATCGGTTGCCATTCACCATTAGGTCGTGTGAGACTGTGCAATCCTTTCGCAGTAAGTTAGGAAGCTACCTCTGCCTGGACACCATTATGTTGCTTTTTTTCGTGGGAAAGAGCATTTGAAAATCCATTTAGTGATGGCCCAGAAACCGTCTAATGGGTGTAATATCACCAATTCACGCAGTGTAATTAGTCCTCAGTCTACAACATACTCAAACTGCTAATGTGCTTCCGACCATCGCATAAGATAAACGTATGGGACAAATACCTTGTCAGAAATGCAGACAAATAAGAAGATAGCTTGATATTGCTCTTGCAAGAGCATGATAACATCTGTGCGTGTATGTCCTGCGTCAAATATTGTCACAGTTTTTCACCTGCTGAGAAATTTGCCCATTAGTATTATTGTTATTATTATAATTACCATTGTTATTATTATTATTATCTATGAACGGTACATTGTTTCGACCACAGGCAATACTAATCTGGAGCCTAAATGTGTCAGTGGTAGTGTGCCCCTTGGTCCGATCACATATTGTGCGCTGGATACGTTACGGACTGCTCGAACAAACTAGAAATTTGACAAAGGGCACCGGCTATCGGCCGGGTCAGAATACGAACCAATGGCGTGTCTTTCCGATAAAAGATCTGTTGCAGAAGTGCCGAGGGAGAAGGTTCAAACACCTCATCCTAGGTTGACCAGCTATAGTCAGGCGTACAGTTAGTGACCTCTAGCACTGACACTCTCATTCCTATATGCCTTCCGTTAACACCAACGTGTCAACCTACTCGGCAGCATACCAGTCCCCCAAAGACGCATACATCTAGCCCTGTGCTTACATACTGGGAGTCTCATTGCCTAATGTCCCATGACCAATGAGTGTCACTGATGATGCGTGCAGGTAACCCCTCAGGGAGAGAATACATTGATGCTCACGAGAACTTGAATGAACAACACGTTATTTTGATTTTTAACAAGCTAACTTATTAGCAGTATGCGTGAAGTTGCCTGTAAAAAGGCATAGTTGGTAAGCGTCTATCAAAGCAATGTAGGGGATGGCTGAGAATTGAGAGTTTAAAACAGTGGGGGTAAATATGAAGTAGGAACGGGACAATAAAGTTGGAAAGGTGTAAGAGGGGAAATAAGAATACGGGAAGGTTTGAGCAGTAGCATCCAAAATCCAATCCATACTGCTCGATGCAAGAGATAGGGCACCGTTGATTATCCTTTGCGGTGGTCAGAGCATCAGGAGATTGTTTGATGAATGATACATAGTATTGCGTGGGCAGGACACTGTCAGGCTGCCCAGGCCTAGACAGGAGAACGATTAGGGTTCTAAAAAAACCTTTGGTTTAAACACCTGACCGCGAGGGAACGGGTTTGGCGGTGGGCTACAAGGAGTCCGTTTTAAGGAATATGGAGCCACCCTTATTCCAATCCCCAACCTGGAGGACCAGGAGGCTGGGTTTGTCTGGCCTGTGACCATTGACCAATATGGTATGAGTGGCCCTGAAGGTGCAAAAATGGAACCACCCAGCATAGCTCAATGGATCTCTGAGGCACGGAAACCATTGCACCACGGTAAGGTCTAGTCTCACTGAGATGGTTGCGACTTGATACTAGTCGTGTCATCTTGGACAAGTTGGAAGAACATTAGATAGGTAAAGCCAAAGGTTGCTTACTTGGACTAGGTTGCGTAAATGGTTCGTCACCCTAATGCATTTTAAGCCTTATTTCGCAGCGAAGTTTCTGAATAGCGTTGCGTCATATCAACCAGGTGTGACAGAGAGCGCTGAAATTCGTCAAGCTACACTTCGGATTGTTCGACTGGTACAAACGGAAGTCTTCGCAGAAGAGACATGTCTCTTTCCATATGACGAGCACATGCTAGCAGTAGAAAAGTTGACACTGAAGTCGTGCAGACTAGGACACCATATGCCTTTCATCAGCAACGGTATAATCCGATTGGGCGGAAGATTGAATCAACTCTGTATACCGTTCGAAATGAGATATCCGACTTTATTTCCGGGTCACCATTTTGTCACTCGTCTTCTTATTGGAATCATGATCACTAAGCTAATGGACACTCTGAGGTTCAGCACACATTGTACGATCTTCAGCAACGTTATTGGATCGTGGGAGGAGTTTCCGCCGTGAGACAAGTGTTGTTCAGCTGTGGTTGATGTCTTATAAACCATGTAAAACCATTGAGTCAGCTGATAGCGCCGACCAGTGTCTGACCTTCCGTCCAGCTTTAATGCAGTTGGAGTTGACTAATTTGGACCTTTAATGGTACTACGCAGCCGTGTGTATGAAAAGAGATTTGGCTGTCTATTCAGCTGCTTGACTACAAGAGCGGTTTACATAGAACTTTCTCATTCCATGGATATCGACTCACTTTTGTGTGCATTTTCGAGGTTTTCGGCTGGACGCGGTTGGCCGAGTGTCATATACAGCGATAATGGACAAAATTTTCGCGGGACTGAAGCTGAATTACGCGGCCTTCTGAAAAACTTAGATCAGGATGAGATAACGAAATCCATGCTGTCACGGTGGTTGATTGAAAGTTTAACCCTCCTTGTTCTAGCCACCGTGATGGTCTTTGGGAAGAACTGATTCCATTGACACGCGAATTGTCGAGCAACATTCGCAACGGCGAGATCGTAAGAAAAGAAGTACTAATGACGGAAGTTACTGAAATCGAAGGAATAGTGAATGACTATCCTCTAGAAGGCGTACCTGACGTACCTGATCCCCACGACGCCATATCTCCGAGACAACTGTTGGCACTGGCGAACGATCAGTCTCTCGAAAACCCGAGGATCAACTTACCAATGAAACTGAGTAGATAGAGGCAGGTAAGATATCATTCCGATTTGTTTTGGCGTAGATGGATTATAGTGTACTTATCGAAACTACAGCAAAGACAAAAATGGTTAAGTAAAGTTTGATAGCTCAGGCAGGGTGACCTAGTTCTAATTAGTGATTTACGCACCTCAAGAGGTCTGTGGCCGAAGGCAGTCGTGGAAGAAATCATGCAAGACAAAGACCAACTGGTTCGACAGGCGTTGGTGAGGACAAGCAAAGGTATCCTGCGAAGGGACTTCAGTCAAATCTGTTTGTTTGAAGCATACGAAGAGGATGACGAGGCTGGGGAAACCACTGAAGTGCAAAGTCCAAAGAGAACTTTGAATATTCAACCAAACTGGTTTACCTATTGAGGACATAATAACACATTTTCCAAAACCCTTCACTTATATCCTTACAGAAATGTATACATGTTTTCTTCTAACATCTGCATTATGAAACACTTTAGGTTTTCACTTAGCATTATTGGCATATCCTTGACCCCTCAAGGTCAAACATTTCATACGTGACAGTCTGTCGATTGGCAAACTGCTACACTGTACCGTTCTCCCATGCCGCCGCACGTCTTGCTGTTTCCGCCCTTTCCTACTACGATTGCAAACCAATTCGTAAATTGATTATTGTATTTAATTCGTATTATAGAACCATGGTAGCAGGACTTTAAGTTTCAATTTCTCTGCCCAGACCGTGCGTATAGTGTAGGTTTACTAGCTTACAGTTTCTTGCCCCATCTCATGCGATTACTTAGTTTAGGCTTCGTTTAGTCTTTACACCCACTATATGACCAATGCATAATCACAGATTGATAGCCGGTGTGCGAAGACAGAGCAGTACCATAGTGAAATCTTGCTTGATGCCTTCAGTGCCCCGTGGCATGATGAACTTTACCCCACGGATAGTAAATCAGAGATATTTCGAACACATGAGGCCAAGAATCACAACAAACGCACGACTTGTTCCGGTCCAGTAGGGTCCGCAGCCAACGACAACTGGCTGCATGGACTCCAGTCAAGAAACTCCGACAGATATACAGTAGCCAATTTGGCCATCGAAGCTTTCATCTCTTATTAGCTCGAATTTCACGCCATTTCAGATCTGGTTAGTGGAGTAATACGTATCTGTAAGCTGCGGGTGAACGTACATAGCAAGTGTCCAATGTATGAAGTCCAATTTGTTGATTCAAAGGACAACCAGATTACCACATCGGCGGTACGAACAGGCTAGCACTACGCAACTTGGAAACTGCAATCAAAGGAGCAAAGACCACCGGGATCTACAGATCGAAGGGGACAAATTTCACTGATGTAGAAATAAAAGAACCTCACCGTGCTTCTGTACACAATCTTTTAAAAGCGAGCTTTCTCACCTGGTGCAATATTTGTCCCTGCTTCATGAACGCAGTTTTAACTTCAGCAATAGGTGAACTAAATTCAGCATTAAAATGCATGTCGTCACTACTGCAGTTAACAAGATAAGCGAACTCATCAACTCCTTGCAGTTCCTCATCGTCCAAGTCAAATGCATGGCACCCCGGTAACAACACTATGCATGTTAAAGCTCGTCGTAACTTGCGCATTATCGATCAACCGGTTTTCCCACGTACAAGACATTACTGCCAGCATTGTGGGACATCACAATTCACGCAGCTTGCGATCGCAATGGTAATAAACGGAATTTGGCCTGCATTCGTCCATTTCCAATAGGGCATAGGTTCTCTGATCAATTATCGAAACTGGAATATGCGAATATGTTCCCATTCAAAAGGACCCAGATAGTACGCAACCGTACCTGTATATGCTGGCCTGTGGTGCCGCAAATTTTAGCATGTGTTCTGTACGTTCAGGATGAAAACCAGTCAGGATGTTCGAATAACGCAGTGAACAACCGATCGTAGCTGTCGATCTGCTAACTCAGCTAGGCAGTTGCGGTGGCCTCTGTACCTCACGGAGTGCTAAGGCTCGTGGGACTTTTCAAGGCTTCAAGCGATTATGAAGACGGTGGGATGTAAGCGCGTTAGTCTAGGGAAAGAGTTACGTTGTTGCGTTAAGGTCAGCATTAGAGTGTGGGTCAGAGACATGGCCGTTACGTGCAGAAGTCAGCAGATTGTGTGTCGGAATATCGCTGCCTGCGAAACAACGCTAGTGAGAAAAAAACCAACCGGAGCGTTGAGCTGGATTGAAAATCAAAGCCTTCCTCTTGGATGGGGGTTTCGAGATCGGTTACACTAGTGGTTACTGCACAATCAGGAAGTGGGTGGAACAATTGCCTTTGTCCTCCTCTTTCTGGTAGTTAGCTGACACTTCGGACTATTATACTGGTGCACAATTCTGTTAAAAATGTGTTATTACTGGTAGTAGTATGTCAGGGTAACTAGACACACCATACTTCGGCACGCAAAGCAGTGATGAACTGAACTAAACTGGGTACTGCATGATGGAGTTTAGGATAAAACAAAACTGAAATTAGATAAGCATAGAGAAGGTGACAGACGATTCGTGCTAGATTCTGTCGTGATATGAAGCATATGAAGCAAGTAACTAAAATGTTCATCAGTTTAATAGGGGGCACCGTTCTGAAACGCTACGTGGAATAAAACCGTGTGATGGAGTAAATTGAACGATCTTTGGAAATTGGGTAGTACGCTTACCTGCTGCAGCACCAGTGTCTGCGAATGCGGCCAGACACAATAGAGAAGCTGCTTGCTCTTTATTTGTTCGGGGTACCGACTAAACGACAAGGCTGCGGCCGATAACTTTGCACACCGATGTCCGTCAAGCATTAATGTAATTGAGATAAAGTTATGATTACTCTTCGTGGATATTGATACATTGGTCGATCCGCTGTGGCTGCATAGAACGAACCTTTTTCACTCCTGTGGGGAGATATAGTTCGATACTTTTCCAATGACATCACTATAGGGTTTAGACTTCAATGACCATTCTACGTTGGAGCCGTTTGTGTTCCAGCGATTTTACCGATTCCCCGTCGGTATCTAGTCAACGTTTACTTGTTGTGCATTCGATGTGTTTTTTCATTTATCCTGTGCATCGTGCTATCAGTTCGCTAACACTTTAAATCGCTGCTGCTACCGCTCAAGTGGCATCGAACCAGTGAACTTTGTTTCTGAATTATCCTCAGTCATTGAGACCACTTGGCTTGAGAGAATCTGGCCCACATTTTCAGTTCATCATTACTGTGCGCGGACGCACATCCGGTGGCCAAATGGCTCTAGTAGACTGTTTTACGACACTCAAATTACCTCTATTTTGCAAAACGCCGTTGACCATGGTTTGAAGTCGTTTTGGTCATCCAAGTCGGTAGGCAGTTGGATTAAAACTTCAACCGATGTGATGCCTCAAGCTTCCGTCTGATTTGTCTAACCGGTCTTCCAGCCGATTGTACGTCCAATCATCTATCCGCCAGTCACTCGCTTTATTACACATGTTCGTATCACCATTCAACTATCACTGACCTCTTCCAACTGATATGCATCTGTCGTGTTTTCCACTCGTCGATGAGATAGGTGCAATGCCAATCCCATCGTGCTCCTAGTAATGAGTTATGCGTTCGCTATGTGCGGTTTTCTTGTACCTGTACCGCAAACTCATCCGAACCCACTATAGCTCCCATTTATATCGGTTCCACGTTACCACACCTGCGTCCAGTGCGTGCTCCGTAGGCTAGTACATTAAACGAGCCCATTTATCATTCGCACGCAAAAGATACCAGCCAATTTTTTCCCCTTCGATGTCCCCTCATGACAGTGGCTAAAGACGCAGAGCTTCTTCACACTGCTTACACGGTGTCATCGTAATGATGCTGGACATCCAAGTGGTGCGATCGTTTACCGGTCTCAACAATCCAATGAACAGTGTTGGGTGGTGAAATCCGTACCATTAGTGCCACATACTACATCAGTCAACAGTAAGAAGCCGCCGGGCTCGCCAGGCTTCGGGTTGGAGTGAAAGTGGCTCACTATTTCTAACGGACTCCCTGTAGCCCAGTGCCAAACTGCGGCTACATGCGTTGTAGTTTTCGAACAAAAGCTTGAGTTCCAAACAATGACCGCTTCCCTGTCTAGACCATCTTACTAACGGTGATCGAACCTGGGCTCCTCAAAGCTACAGACATAAATGGCTAGGTAAGTTCGACCACCGGTGTCATCGCAATTTACCTCACATCAGGCGGGAAGATCAAGTGCGCAGGGTACGCGTCTAGTATTTGGTGCAGAAAAAGCATGTGGATCACTCAGTGCCAATAGATAATACACCAGACTACGAGGGCCGGGCCATGTCAACAATGTCAACACATCGACTCCGGCGACGTGCGTTGTTTGCATGAACGGGGTCTGGGTGGAAGAGGACGGCAGGTTAATTGATGACATGGTCAAGAGGAATGAAGGCCCGCGTTCCGTGGTTGGCCTCAGTTAGGGCATCGGCTGGCAAAAGTCTGGAAAATGAGGAACACCTTTTGACCTGGCGAAGAACCGACCTCAATGGCGCTTGTGTTCTGATATACTTTATTCCGCCCTGCCCCGCTTAGTCTCGCCCTGGAACCATAATCTCGCCGTGAATGCATAACATAAAGCAAAGGGTGATATTATTTCCGTTTTGCTTTGTTTTCTTAGTTATCTTCTTTTTCATATTTTAGTACCATATAATGCACTGTTGCTTTTTGGGGTAAAATGGAATTTTACGGGGGGGAGGTAAATATAAGTACGAGAACAAGATCATCAATCTGTTGCCAAACAAAACTAATAAAAAAATCATCAGTAGCAAACCATTTAACTAACTGCTTAATCACTAATGGTTAGAAATCAGTGACAAATCATTAGTGAGTGATCACTGAATTAGACAACTTTCAGAATAAATTTTATTGCCTAAAATAAGGATACAAGCCTGCAAAGCAGCGCAGGTAGATGGCGCTTCTATCGGGTCGCTCGTCGATCGTGGTTCTTTTGAGTCAGGCATTTGTTCGTCGGGATGAAGTACAGAGTTAAGTGAACACTAAGATAGGACCATGAGTCGGCCGATTAGGTAAAGGAGCGAGCGAATGTTTACAAGGTAGAAAACACAATACGGGGGTTAGTGTTCAGGAAGTATCGATACAGAGTGGAGGTGAGAATCTGTCATCCAGGAAGGATTTGGATGAGATTTTTGAAACAAATGAGGTGCCACTGACATCTGTCCATGTATGGTCAGGGATCATACGCAAATGCAAGGAAGCGAATGAAATTGGAGCAAGAATTAGGATATACAATAAATTGTTGGAACTAAACACTGTCAACCATCTCACTAACTTACGTCACCACTTGATTTAATAAAAATTACTCTAAAGTAGGTGTTTTCTTTATTTAATTGAAAAAATAATTAAAATTAGTATTCATTTTCCGCAATTCAAAGTAAAGTGCAATGGTTAATAGACATAATTAGCATTTAAAATAAATAAAAGTATTGGGCAATTGCTTATAGTGAACCCCCTTTAGGGGTAACGACCACAAAAAAGTGGAGAACCACTGATCTAATGGAATTGTAGTGTTGTTCAATAGTTCGCGTGTTTCTCACCCCGCGCAAACGTGTATAATAATGATAATACAGCCACTGCTAAATAGATAAGAAAGACACCAGCAGCACGCCGGCACACTGTGTCGATTTTCCGCCCCCACGCAGATCCAGCAGCCGCGTGTGGGCTAGGGATAATGGCGAGGTTGCCCGTGCAGGATCAGAATGACGATCAGTGGATTCCAAGCCGGACACCTGGACCACTCGGATATGGAACGATTCAGTCCTGTATCGCAGACACTGTTTGGAACAGTCTGATAAACGCTTAGAATCCCAGTTGTAGTGAGAGCTCTGAAGTGAACATGACTCAACCTGCGATCTATGGACAGGGGAGTAACAATAAAATCTCTCAATCAAGTGAGACGTAGTTCTAGTGTATAGTTGTTACGTTTCACTAAGAAGGACAGTTGCATAAGGATATGGTGCAGTCACTGAGCTTTTCACAGGTCGTTTATTTTAACAAAGCAACTGAGTAGACTTTCGGGTAACAGATCAAATGATAGCTGAATTACACTAAAGGTATCAGTGAATTTCTTCCATTTCGCTAGCAGAAACACGTCAGTTTACTGTTAAGGAATGATAAAAAGCTAATTTAAAGATATACATAGTCTGATCCTTCAATGGAGTGATAAGCAGATCTAAAATTTGCTCCTGACCAGTAGCAAAGTGTGTGATAGGAAGAATTGTACACAGCATAAATAAAAAGGATGTAATGCACCCACTTCTTTGTAGTTAGCTAACCGTTCGTCATCGATTCGCATGTCTTCCACAGGATCCAACAGGGGGAAGCAGCCACTGTGTTTTTTCTTCGCCTGATCTAGTTCTTCCCAAATACATCTGAGCACACAGTCGGGTTGTGGGGCGCCCTTGCCGGGGTGACCGAGGATATTTGAGACTGGCAAGCACACGCTGGACAGCCCAGCCAAGCAGGAGATTGGAACTGAAATCAGGCGTATCGCGTTAACCTTACTGTGCAGAGAGTCATTTTCAGAGATCTTGAAATTTGGAATAATTGGTTCCACCATAGCCAAAGGGATTGGTCTGTCGTCCTTGTGAGAATCAAGATGATTAATGTTGTGAAACGGGATCATCGAGCACACTTGGAGAAGGCATTCTACCATGACGGTCGAGCCCTCAGTTGATTCGGCGAGCTTATCCGAATTCTGCGTATGTATTTGATTGAAATTAATCACCACTCCCCATCCATAATCGGTATCGTTCAGTGCACGAACCTGATAAGAACGAGAGGTATGCAAACAATCGCACTATGTGGTCAATTGTGAAGCAATGTTTAGCTGGTGTCAAAGACGATACCAAGTTAAACCAAGTAAAACAATTCTTGCGAATGTTGGGGTTTGGAAGTGATAGGAAACACCGCCGAAATCCTATAAGTCTTGACAACACTAGAAAAAATTCATGCTCTGCTACCCAAGTCAGCTTAGAAAGAAACAAAACTTCTACAGCTACTTTCACGATGAATGAAACGAACAATTCTTGAGAAAAAAGTCTGGGTTGATGAGCACAACAAAACTAAAGCATCAATTATGCCACCTCGCTTGATGATGAAACGTTTGCAATCCAATTGCCAAACTCGGTGGATACATGAACATTTGAATATCCGACCAGCAGTCCGAGTCATTTCGAACATGGATAATGGAGAGAGATATACTTGAGTTAAATTAGAAAAGGACTTTACAGGAATTTTAAAAGGCGATTCTCTCACGACTTACATGCACAACCCGTCCCGGTTTCAAAAACGAGGCAATGCAGTTGGCCTTCATCACCAGCGACCACTGTTCCCGTTGTGCAGATGCCAATGCTTTACGCAGTTCTATACAAGAGCGCAACTGATCCAATTCAACTTCAGGAGGCAATTGACTAGCCCGTGCCTCCTCTTCCAGCATGCGGATGCCTGCAAATCAGATGTAACTCGAGTCACGTATAACACGGTGTACCATTCACAAGTCACGTGTCGCGAGGAACACTCCGGACAACCAAGGGCGAGGGAGCGCAATACAAGTAAACATGCAGCGATGAGCTCCAAAAACAGTCTGTACAACTAGATAGTAGTAGGGGAAAAAACGGCGATCCATTACCCGTCAACTTTAGTACCACTGGATGGGATTAAGTGATTGAGCACAGCGCAATTCAAGCGCAAAAATGCTACTAGAGAAGTAGATCAAAATATTTGTGTAAAAAACATTCATAGTTGGACATGGCGAAGTAGTCACTGACATGACTCTTTCCGGACGCACAAAATCCGTTGTTAGCAAGTATGGTAAGAAACTGGCCAAGTTAAAACCATGGGGAAATGGACACTTACGCTTCTCGAGCCAGCGAGTCTGGAACTGATAGAAGCTTTTTTCCAGTAACATCTCTGGACTGGTGTTCTTCATTTGCAGAAAATTCAACACCATATTGTTTGTTGTGAAGAAAGAAGAATTCAAACGCTCGGGTTGACTCAACAGTAGCTGCTTCGTTTCGTACGGTGAAGCACTACTATCTAGCATGATAATCACGGCACCACGATCGTCTTTGCCACGACGCCCGGCTCTACCTGACATTTGCACGTACTCTCCAGTGGATATGGTGCGAAACACACGACCATCAAATTTGCGTGTGTTCGTAAACACCACAGTTCTCGCGGGCATGTTTAAACCCATGGCGAATGTTTCGGTCGCGTAGAGAATCTGAACATAAGGGATGAAAAACTTTTTTAAAAAGAAAATGTAGGTGATGAAGAAAAAATGCAAATCGAGGGACCTCTCGAAAAGACTAATAGTCAGCGGATCGTTCTCTTGAAACAAGATTCAACAAGAAACGTATAAAAAGCATTCCCCATCAGATCCCGAGGCAGAAAGGACAAGGCGTCTGCCTTTTAACCCGGGGGTCGCGAGTTCCAGCCTGCGTAGGGTATTGGGCGATCTTCGAAGTATTCTTAGCGCACACACGACTGATGGTGATTGCGTGGCTATGAAGAGACATTGCGTCATACCGGCATACTGCGGATGCTTTCTTTTGTCCTGTAGATTAAATACTTTAAATACGTAAAGCATAGCATACGTTAAATGGCAGAGGATTGCTAAGACGCGAGACACATTCCTTTCATGTATAAATATGCAGACGTATCAGTGTGTCTACCCTGCAAAGCTGCTACGTCAGCAGTGTATGTTTACAGAAGGGCATCACCAACATCATTACATATTAGTTGAAGGTAAAAAACACCAACTATTGTGCCGCAATACATAAAGATAATAAAAAACAAGGTTCAAAACATCGTAGGATGCGAAATACAGGCAACACACTGCGGAGCTGTACGCTATCGGATTGGGAATGCCTTCCTTGTGGAGGTAACTGCGGACGAGTCCTGTTCGCTTTGGAAACGAGATGAGTAAGCAGTCGCGGACAATCAGCCGCTTCTGTGTGAACTGCTACGAACACAAAGAAGGCGAATGTGCTACCTGACTGTCAACGGTCTTCGTATTCAGCAGCTGGTTGGAGGCTCCAGCTATATGCATAAATCGTCCCGCTTCCTTTCGGGTAAGGTTTTTAAGACCGAAGGTTCGGGGTGCGAGCCATTAAGCCAACCCTCTTCCTCGGCTTGGGCAACCGGTAAGCTTTCTGCGCACACAACACATAAGACTTCGTAGTTCTTCCCTTGATTGCTACCAAGGTGTTTCTGCACTCTGACAAAAATTTATTGGTCAAGTGTTGAATAATATGAATAATAGTATAGCAATATATTATGCCTCAAGAAATAGATCGCGGTTGGAGGAGGGAGATAAGCGGGATGATAAGGGATAAAGAAACTCAAAACACAAACACCATTGAGGTCGGCTCTTCGTCCCGACAACAAGTGTATTCAACCAGACGTGTTGATCGTCTGTTGGATCCCAGACTTGCAGACGGGAAACATCGCCCGACCACAACTTCGAAGTGAGGGACTTCATTCCTCTTGACCAAATCATCGTTTGGCCTCCGGTCCTCTTCTTCCATCCACAGCCTCGGTGCGCAAACAACGCACGTCGCTGCGCTGAGATGTGAAAGCGTACTCACGCCGTAAGGCCACACCCTAATTCGGTTCTCGCTTCGCCCGCTGTTGCCATGCTAATTCTTCTCACACATTATTGTGCGTGCGCTCTTTGGATCCAGTTCGACGAGCACAACTCAGTGCTTCCCATCTCTTTTATCTAAGTTGTGTGGATTAGACTGAGGACTAAGATTGTACAGCAGCCGGTATCGGCGCCTACGTGGTGACCAAATAATGGCCAACCGGATCTTGAGGACCCACAACCGTTTTCTGGCATCTATTACAACTCAGTCACAATAGAATTTTAGAGGCCAATAGTTCAAGTTCGCCAAGCAATACAGTCGAGTAGAATGTCCGCGGAACTTTTAGTTTTTTCGTGTCTGCCAGCCATTGAACGCCCTCCTAAATCACATTGTTTCCGTCACCACTCTATCCGAGTCGTTGCCGTCATCAAATGAACCCGAAATTTGTCCATACCTCCAACGAAGGAAGCTCAGCCTATTGGGGCCAACTCACACTGTGTATACCAATTTGTATGTGACTGCGGAAACAGTTGCATAGGCAGAACTAATAGAACGCTGACTTCTCGAAAAAAGGAACATGTACCAAGATGGGTTCGACGTGAAGTTGCTCGGATTGCCTACCCTCGTCAGATTCCATGTTCGCAGAGCCACTGGCTTCCTCGATAGGCAGACACCTATTAGACTCGGGTCACCGGATAGAGTTGGGTTCAGTGTTTAAAGTTGTGTTGCGTCACACTAATCCCCGCTTCCTTCGGTTTGCTGAGGCTGTCGCTATAAGCCAGCATTGTGCGTTCAGAAACAATTATTTGTCAGCCTAAAGCTGTTTTGGACGTAAGTGTGAACTTCCGTCATTTGTGCTGCACCTTAAGCTTGTCTGGTTAACCCCCTGTTAGCTATATCTATGCAAATCGGTTATTGTTAATGACACTGAGGAGACAATACGAAATGCATGCATCTAACAGCCTTCGTCTTCTTTCTGTGCTTTTCAAATTAGCTAACAGGTTAGGTATGAATTCGACTCAAAGAAGCCGGATCAGAAACATAGAAGCCTCATAATGAAAACAAAAACAGAATAATCACCAACACCTACTGATGTTTGTGAACTGTTGCTCACACTTGTTGGGAAAACCGAATGGGTGACATCGAAATCCGTCAAGTGGTGGAAAGAAACTCTCCATGGCTGCACTTAAGTATCCCTTACACTGGAGTAATTCGGATTGCTCGGATCAGATCCTGCAAGTACCGTTGACCGGCATCTATAGCTTGTTGTTAGTGCATCTAGATTGGTTAAATCACAGATCATCCTACCGAAGAATGTCAGGGGCGAAAGCACACGTGATTCATCAACCGTCAAATATCTCAATATTTTCGGTCCAAAAAGGAAGTGTGAAATCTCCGTGAAACGTTTCAGAAATGTAGTTCACCTGTTCAGCACCCTGTAGTTTAACTATTCGATTCGAGACTACATACAGCCTTCATCCCTGGATGCACCGTTTTAGCGAAACCTTTCTTGATCTCCTTCCAAAGAACCACACCTTAATGGTGCGGTCAATAAAGCATACTACCAGACGCAGTAGCGAGATGAAACATGTATACCTCTTCTATATAATGCGAACTAAGCGTTTTTATCCGTCTGGCAACTGACCTACTGGAAACGAGATCCGTTTCCTTTTTAGCTCAAAAGTTGGATTTGCGTTTTCACGCCTTGCTGTATGGCGATGCCATCTTTCCATACCTGTCAAACGTTTTTATCGACCAACTGACAGGCAGCCACATGATTCGCGACCGGTTCCTTGAGTTGTAACTGTAAAAAAATTTCTGTTTGCTCCTTATTTTGTGGTTCCATTGATAGCATGTGTTATAAAAGGCGGTCATTCAATGACAACCGGTCCAATCAGTAAAAGCAGTTCAACGGAAAGCATACTAAGGATGGTAAGCAAAACGCTTCGATAGAATATTTTTGCGCACATCTTTAAACCGCGGCCTTCATCGAAGATGAGGTTTCTCCTTTGACTAAGTAAAACTTACTACGAAGAACTCCAAGTGGCACACACGAACTTCAGCCAATCAGCAGAGCGAATCTGCCAAGTCCATTCCCCATTCGCTGTCTAGTCCACTCCCTAGATCTATCTATTTACTCGGGCAGGATATTCCCATCACGCCATGTTTCAGTGTGTGTACAGTGATAATCTTTGAAAACACACCTAGGCTGGTGCATAAAACCTAGATGACTTGATTCAGAAAGAATACTGAGAGTTATAGAAACGTATTCAGGCTGGATGGGGGCTTCAGAACCGGCCGACACAGTGGTCTGTTAACAAGTCAGATAGGGCATAAGCAAGAAGTCAGCAGAGCTATTGCATTTGTCAGGCTAGTTTGGAACCTTAGTTATCCTATCAGATGAGTTGACTTGTTGCGCATTCCATTTAAAGTATCATTATTAGGCTTATTATTACTACCACAACTTGTTAGCCTTTAGTGCCTCCAGGCGATTTCTAATCGTTGCTGGCGGACAGGGTGCACGGTCCTTGCGACCTTGCTAGGCCCAAATAGTGGTTCCATGCATCCACTGTAGAGCGGACTGTGGCCCAGCCACCGCCCTTGGTACGTCTGGTATGTGTGACTCACCAATTACACACGAATGCTGCTGCTGCCACTGTGCATGTTGAAAAAGTCTGGGAAGCCTCCGTTGATGAAACGTGGCTCCCATCCACACACCCCCGGTCTTATTCCTTCGGGTTTCCACTGGAAATATGGGGTATGCCTGGATGGAGCTGTGGGTGAGGCAGCGGAAACAACCCATGGTCCCTTTGTAGACGCAGGCATTCTGTGGCTGCCCACATGGAGGCCGCATTGAGAGGAAAATCCGGAACTAGATGTTGCCAGCCATATCTGATAGTACTATTAATACAGTTTGGAGAAGTGATGCAGGGCGATATGATCCACTGCACCCCGGTGCACCAATGATAGTTGATAAACTGAAGAGATACGTTTAAAAATGGATCACCGAGGTCCAGTGGGCCTGAAGCAGGTGCAATTTGATAGCAGTCGACGGTTAGTGTACAGTTGGAATCAGAAACTAGCCAGGAATTTAGGCCAGAACAGTCCACTTAAGAGCTAAACCCACATATCAAGAGTTTCGAACAATTAGAAGTATAGCTGAAATAGATATCTTAACTAACAACGAGGTGAGTTTGAAGCTACATTCGGAGACAGATTAAGTAGCGACCGCGACGAAGTAGCACTTAACGCTGCCCACATGCATTTGCCTTGGGTGAAGTCGTCAAATTGGCTGCACACAAACGGTTGTCAACATGAATACACAAATGACCCAGAGGGGTCTAAGAGTAACACCAAAGTCGCCCAGTGAGTTGGAAAGGATGGTGAAATGTTGCACCATAACACATTTCAGCCTCTATATTACGAAATTCATATGTGATGGAGACCTATACACAGGTAGAATGCATACGATGAAGCACTGCCAAATCAAACTCGACGAAATCAACCAAATGCTCCCAGTAATTAGTGATCACGTAATCGCAGAAGTAATCCGCAGCCGAGAACACTGGTGTCTCCCCATAGGCGCTTCTTACCATACGTTGACTCGCCCTTTAAGTGAGCAGAGAACAAAGTTGAAACAAACTGGATTACATGAGTTCCGTGTGCTAGAAAATCTCCTTTGTCATCCGATAGCTGCTCTGGTCCAAGGGCGGCGACACTTACGTCATTCGATCGGTTAGATGTCTAAACAAGTAAGGAAAGAATAGCCTGTCACAATAATTATACTGATGAAACAAATACGAAATGCGCCTGGCTGCAAATCACCATGCCATATAGACCGCAGTTAGAAGCAGGTTGTGATAAGTGACACGAATATGTGCGACATAGTAGAAACTAAGTGGTTGGTGAGGAATAGAAACGAGGCAGCATCTTGCGAGAAAGAAATAATCAGACTCAACCTTGAGAGGAGTCGAATGCCGTAAAGACAGAATCAGACACAAAACCGGAGACTGAGAGGCAGCACAGACGGATGCTCCATACATGGAAACAAGCTCACTTTGATAAAGCCATTAGAGAAGAGAATTTCCACTATCTCCCTCAAAATTGGTAGCAAGCCACTGTGATGAGTTCCAATACCACGACGCAGTGAGGGGAGCAAACGCTGAAATTGTGGCAACTGCTTGTCCTCATCGGATAGATTGCTAATTGCATTGTTAAACACCGAGTCTACCTTGGCGCTTTCTTCAGCTGAAAGAGGAGGGCAAAAGTTGTCCATTAGTGAAGCTAGTATTCGGAAAGCAACAGGTCAACAACCGGTATGTCTCTAATGGGAGGGGGAAAACCTCGATGTCGTAAAAAGGCACGCGTCAATAGAAAGCAATGCAACGTTCATTATCATCATGATTGCAGTGGACAAATGCATTTGTTCAGTCTGTTGGATCCTATATCCCTGTTGTCTCTCTCCAATACCCGATAATCGACAACTTATTGATCACCCATTTTGTGTTGTATACGACAAAACTAGGTGTCGTGCTTCTTACTCACATTATGAACACCGACACACTACTCAAATTTGTTCACTTGACTCCCTACGATTACGCAAACTCGTTGCGCCCACTCACTATTTTATATTGCTTCGATTACCTGATGTGGGAATTATCGATACTCCAGCCGATCCTACGACTCAGTTACAAACTTTTAGTTGCATCAGCATGCCACAGATCCCGTCCCTAATTCCTTTGTGTTTTCTGTCCCGAACTGTCGTCCAGACACACACATACTCTCATTCACATGCTCAATTGATTGTCCCTCACCGCATTCCATCCGTACATCGAATGCTTGTGCGCGGGCAATGTTCAGGGTCTGGGTGAGTATAGGCTAGACTCAATCTCCTACCCACCCGTGTTCCACGTTCAATGGCTGACTGATTGACTATTGATCACTTCGAGGAAATACATTCTGAATGACCGTCTGCTTCGCCTCCACTTATCAGTTATCCGCTGCGTTGTTTGGCCTGGCTTCACAGCAGGTTGCATTTGAGAGGCGAATTATTGTACATATTTTGGTCTGGATATTCAAAGTTGGACTTAGAGAACGCGCTGTGTGGTTGGATTGCGACACGCAACCTCTACTGAGACCTCCGTTCATTTTGAGGTAGAGGTCGGTCATTCCGATCGCAAGGACTGCATCCGATATGGGACGATTTCGGTGTTACTCCTGGATATTGTTTGAGGTTTGTTGTTAAATTGCTGTCTGACAGTATGTAAATAGCACCATGGCTCAGTTTCGGCTTTGACTTTTGAATTGATCTAGTGCTAAGTGTGGTTCAAGTTCGACGACCGATTTGTCGGTAACAGTGCTCAAACGTCTCAGGATGATTCGCACTCCGTTGGATGAAAATCAATGGTATCAAGAAGAAAGCCTTCAAGAAAGAAGCAGGAGAATACTGATGATACTCGGCAAGTCGAAACTTGCTGTTGCGACGGATGATGTAGCTTCCCGCTCTAGTTTGCGTATTAGACATAGGTCTATGGGTAGTAGCAGAGTTGGTATCGTTTCTAATGCCTCAGATATTGGGTTGAAACTAGCCAAATGAAAAAAGCAGTTGATAGGCGAAGCTGAAGTCGAACATTACAGGCGCCTGGTATTAGAAGAGACCAAGCCCAGTAACGGTTTGCCCAAGCAGTGTGATAGTACCAGAGAGTGGTGTGAAAGACATACATCGGTTGTTGAAGGATGCCAGACCTCCGCAGGCGAACACGAACCCTTATCATCGGCTGTTGAACAACCCATTGCTGAGCATTGTCAACTGGACCTACCAAAGGTAGGAAGTGAATATTTTGATCGCAATTCTGCCACTTATTGGTTGGCTATGAATCAAGTTGAATAATTTGTTGAGAAGCGTGTGCGAGTTAGAGGTCAGCGCCTCGTGTATTTGATGTATTATTGTCGCACTTGTGCGAAAGAAGCTAGCAGCAATTGTATCACGCCACCACGTTAACTGAAGGTGAGAAGCACACTTCAGATAATTGTGCTGCATTACCAAAGATATATGTAGGCTGAAATAACAAACATCACAGAATACAAAAACTAAGAAGTAATATAGTGCTAAGTGTCAAATTATCTAAGCACTGTGAGATAGAGGTTGGAGAGGGAAGAGGAGCGCGAAGGGGGACAAAGAAAATCCCAACACAAACGCCATGTCAACTAGTGTATCCAAGCAAACGTGTTCATCGTCCTTCGAACCCCAGCCTGGCAGTCTGAGGACACAAATGGACGCTAAGTTCGTAGTGATGGAATTCATTCCTTGGAATGAAACCGACTAGAACTTCAAAATTTCGAAAGGTTTCAGAATAGAAACCAGTTTTGTGTAGGCTTGTATTGTGGCAACGTTTGGCTCGCGACACAAGAGCATGAGCTAAAGAAACACTTACGTAAAAGATGAAAAATTGCCACAATACAAATCTATACAACACTGATTTGCATTCTAAAATCATTGGAAATAGGGAATTCACTTCTTTTGAGCAAGTCATCGCTTGGCCACTCCTCATCTTCCATCTACCCCCGCGGCGCGCAAAAAACGAACGTCGCGAGAGTCAGTGTGTTGACATGCTCAACATATGACCCAGCTCTCGGAGCCCGATGAGCGATACAACGGTACTGAACGATTCACTCGCTTTTCCTGCACCAAATGCGTGACGCCGATTACGCTTATTGCTCACGCGGTACTCTTGCCAGACATGAGCCAAACTGCGAAGAACTCGATGGTCGAACGTTAGAAGTCTCGTTATCTCTGTCGATCTGATAGACCTGGCTTCGCAACCGTACAAGTTGGCTGAACATATAGCTGTGTTATAAGCTCTGCCCTACAAGGAGAAAGTGAGATCGGGTCAGCGCCACAGATGGCGGAGATTCGCAAAAGCACCTCGAGCTTTTGCTATGCTGATCTATCCAGTGCTGTTTGGCACGTTTGGAAGCTACCACAGATTAGGGTGATGTCGTCAGCATACTACAAGGCAAGAAGTTGCTGGTCTGCAAGTAGCTCCACACCTTCTAAGTCGTGGCCACTGTATGCGATTTCCGTGATTTTGTCGATGGCGAAGATAAAAAGCGTAGGTTACAGCGGGCCAGCTTGTCTGAAATGATGTTCAATGCAGTGCTCATCATCTCAAATACGGACATTGTGGCGAATTAGTTCTGGTTGATAAATAGGAGATGGAGAAATCCATGTACAGTTTGAATGACAGGGGTCAAGATGAACGTCCCTAGCACATCCAAAAGACATTCCATAAAGTAATGATTTTCGATGACCCTCAGATAAATTTCTTGTTAATGTGGAAATTATGAGACAAGTCTCATATAAGCAAGTGAGGATGTTACATACATTCTCCCTTTAGTTTGCACTACTCCAGCTAGCTGGGTACCGATCGACGGGTTGGCGTAGCCGAGTTGAACGGCGACATTGCTGAACCTCCGGTTGGCCTGAGTTTTGAGAGTTCTGCGCATTTGTCAACACAGTATGCTGCGTTGAGGACGCGTCATCTGGCAAAAACGAAACGGAACAATGGTGGACGTGATCCCTGCGCCGAGTAACTACTCTGCCATGAGGTAATGCTATCTCCATATGTTGTCCCGTAACTTCGCGCAACTCTCCAGGCTACCAGGTCGTTTCGTTGGGCAACTTGACGTAGACCAGCTCCTTCCCGCAGAATCTTCGAACGGAAGCCCTCTGGTCGTACTCTTAGATTTATCTTGCTTGGCCTCAGCACGCAGCCTCTGGTCAAGAAAAAGAAGATTAAGCCGTGTCCTCAACCTCAGTCCGAACATCAACTCGCCTGGGCTCTGCCCAATAGTTTCGTTTGGCATGGTGCGGTAGACCAAAAGAAGTTTGTCTAATTTTGTTCGCATTGGAGCAGACGTTTGTTTCCGTAACCCGTTCTTGACCGTCCGGACGGCGCTTTCCGCCAAGCCGTTTGAAGCTGGGTGGTAGGGCGCTGATTGCACGTGATGTATACCGTGGCTTTTGAGGAACTCTTGAAATGACTTCCGAGAGATGCGTGAACAATCGGTTAGTTTATTTGATTGGCAACGTTGTACTTTTGACGCAAAAGCTTCGTCAGGCCAGGTGAATTTGTACATAACTAAACTAACCGATTGTTCACAAATCTCTCAGAAATCACGACTTGTCGATCAGTTGGAAGAGTTCGAATACAAATATGTACCTCGCGTTCGACTGTTTGCTTTCTACGCATCGTAATGCCACCGACCTCAGTGATAAGCCTGACTCTAATGACAACTACTGTAATGTAGTTAATTTGTCAGAAAGGGGTTTGGATGTAACGGGACGTAGATTGTTGAAGAAGGATTTGAGCTTTACTGTCAGCAAACCTGTGATACACACAGAAGAGATAATTCCTAGCGCTGAAAGTGTGGTGACGAAATTACCAGAGAGGAGCGCGGAGAATATCCGTGCACAACTAGGGAATACTATTAAGGTGCAGAAACCGGGGAAACCCAAACTGGCACCAACTGAACGTATCACGTTGGATGTCTTGAAGAAAGATCGTAGCATAGTGGTTACAAAGGCTGATAAGGGAAAAAGAATGGCGGTGATGAATAAATTGGATTATATGGAAATAATGAGACAGCATTTAGAGACAGGAGCGTAAAGTCAGTTGAAAATAAAACCGTAACGACGGTGATGAAGAAAAATAAAACGGAGGTTGGCAACTATTTAGTCATAAAGGATGCCCTAGGGATTGGTAAATGGCATAGTCTCTACCCAAAATCGACTATGCGTCCTAGGCTTTATGGGCTAGCCAAGATACATAAGCCTAAAGTTCCCATGCGGCCTATAGTCGATATTATAGGCTCTTCGACGCACGGACTCGCATGATATTTGGCTGGAATATTGCAGCCTCTGGCGGGACGAACGAACACGTTCGTGAAGAACACGTACGAGTTTGCTCAAAAGATAGCAGGGTTCACCACTGAGCCGGATGAACTAATGGTAAGCTTTGATGTCACCTGGCTTTTTACTAACGTACCCAAAGAGGAAGCGCTAGAGTTAGCAAGGCGTTGCCTAAACGCAGATAACTCACTGGGTGACAGAACAAGTTACAGTTGATCAAATGGTGTAGGGTATGGCATTGTTTCTTAGCATGTCCTATTTCGTTTTACAGTCGGAACTGTACACCCAAGAACAAGGTCTGACAAAGGGCTCCTCACTATTTCCTGTATTGAAGAACTTGTACATGGAGGACTTTGAGAAGAAGGCCCTAGTAAACTCCAGTAGCTCACTGAAAGTTTGGTGGCGATACGTAGACGACATTTCCATGATAAGAAAAAGGGATCAGAAGAAGTTGCTAAACCATCTAAACTCCATTGACGGGAGGATACATTTCACTGTGGATTCGGAGTCGCGCAGTAGTACAATGCCATTCCTTGACTGTCTAGTTCATAGAAATAGAATAAATTTGAAACAACAATATGCCGTAAGCCAAGAGATATCGATGGGATACTCCATTATACTTCAGGTCATCCAAAGCACATTTATGCGGAGATAGCCGCATCGCTGTTCCACAAGGCACAGACCCTGTGCACAACGAAAGAAGATAGAAGGGCCGCACGGAAAGAGGCGATGAGAAAACTACTAGACAGTGGTTATCCGCGACGTCTATTGAAACGTCAGTTACAAAAAGTAGTAAACCCACAGGCAAAGTCAATAACGCAGTGGGTAGGAAGAGTAGGAATTCCCTAGAAAGAAGGAACTTCGGAAGCAATTCGGAGGGTATTAAATAAGGAGCGCATAAGGGTGATCTACCAGCGTGACCAAACCTTGCGTTCAGCGCTGGTGCGGCTGAAGGACCCTATTTCCACAAATAGGACGACGAAGTGTGCGTACAAAAGCAACTGTAAAGACTGCGCACACATATACATTGGTCAAACATGGAGAGAGCTACGGACACAGACCTTAGAACATAAAAGACGCATTTTGGGACCGCTGAAAAATGGGCTTGAATACAGAGCTCTATTAAGAGACTGTCGAAGCTGTACATGCGCTGGAGACCGGTAATCAGATGGATTTGGATAATGTCGAGATCGTTAGGAAGGGTTTACGAGCGAAACCCTGGAAGTTAATTGTCGATGCAATGGAAATCGCCAAAGCTGATAGCTTCGTGAATAGGATAGAGGGGATGAAACTCTCAACGGCGTGGAGAGTAATATTAACTCAGTCAGTCTGAGGAGAGTCGATAAGCGGGTCAGGTTGGAGAGCAAAATGTAACAGTATCTTCATCAAAACGTTAATTGAAGAAATGCCGGAAAGGGAAACCCCGACAATCAGCCCCACCCTGATTGACCACTTGAGTTGACTTTTCCATCTATGCCTGTAATAGTCTCTTTAGCCATATCTCAGTTGTAACGCGTAAATCTCGCTAACCCGCTATAAAACGATGCACCAACTATGCATAAATTCACCTGACCTGACGAAGCTTTGGTGTCAAAAGCGAAACGTTAACAACCAAAATACTAACCGACTGCTCACAAATCTCTCAGATATCATGGTTTCTCGATCAGTTCCAAGTATTTTCCAAGAGTTCGAAATCTTGAAATCATTGACTAGTAAATAACGAACCACTGTGTGTTACCGAAAGTATTGAAACAAGTCCGCAGACAAGAAACGGTCATATAAGAGGTGACATGGGTAAGCTAAAATACTTCTACCCATTTCGAGTAAACATCATCATCATCAACAACAACAAGAATACATCAGTCATTTTAACTAATGCTTCGCTGCCATGCAACCATGACCGATGGAATGAAAAATAACAGGAGAAGAGAAGGCAAACATACATGAAAACCTTAATCCCTAAGCAAACATTCAGGGTCAAGGCGCCTACACCTTGCCTTAACAACAAGCCGTCACAAACAGCTGGATAGCGTGCGAAGATAAGGCAGCATCGGCGATAGAAGGCAGCTTACCTTGCAGATTTCACTGCTCCGCGTCATAATAAGCCATTAAACCGCAGATAACTCAGCACCAAACACATTAAACAGGCAGTCCGACTAGGAAACGACAGCAGACGCTCCACTGGTGTCGGTTGCGAGGCATGTCCTGTAAAGTCTCCAGGCAAGCACAAGGCGAGTCGCGTGGACTCCATCTCGGAAGGCGAGACGGACCAACGGCACCCAGTTTGGTCGTCGGTAAGTTCATTCCACGTTGCCAAGTCAACTTCTGTCCACCTCAAGCCTTGCACCACGCTACACCTGGCAGACCAGACAAGGTCTGCCATGGTAAGCGGAGACCAGCCATACGTATCACGTGCCCAAGACAATGCAATTGATTCCGTGCTATCTGTTATTCTAGGGAACTAGCTTTGTTATCACGGCCTAGTACTCGCCTATGCCCATCATCGTTACGGACATGCTGGTGCCATCCGATACCAGCAATGCTTCGCAGACAACGATGATCAAAGACTTGAAGGCGCCTCTGATCTTTAGACTGAAGGGGCCAAATTGCACTATCATGCATCAGGACGGCCCCAACTGTTGATTTGTATACACGGTCTTTCAGATGAAGGGAAACTCCCTTCTGTCGCCCCAGGCTCAAGAAAAGAGTTCTGGTTTTTGCAATGCGTGAACTGACGTCAGTTTCTATTCACCCATCGTTGCTGATGCAGCTGCCAAGGTAAGTAAATTGATCAACCACCTCGAGTTCCTCGTTAGCAAGCGTCAGGTCATCAAGTAGCTGGTGGTCCTGCAGCAACACTTTGCACTTTGAAGGTGCAAAGCACATACCAAATAATGGGACCACTCTAGACAGGCTATTCAGCGTTGATTGTGCCGTCGCAACATGGTCGAAAAGCAAGACGATATCGTCTGCATAATCAACATCAACTAGTCCTTCACCACACAGCACTTCCACGCCTACATCGTGAGATTCCGCAAGAGAACACTCCATGATAGAATCCACGACGAAAGTGAACAAAAACAGGGAAATCGGAAAACCCTGACGAACACCACGTGTGTTCGGAAAGCTATCCGACAGGTCACCGTAGACCCTGACGCGGTCTGTCATGTTCGAGTATAGAGCACGTAAGATGTTCGCATATTTCGTGGGAACACATTTCCGCGCAAGTATTTCGAAAAGAATGCATCGATCGACTAAATCGAACGCACCCTTGGAGCCGAGGAACACAGTTACTGTCGGTCTGCGGTATGCGTGGTGCTGATCTAGCACCTGTCGCTGTGTGAATATTTGGCCTATACAATCACGTCTAGGGCAGAAACTTGCGTGCTCCTCCCTAATCCGAGATTCCCGTCCCGCAGTGAGGCGAGGAACGAGAATCGAGGCTAGTAACTTTGTCACAAGTGGCGTTAGACTAATATCCCTGCGGTTAGCACATTCTATGCGACTGCCCTTCTTGCATATTGCTACTACAATCGATTCACTCATTAGCCGGGACAGTTCCATCCTTCCAGATACGTTGGAATAGGGAGGTCAGTGCTTTGCAGAGGACCTCACACCCATCCGTAGATAGTACGGGTGGCGGGGAATGCGGGCCAGCAGCACGAAAAGGGTTGAGGACTGTGATCCCGCTTCGGAGCACAGCCTCCAATGCAGGCTTTAAACTAACTGTTCGTGGGACGTTCTGCATCAACTGAGAAGAAAGAGATCGGGGAGGAGGGGGCCAACTGAACTGATCATGGAAGTGTTACGCTCAACGAGCTATACGGCGCTTCTTATTGTGTATCAGTGCACCGGCGCTGTCTCTGATTGTCTCACTGACGCCTGGTTTCCTGAAACCAGTGGGTATCAGTTGGAAAGGCTTGCAGTAATTGTCTACTGCTCCTGCCTCCACCATTTCTTGAGCCCTACTGCTCCACCAGGATTCCTTGCAAGCATGTAGGCTCCGCTTTAGTTCGCGCGTAATAGTCCGTCTGGTCACATAGTGCTCAGAGCCAGCCGGGATGTTTCTTCTAGCTTCCAAAAGGTTCCCCGACCTTTCGGATATCCAGTGACTGGCGCGGTGACGATTGATAGTAACAAAAGCAGATGCTCCTGCGTCGTGCATGGCGGCCGAGATCCCATTCCACTGAAGCTCACTGTCATTAGAACAAGAAAGGGAAAAGTCAATACGCAGGGCTTCCTGCAAGGCTTGCCTGACCGAAGGCTGTGATAGTTTCTCAGTTGCCAATCGGGGGAGAGGCTTGGTGCGCCTCCCGGTAATGCTCATGAAGAAACGATAGCGTACCAAGGCACGATCAGAGTCGACGCAGGTATTTCAGAATGACTAGCAATCCAGGATGGAACCACGCTACCTGTAACGTACGGCAATGTGATCACTTTGGGTCCCTCGCTGGCCAGCTAGAGGAGGACAGCAAGTGGCACGTCGTCGCCCACTGTGTCTAAAAGCGGTGCTACTAAGAAATAACTGGTGCTCCGCACACAGTTGCAGCAGACGCAAGCCATCGTCAGTCCGATCATAAGTAAGTCCGATCATAAGTACCATTCAGCTGAGCTTATGAAAAGCTCATACGTTCTACTTGTGTGTCCATAATTCATACAAGTGGTATACTATCGGAACTAGTAGCACTGCATAGTAGCGTGTTCAGTTCGTGATAGGATGTGTCCTTGGCAGCATCAGAATTGCAGTCGGTGGGAGCATAAGCGGAAATCAAAAACAAACAGCGTTTTGTACTACTTCGTGAAACAACCGTAGTTGATGTCGCCAAACGGGCTGCACATAAACGGCTGTTCACCGGAATCCAATCAACCAACAATGGCTCTGCCTTGGAGCTGAGAATGATACCTATCCCAGCTTGACCCGTGAGTGCTGCATCAGCGTCTCCGGATGCGTGCAAGCAATATCGAGAGGACAAGCTGGGTGCAGTTAATTCAAAACTCTATTAGAGTCATTGATCCTAGTTTCGTACACACAACACACGGCAGTGTCCAAGGTGCGTGCGAGCGCATCATGCTGACCGATTTGTCTTAGAATGCGAACGTTGAACGCCGCCAGGGAAACGAGACAGCGTGGCCTTATAAGGGACTGCAGCTGATAGACGTCCGGTGGGTGTTGCAGGAAAGTGGCTGCAGGGGGTCCTACCGCAGTGGCACTTCGGTTGCTGACAAGTAAGCAGGGAAGTATAGAAGGTAGTTAAGTAATGGGGGTCGGTTTGGGAGTAAAACAGGTGGAAGAGAAAGAAGAGAGGCGCTAGCAGTAACACGATTTCGCTTATCCGCCCTGCTGTAGGCAGCAGATAAGGCGACCCTTGATAGTCTGCGCGATGGCCGATTCAGGATGTAGTTAGACTTTTGGGAAATTGTCATGATTGTAGATGGGCTGAGATACTGCCAGGTAGCCCAGACCTCGATAGGAGGACGATTAGTGTCCTCAACCAAAGCCTATGGCTCAGAAGCTTGTCCGCAAGGCAGCAGGGTGGTGACAACCATGTGGTTGTACAGTAATGAACGCCATCCCATTTCAAACCCCCAACACGGAGGACCAGGAGACCGAGTTTGTCTGACCTCTGATCATTGACAAACCTGGTAGGAGTAGCTCTAAAGGGCCCGGAGGTACCACCCAGTATAGCTAAATGGATCAAGGATGTATGCAAACTGTCGCACCACATTAAGGTATAGTCTCGTTGCGACGAGAGTAAGCAACAAACAACGGTAGAAACATTTTTCGATACAACGGGTCAAAAAAGTCTGCGTGTGAGCGTTCTTAAGGTTAACTAGGACACTTCCAAGGACTAAGTGGTACTGGAGGGGCGTTCCTTTGAGTCCGCTTACACATGTCGCAGTGTCGGATCAAATTTTTAAATTTCGGTGATAAAGAAGCAAATGTTGGTAGCTCAGGTTGTTCAATTGTTGTTCTGAGTGTTCGCTGGGCTCGGCAGTTTGGCTGCAAACTTTTCGTCATCACCCGAGGTGACATCATCAGTGCGCATTTGTGTAGCAGAGCGGTGAGGCACGAAGCGTCAGTGAGTGTGAGTGATCGATCTTCTAGCCGTCAGTCTGAGTTCGAATCATTCGACGGGTACATGATCATCGAAATCGAACACTGATTTTTGCTTCGTAGCGTACGCGCGCGTGCCTCTTCGGTTGTCGTCGTTGTTTGACGCATTTTCCGGCGTTCTGCTTCGTTAGATTTAGTCCACTAATTCGGAAATTTTGCATCCATAGCGCTGCATATATAGCATCTCAACGCGCTGGTTTATGGAATTGTCTGTGGAATGCTATGCTTCCAAGAACTCTCTAGCTTGCATCGAATTTCCACCGGCTAGGATCTTCACGTTCTCTAGGTCGAAGGGGCGACCTTCTTGGTCTTTATGCATGGAAAGCAGTGAATGCGGGTTGTCTTCCAGTGGCCATTATGTGTTCGTTGAACTATGTTGAAAGTTTCCTTCCATTTTGCCCAATATAGTGTCTGTCACATACTTTGCAGTTAATTTTGCAGATGACATCATTCCGACTGCCTTGTTTGACTTTGTCTTTCGGTCTTGAAAGCGAGCTTCTCAAAGTAACAGTTGGTTTGTGAGCTACCAAGATTGCATGTCGTCGTTGTAATCTGGACGTTAGTTCAGACACGTTTTTGATGTATGGAAGCGCTATCTGTTTATCTACGTTTTCCCGCTGTTGTTGAGGCACTCTCCTCTTTAGGCTTCTTCTGGTGAAGCTTCTTGGATACCCGTTGTTTTGAAATACGCGGTATATATGGTTTTCTTCCTTCTTCCGCAATTCTGCCGTCCTGCGGTGTGTTTCGGCTCTCCTGAAAAGGCTTTGAATGCAGCTTCTCTTGTGGTTCAGTGGATGGTTGTTGTGGTAGTTTAATATTTGGTCTGTGTGGGTCTTCTTTCGATATACACATCTTTGAAGCGTCCCATCAGTTTCTGTGGGCCAGTCCAGCTAAGAATGATAATTGTTTGTCTTTTTCGAGTTCAATGGTAAACTTGATATCCTGGAATGTGTTGTTGATTAGCTCATGGGTATTTTGTATGGAATCTCGTTTGATGATGACAAACGTGTCGTCTACGTACCGGATCCGTAATTTTGGTTTGCTTAACGGTATTGTGATGCGATCCAGTTTTGCATCACAGCTTCTGCAATAAGTCCTGAGACGGGCGTTCCTTACAGCTGCTGGTATGCTTGCTCAATAAAGTAAAAATAAGTAATCATGCAGAGGTCCAAGAGTTTCCATATGCGCTCCGGCTTGAAGTTTCCTATTGTGTTCAGTTTCTTTTGCAAGTTCAATATTTGCCCACGACACATAGGATGGCGCAAATGTCACCATTCTAGTTATTTCTGCGTGCGATTGGTGGAGTTCTTGTAAGATTTTACTTCGCCACCGTGATGGTATGGTCGCTTTAGATCCCCATATCGGACACCAATCCTCGAGGGTAAGCTCTGTGCGCGGGATAAATTAGGGCATTAGTTGCGGTTCACAGCTGTCAGGTCATCCTTGAGAGAATAGACGCTTGACTTTGGTTAGTAATATATCCCGTTCAGTTTGCTGACGGATATCTGCATTTGACACCGGGTTTCCGTCCAAATGTTGCAGCAGATAGACAACCACCGCAGTTTTAAGTACGCAAATTGGTAGGGGATTTTACGGGAAGCTATTTGCTTTCCCAGGAACATCGGCGTTTTTGTACTTGTAGGCGGAGAGCAACAAAACCCAATGTTACGTACGAGGTAACGTCATCTGGTCTATGCCTTTTTTTTCTCACCAATCAGGGTCAAAAGAGGCAGGTGGTCAGTAAGGATTTCACATTTTATTTCCCACAGATAACGGTGGCATTTTTTGATTCCGAAGATGATCGCTAAATCTTTCCTGTCGAGATGCATGCAGTTCTTTTCCGCTGGACGCAAAAGCTATGGGTCGCTAGGTCATGTCTTCCATTTGGTGTGATATTACGGCCCCGAGCCATGTGTGTGACGCATCGCAACGAAGAGTGATCGGTTTCTTTGGGATAAACTGCACTAACAAGTTAGGGTTACTGATAGCCAATCTGATAGCATCGTAAGATTTTTGTTGTTCATTTGACCATAGTCACCTGGTATTCTTACGAATCAAAGTATACAATGGTGCGAGAAGACTAGCCGAATCGGGTAAAAAATGAAGGTAATGGGTTACCATCCCAAGAAATGATTGCAGCTCATTAATATTTCGGGGTGTTGTGGAATCCAGAATGGGTTGAATTTTTTCCCTTAGGGGATGTAACCGTGTTCGTCCAAACGAAACCACAGACATTCAACGGTATCACAAAATAGACACTTAGATTCCTTGAGTTTCAGTCAGCTCTGCTGTAGGCGTTTCAAGACTGTTGCAAGTGCTGTCATATGTTCGTAGTCCGTACGACCAGTAACCGAATTGTCGTTCAAGAGCAAACCCCTGGTATGCCTTGCACTAATTCGTCTATAATCCTCTGAAAGCTTGTCGGCGCAGAGTGTATCCCGAATGGTAAGCGGTTATAGCAAAATAATCACATGTGTGTATTAATGGTAATAATTTTCTTTGAGGATTCGTGTAGCTTTACTTGAGAATAAGCATGGTTTAGATCAAAATTCGAACTTTTATCCACCCGATAAAGATGCGTAAAGTTCATCTATCCGTGGAATCGGATAATGTTCAGTCGTCATCGCTTGATTAACTGTCAGTTTATAGTCGCCGCAAATCGGAACTGAGCCATCAGGCTTCTGTACAGGAATAATGAGTGAAGCCCAGGAAGAGTGGCGTAAGGGTGAAATTGGTCCGTCTTTTTGTAAGCGCTCTAAATCTACCTTCGGACGGATGGCGAAAGGCAGACTTCATATCCAGGTATCTTTGTATCGAAAAAACTGGCAAAAACTTTCAAGAGTTGAGGTAAGTCAGTAATATTATCCAGTTTCTTGAGATATTGTAATAGTTTCGGCATGTAATTTAACCAGTTTATCCCAAGTAGGTTCGGTCCGTCTGTGTTAACAGCGATCAGAGGAAGAGTCAGCATATTGTCCCCATGGTTTACTTTCATGTCACACACACGCACAAAACATCGAGTATCTCCCCAGTGTATGATTGTACGTTAGATTGAGTCGGAGTCAGAACCAGATCGGGCAAAGTTCATTTGTTGATCAATGTAACCGGGACCTAGGTATTGATCTCCAGACGTACTGGCTGGTCTTCGAAGTCTAAATCAAGAGTGTCCGGCGGTATCCCATTGCGTGCAAAATTAGAATATAGAATCGTCAGCGTTTTCCAAAATTCGTACAATACCCTTGGCATGGCGGGGTATCGGTCGTTGAAGCACAGTCGAACGGCATACACGTGCAACATGTCCGACCTTTCCGCACTTGTGACTAGTAGACTGTGTCTACAACCAGTAACCTTTTCATGCTTCTCGACGCATCTGTAGCACGCAAAGAAACATTTGTTGGTGGGTAATAGTCGACATTTAATTGCATGGATGGTATCTGAAGGAGAATCGTTTAGATAATGAATTAATTGTTCAATGACGCTTTCCCTTTGTCTGACCAGTGCGCAGGTTGATGGAAATTAGGTGTTGCCAGCCTGAAAACACTGCACACACAACGTGATATCCAAAATGGCCCTCCAATTAGTGCGCAGGCTGTTTCCCAAGTGAGTTTATTAGCGTCTTCTGGCAGCAGACGTTCTCTAGCTTAATCGTCTCGAATGCCAAGTAAAAGGTATTGACCGCCATCGTCTCCTCGAATTTGGTTGCGGGAATTTCATTGTAACGGCAATCAGGAAGGGACTGTTATATACGACTGATGAATTCATTAACACTCAGCTCCCCATCGTACTTGAGAAAAACAGGCGCGACGTAAAAAGATGTTGCCTCAGCCACCAAAGGCCATCCAGGGCGTTAAAGCAGTCCGTCAAGGATGTGCTTTCGTACAAAAATAACGCATCGAAATGCAGTTATCCTTCTGCACTGAGATGTTGCCTCAGTAGTTTGGTAGATTGGGTTTCACTAAGTTTGATGTAGGGGTGTGTAACTGTGAAAAGCTAAAGGTAGTCACAGAAGGTTCGTTTCTAACGATTCAAAACTGCTAAGGATGGCTTGGAGGACGTGTCCTTTCAAAAGGGATCAGGTGGGGTAATAGGGCTCATAGTAAATAATCCAAAGTTTAACGTTCGTCGCCAGATGTTACAGTTTAGCAATTGCGGAACTAACGCTCAGTGGTTGGCTCTTAGCCGAAGTATCGTAAAGCAAAGTACGTCAGGCAAACGGAAGGCAAAACTGTATTCTAACCACCATGTTGTACAACGCATCGATGCAGTATTCTAGCTTAGGCCAATTGATGAATGGGTGAGCGGATTACTGACACACGCCAGCAGATGCAAGCAATCAATAGGAAAGGCTCAGTAGATCGGTCTTGAGGACGCCACAGATGGGAATGAAAACAAGGTACCGGCAAGAAACAGTGCGAGTTGCCAAACAAACCTTGGAAGGGGATAAGTAGCGAAGAGCCTTTCAAATCAGAAAAACCGTTTGAATGCCGGTGAACAGGAAGGCATATCCATAACAAAAGACTACAAGCTAGTGAAAACATGGTGTCATTTGCACGCTCGACAATTAGACATTAGTGATGCTTTCAAGATGCAAATGGCCAAAGAGAAGTACAGCAATCGTATTTTCGGTTCATACTATAGGATGTGAAATAAGCCAGTTAGAAAAGTTCATTTGTTAACCGACTATCAAATGTGCAAGTGATGAAGCCCTTGATGAGACACATGGAGCTTCGTGACAACATTTTGTGTGCTGTGGCAATCAGATGTGATGCAACTATCCAAGCGCACTAACCGACGAGCTATGTTAAAAGATTTCCTGTCGACTGTGTGGACTGACGGTGAAGTAACGTATGTGGACAACTAGATGACTTGGAATTTGTTGCGACGAAATCACAATTAACAAACGTTTGCGTTTAGTAACCTTAGTCAGGTAGCGAATAACTCCAGGTGCGCAATCCGCTAATCAGCATATCGGTGTCAAGCTCATGTGTGGCTACGACGGAGAATAGCGTCATAAAGGAAATCAACTGATGCGTATGCTAATGGGGTGACTGTCAACCACAAGTAGAGCATCAGTGGACTTGCGGCCGTGGGGTAGAGAGACGCTTCGATATGGTTCCGTCCCAGGTCGACTTTTGTCGCAGTAGTACAGTATCTTGAGTATCAGCTGATGTTCAGTTATGACGGGGGGGGGCAGAGAAAGCCGCAGGGTAGCTGCCTCGCTGAAGACGCCTTCTCTTTGCATGATAGCCAGCTGTTTGTGAAGTGACAAAGTGTAATCGCCCTGACTCTGAATGTTTGCTTTAGGCGCAAAGGTTTTGTACTAGATCCCTGTTCTCTCCCTGGTATTCATCTTCGTTACGTTAGATCACCATGGTTTTACGGTAGCGAAGCATCAGTTCGAATGGCTGATGCACTGATGCTGATGATGTCAAGTTAACTCAAGTCAATAAAGATAAGCTTTAGGTACCCGAAAGGGTGCATTTTCAGCATTTTACAATAACCACCGCAGATGGATTTAAATGGAAAATTTAAAAATGCAAATTTCTCGATGGAAAAATTGGCATCGAATGCAGAGTTGTCACCCAAATACGGTACTGTAGATACATGTAATAACTTCCGTTTAAAAAGTGAATCATTGGTATTTGCTTACTGTTGAAGTTAGTGTCGGGTCCCAGTTTGTCAATCGGGACGATGGCACTTTAATTTACAAAAGCGCCTTTGGTAAATTTACGCGTAAGACGCGCAGCGTCTCAAATCATGTTTTAAAAATCATCGCAGTACAGCGTTAATGATCGAAGAAAATGTCAATAATATTCGGTGAAGACTGTAGAATCCGCGGCAGATAAAGTAAAAACGGTGTTCCAGTGAAATGGCAACGGCCGATTTAAAGGCCCCGTCCTGACGATGGATATCCTCGATCATGAAAACGGTGATGCACTGCACGTCTTCCCGAATTCGTCCAGATATCACATTCGGGGGCAAATGCTGTCGTGAAAGGCACACAAGGCTTCTGAAGCGAAGCGATGCACTTCGGAAGCGTAGCCATAGTAAGCAAAGCAGAGTCGGATTGAAACAAATTAGAATGGAAGAGTTTGTGACAAGCGTCATGGAGGTGAGCGAAAGTAGTGAGACGCTTCGGTATGTTAATTGCGCAGTTTCGTTGCAAAGAACATCCTTGTATTGTTGAATACTCAGTTGATGCACATTAAGAGTTGTCTCGTGAGTCACGTTTCGCTAGATGGAAAAACGGCATGCGGGATCCGATATACTGCAAAATAACAAGAGGCAGAGCAGCAAAAGTGACGCAGCACTGACCTGTGTTAAGGTTAAATCCGTTCATGCTGGTGAATAAATTCTCACATTCATCTCTGCTGAACGAGAATATGATCAGGGGACCCAGGTTTTGGTTCATTAGAATTTTCACCAAATCGGCACAGTAAGGCTGAGTACCTGATTGATGAAAGGGACAAAGAAAAATAAAAGCAAAGTATTGAAATGAGACGATTCCTTCTTATTGGGGAAATGCGTATCGTCCAAAGTAGTAGCGCGCTAAGATACTGATGCTCATCATCATCATTGGACACATTAGCTGCAGGTAGCATACACCTCAGCTATTGTACCGCAATACAAAAGAAAAGAAAAAGACATGCAGCAGAGGCACGCCGGCCGAGTCACCAATAACGGACGGACATGGTCCCGGCTACTGTGTCGCCAAAAAGAGTCATATTATGCCTAACAACACTCACGAACCAGCTCGTGTGAGAAAACCGATAGACAATAGAGCATACACTTGTGGTCCAACACATATTGAATTACAGAGCACTATACGCTATGCTGAGAGTGCTAAAAGGAGTGGGCACGCATTCGTATAGATCTCACTCAGAGAATCCGGTTACAACTACGCATACGGCACCTTAATCCCATGTCGTACGACCAATAAAGAAACATGATTTGCTCAGATAATGTGGCACGCAGACCGGATATCTGTGTAGGTGCGCTGACCACACCGAGCTAAAGGCTACGCACGGCTTCGCGGTGTAGCAGTGGGCCGATATGGTGTTAAGCCACGGTTGGCTGAGTGAGTAGAGCACTGTACCCCGTTAGTCAATTAGTAAGCGGAATACCACCAGACTTTTAGATCAAAGAACAGAGGCGTATGTTTGACCTACAAATGTAAGCGTTCTCAACAGCAAAAAACGTTACTACTTCAGTCATAATTTTGGCGCTTTCTGGCGGAAGTGCAGTGTACTGCAGGGCCGAAATGATAACTGAGTAACGACGGTAGCAGCCAAAGATGCATTCTACATCCAGAGGATGCAGAACATGAACACACCCATTGTTGCTTGCATGCGTCACCCCTCGCCGCGTGCGCCGTTAATATGGAAATAAAGGCGCGTGTCCTACAGTCTCGAGGCAGCTTTGCTCAGAAAATACCAGATGGTTCAAGGATCTCACTAAGCTATCACAGGATGTAAAATGATTAGCTTGTGATGAATCTAGCGTGCAGCTCAAATACGTAGACAAGTACCAAAAATCGCACACAGCACAGGTTGAGCTCCTGGTGAATTTCAACTCCAAAGATGAGAAATCCAGCGTACCCAGCTGTATAAGAAAAGCACTGTGCGCTTTATCCAAGAGACTAATTGTGCAGTCAATAGGGCGATATCTCCAAAGCATACTGAAAAGGGCTCATGGCAGATGGCGAGTCGTCCGTAGTGAAGGTCAATTGGCTCAGTAATAGCTTAGGCAGCAGTAGGAAACTATAGTTGGAGCTAGCCACATGGAAAAGTAGAACAGCTTGGATAACCTACACATGTAGCCGGGGCGGCGTCCAAGCATCTTGGAGTTAGTCGCGGATTTCGAAGTGCATGTGCGTAAAACATTCAATGCTGCGTTGAAGTTGGCTTCAAGGAATTCGCACTGGAAAGATGGGGACAGAAATGGTCTATAAAAATTAGGAATTAATCGCAGCAATCGCCACCATTAGCAACAACAGGAGCAGTAACAGCACTAGAATGACCATCAACATCACCAACACGGACAACAACAAAAACAATAACATCAATAAAAACAATTCAATACTTTTACCAGTGCTTTGAAACCATACAGCCATAGAGTAAGAGGGACGCTCGTGCTGACGGGGAACAGATGAACAAGGATACAATGTAGCATGAAAACGAACTGAGTAATCCCTAGGTGTAGTACAAGCAAATGGGATAAAAGGCGACGAAACCAGCTATGTAGATAAAAGTATCCTAATATCGACTTGTGTGGATAGATTGAGAAATAATCCTAGCTCGGACAGCAATGTACGTTGGTCAGTTCGGTCAAAAGGATCATAGCTGCAGCGGATAGTCAGGTGTTAAATGCTGCAATCTATGACAAGTCTCGTGTCAGCTTGCACATTTCGGGTAGAAACAACTCCAGTGGGAGCCGAACCAAAAGCATGGGAATTATCAGCGTACCCCGCCAACGCTACAGCACTAGGCTGAGAACAACACACTACAACAGCAAATGAATAACAAGCGTGATGCTTGATTCTAACTTCACAATGAATATACTTTCAGGGTACGGCCGCTGGTATTGGTATAGGGTAGTGATCTAACAAAAAAAACAATGCAACTGTGCACTTGAAGATCTAAAAAAGAACGCTGACATATAAACGTTGTGAAACGTAATGAAGGTTATTGAGATGACTACATACTAACCTTCTGGTTGACGACGAGGTGAATGCCATCTCCACCGCAGGGAAACACATAATGCTCCAACGGAACAGGTCGAATATCAGTGTTCACTACATGACAAGGGCGATGATGTAAGGAGACGATCCACTCAGCGAACTGTATGGCGTTGGGGATAGTGGCGCTAAGAAACACAAGGCCGACGTTATCTGGAAGTAAGATTATAGTTTCTTCCCATACTACACCACGTTCTTTGTCTCGAAGGTAGTGGACTTCATCAAAGATCACCCAACCGACTTTTCGAGTGATATCAAACCCGCTGTGGAACATAAGTAAATTTTACATGCAAGATATGGGCCAAGTAAAAATACAGGAACCGATGCAAACAAAAATAAGATGAGTCGAATGAGACACCTTGCAATTTAAGACATTTTAAGACAATTGCAGTCACAGAACTACCGCGGATAACATGCATTTGAATAACATCCGTCGCAAGTAGATTTCAGGTGATCCGAAGCGTAGCCACCGATCGCATTCATCTCCTCATTTGTGGCGAGGCAACTTATAGATACTGTCAAACATTCAAGGGCAAACTTAGCTAATTCCATTAGATACCTCCACCAAATATGGAAGGTAAATCAGTTCTTCGCATTTGTGCTCACTGTCAGCATTGTCGAAAATCCATTTTCCCACCTATAAGTTGTGGTGAATGGGATGAGTATTCTAAAGGTTTTTCCCCATAATGGATAATCGTCACCGAACTTGGCGGGAAATGTTGCTCCTCTACCTGATCAGTTGACATGCATACACCGAGAAGTGTTCACTCAACTCTGTAATTCGATCCGGCGAACGACTGCCTTATCCTAAATAAAGATAATCAACGAGCGAGCCGAGAGACCCGCCATTTAGCTGCACTGATTTGCAGACTATTATTCATATTTTGGATAATAAATTCCGTACCGAAGATTGCCTAATCACTAATGATGGCTAATCAGTAGTGATTATGTGGTTATTTTCACGTTTAGATACATGAGTTAGCTATTGATTTTGTCAGGCGACTAATTGATAAGCTAATTCTCGTATTTAAATTTAACCCTCGTAAAATTCCATTTTACCCCTTTGGGGAGTAATTACCCCCAGGTTAAGAACCACTGATACAGAAAGTTGTACGTAGACTGGGTCCGACTCAAGGAGAGCCGTCAAGTTTGCGCACTTCAACGGGTGTATTGATTCAAGCAGTAAACATTTACAATCCTTTAATCACGAATGTGAACTGACCCCACTAAAAACGTTATAGCTCTATGGGGTACATATAGTCATCGTACATCTTCAAAGACAAACATGTCACATTAACGACAGGTATCAATTGTCGTGCGGTGTAGCAAAATGCGAAAGTCCGTCTGCATTTTGAGTAAAAACTTATTTTCATAAGAAATAAGTGCGCTATATATAGCCTAGCACAGATGACGAATTCAGCAAAACATCGTGCCTCACGGTATTGCATGTTCGAACAGTTTCCGTGCGACCGTCAAAAGCTGTTCAGGGGTCGCAGACTAGTAGCACATGTCCGAGAGATGAGCTAATTACCAACGGCACGTTTGCACAGTTACTGAGCGATCAGTCAATGGCTGTTCCACGATCTCGGGTTGGCAATATGACGCGTCTGCCAGGTAAACAGGAACCGGGCCACTTATCACCGGCATGTCTGAAAGAGTGCTAGTCGCATTAGTGTCATGCCCACATCACGATCATAGACAAAAACGATACATGATGTCTAGTGGAAAAACAAACTCAGAACGATGTCCATCCTATGGTGCACACTGCAGTGTTACAGCCACAACCATAATAAATGGTAGCATAATCAGATAGAACAAAGCGAGATTGCCACAAAGCTACCACGAAGCTGCGATAGATGACACGATAATGCTATTCTATAGTCTCTTAAAGCCAGAATTCGAACTGAAGCTGAAAAAATAATGTTTTCGAGATGACGATGACCCGGATAAGTGGAAGATATGGGTTGCAAAAAACTTGATTCTTTGAGAAATATAGAATGAAATCTTGGTGAGGTCGGACGCACCGGTAGAGCATTAATCGCAGAACTTCCGTGGTCATGACCAAAACCGTGGCTTCCGGATTAACTGTCACGTCACCAGTCATTAGCCCAACATCTGTAAACTCATCCGCAAATTCTTTGAACTTCTGATTGCTCAATGCCTTGATGGGTGTCGTATAGATCACACGGCGATTTGCACGTAGGCTCCGAGCCACCGCGTATCTGTGAGAACAGAGGCTGAAAGACAGGATAGCACTCACTCGGCAACAACAGTTTTACCAGCTGATGTGTGGGCGGAGACTAGAACGGAGCGTTCATTTTCGATGCAGAGAATCGCTTGTTCTTGGAAAGGATCTAGTTTAAACGGGTAATCACGAGCCGGTGTTGGAATGGGCATCAAAGGCCTCAAACGCTCTCCAATTCGATGAACAATCTGTAGAATAATCCCAATAGGTAGAGACGTACTTTATGAACACATCCATGCCCGGAGCTAACCGTGACAGTCTGGAACTCATTTCCCTCCCGGAATCTTCCGGTATCAGTGTGGTAATTAGCTGGCTCAACCAGACCATTACATGTGCGTATTCCGGTGTTAGAACAGTTGTTCAAACGATCAAGCGCCTTATCAGAAGGAAGCGAGGAACTCACTTCCTTGAGGCTTATATCGCAAGATTCCATAGTAGTATACAAATATTACTTCGGTAGCTAAAACAGAATATAAATAATTTTTTCTCGAATTCATCGAGGCACACCAAATCAGGCAGAACGTTGATAGTGTAAGAAAGCAAAAGAAGTTAAACTGAGTAGCAGACAGAGATGGTATCCGGGGATAGAAACCTGTGAATCTATGATGTCCGCAAAAAGCCAAGTTTCGGTGAAGGCCATCAAGTCTGGGCGAGCATCTGACGCAAGCATCTGTACCTCATCAAGTTTATCTCTCAGACTGCGTACATTGGCAAAAATTACACGCAACCCGTTCTCATGCTCTACTGTCCTGGGTTGAGGAGGATTGGCCTCAAACGGGTTCTCCGGATTACGCGAAAATCCACGATGTGGAGGTCTCTCACCATTTGCTCGGCGGGATCGGAGCTCATCAACGGCTGTTTTCATTTTAATACGATCTTCCGGAGAAAGATTTCTCAGGACGTAAAGACTCACCTTTCAAACGTGGGGTTCGCCGGAGGATGCGTCGACATTCCTATTCGCTTTGGCATACGATCTTGAGGGGGCGTACCTTATTAGGATCCTCTTGCTTCCTGCCCAGGCGGAAGGCAGAAATAATGTTTATACCCAATTCACCTTCATCGAAGAACATGGAAATCATTCGCCCAAGGAACCCTTGCTCATGCATCATTCTTTCTGCAGATGTGTCTTTGGTGGATTCTGGCGTGTTCACAATGACAAGACATCGTTCACGAGAGAGTGGTGAAGCGCGGCCAGATATTTGCGGCTGTGGTGACGCAATGCCTTTGATCAACTTTTCCAGCTTGTTGACTTTGTCGAGAATAGATTTCAGTTGGGACTCAGAAACAGTTTACTTTGGTTTGACTTCGCCTGAACATTACACATAGTTTGACTCCGACCAATTTGGAAGGTGAGAGTTTCCCGCACCACGGCTGCGTATGTCTCAGTCGTGGGCTCACTAGGCAAGGCGTGTGTCAAAAGATCTGATTAGGAAGCAGATGGGACAAGGCTTCGTTTACCCGTGGGGGTAGATACGCCAGATTTAGGTGTGGATGAAAATGTGATGAATCAAGCGGGTCCAAGGCAATGGAAGCTTCAAATTACGTTGGAGTAAACTGAGGGCTCAGAAGTGGCAGTCCGGCGTGAAGGTGTCAACTGTTTAATGAAGTACGTCAGCGGCTATAGGAAACAGTGATAGCCGAAGTAGTGTTGCTTGCAGACTAGTGTTGTTGCAGACTCATGGAGTTCAAGTTCAAGTGAGACTGGAACGATAGGATGATCCCGTGAGTGTTCCTTCTTCGGCGGGTCGTTGAACCAGGAGTTGGCGAACTTTGAAATACTGATGGACCTAAAACAAAGACCGCATCACACCCTGTCCAACCAATTAATGCCCACGTATCCTGCCCTAGCAGTCCCTGCTGGGCCGGTTACGTGAAGTAAGAGAAAAAAGTAAACGCAGAAGACAAAAGAGAAAGTGGAAAGAGCTAAGCAAATGGAATACTAAGATATTTGAGTCATTAAAAAAGAACTGAAAAGTGAAGGTGAGTCAGGTAGGAAAAAGGAAAAGTTTGCTGTTGCCACCTAGGAGCATCGAGCTGGCGCGCAAAACCCTTAACCGTAGATTCCCTGGCCAAGTGATCTGGAAGCGAATTCCAGCGATCTATAACTCGGCGCGACAGACGAGTTTCCGTCCTAATCCTATCAGACCGTGGTTTATGCAGTTTCAGTGGATGACCGCGGAGATTCATCATCATCATCATCATCAACAGCAGTACATCAGCCATTTGAACTGATGCTTCGCTGCCATACAACCATGAGGACCTATGAAATAAAGAATAAGAAGAGGGAGAGGAGGGGGACTTACCTGAAAACCTTAATGCCCTAAGCAAACATTCAGGGTCAAGGCGCCTACACCTTGTGTTAACAACATTCCGTCACAAACAGCTGGCTATCGTGCAAAGATAAGGCGGCATCGGCGAGACAGCTTCCTTGCGGCTTTCACTGCCACGCGTCATAATCAGCCATTACCCTGCAGATAACTCAGCACCAAACACACTTTAAACAGACAATCCAATTAGGAGACGGCAGCAGACGCGCCACTGGTGTCGGTTGCGAGCCATGTCCTGTAAAGTCTCGAGCCAAGCACAAGGTGAGTCACGTGGGCTCCAACCCGGAAGGCGAGACGGACCAACGGCACCCAGTTTGGTCGTCAGTGACTTCATTTCCCGCTGCCAAGTCAACTTCTGTCCACCTCGAGCCTTGCGCCATCCGACACCTGGTAGACTGAACAAGGCCCTCCTAGGTAAGCGGTGACCAGGCATGCGTAGCACGTGCCCGAGCCAACGTAACTTATTCAGTGCTATCTGTTGTTCTAGCGAGCTAGCATGATCATCACCACCTAGTACTCGCCTACGCACATCATCGTTGCGGACACGCTGGTGCCATCCGACACCAGCAATGCTTCGCAAACAACGATGATCAAAGACTTGAAGGCGCCTCAGATCTTCAGACCGAAGGGGCCAAGTCTCACTACCATAAAGCAGAACGGCCCTCACTGTGGCCTTGTATACACGGCCTTTCAGACGGAGGGAAACTCCCTTCTGTCGCCAAAGATGACGCAGGTTCAAGAAGGCAGCTCTGGCCTTTGCAATGCGTGAGCTCACGTCAGTTTCTATGCGCCCATCATTGCTGATGCAGCTGCCAAGATAATTGAATTGATCAACCATCTCGAGTTCCTCGTTAGCAAGCGTCAAGGGGTCATCGAGTGGCTGGTGGTCCTGCAGCAACACTTTGCACTTTGAAGGTGCGAAGTGCATACCAAATAATGGGACCACTCTGGATAGACTATTCAGGGTTGATTGTGCCGCCTCAACATTGTCGAAAAGCAAGACGATATCGTCCGCATAATCTAGATCAACTAACCGTTCACCAGGCAGCACTTCAACACCTACATCGTGAGATTCCGCAAGGGAACACTCCATGATAGAATCCACGACGAAATTGAACAAAAATGGGGAAATCGGACAACCCTGTCGAACGCCACTTGTAGTCGAAAAGCTATCCGATAGGGCACCATAGACCCTGACGCGGCCTCTAGTGTTCGAGTATAGAGCACGAAGGATGTTCACATATTTCGTGGGAACACCTTTTCGCGCAAGTATTTCGAACAGAATCGATCGATCGACTGAATCGAACGCACTCTTGAAATCGAGGAACACAGCTATTGTCGGTCTGCGGTATGCGTGGCGCTGCTCTAGCACCTGCCGCAAAGTAAATATATGGTCTATACAGCCACGTCCTGGGCGAAAACCGGCCTGCTCTTCTCTAATCCGAGATTCCCGTTCTGCAGTGAGACGACGAACGATAATCGAGGCCAGTAATTTTGTCACAACTGGCGTTAGGCTAATACCCCTGTGGTTCGCACAGTCTGTGCGACTGCCCTTTTTGTATATTGCCACTATAATCGATTCGCTCCAATTAGCCGGCACACTCTCTTCGTTCCAGATACGTTCGAATAGGGAGGTAAGTGCTTTGCAGAGGACCTCACCTCCATCCTTAAATAGTGCAGGTGGTAGGGAATCCGGGCCAGCGGCACGAAAACGATTGAGGGCTGTGATCGCGTTTCGGACCTCGGCCTCCGACGGAGGCTCTAAACTAACCGTCCATGGCTCGTCCTGCATCACCTGAGTAGGAAGAGGTCCGGGAGCAGGGGGCCAGCTGAACTGATGTTCAAAGTGCTCAGCCCAACGAGCCATACGGCGCTCATTATTGTGTATCAGCGCACCCGCGCTGTCCCTGATTGTCTCACTGACGCCTGGTTTCCTCGGACCAGTGGTGCGGATTAGCTGGAAGAGCTTCCGGTAATTGCCTACTGCTCCTGCCTCCTCCATTTCTTGAGCCCGACTGGTCCACCAGGCTTCCTTGTCAGCACGTAGGCTCCGCTTTAGTTCACGCCTAATAGCCCGTCTGGTCACATTGTGTTCAGAACCAGCCGGGAGGTGCCTTCTAGCTTCCAAAAGGTTCACGGACCTCTCGGATATCCAGTGACTGGTGCGATGACGACTGATAGTGCCACAAGCAGATGCTCCTGCGTCGTGCATAGCGGCCGAGATCCTATTCCACTGAAGTTCAGTGTCATTAGGACAAGACAGCGAGAGTTCGCTATGCAGTGCTTCTTGATAGGCTTGCCTGACCGAGGGCTGGGACAATTTCTCCGTTGCCAATCGGGGGAGACGCTTTGTGCGCCTTCCGGTAAAGTTCATGGAGAAACGACAGCGCACCAAGGCATGGTCAGAGTCGACACAGGTACTCCAGTATGAGCGGCAATCCAGAATGGAACCGCGCCACCTGTAACTTATGGCTATGTGGTCAATTTGGGTCCATCGCTGACCAGCTACAGGTGGACGCCAAGTGGCACTTCGGCGCCCACTGTGTCTAAAAGCAGTGCTAGTAAGAAACAACTGGTGCTCCGCACACAGTTGCAGCAGACGCTCGCCGTTGTCAGTCCGTTCGGAGTTAAGTCCATACTTACCACCCAGCTGAGCTTCTGAAGAGCTCAGACGCCCTACTTGTGCGTTCATATCCCCTGCAAGTACTACAATATCTGAACTAGTAGCACTGCGTAGCAGCGTGTTCAGTTCGTGATAGAAAGTGTCCTTGACTGCATTTGAACTGCAGTCCGTGGGAGCATAAGCAGAAATCACAAACAAACAGCGTTTTGTTTTACTTCGCGAATTCACCTTAGCTGATGTAGTCAAACGGGCTGCACATAAACGGCTGTTCACCGGAATCCAACGGAGATTAGGTAACGTAACCCTGACAAGTCCGGGCCAATCTTACCCGTCAAAATACGATAAGTGAGAATCAGGTCCCCTTCTTATCCTTCGGTAGTGAATGGAGTACATACCCAAACTGAGCAAGCGTTCAGGATACGTCTGTCCCCGTAGACCCTGCACTAACCGAGTGCCCACTCGTAACACCCTCTCCAAGTCCATTTTGTCTCGGTTAAGACATGGTGGACAAACCTGGATACAATATTCCAGGTGGGGTCGGACGAATGCCGAAAATAGCTTCACAAACAAATTGGCCGTTAAGATTCCGAAAGATCGGCGGATAAACCACATCATACGGAACCCTCGAAAAGCAGCCTTCTTCCAGTTGTCTCCAGAATGAAGTGCTGATGTGTGTACGACTCCTAAATCAAACTGCTGAGTGACAACAGGGAGTTCACCACTGCCGACAACATATCGGGTGGGAGGATTAGCAGCTCCGATTCGGAGAGTAGAGCACTTAGCCCTATTTATGGGCATCAACCATAAGGTAGGCCATTCCCAGAGCCTATCCAAGGCATGCTGAATTGCCTCAGGACCCCCCGGGATATCCACAATATTCCAAAGCTTAAGGTCGTCAGCAAACATTAGTGATGACACCCCTAGCTCTACCGGCAAGTCATTTACATAGATCGCGAACAATGGCCCCAATACCGAGCCCTGCGGGACGCCACTAAGGACAGCTTGCCTGAACGAAAGGCTACGCCCCACCCGTACGCACTGCCCCCCCCCCTCAAGGAAGGCAGACACCCATTGAAGGGCGCGATCAGATATCCCGTAAGATCTCAACTTTAATGAGAGCCAAAGATGTGGAACAGTGTCAAAAGCTTTCGAAAAACCTACGAATAGCACGTCTACAGCGTGGCCACTGTCTATACCGCTTCGGCCCAGCTTTCACGAGCTACAAGTAGATTAGTCTGACATGAAAATCCTTTGCGGAATCCATGTTGCGCAACACTGAGAAGGTTGAATCGATTCAAGTGGTTCTCCACTGAATCAGCTTTTCAAACAACTTGACTACTACGCTTGTCAAACTGACAGGCCGGTAGTTTGCAGGTAGAACGCTGTCACCGCCCTTAAAAATCGGACAGATGATTGCCTCCTTCCATTCCGAAGGTAGGATGCAGCTGTGCAGCGATATTGAAAACACGCATGTAAGAGGACCACTCAGCTCAGTGGCCAATTCAAGCAACAGCTTCGGATGAATTGAATTACGCCCGGAAGCTTTAGAGGTATTAATGCCTTGCAGTAGCGCGAAGACCTGAGTCTCCGTTATGCTAAATTCATCTAAGCAATAATCCTCTGGAACTCTTGAAACCAATTCAACCTGCGGTAAAGAGGTCTCCCGAGCAAAGACCCCAGTATACTGATCACTAAATATACAAGCCTTTTCATAGTCGGTTTGCACACGGGTCCCGTCTGTTCGCAATAACGCTGGTATAAACAGTTTTGCCCCGCTGCGTCTTTTAACGTAAGCAAAAAACTTCTTTGGATTAGCTGCGGCCGAGTATGCTAAACCCTGCTCGTACTGGAGACGAACAGTTCTGAGATGTTGCTCTCGATAACTATCATAGGTACTGGGTGATGGAGTTGCTTGATAGGTTCGCCAGCATCTAGACCGTTTCTTGAGTAGGTACTTGCCTGTGGTATCTATCCATGGAGGCAGTGCCCTTAACGCTCTTTTCCTCATGAGTGGAATATGGGGAGTGGAAACCTCCGTAAGGTATGCCTTAAATTTATCCCAGGCTAACTGGACAGAGTCAGCCATCGATATCTCACAGTTCAGAACTGAAGCCTTAGCTCGCATTGCACTAAAGTCCGCCCGCCAAATATTCGGAAGTAATTCAACAGTGGTCTCTTGGTGCCTCCTTGGCGGCAAATTGAAATTGTTGAGCGTGCTGTCTTTTTGAGGTTTTACTTTCAAAGGACAGTTCCGAAACAGTGTTTACAAGTATCGTGCAAAAAATTTGACTTTTATCAAATTTCGCTTGATCCAAAGAATTTTGGATCGTCGTTTTCCCCGTAACCGACCCAGCAGGGACTGCTAGGGCAGGATACGTGGGTATTAATTGGTTGGACAGGGTGTGATGCGGTCTTTGTTTTAGGTCCATCAGTATTTCAAAGTTCGCCAACTCCTGGTTCAACGACCCGCCGAAGAAGGAACACTCACGGAATAATCCTATCGTTCCAGTCCCGCTTGAACTTGAACTTTACCCGTTTTCGGGTACTTACCAACGTCGTTCATCTTTTTCGGGTTCAGCCTCTGGCTATTTTTCCGGTATTTTTGTTTTGTAATCCGTTTTGCACCTTGTTTAACCCATAACTGTTTCTGTTGACTGCCCTGTAAGCAACAGCTTGTCGGTTTTACGTTTTGATACTTGTTTCACACTCATTGAAAGAGTCATGTCGGATTCACTGAATACCGGCGCTAATGTGTCTTCGGCTGCATTGATCAGCGAATCTAATGCTGTATGCGGCAGCGGGAGCCGCTCAAAGCCAGTGACGGACGAGTCTGGTGGTATGCAGTGCTGTGTATGCAACCGATGGTACCAAGAGACCTGTACCGATTTGGGCCCTGATCAGTACGCAATGCTTTCGACTAGCGATAGCATGCTGTTCAATTGCCGTCGCCGTCCATCTACGCGTCTTGAGGTCACTGAGGAGACATTGAGCAACGTCGGGCTGGGTAACCAGCAGTTGTGGTCCTTCTTCATATCTCTTGATCGAAAAGTGGAGTTACTGATGAGGAATATGGGAGTCTCTATTAATGTCGGCTCATTGGAGGAAGACACGCAACTAACCTCAATTGCTGTCGATGAAAATCCGACTGAAGTGATGGCTACCGTGTCGTGTGTCACAGCGGTCCAGAATGCCTCTAAAGGGGCCTCTGATGTCGTACTGGAAGCCGTCCAAAGCGAGACCGAACTTATGGCCCCTGGGCCCAATAAAAGCAAGAGGAAGAGGGCTGAGAAAGTCCGTAAGTCTGCCTCAAAGCCTGAAGGTACTGAAAGCATTAAGGTATTGGAGGTGGAACACAAAACTCCAACTCCAATCAGCCCAGTTCCATTGGCGAAGCATCGCGCCGTGTCGACTTCGGCCACACCCGCAAAGTCTGAAAAGACTAGACCGGTGAGGGAGTTGGAGACAGAGAATAAAGCCTCAACCTCAATTACTCCAGCTCACTTGGCGGAGAAACGCGCCGTGTCATCTGCCAAACCAGTCGAAACTGGGGTCGCGTCGAAGACGCGTGGAGTGAACATGCCTCGTCGAGGTGATTCTTTTATTGATAGCAGCATTATCTTTCGTAACGTTGCTGAATCCGCGGCAGCTCTTCCAAAGGAACGCATGCTGGATGACCTCCAGTGGTTCAAGCTCTATGTCAACAAGATGCTTCCACCTGGTTTCCCCGGTGTCACTATCAAGAAACTAACCAGATTGGGGAACGTCCCTGTAGACACGCTAAATCCGCGACCCCGACTATTTCGTGTAGTCCTTTCAACTCCGGAGGAACGCAAAGCGTTAATGCGCTTTGCATTCAAACTCAAGGGTAGTAATGACAGCGTTCAGCCGGACCTCCCACTGGCAGATCGACTGAAGTTAAAGGAAGCCATCAAAAGCTTCAAGAGCAGGCGGGCGGCTGGTGAGCAAGGCCATCGTCTTGTGGGTTTTCAGGTGGTCAGCCGGAAGTCAAATTCTGCCCTGCCGGAACCTCTACTGGTAGCGTACGACCCAGGACTGGTCGTGCCGAGTTCCTTCGGGTAGTGCTTAGTAATGTGCGTAGCCTAAGGAACAAGATGCACGAGGTGGGTCTACTTGTAGACAAATCTCGTCCCGACATACTTGCTATCACCGAAACGTGGCTGTCCCCGGATATCACAGACGGGGAAGTATGTTCTCCTGGCTACGCACTGCTTAGATGTGATCGCTCCGTTGGCCGCAAAGGTGGGGACGTCGCTCTTTATGTGAGTTGTAAACTTGATGTGTTGAGGACCTGTGTTCCAGTCGCCGGATCAAACCGTTGAAGCCCCCTCGACAATTGTGTGCACTTCCTCTGCTCAGTTTACAGTTGTAGTTGTATATCGAAGTCCTGGAAGTATCTCCAGGGAGGTTATTGAATTTATTCGTACTCAGGCTGCCAATAGGTGTCTAATACTGGGTGACTTCAACCTCCCTGAAGTCTGCTGGGCTGATCTATCTTGCAGTGCGGCGGTGGGCATTTTCGGTTCGGATCTCCTTGAGCTAACATTGTAACTGCCTTTGCATCAGTTCGTGGATCTCCCGACTAGATATATGCGCAACCAAATTCCGTCTACCTTGGATTTCATTTTTGTGAAGTCACACGATTTCGTAAGTGATATTACCTACGACTGTCCTCTAGGAGCCAGTGACCATGTCTGCATATCATTTCGATGTGCTCTAAGTGTCATCAAGCTACCGCTGAGGCATGTCCAAATATTTGGCGGGCAGACATGAACGCAATGCGAGACAAAGCTCCAATACTGCGTTGTGCGATCACCGTGGCTGACACCGTTGAGACAGCCTGGGAGAAATTTAAGGCATACCTCACCGAGATCTCTGCTCCCCACATCCCACTCACTAAAAGAAGGGTGACACGGGCGCAGCCTCAATGGATAGATCATACAGGTAAATACCTGCTCAGGAAGCGCTCTAAGTGCTGGCGAACTTACCAAGCGGCTTCATCAACCAGCACCTACGAAAGCTATCGAGCGGTTAGAAATAAATGTAAGCATCATCTTAGAACTCTTCGTCTTCAGTACGAGGAGGATTTGGCTAACGCAGCCGTAACAAATCCCAAGTTCTTTGCTTGCGTAAGGAGAGGTATCGGTACAAACTCGTCTATACCGGCTTTACTACGAGCGGACGGTACCCATGGGCATACCGACCATGATAATGCCTGTATACTTAGTGAACAGTATACTGGTCTTTTATCATGAGGCCTCTCTACCTCAGGTTGAGCTGGTCACAAAATTTCAAGAGGGTTTTTGCCTAACTGAAATCAGCATAACGGAGACACAAGTCTTCGGGCTATTGCAAGGGCTAAATCCTTCCAAAGCTTCTGGCCCTGATTCAATTCATCCGAAGCTGATGAATGAATTGGCCGCTGAACTAAGTGGGTCTCTGACATGCATGTTCACAATATCACTCGACAGCTGTGCCTTACCTTCGGAATGGAAGAAGGCAATCATCTATCCGATTTTTAAAGGCGGGAAAAGAGTTCTGCCCACGAAGTACCGGCCTGTCAGCTTAACAGATGTAGTAAAGTTGTTTGAAAAATTGGTCAGTGATTCGGTGGAGAATCACCTGATTAAGTTTAACCTTCTCAATGCGGCCCAGCACGGATTCCGTAAGGGATTTTCATGTCTGACAAATTTACTTGTAGCTCGTGAAAGCTGGGTTGAGGCAGTAGACAACGGTCACGACAGTGATGTGCTTTTCGTCGACTTCTCGAAAGCCTTTGATACTGTCCCACATCAACGACTCTCACTGAAGTTGAGATTGTATGGGATATCTGGAGCCGCCCTTAAATGGGTTTCTGCTTTCCTAGAGGGCAGAGAACAGTGTGTACGCGTGGGGCGTAGCCTTTCGCTTAGACAAGCTGTTCTTAGTGGCGTTCCGCAGGGCTCGGTTCTAGGGCCGTTGCTTTTCGCAATTTGTCAATGACCTACCACAGGAGCTTGGAGTACCGTCGCTATTGTTTGCTGATGATCTCAAGCTCTGAAATATTGCGGATATCCCTGGTGGCTCTGAGACACTTCAGAGTGCCTTGGATAGGCTCTGGGATTGGTCAACCTTATGGTTGATGCCCATAAATCAGGCGAAATTTTGTCCTCCGCATTGGAGATGCCAATCCTCCCACGCGCTATGTAGTTGGTGGAAGTGAACTCCCTGTTGTCATTCATCAGGTTGATCTAGGTATCACCCATACCTTATTGCTTCACTCCGGGGAAAATTGGAGGAAGACTGCTTGTAGAGGGTTCCGTATGATGTGGTTTATTCGCCGCTCCTTCGGTGTCCTAACGGCCAATATTTTTGTGAAGCTGTTCTCAGCTTTCGTGCGACCTCACTTAGAGTACTGTATCCAGGCTTGTCCACCTTGTCTTCTAAGGGACAAAATGGAACTGGAGAGGGTTTTGCGAGTGGGTACAAGGTTAGTGCAAGGATTACGGGGGCAAACGTATCCCGAACGTTTGCTTAGTTTGGATATGTACTCAATGCACTACCGCAGAATTAGAGGAGACTTGATCCTCACTTACCGTATCTTAACGGGTAAGATCGGTCCAGACTTGTCCTGGCTATTTAATCCCGCCAAGCTGCCTAGTCTCCGAGGTCAGCCGTTGAAGCTGCATAAACAGCGTTCTGACCGGGTAAGGACGGAAACTCACTTGTCGCGTCGAGTTATTGAACGTTGGAACTAGCTTCCGGCGCTCGTGGTTAGGGAGTCAACGGTAGAGGGTTTCGATCGTCAGTTAGATGCTCTTGAGTGGCAGTACCAAACCTTCCCCTTCTCCTAACCGACTTGTATCTTCAACTTTCCCTTCGTTTTTTGCTTCTCACCTTGGTATTATCATTATTTAACGGACATTCTTTCTCTTGTTTTCTTAGCTTACCCTTCACTCTTTTACTTCACATAAACCGCCCGGCAGGGACTGCTGGGCAAGAAAATGTGGGCAATAATTGGTTGGACAGGGTGTGATACGGTCTTTGTTTTAGGCTTTTCAACATCTCAAGCAGACCCGTCAATTCCCGATCCGACGATACGCCAAAGAAGGAATATTCACGGGATTCTCCTATCGTTCCGGTCCCAACTGAACTTGAAAGAGCACATCGAAAGGATATGCATACGTGATCGCTGGATCCTAGAGGTGCACCGTATGAAACGTCAGCCACGAAGTCCAGGGATTTAGCGAAAACCAAATCTAAAGTAGATGGTATTTGGTTTGTAGTGACCTGGAGATTCCCCTGTTTGGCTGCCGCATGCTGCGTAAAATATTACAAAATCACAAAATTATATTTTATCGATGTACATAGCAAATTAGCCGCTCGCCTGTTTGAACGTTGCTCGCGTTTGTTTGAGTCAACATAGCATCCGCCTTCGAACGGCGCGACGCTCCTCGGCTCCGCAGCCATCTTCGCTCTCCGCGCACGCGACCACACCTTTCCCTAGCTAGCTATCTTTCGGTGCCTTATTTTTAGCACTAGATAGCCTTTCGCCCACTTAATAAATTTTTCCTAGCGTTACATTTGGTGTTCTCCACTCACCGGAGGTTGGCCTTATTTTCGCGTATTGGTTTTAAAGCGTACCGATCCCGCTTCGCGCTTTATTGGTGACCCCGACGTGACCGAACACGAACCTTCCGCTTTATTGGTGACCCCGAATTTTGGTCATTATCCGGTGAGTTTTCGCTAACCTTTTTTTTCAGATTTGGCCACATTTTTTCGCTAACCCGTCTGGTTTTCACTTTTCATTTTCCGGTTTAATCTCGCTGGCTCGCTATTTTGCTCGCTATGGAAACTGATCGTGTAGATTCTGACGTTCAGATAGGCACAGTTACGCTTCCTATCGCACCTTTTCGCGAGACTAATCCTAAGTCTTGGTTTGGTCAGCTAGAATCGCAATTTTCTTTGCGTGGTATTAGGTCCGAAAAGACCAAGTTCCACCTAGTCGTTTCCGCGCTTCCGCTAAATGTCATCGATGACATTGATGACATTCTAGATCTTTCTGACGACCAAAAGACTTACGATGCAGTCAAGACAGCTGTTCTGAGAAGAACAGGCTTATCCGATCGACAACGAGTTACGAAACTCCTCAACGAAACCGATCTTGGCGATCTTAAGCCATCTCAGCTGCTTCGAAAAATGCAGAGCCTAGCTAAACCCTCTTCGATAGATGATTCTTTTCTTCGGGAAATGTGGTTGCAACGACTTCCGCGCGAGATGCTACACATCCTCTGCGCTAGTGAGGATGCACCTTTGTCCAAACTGGCCGATACAGCCGACCGAATTTGGGAGTTGTACGGCCAGGTTTCGCAGGTCCACACGAAACCGGACAACGATGTCGCTACGCTTAAATCCCAGATGGCAACGTTGACTCGACAATTCGCAGACTTTTCGGCCTCCAGACATAACCGCTGTAAATGCTCTAGGAGCCGTTCGCGTTCACGTTCGAAGTCTCCTTCTCGATCACCGAATAGAAACGGTTACTGCTGGTACCACGAACGCTTCGGCCAGCAAGCTAAATCATGTCGCCCGCCCTGTTCCTTCAAACGACAGCAGCAGGGAAACGGGCGGACCAGCACGTAGGGGCGACGGACGTAGCTGGTCAACGCAGTCGCCTTTTCTTCGTCACCGATCGTAGAACCGGAGTTCGCTATCTCGTCGATACTGGCGCAGAAGTCAGCGTTCTCCCGCGTGATCCAAATGACCCGACCGAAAAGGTGACTCGCTCATTGCGCGCAGCTAACGGAACCATCATCCGCGTATATGGTCAACGCTCGCGCACGCTAAATCTCAGCCTCCGACGCGCTTTCAAATGGATATTCCTCGTTGCGGATGTTCAAACGCCTATCCTTGGTCTCGACTTCCTACGTCATTACGACCTACTCGTCGACGTTAAGCGACACCGTCTAGTCGACCGTCTTACGAACCTCGCAGTCATTGGGACTTTGACCGACACCGCGTCAATCAGTCCCGTGTACGCGACTCAACTTAGTTCACCCGTCGGGCAAACGCTGCTCGATAGTTTTCCGCAGGTCTTCCGTCCTGCCGTCCCGTTGCCTTCCGCAACCGACGCCGCGACACATCACATCGTTACGAAAGGTCCGCCTGTGTTCGCAAAAGCCAGGCGCATGACCCCCAACAAGCTCAAAATTGCACGCTCCGAATTCGAGCACATGTTAGACCTAGGCATTATCCGCCCGTCTAAGAGCCCGTGGGCGTCGCCTCTACACATGGTGCCTAAAAAGTCAGGAGACTGGCGTCCATGTGGCGACTATCGCGCTCTTAATAACGCTACCGTCCCCGACCGCTATCCCATTCCGCACATTCAGGACATCACGGCTAGCCTACGTGGCGCCCGTGTGTTCTCGAAGATCGATCTGGTTCGCGCTTACCACCAGATCCCTGTAGCCGAGGATGACATTGCGAAAACCGCAGTCATCACGCCTTTCGGACTTTTCGAATTCTTGCGAATGCCCTTCGGTCTTCGTAACGCAGCTCAAACTTTTCAACGCTTCATAGACTCTGTCACCAGAGGTCTCGACTTTGTTTATCCTTACATAGACGACATCTTAGTAGCTAGTTCTTCCGAAGAACAGCACGCGAAGCACCTCAAGATGCTCTTCGAGAGGTTAGCTTCTAATAACATTACGGTCAACGCTGACAAATGCATCTTTCAGCAACCATCCATCGATTTTCTTGGTCATCGAATTGACCAGCATGGCATACGGCCGCTCGAAGACCGCGTCAGCGCTATTAAGGAATTTCCCGTTCCGACTACTTTGGCCGCCATCCGCCGTTTTAGTGGGATGATCAACTACTACCGTCGATTTCTGCCACGTTGTGCCGACTTGCTCAGTCCATTGACCGACTTACTTCGTGGTCGCAAGAACGGCAATGTCGAATTGACGCCCGCTGCAACCGAAGCCTTCAGGGCCTGCAAAGAGGCCTTGGCCGAAGCCGTTATGCTTCACCATTTCGACCCGAAGGCTCCACTCAGCGTTGCAGTCGATGCGTCGGACACCGCCATTGGCGCCGTCCTGCAGCAATTCACTGAGGGATGCTGGAAGCCACTCGCTTTCTACTCCCGACGCTTACAACCGGCAGAAGTCAAGTACAGCACGTTCAGCCGTGAACTGCTGGCAGTTTATTCTACCGTTCGACATTTTAGGCACGTCTTAGAAGGTAATTCGTTCGTTATCTTCACCGACCATAAGCCGCTTATTTACGCCTTTCGAAATCAATCAGCTCGACACTCACCACGTGAGGTTCGTCAGCTGGATTTCGTGGCTCAATTTTCTACTGACCTCCGACACATTTCTGGTCAGAATAACGTCGTTGCTGACGCCCTTTCGCGCGTCTCCGCAATCCACACCTCTGGCCAGGCAATTGACTTATCTGCCATGGCTACCGCGCAACTAACCGACACTGACTGTCAGAACGTCAAACAAGATTCTTCGCTGCGAATCACATCGCATCCACTGCCGTCATCTGATGGCACAATCTTGTGCGATACTTCTACTGGACGACCTCGACCCGTCGTTCCAGAAACCTTCCGACGTCTAGTTTTTGACACCCTTCATAACATCGCTCATCCAGGCATCCGAGCCACGATCAAGCTCATATCCGAGAGATACGTTTGGCCCGGAATGCAATGCGATCTTAAGCGCTGGGCACGCGGATGTCTAACGTGTCAACAGGCCAAGATACAGCGGCACGTGTCCGCCCCGCTTGGTCGTTTTCCGCAAGTCTCAGCTCGCTTCGCCCATGTCCATCTCGACATAGTTGGACCCTTGGCACCATCCAGAGGAATGGTCTACATTTTGACCATGATCGACCGATACACCCGTTGGCCCGAGGCAGTACCTATACCCGACGTATCCGCGGACACCGTAACGCGCGCTTTCGTTGAGCGCTGGGTCGCTTCACATGGCTGTCCAGCCACAGTGACTACCGACCGCGGTCCGCAGTTCGAATCCTCGACTTTCAACGATCTGCTCAAAGTCCTCGGATGTCAACGCATCCGGACTACCGCCTATCACCCGCAATCCAACGGCATGGTGGAACGTTTCCACCGACAGCTGAAGGCCTCACTTAGTGCCGCTAATGCACTAAGCTGGACCGAAGCACTGCCCATGATACTACTTGGTATCCGATCAGCTCTTAAAGCTGATTTGCACACGTCCAGCGCCGAATTGGTATACGGACAACCTCTTCGACTACCTGGTGACTTCTTTTCTGAAAACCCTAGAACACCTCGCTACGACGCGAATTACGCTCGGCAGTTAGCCACGAGCATGCGCCATATTAAAGCAACCGACGTGCGAGAACAACGACGTAAATCGTTCGTTCCACAAGATCTACTGCATTGCACTTACGTTTTCCTTCGAGTCGATGGTCTACGCAGACCACTCGAACGACCCTACGAAGGTCCATTTAAGGTTCTTAAACGTAAGGACCGCGTATTCGTTATCGACCGCCACGGTAAACATGAAACCGTCTCTATCGACCGTCTCAAGGTTGCCCATGTGGAACCTGAGATCGACGATGACTCCTGTCCACCTTCGGACGAGTCAACGCAGCCCATGATCGACGATACGCCTACTTCCGATGCTGCGAAGCATTCTCCGACCAACTCTTCCGACTCAGTTCCTTACGTTTCTATCGAGCCGAAAGCGTCCTCATCCGACAAAACTGCTGGATCGACAACGCCTCCGACCGAACGTCCGAAATCGACTAGGTCAGGTAGGCGGGTTCATTGGCCAGCGCGACTAAAAGATTAGTCTTCTTTTCATTCTTCTTTTCCCGCTTCCTTTTTGCTTGTGGCCTAACCCGCCCAACAAAAACGATTTGAAAACCCAAAAAATTTGCAAAGCGTTTTGAAAACCCCAAAAACCGCAAAGACGTTTTGAAAACCCAAAAAAGGAGAAAATCGTTTTGAAAACACAAAATGGTTCTCGCTTTATTTGCTTATCGCACTCGGTAAGTGCTATCGTTTTTCGTTAGCTCTGTCGCTCGCACCTGTTTGACACTCCGCGTCTCCGCTTCTTTTTCATATCCTCGACACGCGGACGTTCAACGACGATCGAACGTTACGTTTGCGGACACTACGTGCTCAAACATCGTGTGCTTTGACACTACGCACTCGAACGCTGCGAACATTTCCCCCATTTTGTGTTTTTGGCGCCTGTAGGGAGGACACGGGTGGGAGCCCCCCTAGCGTCCGATCGCATTGGTTCTCCCCCAGCAGCTGCATCAGGTTTCACCGCCTGGTCTCGCAGAAGGCTGGCCGGCGACGGACAGTCCTCACGTAGATCGAAGGGTCACCTACGGTTCCCTTCTAAGAGGGGGGCTGTGTAGTGACCTGGAGATTCCCCTGTTTGGCTGCCGCATGCTGCGTAAAATATTACAAAATCACAAAATTATATTTTATCGATGTACATAGCAAATTAGCCGCTCGCCTGTTTGAACGTTGCTCGCGTTTGTTTGAGTCAACATAGCATCCGCCTTCGAACGGCGCGACGCTCCTCGGCTCCGCAGCCATCTTCGCTCTCCGCGCACGCGACCACACCTTTCCCTAGCTAGCTATCTTTCGGTGCCTTATTTTTAGCACTAGATAGCCTTTCGCCCACTTAATAAATTTTTCCTAGCGTTACATTTGGTGTTCTCCACTCACCGGAGGTTGGCCTTATTTTCGCGTATTGGTTTTAAAGCGTACCGATCCCGCTTCGCGCTTTAGGTTGTCCATATACCTAGTGGGGAATTCCACGAACTGGTGCAAAGGCACTTGGAGAGGCAGTTCAAGAAAGTCTGCACCGAATGTTCCTAATCCCGAATTGCAAGAAAGATCGGCCCAACAGACTTTCGGGAGGTTGAAATCCCCTAGAACTAAACACTTATTTGCAGACTGAGTGCGAATAAGTCAAGTATCCCCCTGAAACAAATTCCAGGACTTCTGTATATCATTATAACTGTAAACTGGGTAGAGGAAGTGCACAAAACAGCCGATAGGGCTTCAACAGTCTGATCCGACGACTGGAATGTGTAGGTCTAAGTTATAGCTCACATATAGTACAACGCCTCCGTCTTGGCGACCAACGGAGCGATCAGTTCTAAACAGCGCGTAGCCAGGTAAACATACCTCACCGTCCGTGATAGCCGGAGACAGCCACGTTTCAGCGAAAGCAAGTATGTCGGGATGAGATTTGTTTACAAGTAGACCCAACTCGTGCACCTTGTTCCTTAGGCCACGCACGTTGCTAAGTTCTACCTCAAGGAAGTCGGCACGACCATCCCTGGGTCGTGCGCCATCAGGATGGGTTCTGATAGGGCGGAAAATAACTTCCGGTTGACCACCTGAAAACCCACCAGACGGAGGCCTTGCTCACCAGCCTCCCGTTTAGTTTTGTGGTCTTTGATAGCCTTCAACTTCAATCTATCTGCCAGTGGTAGGACATGTCGCAGCAGGCAATATGCAGCCATCCGTCACACTCAGAGCACTATACGGCTTTAGAACGCGAGATCACAGCTTTACCGCAGCTCTTTCCACTCTATAAATCGAAGGCAAATACCTCACGAAATCCGAGAACTTGGAATGGGCGACACTACTCGGAATCCGGTAGACAAGATCAATACGGGTTTCACGGATTTGCGCAGAACGAGTAAGCGTAGTTTTTCGGTGGTTCTGCCTCGGGATCTTACGGCAAGGTCTTGATCTCGTCGGTAGGTACCAGATGTTGTGGGTCTCGACGCAGTAGTGGTGTTCAGCACAAGTATTCAGCGAGTTGACTGTGGGAACGTGGATACCTGGAACAAGAGAGTGGTGTAGGTAAATTCGGCAAAGTTGGATAGAAGCAAAATGATAGAAGCGCCGCGTGTTAGCTTGGCAAATGACCAGATCTTAGCAACGTGGAAGACCAGCGAGGTAAGAGCCAAGCGTCTAGGCGCTGTTTGAAGGCCTCCGTATTGGGCGCTGAGACAATAACTTCAGGGAGGGCGTTCCAAGCGAAGGCAATACGCACACTGAAACTGTTTCTTCGGCACAGAAGGCGACTGCTACGAGTCGTCAGTTTGAGTGAGTGCCCTCGAAGATGATCTGTACGGGCGCGGGCCAGCAATCCTGCGTTTGGGTGCCTGTTATTAGTCAGGACGGAATAAGCTAAGATAAGGTCGCCACGAAGCCTGCGATATTTCAACGGGAAGAGATTAAGGGCCGCCAGACGCTCCTCATACGAGAAGTGGGATAGTCCGTCCACTCTCTTAGTGGCTCTGCGCTGTACAGTTTCCAGCATGGCCTCGTCCTTCTTCAGGTACGGCGGCTGGACAAGTATGTTGTACTCCAGCAGCGGACGTACTAAAGTGCTATAGAGACGGACAAATGTCTCTCTAGGGAAAGACCCTAGTGCACGTCCAAGGAGGGCCAGGCGAACGCTAGCCTTTCGCGCCAGTGTAGCTCCATTGGCGCTCGGGCTCAGGTCGGCGGATATTATGGTCCCCAGGTCGCGTTCCTGGGATGTGGCTTTAAGATGCACACCGCCGATATTGTACGGATTAGCTACACCTTGCCCGATGTGCATGACTTTGCACTTGTCGATGTTAAACGGGAGCGAATTTTTCGAGGCCCAAGAATAAGCAGCATCGATATCTGTCTGGAGAAGTGCCTGATCACTTGGCCTGCGGATAGGTCGCCATATCTTAGCGTCGTCCGCATAAAGCAGTATGTGGCTGCTGATACAGGATGGGAGGTCGTTGATGAACAAATTGAACAGCAGGGGCCCGAGGATGGATCCCTGGGGCACCCCGGTCGTTGCAGCCAGAGCGATGGAGAGTGCGCCGTTTACACGAACTCGGTAGGTGCGGCCAGACAGGTAGGTACTTAGCCAGCAGATTGTTTGCTGGTCGATCCCCAAACTCGGCAGTTTACTCAACAGCAAGTTCAAGTTCAATTTGGACAGGAACGGTAGGAGAATTCCAATGTGTGTTCCTTCTTCAATGCGTCCTTGAACCGGGATGGAGTTCGCGGGAGCGGTTTGGAGCCGAGAGGAGCCAAATCAATAAACACGAATCACACAACGGTCAACCAATCAATGCCCACGCGGCCTGCACTAGCAGTCCCCACTGTACCGGCCACGTGAATAAAATAAAGGTTAAGAGAAGGGAACCAACAAAAACAAACTAATGGTAATTGTAGTACAGGAGAGAATGTGTGGTTAAGACAGTAATAGATGTGACAAGCCAAGGAAATAGATGTAGAAGTTAAGAACTAAAGGGAAAGGTCTGAAACTGTAACCCAAGGGCGTCGAGTCGATGTTCAAACTCCTTCACCGTTGGTGCTAATACTACTTCGCTGGGTAGTGCGTTCCATGAGTCGATGACCCTGCGTGACAACCGAACGTCAGCTCTAACGTGATCAGATCTAGACTTATGCAACTTCAGAGGGTGACCACGGAAAAGATGGCATCTGAGCCGGCTGGAACAGTCCAGTTAGATCAGGCCCAAGCTTGTTGGTCAATATACGGTAAGTAAGAATCAGGTCTCCCCGAAGGCGCCTATAGTGCAGCGAAAACATCTGCAACCTGAGCAGCCTATCGGGATACGAGAGATGCCTCAATCCTTGTACCATTTTCGTACCAACCCTCAGAACTCGTTCAAGTGTCATCTTATCGCGTACCAAGCATGGAGGACAGGCCTGCACGCAGTACTCCAAGTATGGCCTGACGAAGGCTGAGAACAATATAACGAACATTTCATTTGTTATAATGCCGAATGACCTGCGGATCATCCACAGCATTCGGAAATCCTTGCGGGTAGCATTTGTCCAGTTCTCGCTGGATTTGAAGTCAGAGGATAACGAGATACCCAAGTCAGTTTGTTCAGTCACTTGACGCAATACATTTCCGCCAAGTACGTAAGAAGTTGTGGGAGTGCTTGATCCTATGCGCAGGACCGAACACTTTGCAGGATTGACTGGCAGCTGCCACAATTCTGACCACTCCCAAAGCTTGTTCAGAGCTGTCTGTAAAGCCGTGGGCCCAACAGAAGCCCTCACTGTATTCCAAAATTTTAAGTCATCCGCAAACATAAGGGATGGTACCTCAAGCTTCTCAGGGAGGTCATTGACATACAATGCAAACAGTAGAGGTCCGAGAACCGACCCCTGAGGAATACCACTCAGAACGGCTTGTCTGAAAGACAGCCCGGAACCCACTCGGACGCTCATTTGCCTTCCTTCCAGGAAAGCCGAAATCCACTTCAATACTTGGCCTGAAACGCCGTAGGATTCTAGTTTAAACAAAAGACGGCAATGCGGTACGGTGTCAAAGGCTTTAGAAAAGTCGATGAACAACACATCCACTGCCTGTCCTTGGTCCACAGCCTCAGCCCAGCACTCTCGGGCTACCAACATGTTAGTCGAACAGGAGTGGCCTCTGCGGAAACCATGTTGAGACGGGTTAAGCAAACTGAACTTAGCTAAGTGCTTTTCCAGAGCATCTCTTACAAGCTTCTCTAATACTTTCACCAGTACGCTTGTTAGGCTAACCGGTCTATAATTTTCAGGTAAGTGCTTATCACCCTTTTTGAAAATCGGGCACACGATAGCATCTCTCCAGTCAGCAGGTAGGGAGCAGCTACGAAGAGACTTCTCTAAGATACACTTAATCGGTTTACACAGCAACCCAGCCAGCTCGTACAAAAGTTTGGGATGGAGGGCATCTATCCCGGCAGCTTTTGTGGGATTTAGGTCACGCAGGAGCTTGAGTACCTGAGCTTCGAGATGGAAAGGTCCATCAGAAAAGAGTCTAAGGGTATCTTTGCTTGCAATTGGATATTAGGCAATGGAGATTCATGAACAAACGACCTAGCATCCTGTTCTGCAAGTAAGCAGGCCTTGGCCTGATCGGTTGATATTTCAATGCCGTCAGGTCCAAAGAGCACAGGGATAGGCGGATTTGCATCGCATCTCCGTTTGACATAGCCAAAGAACCGTTTCGGGTTTGTTGATGCGGATCGAGCTAGCGCTAGTTCATATCTCAAGCGTGCGGCCCGCAGATATTGTTTACATGCATTTCGCACGCTTCGGTAGCGATGACGGATACTTTCTGAGGGAGCTGATACGTAAGTCCTCCAACACCTGGATCGCCTACTGAGCATCCTGCGCGCCTCAGAGTCAAACCAAGGGGGCTTTGCCCCTACTTTATTCTTCGCTGAGATTGGAATGTGGGGGAGGGAAATCTCGCAAAGAAAGGATTGGAACTTGTCCCAAGCAACCTGGACGGTGTCATCCTCTGACACGATACAGGGTTGATTTGCAGCCTAGTCCCTGATGGCTTGAAAATCAGCGCGCCAGATATTTGGCCTTCTGACCATACACTCTTCACGTCCCCGACTTAAGGCGCATTTGAATAAGAGGCAGACGTGATTACTAGAGCCCAAGGGAGCAGCATACACTACATCTCGTACAAAGTCCAGCGATTTCGCAAAGATGAGGTCTAAAATGGAAGGCTTTTGGCCCTCCATGAACCTAGTTGGGCCTTGTACAAACTGATGGATGCTTGTAAGGATGTCAAGGAGATCATTAGAAAAACGTCCAGACGCCGCAGTGCAGAAATTGCGCCAATCCACCTCAGGAACATTAAAATCACCCATAACCAGACATCTATTTGTGGTATGAGTACGAATGAAATCAATGAGCCTGCTTGACGTACTTTCGGGGCTTCTGTATACTAACACAATTTTGAATTGAGTGAAAGAAACGCAAACATCTACCGCAAGCACCTCGGCAGTTACATCAGGGGAACTGAAAGAATATGTTCGTGAAATAGTCAAGGTGGATTTGAGGCGCGATGAGCTCGCAGAAGGGTATCGCCAGCAGTGCGTGATTGACCCGGTCGAATGCTTTTGAGAAATCCACGTAAACCACGTCAGTTGGAGTATGATTGTCTGCCTCTGCAGTCCAGGAATCAAGGGCTGCGAGAAGATTCGTGGTGCACAAGTGAGCCCTGCGGAACCCGTGCTGTTCCGGGGCTATTAAGGACAATTTTAACCCTCAACATTACAGTAACACGTTACTATATTATCCCTTAAATTTTTGAATTTAACTTATTTTTCCTATACTTTTATAATATTTTATTAATGCCTGCAACTAAAATTGGGTAATTGTAGATTCACAGTATAGCATCCGTTTAAAGATAAATTTATTTTTGTTTCTTGCATTGTTTTAACTTCTATATTTGCAGTAATGTGTTCGCATTATTCAAACGCTAGATTGTTATTTATTTTATCATTTCCTTAATTACTGCATAGACCCAACATCAAACGTTCTGCTGGTTTTGGGAACGCTATCGTCAAAAATGTTTCCCGCCATTTTGTTAGGTATACGGCACCAAAGTGTAATGCCAGTTAACTGGAAATCCCGGGTGAAAACAAGTTGTGCTATAAAAAGGCTATTTAAATAAAGTTGCAGCAGTTCCTCGGTAACTGTTGACACCTCCTACTTTAATGCTACCTTACTGTTGTACCACTTTGAACTCCGTATTACAATGTGTTGGAATGCATAGGATGCACCTAATTTCACTCGCAAAAACTATTGCGTTTATATGACGTTGGAAAATAGCATTTAAGGTATCCCGTGTGCCGCTCCGCGTCAGCAGTTCCCGCTGTGCCGGGCACGTAAAATAAAAAGGAAAAGAAATTGTAGACTAGCTATAAACCCAAAGCGTACGAAAGAGGGCTATAAATTGGAATATTGTATGAGTGTGTACAAAAGGTGACTGGAGAGCAAACGGAAAGTCAGCTTAGCGGCGAATTGGACGATTCAAATCTGCGAGTTGAGGGCGTGAAAGCGGCATTTATACTCTGTCCTCGTGGACAAAAAGACCATATATATGCAGGTAGTGCTTTCCAAGGAAATGTCACTCGGCTTGACGAACGAGTGGCAGCCCGAACCAGAACATATCTGGGTTAGTGCAATTTCATCGGATGTCCGCTTAGAGTAGATAACTATCTATGATGAAAAGTCAAGGATGTTCTAGACTTATCCGCGTTGTCAGTATACGATAAGCGATAACGTGTTCGCCACGAAGACGAAGCTAACGTAGCGAAAACATTCGTAGCTTGAGCAACCAGACAGGATAAGCAGGTGCCGCATCCCGCGGACCATTTTGGTTCAGATTCTCAGGACCTGCTCTACCGCCCTCCTGTCACGAGTTAGGCAAAGAGGACAAGCCTGGACTCAATACTCTGTTTGCGGTCTAACTAGGGCCGTGAACAATTTAACACGCAGTGCTTTCGTTAAAATCCCCAATGAGCTACGGATTATCCAGACGCTTTTTAGACCCTGCAAACCGCATTCTACCAGTTCGCGCTGGATTTAAAGTACTGAGACTGAGTGATCCCTAAGTCAATTTGTTGGATACGTGCGGGATTTAATTATCTTTTAGCTTGTAATGCATTGTCTGTTCATCTGATCCTCTGCATAAGACTGAACACACTGTAGTTCATTGGCATCTGCCACAGAACGGACCGAACAAGTAGTCTGTCAAAAGGTTGTTGCAGAACTTAGGAGCCAGTGTGGCCAGTCACCGTGCACCAAAACGTCACGTCGTCGACGAACAGAAGGGTAGGCAGCCGCAGCACTCCTGTCAATTTATTTACGTACATAGCAACTAGCAGTGGAGCAATAACGGATCCCTGCGGCATCCCTCTTAGAACCTCCTGTCAAAAAGACAAACTGAAGCCCACTTGAAAGCACCTCTCTCACTCTACAAGAAATGCGGATACCTATTGAAGGGCATGCCCGGAAACTCCGTATGAACTGAGCTTAATGGGAAGATGAGTACGCGGGACAGAGGTAAGTGCTTTGGGGAAGTCACTGAATAGCATATCCACGGATCGCCTCTGAGCGACGGACTCCGCCTAATTTTTCTGAGCAGCAACCAAGTGGGTCAGGTAGCAGTACACATTGCGGAAACGTTGTTGAGATGGGCTGAGAAATTTAAACATCCTTCTAGGGATTTTTGGGCATCCTTCACCAGCTCTTCTAGTAACTTAACCAGCACACTGGTTATACTGAGTGAGAAATGATTTTGTGTAAATATGCTCAATACTAAACAGAGACTGGTCCTGCATAAACCTTGTCGGCGTACCTACAAACTGCTGTACGGGGTTTGGAATAGCAACTCCACGAGCTCTGCAGCCAAACCTGGAGTCGCCGTTTCACGAGAGTTTGTGCTGCTCTACCTCTGGAACGTAACCTTTCCCATCACTAAGTAACGTATGTTAAGCGTGCGCGAATACAAGCAATGTAAGGTGTAGAAACACTATCGGGACTTCTATACACTAACACCATCTCAACTTACGAATGCAGGGCACACACGTTAAACGCAAGGGTTTCAACCTTCCTGTCCGCTGAGGGGAAGTTAAATGTCTCAAAGAACTGAACCACGAGTTTAGGTAGAGTGCAACTCCTTCCCCCCGACGGTCGCAGGGGCAGTAGAGAACTTCCACGTCAGACTCGTCTCCTTAAGGGCAGCACGAGAAGCAAGGGTACCTTCGTGACCCAACGGGCCACAGGGGACCAGCGGAGTTGCAGGGGAACAGCGCTGTCCATGCATCTTGTTCAGATGAGAATCCAATAACCGCTCGAAACTTTCCCCACTCTTTGCGCGTACTAGGTTTCCAGGAGGCTGCTCCAGTCTTTTTATCACCAGAATAGAAAGGTCAACATCGTAGTGGACTCGGAGCATCCTCGGTATTAATAATTTCCAAGTGTGACCTCGTGCTGGACCTTCTACGTTGAGTTGGCAAACTTGCGGCAGTTCATTCCCTAGTTCCCTCTTAATAGGCGCCTGGTGAAAATGCGGCCTCCACGGCGACGACGATAGTCCAGTGAATAGAGGTTCATCTATGAAATCGAGGAGCGGGGGGACTATCGATTCCGAAGATAAAATTTGAGCCCAGTCTCTGAACCTTTCCATTATAAGTAATTAACTAAATGGGATATTCTCGGTAAAACGAGACATACCTGTGAAGGCGTGATCAGATATGCATACCAACATAGATGCTTTGGAATAGTAAAACACCGCTGCGGTCCTCAGACTTCTACATACAACCTGCGCAACAGCTATTACTATGAAGTACGCTTACATGGAGCACAGATCATTCCGATTTCGCAATGGGCTTTGCTCGCACCAAAACCCTGTTTGGGCTCCTGCATGGCGAAATGACGCCCAACTTGTATATTGACACGACAGTTAGGACGGAATTTTACGCGCCCCAGGGCCATCATGTTCCTTGGTCTGACTATTACCTGACATTATGCTCACTCGTGTGGACTACATCTTTTCGGTTTTAAGTTTCGTTAAAAGGAAATGGTTTACTATTCCAAAGAAGCTATGCTATAATGCATATTTGATCGCGCCTTCACAAGTGTGTCTCCTTTTACCGAGAATGTAGCATTTATTTATTTATTATGTAATATTCTAGCTTTGAAAGCAGAAACGTAGCTGGTAGGCCGTACTCTAGCATTCGTTGTACCTGAGAGGTGATTCGTAGCCTGAATATGCTTTGGTTCATCCGGGAGAATGAGCTACTTATGGCATCCTACATCCTTTTAGCAGCGGCCGCGCCCCTTTGTGCGTTCTGGCGGTTTTAATGCAAAAGCAATTAATGCACCTTGGCCTTCTCCAGGGCTGCAGTCTTGAAGAGGAACCGCAAACTGTGAGGTGTCAAGTGAATCAGCCGCCTCAGTCGACAGGACACAACGTTTGTCATGGTTACTCGGTCAAGCACACTTTATGGCCCAGTGGTTTAGTGGAGCCCGCTTGGCCTGTAGTTTATCAACAGTATTGATGTCCGACTCCTCTGACCACAGCTTGAGTTCATCAGCATACATCAGAAATTCGTTGCTCCAAGAGTAAAGGATTCCATTGTACCAACTTCCCGGTGCTTGCACAGTAATCGCTGATGTGGGACCTTATCAAACGCAGTGCTGACGTCAAGGAAGATCACATCGAAGCGGTTGCCTGCATCTATTGATGTTGCCCATTTTCCCTAACCACCAGTAGGTTGGTAGTGCAGGTGCGTCCCTTTTGAAAACCATGCTGTGTTGGAGAGGTGATGTCCAGGTCTGAACCGTGCTACTGTAGAGCGCGTTGGATAAACTTCTCCATGACCTTGGAACTTATCGCTGTCTGATAAAATGGGCGAGTTAGTGGGTTTAGGCTGCTTTCCACCTATTGCGTTAGCACCACTATTTCCACTGTCCAGTCGCGGGCAGACGCCCAGCTCCTAGAGACTGCTGTAAACTCTGGTGGCTGGGTGTGAAAATCTTATCTGTCACTTCCTTTTGGAAGTGGTGATGCAACCTGGGGGCTAAGTGACGAGTTAACATCAGGCTCCAGCAAAATGTTCGCAACAGTTTCCGCGTTGCATTCGATATCCTCAAGCCGGTTGAGCTCCGAATCTTCAGAACTGTTCAGCGGTGGGTCATCTAAGGCATAAGTGGATGAATAATGCCGGACCAGGAGCTCCGCCTTCTCGCCGTCTTCATATAGAACGGTATGTTGTATTGGATGACAAAACGGTTATGCCACAGCCAACTTTGTTCCTTTTTTATATAAACGTAGATTTTTCTAGGTCAGGCCAATAACGGATCTGTCAGACTCTGCTCATATTGTTGCCACTTCTCCCGCTTTTCGTAGAACATACGTTCCTGTCATTCCGGTAGTTTGAATATTCCAGGGCCACTAGTAGACTGGATACGGTGCCATGGTTGCTTTCGCTGCTTCCTTCGAAGCCGTATTTCCTGAGCAATCCGAGGATAAACCCACATGTGGGTCTTTTCCTTGCGTTTAGGACCACTTGTTTCTTCAGCTTATTCATTCTGCAGCGCTGAAGTATCCAAGCACTATCGAGGTCAAGGTTTCGTGGGATATTCCAGCTGCCGCTGTTTCGCAGTTAGGATTGGTAGGTTAAAGTTTTGGAGGAAAATTATTCGGTCTTGAATGCAAGCTCGTAGCGTCCACATATATTTGAACGTACAGTGATCCCGATGACCTATGGGCAGGAGCGTGACCACTCCATTGCCTTCAGAAGGTACCGGCGAGAGCACCAAAGCAAGCACACCGGGGTCAGGCCTTGGAGTATTTTGGTGGGCATGAAGAGGTGCTGACGCAGTTTGGCCTCAAGGACTGCTCCAAGAAACCAACAGTAACTGACTCAACGGACGGTCCGAAGTGGATCAAATCCCAGTAACTACTCGGTGCGTTGAATCTACTGAAGCTTGGGCAGTCCCTACAACATCTATAGGTTTTTATCGAATACAAACCGCGGTTGCCGTCACCGGACGGGTAATTTTACACCACACTGATGTGAAGGGGTTTGCATCATCGTGGATCCGACTCCAGCGCATTTCAATACTGTCGTTACTAATCGTTTCAATGCTATGCACCGTGAATCCAGCTCTCTAGTACGGTGTTGCACGACCCCCAGTTTGCGCCGCATCGTGCTCCGCCCGTGAGAGCTGATACCCACGTATGTATCTCTCTATCCCGTATATCCGAAGTTAGCCATGTCTCAATAAAGGCAAGCACGTGGGGACACAGCTCCGAGGTGGCACAAAGGATTTCATCAAGGTTGTTCCTGATGCACCAGGAGTTGGCAGCCATCACCAGCAATCCAAGGGTTGTCCTTGACCATGCAACCCGGGTCGGGAATAAATAAATAAATAAGTAAATAGTTTATTCTCGAATTTGTCGAGACACACCAAGCAAGGCATGATCAATAATAGGATTGTTATCCAGAGAGCTCTGTTGGTTCTCACTACCACGCGAAAACGCAGGACGCGCAATAGGTTCTCACAGTTAGCACTTCGGATTCTCAGTTCATCAACGGCCATTACTTATGTTGACACGGTCCTCTGGACAAAGGTCTTTCAGCACAAAGAATGAATGTCTCTGAATGCGTGGACTCCGCTTAAGAATACGGCAAACTTCAACTTCATCTTGGAAGATTATTTTAGTTGGGTAAACTTTAGGTACCTGGTCTTGCTTTCTACCGAGTCTAACGGCGGAGATAATGTTGGTCCCAGCTTCTCCAGCATCGAAAATTAAACAGACAATACGTTCTAAGGAAGCGTTGTCGTATATTATTCTCTCTGTTGATGTTGGCTTGTCTGATCCCGAAGGGTAGAGGATACTAAGACATATTGCACGAGCATGGGTACTGCGGCTCTCGAGAACAGCCCGAAGTTTGATTGGCGGCTTGTCATGATTAGGTTCCCGAGCTGGCGCATTCTGTTCTGGACTGTTTTAGCTGGGAGTGTGAAGACTCCTTCTGGGTCTATGAAGCAGCACTTGCAGAACAAGATGACGACTGGGCGTTTCAATAGCGTTGGTGATCCATTCAAAGGTGGAATGCTATGGTGCCAAGAGCAGGGCAGATGGACGCGCGGAAAAGTGATGTTAAGAGCCGCATTAACTAGGTATCGGGAGCCGATTGTTGTTGAAAGATAAAGGGCACATGGACTACCGAGTAGTCAGTTAAGCGAAGGAGGGTTTTGGTAAAGGAAGCAAGGCGGTAGCTGAAAGGAAAGTTGTGTTGTGGAACCTGCGATGCTACAAACCCACTATTGTGCAATGGAGTGCCGCAATGGTGCTTCAGTAGATAAGTTGAACCAATTGAAGGTGTAATACTACGGCCAAAGGTAAGTCAAGTTGGGTGCATGGAACAGTGAGGGTAACAGCCAGATAACCTACGTAGCAGAAACCGCTCTATAATATGCTAAGAAAGAAACCTGGACTGCCGAGCAGCCAGTTAAGTTGATGTTGATTATAGCGAAAAATGAAAGGCCGTAGTTGGAGCGAGAATTGGATTGAAGAACTAGCAATACCATCAAACCGGCGCGTCGGCTCATCAATAGATTATGTGAACCAACGAAGGTGGAATGCTACGGTGTCAAAGTGGAGCCATATGGACGCAAAGCACCTTGGGGGTAATAGCCAAAGTAACTACGTAGCAGAAGCAACTCGTTGTTGCACTATCAGGGGAACATGGACTGCCCGACAGTCAGTTATGTAGAGGATGGTTAAAGTGCAAAGGGACAGTCTGTAGCAAAAGAGAAGATTGAGTTGTAGAACGATGAATACTATGAAGCAACACTTGTAAAATAGGGTGGTGCATCGGCGCTTCAGTAGGTACGTGGACTATCGAAGGTGGGATTCTACGGTGTCAAAAGGAAGCCAGATGTACGCAAGGTGGATGAGGATAAGTGCCGGATAAACTACATAGCAAAAGCACCACTTTATTGTGAGATGCAGAAAACCTGGACTGCCGAGCAGTAATTTAGGTGGAGGAGAGTTATAATGAAGGGAGACAGGCCGTAACTGAAGCGAAGATTGGGTTGTAGAACAAGTAATACTATGAACCCATAACTAGCTTAGGGTGGCTCGTCGAAGCTTCAATAGTTTTGGTAGCAACTCGAGGGTGGAATGCTACGGTGCAAGAAGCAAGCAAGTTGGACGAAAAGAATAGTGTGCGTAAGAGCCGGATAAACTAACTAACTAATAAATAAATAAATAAATAAATAAATGTTATATTCTCGATAAAACGAGACACGCCTCCAAAAGCGCGATCAAATACGCATACAAGCATAGCTTCTTCGGAATGTTAAAACGTTTCGTGTTGATGAAAGTTATAAACGAAAGGATGTAGTCCATACGAGTGAGCATAGTGTCAGGTAGTAGTCAGCCCAAGGAACTAGATGGCGCCGGGGCGCGTAAAAATCAGTCATAACTGTTACGTGAAGATACAAGTCGGGCGTAATTTCGCCATGTAGTAATCCAGGAGCACAGGAGCCCAAAAAAGGTTTTGGTGCAATCTACGTCCATTAATAAGTCGGGATGATCTGTGCTCCATCAAAGCATTCTTCATAGCAAGATCAGTTGCACAGGTTGTATGTAGAAGACTGAGGACTACGTCAGTGTGCACTGTTAAGCTGTGACTTTATTTTGTAGCGAGTCACGTCTGCCAACTTGCAGTGTTTTTAAGCAGACATTTGTGGCTAGCTTAGGGAGACTGATTGCCAGGCGTCCTGGAACACTGCTGTAGCTTCCGTTGAACAGCAGTGCTAGTCGGCTATGCATCGTATAGACCGATTTCGCACTTTATTAGTCGCAGTCAGTTGACAGCCAAACCTCTTCCTTGGTTGGCCGAATGGCTAAGTAATGATCTGGCAGTAGTCGTTGAAGCCGGTCAATGATGTAAAAGAGTCGCAGAGTCGAATGATAAATGATGCAGGCGAGTAAACACATTGTTAATAAAGGCCGGCTTTTTCTATTATATTCTTGTCCCGCTCGCAAACCGTGTTCAGCTACACACACTGGACTTGGCATGGGGACATTGAGTGCAGTTGTTTCTTGTGGCTGAATATGTCTATAACAGGCGAAAATGCTATCCTCCGTAAAGTGGATTCGGAATTCCTTCAAATGCAATGTAATCGTCCCCATGGTCAAGTGAAAACTCCATGAAATGCCATCGGAAAGGCCACGTATACGTGCGCAAAGCTGTCCGTGAACTGACATCAGAAAAGCTCCAGGTGACTGGAGAATCGGATTGTTTGAGGCAGTGAAGGTAATCACGCCAGAATTGTTTGTCTTCGGTTGTGGAACAGGGTATCCATGTAAATATATTATTCCAGGTGAGTAAATTGTTCTACTGTGATTATGAGGCGAGCTAAGCCCGTTTGTTTAGACTCCGTGAAGGTAGCGTCTCCAGAATGTCGGAACGAGCTCAATTTGGATCAATGTGTGGGTTCTTCATCTCCCGGAGAAAGGATCAAGCGTTAAAAACAGCTGGCTATTGAGGACGGGTCGATCAGTCCCAGTGGATAAACCTTCTTGTTTTGGCGGCGGTAACGGTGGAAATCTCGGGAAAAAGGGGCAGCGGACAAGAGGCAGCCAAACAGAGAGACAGCAATGAATCAAGAAACACAAACACAGACTAGTGGCGCGCAACGGTGCCTATGATACATTAAAAATGTTGGTTTTTGCTTGGATGGCGTTCTCCCTATAAAAAGCAACAAATGTCCCGTTTAATAACACTGTGACTTGGCGGATGCGACTCGTCATTGAATAAAGTCACTGCCCACAACTACATGCTGGCAAGTCGACTAGAATCATAATTTAATATTTTCCTGATACGCTCAAGTGTAAGATAATCCGTGCCTACATGTATCGTTTTCACTACACGTGTAATGCCCAGACTGTTTACACAATGCAGTATAGAACCCATCGTGTCGTCATGCATTGACGACCTTATTCCTCATGATTAATTTTTCAATTCCCAAAGCCTGTACAACTCTAGGCTTACTGCCGATTATATACATAGCAACGTGTTTGTTGCGAAACATGATTGCACGTAAATCCCTGTCAGCACCATCGGTCACTCGGGCGCCCGATACAGGACACTCATCGGGCGTTCGTAAAATATGGCATATGAAATCCGCTTATAGCCGTATCAACTGTCCAACGGCGACTGAAAACATCGATGTCCTTCGATTAACTTCTTATAATAAACAAACTACTCATTAAAAGATAGTAGAGATGTTCACTTCGTGAATGCAGTATTCACACCCACATTACGCATAACTACTGGTGCGTGTGCGCTGCACATTTCGGTTATGCGACACCTATAAATATCGCCCATAAAAGTGCGATAAGCGTACAGGATTGCACTCCCAGTAGCTGAAACGTCTCAACACCAGCAGACTCTTCCCACGCAATGTTATCGTTGGGCACGTAATGCCCCCATCACGAAAGGCACAGCTGCTATACAGCGAAGAACAGCCATTGATTCAACGGAGGCTCTGCCAAATCAAAGGTGATCGTAGATTCCGACGTTAGTTTTTACATGTAGCAGAAGGTTTGCGTGAATATGTGACAAAAGCGGACTGTCCTGCTGGTAGGAATATGAGCAGTGCGGGCGCACCAACGTAGTTCCGTAGTGTAGTCGTATAGGGCGCTCGTCTCGTTGCGTAGGTGTCCGGAGTTCTAATCTTGGCAGGGTCGCGTAAGGATTAAGCGGTATCACTGGATGGATCTCGTGGTTGTGCAATAGGTCGTGGTCGTTTCTCCATTTTCTTCTTTTCGCTACGTTCCAGTGTGCAGTATTAAGATTGTAAGCACTTTTCACACTCTTCATGACGATGTTGACTGAATCGCGTGCACCAGTTGTGTTAATGGCTAAGTTGAGACCAATATCATGGGTAATGTAATGCCATGCGTTGAGGAATACACCAAGGAGTGTAAAGGGGGAGTGCTGCCAAAGATTTCTCCGTCAGTCCGAAACGTCCCGTTCGTACATATTTTGGAAGCTGAGCGGCCTGCCGGCGGAGTTTCATGCTGGTAGGGTCCCAAGATGTGTGGAAATGTAATAACGGGCAATCAAAGTTGTCGGCAGAGAACGTAAGGTGGCTAGATTATTCCTACAGAGCAAAATCTGGGAAAAACAGGGCCTTTGACGCGGGAACCGCAACATTTTCTCGGCGAGCGCCCGATGAGTGACACAATTTTGTGCCACTCGGGCGCCCATCGGGCGCTCGATCGGTCACCCATCGGGCGCCCATCGGACTTCCAACGGGCGCCCATCGGGCACTGGTGCTGAGTGGGATGTTGATCATGCCTGGTTTGGTGTGTTGACAAATTTGAGGATATACTGTTTGTTTATTTAAAACTTAGGTAATTCTGTTTAGTATACGTGATTTGCAAGCGCGTTCTTTGCTTCACGTCTCAGGTGTGGCTCAGACCACAACTACTAGGTAGGAAGAAGGTTCTGCACGCGCAGGGTCAAGCGACCGATATAACAAAGCGTGTTGACGAAATTTAAGCGAATGTTGCAGTGGTTGGAGAGAAACAGGTAAACCTATGAGTATAACAGCAGACCGAAGGCGAGAGGCAGCTTAAGTGAAACTACAGACAACTAGGTTGAGACCGAAGACAGAAGGCGCTCTTTATTAAAAGATAAGGGGAACATGAACCGCCGAGCTGTCCGTTAAGTGGAGGACGGTTATAGTGTAGTAAGAAAGGCCGTCATCGCAATGAGGCTGGACCTTACCGTGGTGCGACTGTTTGTGTGCCTCAGCGATCCATTGAGCTATATTGGATGGTGCTTTTGCACATTCAGAGCCACTCGTACTAGATTGGTCAATGGTTAGATGCCAGACAAACTCAGCCTCCTGGTCCTCCAGGTTGGGGGTTGGAATGAGGATAGCTCCTTATTCCTTAAAACGGACTCTTTGTAGTCCAGTGCCAAACCCGCTGCCTTGCGGCCAGGTTTTTGAGCAAAGGCTTTGGTTGAGAACCCTAACCGTTCTCCTGTCTAGGCCTGGGCAAACTGACAGTATCCTGCCCACTCAACACAATGAATCTTTCCTCAAACAAATTTCTGATGCTCTGGCCACCGTAGAGGATAATCAATTGTGCCCTATCCGCTGCATCGAGCAGGGTGGATAGGGGTTTGGATGCTACTGCTCAAGCCTTCCCATCTTCTTATTCCCCTTCTTGCGCTTTTCACCCTTATCGTCCAGTTCCAGTTTCACTTTTATCCCCCTGTTTTCAACCCCCAATTCTCAGTCCCCCACCTTGCTTCAATACTCGCTTGTCTTTTAGTTTCAACTCACATGTGAACGCGGAGCGTCATTCCTGCACTGTCAACTGGCCCATGTACAACCAAGCAGCCCATTCCAGTTCATCGGCTTCCATTTGGAGCCCCCAATCCACCTTCAGACTCGCATGCCTCAAGGTTCGCTCATTGCTTCAGATCGGTCAACAGGTAGCACTTGCCCGAACATTAGAGGCCCTCTCGATCGATATCTGCTGCTTATCGGAGACCCGCCTGCAAGACTCGAGCTCTGTGATCACTCTGCGATCCCCTTCAGGTGACTCTAGCAGCAATTGTTCAGTGCGCCTATCCGGTGACGATGCAGCTTTGAGCACCGGCCAATCCGGTGTTGGTATTGCCCTGCGTCCCCGGGCTGAAGCTGCGCTGGTGGATTGGATTCCAATCAGCAGTCGGATGTGTGCGGTCCGATTGGCTGGTTCGTTCAAAACTTCGAAGTCGCGTGGTACTAACAGGTGTCTATTCGTTATCGCTGCCTATGCACCGACAAACTGTAGCGATGACTCGGTAAAAGGCGACTTCTATCGTCAAATTAACGAGCTCCTTCGCCGCAGAATAAGCTCGGACACGGTAGTGCGGGCTGGGGATCTGAAAGCTCAAGTTGGAAATTTATCCACAGCTGAGCTGCAGCTGGGCGGCTAACATGGTGTAGGCTCACGTAATGATAACGGTGAGCGATTACTTCATTTGTGTGAGGATGCTCGCTTATTTCTTGCGAGCACTAATTTCCGAAACAGAACCCCTCGGAGGATGACTGGGCGCCCACCAGCCTCGAACCAGCTATGGATGCAAATCGATTACATTGCGATAAGTTACCGCTGGGGAGGCTGCGTGTAGAACTGTAGCTCGATTTGGAGCACAGGTGTTGACACCGATCATGCACTTGTATGTGCTGACCTGCGAATGCGTTGTGGCGGACGCCTACGACGATGTTGTGAGCACATTGACACCGGCAGACTGGTAAAGCCAGCTGTTCTGAACGCCTATCAAATTACGCTGTCATCCGAGTTGGATAAACGCTCACTGGATGCAATTGAAGCTCACTGGTCTCATATGCAACAGGCCTTATTAGCAGCAGGCAAATCCTCATGTGGTATGTTTAATCGACAACATGGACATTGGGTCTCTTCACAGTCTATGGAACTTACAGATGCTCGCCGGCATATTCCGGCTGGAAGCGAACACAATGAAACTCGCAAAGTGCTCCGGGCGAAACTCCGTGCTAGCCTGAAGAGAGACCGCGAACCCTGGTGGTCTCATTACGCATCAGAGATGGAAATGGCCGCTGCCCTTGGTAACCGTCGTAAGTTTTTCCGTCTTATACGGGAAACGGGCAGCAGGAGACCTGGTGTTAGTGAAACTATACGTGACGAGAGTGGAAAGCCTATCCACAACTTATCTAAACGCTTAGATCGTTGGGCTGAGCACTTTGAAAAGCAAATTATTTGGTCGGAATTGTTAGATTTCTCGCCGTCCAATGATCTCTCTGCTCCGTGGGCTGTTTCATTGGATCCACCCTCTCGCTCAGAAGTCGAACGTGAGATCAGATTGTCGAAGTTTAATAAGGCCGCGGGACCTGATGTTCATCCTCCAGCCCTCATCAAATTCGGGGGATCTGCTCTTGTGGTTGGTTTACACGAGTTACTAGTGAGACTGTGGTAGCAGGAAACTGTCCCAACTGATTGGAGCCGCTCCGTCATAGTCCCAATTTTCAAAGGAGGCTGACGATCGGAATGCGGCAGCTATAGAGGAATCAGTCTGCTCTCCATCGCCTCCAAATTGCTTGCCTCTGTCATCCTTCACAGACTGACCGGCACTCGTGAAAGCCAGATTCGCGAAGAGCAAGCCGGATTTCGTCGAGGTCGTGGCTGCATTGACCACATCTTTATCTTGCGAGAGTTGTTGGAGCACCGTCACATATACTGGCGGCCCAACCTTGTGTTCCACGATATCAAAGGTGCATTCGATTCGGTAGATAGACATGCACTTTGGGACTGTCAACTCAGGAAACGTGTACCTGAGAAATATATGAATATTATCCAAGCATTGTACGCGCGTAGCTCAGGCGGAGTGAGGGCTTACGGCAAGTAGTCGATGCCCTTAAATATCTTCAGCGGTGTAAGACAAGGATGCCCACTGTCACCTTTCCTCTTCAACTTCGCTGTTGACGAAGTCATGGAAATCGCGTTCACAGGACACGACTTGGAAAGTGTGGAGCTGCTCCCAGGAGAACGACTTTTTGACTTAGAGTATGTTGATGGTATTGCCCTGATCTGTGACAGCTCACAAACGTACCAGGCGGCACTGGACAGATTAGCAAAGGCTGTCCGTCACTTCGGGCTTTGCTTCGCACCCTCGAAGTGCAAAGCGTTTCTCCAAGATTGGTCTGGACCGCCTCCTATGCTGACCATTGGTGGGGATCAGCTTGAAGTCGTTCATAAATTCAACTACCTGGGAAGTTGTATCAGCGCCCGTGGGATTAAAGATGCAATCACGAATCGTAAAGCAAAAGCTCGGGGCGCTTTTGCTAACCGTCGGCGCGACATCACTCTCACCCTGAAGGGTAGAGTGTACAATGCAGCAGTACGTTCGACCCAACTGTACGGTTGTGAAACCTGGCCGCTTAAAGCAGCGGACCTAAAGAGGCTAGTTACGCTCGACCACCGGTGCCTTCGTAATTTAGCTCACATCTGGTGCGAACACCGCGTGAGCAACGAGCTTGTTCGACGCCTTGTTTATGGCACAGGAAAATAAAATGAACCGCTCAGCACCGTTATTTCACGCATCAGGCTCCGATGGCTCGGCCACGTGTTACGCATGCCAGCCCACCGACTTCCGCGACGTGTGTTGTTTGCGCGCCGGGGGTGTGGATGGAAGAAGAGGAGGGGTGGCCAAGCGATGACTTGGTCCAGAGGAATGAAGACCCTCACTTCTGAGCTGACCTCGGTTGCAGCGTCTCGGCTCCCCGGTTGGGGTCCGAAAGACGATGAACAAGTTTGGTTGGACACACTTGCTGAAATGGTTAGGAGCCGACCTCAGCGGCGTTCTTGCTGTGCGTTTCTTTGTCCTACCCCATCCCTCTTAGCCTCCACATCCAACCACGATCTCATTATTTAGCCTTATATAATTTTGCAAGATAATTTTTTTGGGTGCACAGCAGCCGGCTGGTAGCTTACCGGAACGATGCCCATCCGTTACCGGTAGCTCAGCCAGCTTGCACCGGTTGCAATTTTTCTTCTTTTTTCTACGTATTGCAGCACAGTAGCTGAGGTGTTCTCCACCTCTAGCTAACGTGTATGCTGAGGATGATGATGATGATGAAAGACAGTAGTTAGGGGAAAGTTATGTTGTAGAACAAACAATACTATCAAACCACCAGTTGGCGCTCCAGTAGATTAGGTGAACCACTGGAGGTTGGTATTCTACGGTGTCGTAAAGAAATCAAGTAAACTGAATGCATCGAGGCTGAAAGCCGGATCAACTACCTAGCAGAAGCCACGGTTTATTGAGAGAGTATGGAAACATAGGCTGTCGAGCAGTTAGTTATGTGAGGGGGAGGTATGGTAATGGAAGACAGGCCGTAACAGAAGTAAGGCTTGGGTTGAAGGGCAAGCAATACTTTAGAACTACAGCTGTGAAACAGGATAGCTCATCTATGCTTACGTAGATTGGGTGAACCACTCTAATTTGGAATGTTACGGTGTCAAAATGCAGGCATTTGGACTCAGAGGAGGAGCTGATAGTTAAGGAAGTAATAAGTTGGTTAAGTTCCATATGGGTTGGCATCTCTTTTGGTCCACGTCGCAACTTTTCAATGGTGGTATAGTACCACTAACGTCAGCGCAACATCCTAGGCCTCGCTAGATTCTCTTCGCTACTGTGCCTCTCATTCTTAAACCTTTTGGACCAGTCCGGTCTCTGAGGCTCCAACTGCCTATAGGTCTCCAACCAAGGCCTCTCTACTTTTGCGAATCGGCTGCCATACTCTTTGTAGTGATCACATCCCCATCTACCGGACTGATATCTTGCTTATTCCATCAGCACCAAATCCTGTAGCCGGCACTACTGTCGTTTTCTTTCTACATCGGTTGCAAGTATTGCTGTCTGTTCTGTCTCTGGTAATCAACACTGTACACCCATCAGTCGATGTCGAGCCTAATAAAGCGTGCCACTCCTGTATATTAATTTATCAGGCTGCCAGCAACTCACTAATTAGTGAGTTATAACTAGAAGTCTATTTGACTTCAACATTCCACTGTGGAGGTCCAGCTTAGAGTGGCACACCTATCATCCTATGGGGCCGCTGCTCACACTACTGATATTCCTGGTCCCTTTCAGCGCTGCCTTTACAACCATTTTCTCGCTAAAGTCATAGTAGTCAAGCCGTTCTCGCTGTTGTTATTATCGTTGAAGGCCTGTCAGTGGGCAGTTTCTTCCTCATAATTAACCCGAATCCCAGTATCGCCCTTTCCTGTCGTATATTTGACTTGTTTGCCGCACTGCAGAAGTCTCTATCTTTTCCCGCTATTCCAGGTCCCATTAGGACTGGCTTTGAAACCGTATTCTCGCTACAGCGGTAGTACATAAACCCCATTCTCGTCATAACTTTGACACTCCGTCTCACCCCTTCACCCAGCTGTTTCTCCATTATCCGACTACTGAACATGTTACGTTATTATTTTTGTGGGTCTCAAACCCGGCGTGGTAACTCCACTGGCTCGCACGCATGTTCGAACGATTAGCTCTACTACTGTCAACCGATCGCACAACCTATACCTTGGCAGATGTGACTTGCTACAAATAAAGCCACAGCTTGACAGTTCACACTGACGTAGTCCTCAGCCTTCTACATACAACCTGTGCAACTGATCTTGCTATGAAGAATGCTTTGATGGAGCACAGATCATTCCGGTTTCGTAATGGTCATTGATTGCACCAAAACCTTGGTTAGGCTCCTGTGTTTATGGATTACTGCATGGCAAAATTACGCCCGACTTGTATCTTCACGTAACAGTTATGACTGATTTTTACGCGCCCCGGCGCCATCTAGTTCCTTGGGCTGACTACTACCTGACATGATGCTCACTCGTATGGACTACATCCTTTCGTTTATAACTTTCATCAAAACGAAACGTTTTAACATTCCGAAGAAGCTATGCTTGTATGCATATTTGATCGCGCCTTTATAGGTGTGTCTCGTTTTACCGAGAATATACCATTTATGTATTTATTAAACCACTCACTATGTTCTTCTGATTCTCTTAGCTCATTTACCGGTTAACAACGCCCGAAGCTCACGTTTTCCACAAAGGACAACTTTTGTGTACTCTAGGCCACTTTAGACAGCATTTTTCTGTCCCATTCAGCAAATATGGGCACCACCGCTTTCACGTAAAACTACGGATATGATGCACGACATATTCGGTCCTCTCACTGCTTTCAACCGGCACAACGTCACCATCCATTTTATATTTATACATTTACTTAGTCCTGTTTAATTTCCTTGGAAGTTTGTTCGGTCCGCTTTTCTTCTTTTCCTTTTTCTGGCCGCTTGCTCTGGCCGCTCAAAGCAGCGGACCTGAAGAGGCTAGTTACGCTCGACCACCGGTGCCTTCGTAATTTAGCTCACATCTGGTGCGAGCACCGCGTGAGCAACGAGCTTGTTCGACGCCTTGTTTATGGCACAGGAAAATAAAATGAACCGCTCAGCACCGTTATTTCACGCATCAGGCTCCGATGGCTCGGCCACGTGTTACGCATGCCAGCCCACCGACTTCCGCGACGTGTGTTGTTTGCGCGCCGGGGGTGTGGATGGAAGAAGAGGAGGGGTGGCCAAGCGATGACTTGGTCCAGAGGAATGAAGACCCTCACTTCTGAGCTGACCTCGGTTGCAGCGTCTCGGCTCCCCGGTTGGGGTCCGAAAGACGATGAACAAGTTTGGTTGGACACACTTGCTGAAATGGTTAGGAGCCGACCTCAGCGGCGTTCGTGCTGTGAGTTTCTTTGTCCTACCCCATCCCTCTTAGCCTCCACATCCAACCACGATCTCATTATTTAGCCTTATATAATTTTGCAAGATAATTTTTTTGGGTGCACAGCAGCCGGCTGGTAGCTTACCGGAACGATGCCCATCCGTTACCGGTAGCTTAGCCAGTTTTTACCAGTTGTTTTTTCTCCTTTTTGTATTTCAGCACATAGCTGAGGTGTTTCCCACCTCTAGCTAACGTGTATGATGATGATAACGTTGTTCTAATGGATAACAATACGTGCACGGTACACCTCTGAGTACATACCTGCAACGCTCCCATGAACGCGGGATAAATAGAGAAAAAAGAAATTCCCTGCACGTCTCAATCCTGACGGACTAAAGAAACACAGGAAACTAATCAAATCAATACAAGGCACACGAGTATTCTGACCTCAACAGCTCCAACCACTGGCGGTCGACTCCGAAGGAGACTACACAACCATGGGAAATAATTTGGCGAAAACTGACTGCGAATACTCGCGACGGTAATCTGTCAGATGCAATCTTTTGATATCCTAATCACCAGTCGGCAGTGTTTCAGGACGTGCTGGGTCTTCGTCTGGCAAGCGTTTTCCCTACAGAAGGCTACAAACGTCTATGTAACAACACTGTGAAGTAGCGTATGTGACCCGCCACTCTATAAATTCGCTGCCCCTAACACACATTGGCAAGTTAACCGCTACCACACTTACAAATTCTGTGCATATATCTGCTCTCGCACCAACACGCCTACACACTTGATTAGTGACGTGGCACTATTCTTAAATATTTTTTTAGCTTTTTCCTCATGCTTCACTCACCTGACCCGCACTGTGTACACAACCTCATCGGTCTAGGTCCTCGTCAACATACTCCACCTTTGTGATCTGCTTTCCTATCTCTGCACCTCGCATTCTGTAAACATAGAATTCGTAAGCCTTTGGGCCATATGGGCTCCCAACACTGCCTCCAACTGTTCTGCTCCCGCTCTTGGTGCTGCCAGTCATGTTATCATGTACATTATTGCAACATGCTGATCAAGCCCAAAAGGCATGCCTCGCTTTGTCGGGAATAAAATCTTTATTGATTTACTTATATGGTTTAAAGCATGGGCCTGTTGCGGAAGTTTGTAAGCTTCAGCAAACTTATATAGGTAGGTTATACAACCGAACGTGTTAGACGGTACTATGAAGAAAGCAGTTGAGCCAGCAGCGCATACCGCTGCTTTTATATTCATAAAAGCCACAGGTCACGGAAAGATTTCAGCCGGACAGCAAAAGAAGACCGACGGCTCCGATAGACGCCTGGGTAAGATGGGTAGGACCTCAAGCACCTGGCTTTGTTGCCGCTCTTTGTCCTTACCCCAAAGCACATCCAAATCACTGGTAAATATTCCTATTTACCCTTAAAATATATTGCATCGTGCATCTTCCCCTTGTCTCGTCCTACTCCTTCAATTAGCTCTGTGGCTCTGGCTTTCCTCTTTTATTATGAACCACCTACCTCCGCTGCTCCACGGACTTACTTGCCACACTGTAGCTCTGCACTATTATGCGTAGGACCTCAAGTATTTGGCTGTGGTGCCCACCTATTTCCTCAGTCAACTACTCCGACGAAGAAGCAACCAAAAAGCTACGCCTGTTGCCTCACTCAGACTTCCTGACACATCCGTTATTAGCGATCCATCAAAAATATGTGAGACCCTCAATGGCTACTGCTGAAATTCCTTCGCAGACGCTAATGGAACCTCACCTGCCATGCCAGCTAGGCGCACCAATGACTCACTCGGAACTATTAAGTTTGACCTACGTTTTGTCACTCGAGTAATCAGCAGCGTCAAATGGTCATCACATCCTGGTCCCGATGGTCTCCCCTCTGCGTTGCTGATACTCGGTGGCCAGGACTTTCCAGTTCTACTCCTCAACCTATTCACGCTTTTCATGACAAAAGGGATTTATCCAACCACATGGAAACATGCCACCGTCATCCCCAAACACAAAAAGGGTAGTCAGCAGCCACACGTCTATACTTTCAAGAGTAATGAAACGAATTGTCAAAGAAACCACGCTAGCATTTCTGCTTACCTGTAACCTCGTCAATCGACAACAACATGAATTTTTGCCGTCTAAATCCTGTCAGACCTCCAATTTGAGTTCTCAACCATGTAACTCCACAAATTGACAACAAGCAAGCACCAGTCGTCATCATCCTAGACATGACGAAAGCCTTTGACAGAGTGCCACATACCGAGCTCTTGATGAAACTGGAAGCACACGGTATCTCTGGCAAACTGCACACTTGGTTCTCATCATATCTTACAGCTCGCGCGCCGTCAGTAATGGTTGGGGACTTTATGTCACTTCCAAAATCAGTCAAAAGTGGCGTAATTCAAGGAAGCGTTTTAGGCCCTCTACTTTTCCTGCTCTATATCAATGACTTGTTCCAGGTTTTCAAACATGGGACACCCCACCCATTTACCGAAGACATAAACATTATCTTCCCATTTCATCCGTCAAACTTCCACACCGCCCTCTCCTATTTACAATCCGACTTAAGAGCACTAACTGCATGGTGCGACACATGGAAGTTGGCATTCACACCAGCAAAATGCAATATCCTTACATACAGCTGCACCATGCCACCCAATACCTTAATGCTACAAGGCACGCCCTTAGGGAACTGCCTAACAGTACGCGACTTAGGCGTGCGCTACTCCTGGTCGCTGAACTTTTGCGGAACAAGTAGTCCATTCCGCAGCTAAAGCACGCTCTCTCATCGGATCCATCATCAAAATCATGACAATACAGGAATCTAGAACGGTGCTCTACGAAACATGTGCCCGGCCTCTGCTAGAGTACTGCTCTATTGTATTCACCAAACTCAGATAATGCAACAGAATATCCCTCAGAAAGGCTCAGTGTACCTTCACAAAACGCCTCCTGGGGTACTCAAGTCTAAGGTACCGTGATCGATGCAACACACTTAAGCTCGACCCGTTATGGCTGCGCCGACTGAAAACCAACCTCGCTTTTTTATACTCGCTCATCAACAATCCCGATGAGAGCCCACTAACTTCTGTCTCAGACTCACATATCACTTCGTACCCCCTACGTGATAGACCCCATTCCATTATCCTGCCAAGAACGCGCAGTAGTATTCGTTCCAACTTCTACCTCTACAGATACGCACACGTATGGAATAGGTTACCTCTCACAATAAGGGCATCTATGAATATAAACCAGTTCCGCCTCTCTATTAGCAAATACCTCTCTGTCACACAAGTTTCCAAACTACTAAATATCAACTGTCCCGAAGACGAGCTTTTTAAAACTGGACCACACCACTTATAATCGCCGCTTCTTACCTGCCCACACTATCCCCTTCCCGACTCCTATTATTCCTACCTGCCTGCTTCCTCTAACAACCCCTACAGTCTTCCATCACCTAGGCACCAGCCATTGGATACCGAATGCCTATGCAATCCCTTAAACCTCCCACACCTGGCTAGCTTGAGACATCCGCCTCTAGCTAATCGCATCAACTTAACTGGCTACTACTTTGATGGTGAAGCCGGCGTGCGTAAGACCATAACTACCAGTTGACGTTGCCCAGGTATATCCCAATCGCCAAGCTGACACCTTCTCTAATATACTTGTTGCCCTGTGACTCACGACAACTGAATATTCTCCTTTAATCGCGCTTCCCTTTATCACATATTCCTACCACTTCTATTACTTGTTTGGATCTGGATTTCCTCTCCCATTACGGAATGCCTATATTACTTACTCTCGCTGACATGTTGACGCATGCTGTCACACTGTAGATATACGCTAATGACCAAGCGTCTTATTAGTATGGGTACATCCGGCCACCGATGGCTTGTCTTAGAGCAATTATCTGTCGATCGTCTTAAATTCAGTCTCTGTTTAGAAGCAGCTAGTGGTCGTGCGCTCCAAGCCACTCTTTTATCTCCAACCTCCATCCTTTAGGACTGTCTGCGTCAACTAAACCTGCTGTTAGTTGATATATTCTGGGACACCTTAGGTATCCACAATAAACTAGAAGGCTTCAACCCAATGTCATTGCTAGCCGTCGATACTCTCTTTCTCCCTTGGTACCGTTATCAGTTCTTCTTATTACCTATGTCATCACTTTTCAGCTGCAGCGAATCATTGTAGATAGCACACCTCTTTGTGATAGGAGCCAATCATTCTCTCTCCAACACACACTTTTGAATTGTTTGCATCTCAAACCTTTGCTGGTTTGTTGAGTTTTACTGCCACTGTAGCTATCCGGTAATAACTAGAAAGCTTAATGCGTATTCAGTTGCTGCCCACTGGTTCTCTTATTGGCACCATTATCCTTCGTTCCTCTTATATTCATCACGTTTTCCTCAGTGATTCGTTGTAGGCTCTCTACATCTTTGCGTATACCCATAGCTACTAGGAGACATTCCGTGTTTCTACATCCTATAATCTTTTAGGATGTCTGTATCACTTACCTTTGCTGGCCGCTGATTTATTCTGTGACACTGTAGGATTCCACTAGTGACCAAATTGCTTACTGGAGGGGTTAAATTTGGCCACAGAAAGTTTTTCATAACACCTGATCTGTCGATCCTCTTACTTCAGCATTTCTATTTAGTAGCAGCTTGTGGTCGTATATTCCAATCATCTCTGAGCATATCCAGTGATTGCTATAAGTCACATTCTTTTATCTCTAACCTCCATCCATTGGGACTGTCTGCGTCACACATTTGCTGTCTGTTGCCGTATTCTGGGACACTTTAGGTTTTCACTAACCACCAGTAGGCTTCGCCCAAATGCCATAGCTAGCCGTCGATGCTCTCTCTCACCCTAGGTACCCTTATCAGTTCTTCTTATTATGTATGTCGCCACTCTTCAGCTGCACCGAGCCTTTGTAGGCAGCACATCTCTTTGCGCTAGGAGCCACACCTTATCTCTCCAACATATACTCTCTTAAATCGTTTGCATCACATACCTTTGCGTGTTTGCTGACTTCCTCTGTCACTGTCAGTATCCACTAAGAACCAGAAGGTTTAATGCGAATTAAGTTGCTGTCCCCGGGTTCTTTCTCCTAGCACCATTATCCTTCGTTCCTCTTATCTCCATAACGTTTTCTGCAGTGATTCGTTGTAGGCTCCATACATCTTTGCGCATACCCAGCGCTACTAGGGGGCATTCCGTGTTTCTCCATCCTGTAATCTTTTAGAATACCTGTATCACTTACCTTTGATGGCTGGCTGATGTATTCTGGTGACACTGTAGGAATCCACTAGCGACCAGTCAACTTAATAGGATGGTTATGTCTGACCGCCAAAAGATTTTCATAGCGCCATAATCTGTCGATCAAACCAACCTCAACATCTCCATTTAGTAGCAACTTGTGGTGGTAGGCACCATGCATCTCCGAAGCTTGCACGGAGTCACTCTCTTCTATCTCCAACCTTCATCATTTGAGACTGCCTGCTTCACACACATTTGCTGTCTGCTGACTTATTCTGGGACACCTTAGGTATCCACCGGCAACTAGAAGGCTTCCACCCAATGAAATTGCTAGCCGACGATATTCTCTCTCCCTCAGTACCATTATCGGTTCTTCGTATAACCTTGGGCACCTTTGTTTAGCAGGAGCCATCCTTATTAGGCTCCAACTATCTCTGCACATATCTGGAACTTTCCAATAGCCACTTTTCTACTCCTCTCTGGGACTGCGTGCGTCACATACATTTGCAGTCTGCTGACTTATTCTGAGATACTTTATGTATCCACAAGCAACTTTAAGGCTTCACCGCAATGCCATTGCCAGCCGTCGATAATCTCTCCTTTAGTGCCGTTATCAGTTCTTCCTATTACGTATGTCACCACTTTCAGCTGCAATGAGTCATTGTTGGTAACTTTGATCTTCGCGCCAGGAGTCATTCCTTATCTCTCTAACACTTACTCTCTTGGATTGTTTGCATCACATCTTCGCTGGTTTGTTGATTTCTTCTGTCACTGTAGGTATCCCCTGGTTCTCAGTAAGTTTAACCCGAATGCCTTTGCTAGCCACTGATACTCTATCCTAGCGCCACCATTTGCCGCTCTTCTTATCTTCCTCATTACTACAGCAATTAGCCGTGTGCTTCATGTCCCTTCTGCGCAGATCTTCAGCTTGCTTGGATACACTCCTTGTCTCTCCATCATACATTCGCTGCAATGTTTATCACTTACCTTCACTGGCATGTTGACACGCTCAGCGACCCTATAGGCATACACTAGTGACCAAGCGTCTGATTTGCATGGCTACATCTGGCCACTGAGTCTCTCCTAGCGCCACCATCTGTCGGTCGTCGTAAATTCGGCATCTCTGTTCAGAGGTAGCTGGTGGCCATATACCCCATGCATATGCGATGATCCAGTGCTTGTTAGGAGCCACTCCGTATCTCAATAACCTTCATTCCCTTAGAATATCTGCAGCCAATCTTTCCGCTGCCCTGCCACCAATTGATCTTTAGGTCTCTCTCGCAGAAACCTATGTATTTTCACTTATTCTGCGATCCCGTTCGGACTACGCTAGCTACGTGCTGTTCATGCACCCGACAATCACTACCAATATTCTAACTCTCTTTGCTCACTCCCCACGCAACTATTGGCTCATACTAAACCGATACTTCGTACTTTACTTACTGGTACAACGCTCTTGTCTCTACGCAGGCGTTAGCAATCCACCCATACGGCTAATGATTTTATAGGATATTCAAAAGACATTATCAGCATAATTATTGTTGCACAGTGCATATGCTGTTGTCTCAAGCCCAAACGTTGTAACACAAGGCATTAACAATGTTCAACTCTATGCTTGTTCTTGCGGTCTTCTCTCGGTTGTCCCTCACTTTCCCTTTTCTCCGAGGTCCGGGACTTCTTGGAGATCTGGGACTAGACTGAGGAACAGTTTTGGCCAAAGACGGACGTAACAACCCACAAGGACTTAAATGGAGCATGGTAGAACTCCGAAAGGACTGAACTACAATCACCACAACCCTTGTCCAGTATGGAGAACTGGACATATCCTCATACTCCCATACAGTATACATCTGAAAAATCTGGACAGCGGAAATGTTGAACTTTGCTCACCTGGACATACAACAAGAAGAATAATCGCAATGTCCCTCTCCTCCACCGACGTCAAAAATCATGGCGACCCCGATCAAGTTACCTGTCCAACTAACAGAGGAAATTAGAAGCCATTACTCTGGGAAAAACCGAAGGTAAAACCAGTCGTCAAACGGCTTTGCCAGTTCAACAATAATGTTCAAAATGCTTTACGGCCGTGTTGCAGGACGTGGTGGGTTTTCGCCTAGCGAGCGTTCTCCCTATAAAAAGCCACAAATGTCTGTTTAACAACACTGCGACGTGGCGGATAAGACTCGCCACTGAATAAAGTCACTGCCCACAACTACATACTGGCAAGTCGACAAGGCTCACATATCAACTCTTCCCGACACCGTTTCAACTACACACGATTGAACCCGATGTATCGTCGTGAAACACATCTGTTTTTAACCCTTGATCATGTCTGAGTTGGTTTGTCTATGAAACTGAGAATAAACTACTTATTTAGTTACTTATTTATTTAACTGTTCTACTTCTTGGCTTATTTTTTCGCCCTGGCTTTCATTCCCTCTTACACACCACCGACCTCCGATGCTCCACCAACTTGTATTTAACGTTAGCTTCGCCCTTTTGTGCACACGACCTCATTCTTTGGATTGGTTTTCCGCTTACCCACTTACCACCAAGCCGACAGCCACATCATTGCTGTGTTTACCCCAAGTATCTGGCTACGTTGCCCACTTGTATCTTTATCGCCGAGGTGACATCTTTATCTCTTATAAGCGTACACCTATGAACCACAACCAATCTGAAAATTCTCTCTTTATCTCGTTTCTATCCATCGCCTATTGCAGTTAGTTCTTTTAACGATTTGGCTCTGGCATTCCCCTGCTCACATGCTTCACCTACCTACGATGTTCCAACGAACTTTGCACACTGTAGCGCCGCACTTTTGTGCTTCGGACCTTAATTACCTACCTATTATGCCAGCCTGTCCTTTGTCCTTTCCTACTTCATCGTATATCTCTTTCGTTCCGGCTTTCCTTTCCTTTATTGAAAGACACTTATATCCTGTGCTCCACCGACTGTCACACTGTAGCTTTACACTTTTGTCCGTAGGACTTCAAGTATTTAAATTTTCTTGCGCACCGTTATCCTTCTCCGCGGGCTGGCACGGATACCCCTAATAATTGTGCTTATATTTATCCATAACAATAATGCAGAGTATTTCTTCAGCGTGCTTCCTATTCCTTGTAACGTGCTACTGCTTCCCTTTTACCTCTTGCTCTGGCTTTTAGTTCTTCTTATACACTACCAACCTCCAATGTCCACCGACTCATATATGACGTTGTAACTTCGCGCTTTGTGGTTGGGACCTCGAGCCTCTGGCTACGTTGCCAGTCTTTATCTTTACTCCCAAGCTGACAACCATATCACACATAATTTTTCCTACATGTGCCCTAAACCACACGGCATAGTCCCTCTCCACCTTGTTTCGTATTCCTTGGATCACCCTACTCCTACACTTACCTTTTTGGCTTTGACTTTTCTCTCCTCACACTGCAGAGTCTCTCTTCACCTTGTTTGCTATCTTGTCTCGTCCTATTTCAGCGCTTTTCTCTTTTGCGCTGACTTTTCTCTCCTCTCATAGACCACCTACCTCCGATGCTCTAATGACTTACTTGTCACCCTGTAGCGCCGCACTTTTGTGGGTAGAAGCAAAGTATCCTTTTCCTATTAACGACTGCTCTACTTTTAGCCGATCGCTCAAAACTTCACACCCCTTAAGTTTTGGAACCCAAGCGATCCGCGTTACGTCATAAATCGATCTAACCCCACTGTTTTCTCTGCCCATCTGGCTTACCAGTAACACCGTAGAGCTCCACCTTCGAATGCTTCGTTTAGTTCCTTTTGGTGATGCTTTCGCATAGTATTACGCAACTGTGAGCTCATAGCTTCACAGGCTTTACTTGGCTATCTGCCCTGCAGCAGCACCAATTGTCCGTATAAAATCCCGCGTCTCCTCTTAACTGATATCTTGAGAGAAAATGCTATATAATCTCCCAACTAACAGCGGCGGCTTCTAAATATTTACCCCCCTTCTTCTCTTTCTCTACTTCATGTCATGTTGAGTTACCTGGGACATCTAGAGCTCCATCAGTGAGGGGCGCATAATCATTTTGCACTGGTGACCCATTTTATTTCATAGCTGCAGACTCATCGCCACGCTGCCACTACTCCCATATTTTCCGTACTACTACAGAAATTGGTTCCTATAAATCGCTGCTCTTAATATTAACTCACTACTCAATAATCCATAGCCCTTAATCATTTCGCCAAGAGCAGGATCTGCTACGTCAGGAACCTGGCAAGTACGCTTTTAGTTTTCCCTGTTTATTTGTCCTACCTGTGACACCGTAGAGCTCCGGCTTCGTGTGGTTTATTTAGTCTAGTTGGTCGACGTTGTCCCATATGATTCTACTTCTACAGATTCATAGCAGCGCTGGCTTTCTTAGGTTATCATGCCTTCAACTACTGTAATTGTCTTTATAAATCTCTGCTTCTCCCCTTATATGCATTCGCAGCAGTGTGTTTCCATTAATTTTCCAAGACGACATACTTTTTCTACATAGTTAACCTAGCTCTTTGCTTCTCTGTTCTCTGTGTCCATCCGAATTACCTGTGACACCGTAGTGCTCTACATTCAATTGGTTTACTTAACCATTTTGGCATCGTTGCCACTTATTATTTCACATTTGCAAGCTCATACCATTGCTGGCCTCCCTACTTCATTTCTCCTTCAACTGCAGACATTGATTCTGTAGACCAAAGCTTGTTTTGTCAACTGACAGCTCGGCGGTGCCTGTCTAAACTCTCTTAACTCAACTCGGATGCTTCTACCTACTAAATCCTGAAACATCCCACCCAGTTATCTCTGTCCATTTGACTTACCTTGACACCATGGAGCCCCACATTCGGGAGGCTCACTTAGTCTATTGTGGCGCTCTGTGCCATTTTATTTCACCGAGTTAGCTCAACTGCTTTGCTGGCGCTGCCACGGTTCCACTGCTGCAGCATTTGTTCTAAGTACTCAGGGCTCTAATGAGATAGGCCTTGTTGTCACAACTGTGTACTGCACCTTCTTTCCTTTGCTACACAGCTCTACATATCACGACAATAATTTTTGTAAAGGGATTTTCTATTCTAATCTGAAATATTAGGAAACACACGTAAGCGGAAGACACCATAGTTTATAGCTACACGATTAAAAAGAGGCAAAAGGTTTGGCGGGGCTCGAGGTCTCCAGCTTTCCTTACTCCCTGCTTTACGTTTGAAGTCCTTCCTTTCTGTCACCTTCACGTCCTTATCCACCCGCGGGAAGTGTTGTATATTCTTACCTGAACCGTGGTACCTATAAGTACGACCTATAGACACACCTGGACAGCTTGGATCACAACTTTGAGCATCCCTTTGCCATGATATGTCTCCTTTAGTGGTTTGAGCGATTGCGTTCAAATCGTTTTCACCTTCGGAACATCACCTCAAGAAACTTTCATCAGTATCCGTTACCCACTGCGCCAGTGTGGTCTTTCAACAAATCCAAGCCTTTGGAAGTTTTTTGATCCGTACGTTGCACTGGTTTGAACAACTGTGTTTAACGCCTTATTGCCAACGGAAAATCACCTAAGAAGCTTTATCTTCCTGCAAGTGGTCAACATATCTGCGATGCAGTGGCGTCATGCACCCTCCACCTCGCCTGTGGATAAGTGCTCCTGGTACCAACATTTACATTCGTTTGGCCTAAGTATCCGATCGGTTCGTTACCTGCCTCGCCAATGTGGTCTACCATCAATTCATATACCTCTGGAAGCTTATCTATTATGATGACAGTAATGCTTATCAACCTTATCCTCCATGGGTTTGAACAATTTGAATCAACTCATTATCACCTTGAGAGCATCGCATGAAAAGCAAGTTCATCTCTCTGCAAGTGTGCAACCTACTTGCGATGCCGTGACTTTGTGCTCAGGCCACCTCGACAGTGAATTATTTTCATTGATATCAGAATTCTCATCTAATTGGCGCCACTTTACAATGGATACTTCATCCACCTTGCCAGCGTCGTACGCAGATTTTATACCTTACGCGTTTTTATTGTCTGTGGTCTATAATACTACACCCGAACATACCTGCGTCCAAAGACAACAGAAAGCTCCTCGTCCGTTAGAAACATCCACTCAAAAAACTTTTATCTCCATGCAAGCGTCACGCTCACCTGCTATGGGCATCTCTCGTGGACCTTCCAGCGACACCCACTTGCCCGCGGGTTATTTGCTCGGACATGATACTGCTTATGGTTTGAGTTCCACACCCACCTTAGTGACGCAGCACCTTAACCTACGTAGCCAATCTCCGAACGGTATCGCCGGCCCCAACCGTTACCGGTGGATCCTGAATAAGCTTTCCGCTGGGCCACTGAAAATTGGGGTGTAAAATAACTGCGGTTAGCCATCTGGAAACTCAGTCCAGAAAAGCGTTACACGGATCTCAATGCTATTTAAAATGTGAGAAATGGCAGTGTTCCAGGAGATGGTGGGTTTTCACCTGGCAAGTGTTTTCCCTATAAAAAGCCACAATTGTCGGTTTAACGATACTGCGACGTGGCGGATGTGACTACTCACCGAAATAAAGTCACTACTTTCTGCTTCACAAGGTAGATGGTCTCAATATTTGCTATTTGTGAACACAAGGGCTTTATCACACACTCCATCGGACTTCTGCGTCTATGGATGAAAGGGGAGCAACCTCCGGAAACATCTGAACCCCCACCAGCTTTTACGTAACAAAAACAATATTCTTACAGCGCTTCGGCGCCACCTTTCTCTTTGATACCAATGAGCATGTCCTTCATCCCTATATCATTCCTACGCATAAGTTTGTGCAATTTTTGAGCCATGTATTTTGCCAAAATGTATTTCTGTCGTGTGGTGTACGCACGCTTTTAGCGTTATTGTGGCTCTGACAACCATTTGAACATGCCTGTACTGGCGTGTCTCTTTTCGTCGAGGATATACTCATTTATTTATTTATTTAAACGGTTCTCATCTATGGTGTAGGTGCTCTGCCGGGATCCTAGCACTTCCTCTACGGAGGTTAAGGCGTGGCCGACTGCCGTCCTTCCTTAACATTTTGCGTTGCAGGACAACGGGAGCACGGGATATAAGCGCTTTGATGGAGTTGCGGGGAGCACAAGCGCCAAGCATGGTCACTGACGGTGAAATGGCAACCTCGGGTGCTCAATGGTTTGTTACTGCCCGCCTCAAGCCATGCAACCTATGCCCAAACTGGCGCGACCCGGCCAAATCTCTGCTGCCTCTAACTGTGGTCGAAGTTGCGTACCATACTACGGTTGGCAAACATATACGAATTTTTCCGGTACCTCAGTGGCTGCGTTTGACGGGCATGAAGCCGATCCAAACTGGTCGCCGCAATTACACTCCCGAGCTGGATCTGCCCTCCACCTCCACGAGGGTCACCCTGTGAAGCCAAATGCTTCCAGTAAAGTCCCTCAAGCATAACTTCTGAGCTCGGTCACCACCAGGCGTACGATGGTGCACCAATGCAATTGTATGTCTGTGCGCAAAGCACTTAACATCAGGTGCTGGAACTGACCCCCATTACCATACCGAAATTCAAGTGTGCGCCTTAAGTGAAGCACCTCACGGGTCGCGATGGAGCTGGTGCGCAACATCAAATATTGCGACATTCAGTTAGTCCCGGTTAAGTGAGCGAGGTAATTTTAATGAAGCCGGTGTCGGCTTTTGGTTCAACTAAATGGGAAACGCCACCTCTGCACTATGTGAAGGTTGAGTCAAATTTACACCATCCAATCGTTTCAATGGACATCTGGTGGATGAGTCGACTAACAATAACGCGCAACGGACGAATGTTTGTTTATTACTCAAGATGCTGTATATGAATACTGGTTAGAAGCAGCAAGTCGAGTTTGCTCTGTGTAGCTGCAGCCGTCGTTGCCTATGGACGAATACCCATTATATTATGTTCCGTTCGATATACGTAGCGTCCGCAAGGTGTTCGTTCAGGAACTTCTCAAATTCCGACACTGACTTTTCCTTACCTACGTGCTACGGCAGGTCATTCCACACATTCATCACTATGCTTTCGAAACAGAGTTGATGAGCGATCCGCTTCAAATGCGGTACGACAAGGTTATACCGGTGTCCTCGTGTACTGCTTGGTGTGCGCAGGTAAAGCAATGGTCTCAACATAGGGCAATCACCATGACGCAATATCCGGTGCGTTCTGATTAGGTCAACCCTTAGTCGACGATAAGCTAGGATGTAAAGCTCTGGTCTTCGTACGTGATAAGCATGTCACTATTATAAGTCTTGTCCTGATGAGCTGCGTGATAAATTCCTACCTTTAGCCATCCTCCGTGATACGCTCTGTGCGGAAGAGCGACCGACTATTTCTGTTGCTTACTTTCAAGCCGAACTTTCGGCGTGATGCGTTGGGGTGGACAGACGTCATCGGTCCGCTTGACATTGGTTCAGCGAATGCGAACGGTGACAGCTTTCTCTCAATGTGTGCCACTCAAGGCCTGACGATCACGAACGCTTGGTTTGCCCTAAGTGCGAGTTATGGTGCAACTTGGACGCACCCACGGAGTGACCACGCTCACCTGGTCGACTGTGTCACCGCAAGTCAGCGTGATATATCTTAAGTGCACCTGACACGCGTACTGCGTGGAACTGTGTGTATTCCTGACCACAACCTTTTGTGAACAAACTTAAACATCCAGGTGCATAAAAGTAAGTACAGTGTGCCTGATGTGAATGGGAGGCGCAAGTATAACATTTTCGCCCCGGGTAACTTGGCGAAATACGTCGAGCTAAACATGGCGGTGCCTGCACGCCTGTTTGGTGTAGAGGGCATAGACACAAGGTGCGCTCTGTGGCACTACGTTCGGAACCAGTTGACATCTGCGGCCAAAGACACCATTTGATGCTCAAACTGTAGCAGAATGGTTGGTGGGATGAAAATGTTGCGCCGCGGCGGATCGGTGGCTGAGAAGAATGTAGCATTTGCCGCACATGTGACAGACCTTAGCGACTTGAAAAAGTACAGGACGTTTCTCAAACCTTGTGGGTGCGTTACTTGAGAGCACCGTCCCATAAAATATGCATGGTGTCCGCAGAATACGAAGTAGATGGAATGCAAAGCCGAACGTCGCCAGCATAAAGAAGTCCTTGAGTACTTGAAGGCGGTGTATGAACCGAGGCTGGAGCCACTGAGAACGTTGACCAATAGTAGCCTAGGCCCTACCCGAAAACAGACCGCAGGCATAACACAGATCTAGTGAAAATGTCTGTACTCGTCTCGCATGAGCTTTAGGAGATTGAATGGCCTATATTGAACAACCTAAAGAAGCACCAGATGACGATGCGTCTGGCAGACAGTGGATGAGACACAGACAACACTTGCCTAGCTGCGCAACGGTGTATGTGCTAAGGCCGATAGATTCCGCCAGGATTATTGCAACAAAGCGGACCCCAGTTACTGACTACCACGCAGCACTGGATGCAACGCGTGTGATTAGAACAAGGGCCTTATAAGCTGCAGGGTGCCCTTGTGCTACTACTGTACAAACGTTAGCAGACAGGCGATGTGCAACGAATTACCGTGCTAGTAACTTGCTAATTTGTGTAAGCAATGTCATAGCCGGCATCCTGCTTAACTGCCTTGTCAGTCAGGTTGTGGAACCATACGTAGCGGAAGTGTAGTATAGATTACGCTCGGGTCGCGGCACCATGGACATGGTGTTTGTGGCTCGTTGGTTGCGAGAGAAAGGCAGAGAACGACAAGAGCCGTTTTACTCGCCGTTTGTTGATCTCACTAATGTGTTTGATGCTGTGAACCTCGAGGGAATATGACTAGTCCTTAATAAGTTTGGTTGTCCATGTATGTTTGTAATTTTGCTTGAAGTTCTACACAGTGGCATCTGAGTGAGGGTGCAACTGAGAGGAACAACCTCCGTTGAGTTTGCAATCGTCTCTGGTGTAAAACATGGTTGGGTTGGAACCTCTTCTGTTTACCATTTATCTTCAGGCCATGACGTGTGCGTTTGATACTGCTTGTGCTCATGCTGTTCGCGTGGTGTACAGTATTGATGGCGAATTGCTGAACATCCGTCGTTGCAATGCGATAACCCAAGTCTATAAGAAACCATCCGTATAATGCTTTTCGTTGACGCCTGTGCCTTGTTTGCACCCAGCAGGGATGAGTAGCAGTACGTGGCTAACGCACTGATTTGGCAGCGGCTAAATTCCTGCTCACCATCAACACAACCAAAACCGTCTGTCTCTTTCAGCCTTTACCTTATGCGCAGTCTTCCGTTTTCCGCAACACGGCATTGTGGTTGATGTATGGAAAACCACCTCTTGTATCTACTTCTTTGTGTTTGTGTTTCCGTTTGACCAACAAGTTACAGCGCGCTACCTGTTCGCTTATCATAGGCAGCGGCAGCAATCGGGAAGCTTGAGTATCTAGTGGAGCACAGCCACCAGCTTACGGTTTGCACGAAACTGCTGTCGCACGGATCAGTGGTACTGTTGTTCTAAGTGGCAGCGAAAGATGGAGGACTTGCAGGCGAGGTGTTAGGTATCTGGAGCGGTTACATAAAACTGTCTGTGACGGATCCTGCGCATCTGTTGGTGCGACTGGGTCGCAGACACGAAAGTGTTGCTCCGAAGCGGAATGTACGCAGTGGACTTCCTACTGTTTCTGAGACACTTGAGGTGGTTTAGTCATGTGTGGCTTATGGATTCGATGAGAATACTAAAGCAACTGTTATATGGTTAGCTGAGTTTTTGGAAACGGCATGCAAGGGAAAACAAAGTTGCCTTAGCTGGACGTGATCAAGCTGAGGCAATATTGTTCTACTATCTGTTTCAGGTTTTGGGAATCGAAGGAGGTTCATCTGCGTGCATAGTGCGATTTGATCCCGAAGGCTTATCTTAGCTGAGAAATGCGGCCGGTTAATCGCAAAAGCAGAGCAGAGGATAAACCATAAGATTACTTCAATAGAAGGGAGTATGCACCGCCAAAGCGTAGCGGCTGCTAAGCAACGGAATGCTGAACAATCCGCTTCCCCCGCACCGCAATCAGCCACATCTCCATCTCCGTTGTCTTCTCCAAGTTTGGTAGAAAGCCGGGCGAAAACAAACTGTACCTACGTGAATCAAACAGTACTCACAGCAACGAAAATCAGGCACCATTCAAAACGTCTGGTTAAGCAAATTCCACCAGACCTGACATCTAGTATTAACAAGGATGAAGCAGCCAAACACCGACCCTCGGTACCTGTAGCTCAAATATCTGTTGTCGTGACTAAGCCTCAAAGAATATCGGTTACATATGCAGAGATTGCTGCAAGGGTCTACCGAGAGGCCGCCGGTACGTTCTCTTCCATTGTAAACACCGTTAACGCAAATAGAGAGAAAAGGGGCAGACAATCACTTGGCAACAAGTCAAGACATATGAGTACCATATCTTGTAGATCGATGAAAAAGGGACCAACGACAGTGCTTGGAATCTGGTATGCTCAAATGTCTCTGAAGCTACCGCCACCACGTTGCGGGATAAGTTGTCAGACGACCAAGGCCAATGGAACTCATTGTGTATGCAGAGGTGTATCAAAGCCAAGCCCATAAACTTGTTACGAATTACTCGCCATCCGAACTCGCCACACTATGGTGAACCCAGAATTATTCAATTAACACTAGAATCCTCCACCGACGTAGTAACCGTTTTGCTCGCCGCAAGCGCGTTGAAACACGAATTCTGTGGGATACGTATCTATCCTGGTGTCCGTTGGGGCGCACGACAACCAAAACGAAACACCGAAGAAGGGCACAGCAAGCAAGGCCGCCTAAACAAAATCTTCATACATGGCGGGCCAGAACATCCTTCTAACGATGTTCAAGAGACCGGAAAGCACGAGTTAGAACAGTGGCGGTTCATTCGCGAAACACTTTCTTTGGATAATGTTGTGGCACTATCGCTCACCAGAATACCTTTCTCACCGAATTATAGGGGATGCGGCCCCAGAATCCGAAAGCTTGTGGTTCATTCAGAGCAACAAGCAGAGGATGTTCTAGATCGATGGCGGAGAACTCGGAAACGTCTTCGTTTCGAAATTCGGTTAATGGTCGCAAACAATTTGCACAGCTTAGTTGCTTTAGCAACCGCATCAGCAAGTATACTGACGAACGTACAGGAGTGTAACCTGACTGCTGCTTTATTGACTCTGACGTAGGTCTAACTGAAGGCTGGGACGCACCTTCGCCGAATCAAGTTGCAAACGAGGTATCATTGACCCATCAAAAGAACGAATAACTGCCGACCTCCCGTCGGTCGGCATTCTCCCACACTTGACAGCTTCACCTCTCTGCGGGCTCCTAGAGACGGAGAAACTGGCCTGCTTGTATACAAATGCTCAGGGACTTTCTAACAAACTGGCTGCGCTGAAAGATCGCCAAGCTTCCGGCTCGTATGATGTCATTGGTATCACCGAGACATGGTTGCACACGGGAATGACGGACGCTGTAAGGTCGCTACCGGGCATGTCGCTGATCCGGAACGACAGGCTCACAAAAGGAGGAGGGGTAATCCTGTACTACCGAAACGACTTACAGTGCAAAGCCGTGGAGTATTCAGACTAGCAGTTCCTTGACTCTCTTTGGTGCCGGTTGCACTTAAAGGGCAGGGACGCTTGCCTTATTGTCTTGGTGTACCGCGCCCTTAATTCGACACCCAAAACTGACCACCACCTAATGGCTGCTTTAAGGTGCAGTTTACAACAAAAGTGCACTCACATTCTTATCACGGATGATTTTAACGTACATTGTTTAGAAGCCCCTGCCACGATCGGGGAACATTGTAAAACCGATTTACAAGATCTAGTAATTACTGTTCCTCTTTACAACCACATCACTTTGTCCACTCGGTTCAGAACTGGTAACAGGCCATCTGTGCTGGATCTTGTGCTTACCAACGAGGAGCATATGCTTGATGCGTTGGTTTTAGACTGCTCGTTGGGTCGCAGTGATCACGCAGTCATCAGTTTCAACTTCGTCTGCTATGCAGAATATCGGAATGATAACGATGATACTGTGCGAACCATCACAAGGTACGACCGACTCGCCCTGCTAGTCAGCGCCAAAACAGGGTCTTTCCTCGAAGGAGAACCATGGGGAGTTGCCTGGCTCGAGTTCATCAACAAATTCAGTCAGCTGCTTGCACAGGCTTTAAAGATAAAAGCTTGCCATAAGTGCAAATCAGTTTCTTTCGTTAGGAGCAGAACTCAAAAATGGATGACAGTACGCAACGCAGCAGGGTGAGGGTACAGAGAAGCTCCAGCACAAGAAACGGGACAACTATGTAGCCCCACGTAACCACTATACTAAACTGGTAAGAAAAGCCAAAGCCGCCTAGCATCAGAACATCGCAACAACCTTCAGTGCTAACCACAAATTGCTGTACAAGCGCATTAATAGCCTACGAAAGGCGAGGCAAAGATTTCCTTCACTCAAGACGGCTGATGGCCCAACATGAACGTCTATGGAAGCTGCAAACGCGCTGCAGAGGCAATACGTCCTCACGTTTCAAAGATTCTTGCCACCAAGCGATCTACCAAGCTTTGCCTTCGCCTTGCCAGGACTAACCCACATCAATTTTACCGCAGAGACTGTATTGCAAAAGCTGACTTCTCTACGCAAACACAGCTCGCCGGGTGTCAACACCATTCGTTCAAAGGCATTGGGAGCAGCTGCAAACCAACTTGCAAGACTTTTAGCTCAGTTTTTCCAGCACTGCTTAGACCAGAACCAAGTTACCGCCATGTGGATGCTTGGAATAATAAGCCCGATTTACCAAGGTGGAAGCAGAACTGATCCCCCAACTACCGCCCAGTAATTCTTCTTCCTATACACTCCATGGTCATGGAATCCATATCTGCCGGTGCACTGGTGTGCTAACTGGAAAACTTTAACTTCATCACTCCTGAACAGCATGGTTTCCGTTGACAGCGTTCATGTACAACCAATTTACTAATTGCAGGCAGTAGTTGGACCGAGGCAGCTGACGCTGGAAGTGTTGATGTGATCTACCTGGATTTTTCCAAGGCTTTCGATCGTCTAGACCGTCGGATACTACTATCCAAGCTGCAGCAATACGGGAGAGGTGACCCTCTTTTAAGCTGGATCGCCAACTTACTACTTCAACGGCAAATAGTGGTCAGAGTTTGGAGCTCTTTATCGGACCCCATAAAAGTTGAATGTGGTGTGCCGCAAGGCTCGGTTCTAGGTCCACGTTTGTTTTTGGTGTTTACCAATGACCTTGCACAGGGAATCGCTTCAAACTTTTTAATGTTTGCCGACGATATCAAGATCTGGCGCAGGTTGCAGGCGAACGCCGACCAACCTGTCCTTCAGAGTGATTTGGATACGGTGTATCAATGGTCGACCCAAAACATTTGCATTTCAACTTCAGTAAATGCAAGGTGCTTTCCATCCGACATCAAAGCAGCTACCCATAACAACTCGAAACGGATGTACTGCTACAATCAACTCTCGAACGTGACTTGGGTATCCTGGTTCAAGATGACTTGGGCTGCGCCAGGCAATCCGAAAAGGCCTCGAAGAATGGGAAACAACACGTCGGGCTGTTGAGGCGGGCGTTTGGACAAATAAACCTCCATATTTCGACAAATGCCCAGTGCGTATGTTCGCCCCCATGTTGAATATGCAATTCAAGCCCGGCCTCCATGGTTGAAACACGGCCTTAATGCACTAGAACAGCCACAACGCCGGGCATCCAAGAACGTAATCGGAATGCGTAAGCTTTCATACCAGGAGAAGCTGAGACGACTGAGATTGTTCAGCGGAAGCCACCGCAAACTACCAGGCGACCCTATTATGCCATACTTGATTCTGCGAGACCCACATCATGTGTGCCGCCTTTTACTGCAACTCAGCAGCAATACAAACCGGGGGGCCACTCATTAAAACTTGCAGAACAATACATTCGTCTGGAGTGCCGCAGAAATTTCTTTTCCATCCGTGCCTGTCACCCGTGGAATGCTCTCCCAGAATCGGTCGTCTTTGCACTGACAATAACGGTATTTAAAAGACAGCTGGACGATGCACTCATTCACTTACACTTTGTTACTTAACACTACGTCTCCATCTTACACCTGGAGTTTACCATGTAATTATTTGATGTTAACTGTAGATGCTGTGAATCTAAGAGGATCGCGGGACTGCAGCGAAGCAAACGATAAGTCCATATTTTCATATTTGAGGTATTAACTATTTTACTATCATTATCAGCATTATTGGTATGTTGATATTCCCTGCAACTATCCAACGAGACTTGTAAAGCAACGCTTCTTAACCCGTATAAATTCATTGTTCATTGTTCATTGCCGTGGTTTAAGGGAAAGCCCACTTGCATCCAGAGAAAAAGTGGCAGGTGCGGACGTGACAATAGTTCATTGAGTGCACTCTAACGACGTCGAGCGCGTGGTGCTGTAGCGCATTCGGTCGCGATTACCTGAGTCAAGCGGTTCTAGTAAGCCAGGAGCTAGGCTGTCATTGATCAGCACGGAACCGACGACGGGTCATGATGAGAAGGTAAGCAGAGCCGGCGTAGTGTAAGTAGGTACATGCAGTTGCTTCACTAACCAGATGCTTGCATGATGGATTTCGCTTTTACAGGGAATCGGACTGCTGTATTTTGTTACCAGTCTTTTTTTTACCTCATTTTGATGTTTGTCTGAATAATGGACTATTTACTTACACACCTAGCTTAAACGCAAGGTGGTAAAATTTTGCTTACTTTATTTAGGTTTGCTATTCTTTTATGCCATCTTGTTTCTATCGTAAAGAGCTTGTTTCAAGAGATTATTTTAAATGCTACATTGATAAAAGCTGAATTCAGTCTATTCGTACGCCCTATCCGGTATAATTCATTAGGTATCGTAATTTTAATTGATTAGCTATTTTTGACATAACCGGTGAGGTGGCGCTTGCTGTACATGTTGACAAGCGCCCACCTGTGTATTACCCACCACTTCCTCTATACTGGCTCCAGGAGACAACTGGTCGCTGCTGGAGAGGACGGTGGACCGGGACCTCGTGACCGCGTCAGACTTATAGAGTGGTACAATGTACGTGTTCCGTCTGCGGAGAGGATTGGGTTCTAGCCATCGCCTCGTATGCGGTCGGTTCTCCAATTACGGGTTGCATGAGCTTGTCTGTAAAGGAGTTTGGTCCAGCTCCGCTGATGAAACGTAGCCACCGTCCGCATATCTCCCGGTCTTATTCTCACGGGTTTACACCGGCTATAGGGTGCATAGGCAGAGCTACGGTTGATGCAGCGCAAACCACCATGGTCCCTAGGTAAGAGCAGGCGTCATGCGGTTGTCCTATAGAAACCACGACAACATAGAAATCCGGAGCCCACTGGTGCCAACCATATACGGGTAAGTAATTATATTGAATGAATTTGTTACCCTTATTCTGAACTTATGGCTTTGTTTAGTGAAGTTGCCAATTTAGGAATTCATTAAATAAAAACTTCTAACTGGCTGACCTTCGTGAATGGTGTAAGAAAATCAGGAGGAAGTGACGTTATTCAGTAGCGGGTCCTATTCGCCATGTACCAGGGTTATTAAAGGCATTTGTGGCAGTTGGCGAGAGAAGCTTGCCAGCAATATACACAACATGTCCTGAAGCACCGTCGACCAAACAATTCGCTGAAACATGGTTAACTCGGACCACGCACCTGACACCACGTGGAGGTTCTTCTGCAGACCGTGCTTTATCTAGGTTTGCATTTGCGATCTACACACACGCATTAGACACCTGGTGAAACACATGGAAGCTTGACTTCTCTCCTGCAAAGTGCAGCTTCCTGTCTCACAGATGCACTGTGCTGCCTATTGCCCTAACCCTGAATGGCGCCTCACTAGCCATCTGTCAAACCGTAAGGGATCTCGGAGTACACCATTCAAGCTCACTAAATTTCTCGGAACAAGTTAGCTATAGTGCAGCGAAAGCCAGATCCCTCATTGGTCATATCTGCAAGAGAATGCTTGTAACCGAATCCAAACTCACTCTATACAAGGCATGCGCTAGACCTCTTCTGGAATACTGCTCAATAATATTTACATACTCCAACAAGAGTGATGGAATAGCAATTGAGAAAGTACAACGCTCATTCACAAAGCGCCTGCCTTGCCCTTCTACTCTCAACTAACGTGAGCGCTGTAAACTTCATGGCCTTGAACCTTTATGGTTACGAAGAATGAGACTCAACCTCAACTTTATATTCCAGACGGTACACAACCGAAATACGAACCTTGAAGGACTTATTCAACAAAATGGTGACTCTCGGTATCCACTCTGCCATAGACCCTTAACCATTACCCTGCCCACAGCCCGCACTAACTCGCGTAACAAGTTCTTTCTCTACAGATTCACTTGCGTCTGGAACAGGCTACCATCACAAGTTAGGGCATCCGAGAATACTGCACAGTTCCGATTATCCCTACATAGACACCTTGCTACCCTGCCTACATGCGAGCTATTTAACCCCAATATAGCGGAGGATGAACTTCGGAAACATGGCCCAGAGCACCTCTAAATCTGAAAACACAAAATATCGGACACAGGCCCAACCAAATAATTCTCCTGTACCCTCTGGGACTGTATACCTCACAAAACACAAACCTTGTGGTCTGCGCACCGTTGCTGCATTGCCTCGCTCGTCTGCTAATTTATTCATTGAAACCGCAGGTGTCCAGTAGTGGTCAAACGTCTTAATGGTATGGCTACACCAGCCACTGCTACATCATTTCCTTGTGTCACTATCTCTGCTTAACAGCAGCTAGTCGACATAGCTCTCATTTAACTTTGCGGATATCCGGAGCTCTCTAGGAGTCGTTCCTTTCGTACAATGTTCATTCTCTTGGATTGTTTGAGTCACAGCTCAGCTGGTTTGTTGACCTATTCTGTGCCACCGTAGGATCCACTAGGAACTAAAGGCTTAATCCGAACTCTATTGCTGGCCACTCATCTCTCTTCTAACGCGCCGTTATTTGTCGTTCTTGTTACTCACATAACCGCTTCTTCTTGGCAGTAGCTATTTAATGTTGGCTCTATGCAACTTGCAAGGAGCCACTCCTTAAATCTCCAGCCTTCATTTTCCTCTGACGTCTGTCTCTCCAAGCTTCGCTTGCATGTTGATTTCTTCATCGAAACTGTAGGTATCCAGTAGTGGTCAAACGTCTTAATGATATGGCTACATCAGCTCCTGATACATCTTTTTCTAGAGCCACTGTCTCTGCTTACTAGCAGCTAGTCGCCACAGCCTCAACTCCACTTTCATTTCCATTTATTCTTAGCCTTCTTCTGGTATGCTTAGCTTGCTATCTTCATATACCCATGTACATTATAGTTATTGTGTCTTAGGTAACCCTTATCCCGTGGAGCATATATAAAATACGGCCATCTCGTCACTGTAGCTTTTGGTTTTCGATAACGACCAATCGTGACTACACACAAACCTTCTAGTCTCAGGTAGAATTCCAACATCGTTAGCTTATACCTCATGAATTTCTTACCGGAATCCTGCTATTCATCCTTATGCATTTGAGAGTATTTTACACATTAAGCCATGCCTTTTGCGTAATTAAACACATCTTTACCGTAATGTCTGTTACACATTGTACACTAGTTGTCTCAAATAAATGTCTTAAAGTGGGATTTTGATCTAATGCTAGGTACATTGACTGTCCTTTTCGGTCTTCTCTCGGCCTGTTCCTCTCTCCCTTTTCTCTGAGGTCGTGAACATCTGAGAGATCCGGGATTGAACTGAGGAACTGCCTCCGTCTGGGATGGGACGAACTAATTAAAGTGAACTAACCTGGATCAAGGCTTCACTTCCATTCTAACCACCTGCACCCAACCACCGATGTCCAGTGAGGGTAGCTGGACACGAATTCTTCGCTCCCCGCCAAATATACATAGGCAGAGAAGACTTAACATGGTTCTGCAATGGTTCAACACACCATATTCAAAAAGAATGTTTAGTTCCCATCCTACCAATAGGCAGGACCCGGGAACGCAATAGGCAACCAGCCAACGCATCAGCCAGCAGAAAAATGGGACACAACCTGACTGCGAATAACCGAGCAAACAAGCGTTCAACAAGAAACAGCGTCACAATTTGCCATTCAATGGACTAGCGGTAGTGTTCCAGGACGTGGTGGGTTTTCGCCTGGCAAGCGTTCTCCCTATAAAAAGCCACAGATGTCCGTTTAACAACACTACAACGTGGCGTATGGGACTCGTCACTGAATAAAGTCAGCCCATAACTTCACACTGGCAGGCCAACTAGCGTTACAATTCTAGATAGGTTCGTTATACTGGAAATTCTACATCTGCATATACTGTCGTCTTTTTACTTCCTACGATACGTTGACCTTTGCGTTACTTTTGCACGAACTCACTCTATCGGCATATATCTCTTGAACGTGCTCTTCCATTACCTTCCAATGGATCATTCAGGATTCTCAATCTGTTATTAGCTGAGGTCCCGTATCTCATGACAGCCAAATTATTGTTTCGCATTTTCACCATTGTACAGTTCCAATCATGGACATATGAACAATTTTCTACTGTCACTGTTACAGTTGCCATAAAATGTTTGTACAGTTGTACATATCTGATCATGCCTCCATGGGCGTGCCTCGCATATTCGAGAATAAACTATTTATTTATTTATTTACAGTTTAGAAGAGTGGCATTCGACCGTCAAAAAATAGAAAAGCTACACTAAAAGGTAGCTAATAACGTCATTAGGCCAATCTGCCATCCAAATCCGAACGCCTCAAGAGGATAAGAATAAGGATGGTGTTGCTGCTCTATCTTGCTGTACCAGCGTATAGTCCTTCGCGTGATGGTTAACAATGGTGTGTAAACCTCGGGAAAAGAGCGCAAAGTGCGTTAGCTCCTTTGCTTATCAATATAGGTCTAACCCCGCGCCAAGCAATGCAACAGAATCGGAAGCACCGAAGCTCATTTAATCTAATAGACTGGAACGCCCCTAACACTTATATAATTGAGCATCCAGCCAAACCTGTCTGGGTTCCTAGACCGGTACCATCTCTTTAACAAAAGTGAGTTGCAAATTGTCTTCCACGCCTGATTCTGTAATGGTACTCCTATTCCCGAAACAAAATCCGGTCACGTCCCAACAAAGGCACACGTGAGAAACAGCTCGATACCCAATCACCAGCACAACACCAAAGAACCAACTTCGCTGCCCTACAAGGTGCACTCAAATACCCGGTTCCGTACCCTTCGCAATGCATTTCCAATCAAAGCACGACGCACCAAAAACAAAATATACCTTATGGGGAGCGCTATTCATCTGCCAGGTCTACAAGCCGTTTTTATCACGGAACCCTATCATTCCTCTTTTAAAGCTGATATGCTTCCGCTAATTTGCGGCTAACGAAGCTTGTGCAATTGCAGAGTTAAAATACGTGATGACGTTTGTATTACCTTTACCCTCAACAACTGTACCACGCTTTGGTTCTGCATATTTGTCAACACACCTAATCCATCTAGCTACCGACAAAGGGAGGAATTCTTTGCTATGAGCTACTGAGAAATAAAGCTTTTATACTCGACAAGGCAAGGCACGCCTTTACAGGCACGATCATTTTGACAAAACAATGCGTGCTCAAGAATGTGCAACAATCCGTTAGGTCTGCCGGAACAGTGCATGTTTGTGTAGGGGTATGTAAGCATTTAACTATGTGTAGATAGCTGTGAGATGCCTGCTTGTAATTGTGCTGCTCTAAACTTGACTTTCATATCGGCGGCAATGTGCGAGTAGAAGATGGCCGCCTGTGCGCTGGGAAGGATATTCTGGATACCCATGGAGCAGTGACATTAGTTTTGGCGAGTCATGGCAGTCACGTCACAGTGTTGTTAAGCAGACGTTTGTGGCTTTTTATAAATAAATAAATACATAAATATATAAATAGTTTTTCCTTAAATAAATAAATAAGTAAAGCTTTTATTCTCGACAAGCGAGGAACGCCTTTACAGGCGTGATCACTTTGACAACACAATGCGTGATCAAGAATGTGCAAAATCCGATATGTTTGCCGTAACGGTGCTTGTTTGTGCAGGGGTATGTAAGTGTGTAATTGTGTGTGCGTTTATATAGCTGTGTAGTTTGCGCTTGTAACCGCGCTGCTCCATTCTTAAATGTTTGCTCTCGTCAGCAATGTGCGGGTAGAAGATTGTTGTCCGTGGGTTGGAAAGGATTATCCAGGCATCCACGGGGCAGTGACTTTATTCTGTGGCGGGTCACGACCGCCACGTCACGGTGTTGTTAAGCAGACATTTGTGGGTTTTTATAGGGAGAGCTCTTGCCAAGCGAAACCCACCACGTCCTGAAACACTGCTGCCGAACTATTAGCTGGAACGGGTTAAACCCGAACCACTCAGCTGGCACCACGAGGAGGTTGTTCAGCTAGCCAGCCAAATCAGACATGATCAAGGTTTATAGGCAGTTGTGTAGCACAACGATCCTTTGAGTTCAATCGCGTGTAGTTGAAACGGTCAAAGCACTATAAGTGCAGTAAAACGGTGCATGTAGACGGAGAGTATCATGTTATTGCACACGTCAGGAAAAAGTTAAAATATGAGTCTAGTCGACTTGCCAGTGTGTAGTTGTGGGCAGTGACTTTTCCAGTAACGAGTCACACCTGCCAAGTCGCAGTGTTGGTAAACAGACATTTGTGGCTTTTATAGGGAGAACACTTGCCAGGCGTAAACCCACCACGTCCTGCAACACTGCTGTAAAGCATTTTGCACACTAATGTAGAACTGGCAAAGACGGTTGACAACTGCTTTTAAATTCGCTTATTCGTGATCAACTGTCTTCCAATTTCCTCTGTTGGTTAGACGGATAGTTTGACAACGGCCGCCATATTTCAATGAATCACGGGCAATGCTGATCTTCAGCAAAGCAAAGATTCCCATTTCATTAATATGAATCATTATCAGAAATCATTTCAAGGTAAGGAATTCTTTTCGGTAACTCTCATCGGACCCAAACATTTACATAACAGTGATGCTGGAGATAGCGTCAACTGGGGCTGGGATTGACTTCTTGACTGTTTGAATGACCAAAATCGATAACCTAAGACAGAGATAAAGATGGTAGACCACGTAAACTAACTAAACATGTGTACACAAGACTCAGTATTACAAGGTAATTAAGTAGGTAAGATAACAGCCAAATAACTAAGTAACGGTGTCCGTTGGCCAAGGTATAAATCCTTTTTGGACACATAATTCCGGATTTAGATGGTGGATGTACATAGCCTCGGCGATGGATAAGAGCTGTTTGCGGAATCCTTGGGAGAAGTGCTCAGGTAATGAGTAAATGGCTTTGAAGTCATTCTCTGAAGCTGTATGGCCACATTCAAGGAGGTGCGCCTTGTGTACACATGTTTATTTAGTTTACTTGGTCTGCTATCTCTATCTCTGTCTCAAGTTATCGATTTTGGTCATTTAAACAGTCGAGAAGTCAATCCCAGCCGTCATAATTGTTGAGGCCGGTTGAGGATGAGAACAGCACGAATAGTCGTCTTGTTGAGTGTCCACGTGAGCAAAATTTCAAACTTTCTGCTATCTGGATTTTCAGATGTATCACTTGCAAGAGTGTGAAGACGTGTCCAGCTCTCCTTACTGGACAACGGTTGTGGTGATTGCAGTTGAGTCCCTTTTGTATACAGCCATGCACCACGGGGGTTTTTGTCGGTTATTACGTCCGTCTTGGGCGAACACTGTTCTTCAGTCCAATCCCAGATAACCAAGAAGTTCCGGACCTCGGAGAAAAGAGAAAGTGAGGGACAACCGAGACAACGCTTGTTAGGCGAAAACCCACTACGTCCTGAAACACTGCCGCCGAACTATTTGCTGGAACGGATTAAACCCGAGCCACCCAGCTTGCACCAAGAGGAGGTTGTTGGGCTATCCAGCCTTGCATGTATTACCAAAACACTTAAAATCGCATGTGTGGCTAAACTTGCCGTGCTTCTCACTTAGCTAAATGACCTGTTCATAAGGCACAAGGTAGTCGAAATGCACTTTACCCTGCAGTAGGTCAACGGACACCATCAGGTGATAACCGCCAACTATTTGCTAATCTAAACTTAACTACAGCTTATGTCTAGATGCAACATGTTCTCGTACCAACTCGTTTATCCCATGTTCATATCACGCACTTCATATATGGCACTTCTTGATCCTTCACCTATAGGCTGGTCTGTTTCCTGGGTAGGGCCCTTAACATATGAGGCTCTCTTTCGTTCTACGGCCTTATGAGAACTACACAAAGCGACGGACACTTGTTTTCAGACTGATGCAGCTCGACTTCTGGGAAAATTGTCACTAAAAAAATCAATGAACAAAGGCAGCTTTTTTTCTGGTAACTGACGTTGGTGCTAAGATACACGATTTCTACAGCAACGTAGCATTCAGTGTAGAGGTGCTAACACCAAACAGACACCCCGGTTGTGAGAACAGGTCACAGTGGTGTGGGTCATTTATATTCCATAGATGCGTGGCTCACGATAAAGAGAGCCAATTGCTCCAAGGCTAAGGACTTCACTGTCCTTTTAAAAGGCATCCGACTCCAGATAGAGTAGAGTAAGAAGCTGGTAAACACCAGGTTAGCTGGAGACGTAGTGCACCCCCGCTAAAGCTACGTCCAATACTTATGCCAATTGGATGCGACATAGATATACTTGTTAAGCCACGTCTATTACATAGGTACCGCTCTCAGATGGAACAGTAGTTAACGGACCAGATGATTTGTGAGAATATACCAGCGCACAATTTTTGAATCATTAACGTGGCAATATGACACTACCGTGACATGCCCAGACCCATTGATATCCATAAAGCTACCGTTGACTAAGACCTTCCTACGACTACAAGGGTGCTCGAGGCATTTAAGCTGACGTACTTTCCTGGTGTTGGCGGTTTGTCTTTGGCTTTTCTAAAGCTAGGTGGTTCGAACATCTCTATTTTACTCCCCAATATTTTCCGTCGCTCAACGAATTGCGGCACCTCCACCAACTGCAAACAAGCGTTTGTGGTCCTTAGGAACAAAATAGGTAGCTGCCGCGATATTAACAAATACCGTCTTATCAGCCACAACATGTTTGCATCAATGGTGAGGGAGAGGGTGGTTATGGTATTACTAACGAATTTAATTTATTGTTTAAAGTCATTATCGTAGTACAAAATGCAACTTTATCGGCTATACGTTGTCTGACATGTCGGATTGAGTTGTTGGGCCACATGACATGTAAGATTGACGCACTTTATGCAGTTATGATCACATTTTTGACACAAAGAAGGATTTTGACACATTCCCCTCTCTAGCCTATTTACCAAAATTAGTTCGGAATTTCAGGGCGACTACTGCTTCGGTTTACGTCACACAGGACTAATCGCATCCAGTCGGTACGGCAACCTGAAGAGGAATCAAACCAAAACCTTGCATGCAGCAACATTTGGAAGTCAATGTTCTAGACACGTAGCCTTTTTTATTCATTGATAAAGCATTTTACCGCTTCACTTATTTGATACCGTTTTTGTTCGCTGTTGACACCAATGTGGTATTAGCGGCTTATCAGCTCTGAAGTGTTACCAACCTTCCTGTGTATTGAACTACCTTGGAGCATTTGAAGTCCGTTGCAGCCCAAGAAAAATGGAGTTACCAACTACAAATGCATTGTTAGCTCAGGACTTTGTAATACGCCAACTGTCGCAACTAAACTCTTCAGAGCTTTCAACACAATGCTACCTGGAGACACATTACTGTAGCGTGCCCACTTTTGCAGAACACATAAGCTATTTTTGAGCTAAAAGCTCAAGCAACCATCGGTTTTAGTTATAAGAGGATGATAGTTATAGCATCCATGTTAGTGCTCTACAAGTCCTATGCTTGACCCGTTTTGGAATACCATTCACTAGTGTTCAGCAGTTCGCGCAATTAACCACATGGCATTGAGCGGGTGCTACACTACAACGATACAACGTGGGTTGTGAGGCGGTTGTTAGGTAGAATTCTGCCAGGTAAAATCTCACCGGGTCCTGGAACTCTACCGTCCATCCGTTTGGACGGTAATGTATAATTATTATCTCCCTTGCGCGACACGTCACAAAAACAGGAATCTGTATATGTGAGGACGTACAACGTTTTGATCATAGGTTATGCAATGTTTGACTTCTGGTCAACTATAGATTTATTAAGAGACAGTGACAGCTTCTTTGACAATAGAAGTAATATTGTTCATATTCTTTATTCCGACTATATGTGGTAACACTGTGATATTACCCAGTATATGAAAGGTGAAGTCGATAAGTTTTATCAGCAGGATGGATAGAAGCCTAGGTAAAATGCTTTTGATCAATGGCTGCAAGGTTGTTTAATTGTTCAGATTGTGCGCAGCTGCTACTTGCTTCTGATATTTGCAGGCGCAATCACACGCTCCCGTTTCACAACGTCACGTTGTTGGCTCCTTCCTGGAGACGGCTTTCAGCAAAAAACAGGTATTTCCCTCCGGCGAGGAAGTTCCGTTGGACTTTCCTGGTGTTCATCTATAGTCAAGTGAGTTAAAATCCACCGTTTGCAGCCTTCGGAAGAAGTATTAAACTTACAATCAAAAATTGATTTCTCGTTCTCTTAATATATTCCACCGACATGGTGGACGGTCGGGGCGGCATGGTAGAATCAACTGACGAGTTGCATGAACTGTGAATGGCAGGTTACTGCCAAATATTTCCTTTTTGTTGCACATGCTCTGCAAATAAATGAAAATGAACCCAATTTTTAGGCTCCAGGTGAATATGGTTCAAGGAGATGCTACTCCAACTCTAGAGGACCGGGTGGCAGCGTACCTCTTTCGCAGAGTATGACGATATACTACATAGTTCTGCTGAGAAAGCTAGGTCGAGTTAGCCTACTTATTCCTTTACAATGAGCTCTAGCAACTGGATTTTTCACGAAAAAGCCGATAAAGGGAAGCCTCTTCTCGCGACGGTGAATGCGAATGGGACTACAATAGTGATGTCCATACTGACACGGTTTATTTATTTTTCAGATATACATTGTATCCAGTTCTTTGTACTAGCCATCGAGAAAGGGAGATTTTGTGAGAAACAGCTAAACAACGGTGACTCGGTTAGGAGCGTTGTAAAGAAATACACAACTATATATACAAATGCTTCTAGTATTGCTAGATGTTGTGATCGCATGTGATAAGATCAATATTTTCGCCAATTACATATTTATGCATAGGGAATGAGAACACTGAGGGTCTATGTTTCTTGCTCGCAATTACCATAGCAAGCGGTTGGTTTTACAATATCCTTTTCAGCGCAACATTTCATAACGCCATTATTTCGTCCTCTAGAACGCTTGCATGAGCTACGTTACGTGTACTATTTAGGAGCTAAACGTGCCCATCGGGAAGTGTATCTAGCGCCTTCAGACGCTCTTTGTGCTCAATGCTTTTATTAGCGACGACACGTTGCACCTAATCGTCTTGTTGTAGGTTTCCTTTGGAAGCCGTATCCAATTCTCCACGAACATTAATTAAATTATCCTCACAGGTTCCGCCCACTCAGTGCTCCCACTTAAGGTGGATATCTGAAAAATAAGGGCAGCCAAATTATAAGGAACAAAATAATGTTAAACATAAGCAATAGACATCCAAATAAAAGTAAAATGGGTTTTTCAAGACGGTGAATAAAGAGTTTATTCTCGAATTTAGAGGCACATCAATGCAGGCATGATCAAAATCTACAAACAGTTATTTTTTGCAACAGATACATTGCTATATAGCAAAGCGGCAGTGGCCGTAGGTTGTCTTGGTTGTGAAAATTGAACAAGTAAGCATGCCGAATAGGGCCGTCAGCGGAGGACGATAATCCAATCTCACTTGGTCAGCCTCCCACTCGTCGATTTCACTTAGACATCCAAGACATTAACTCGCGCGGTTTGGCTGACGTAATTGGCTTGTTTATATTACCTGGAATGCCTCGTGGGATTTTCCACGCCTTCTTGATAAACTCTATTCATCTCAACCCTAAGCTTTTGCTATCGCGCTCTGTTTTCCTTCCCTTTTAATCAGACGGCCTGCGCTCACTGGTTTGCATTGCTCAAGGCACACTTGACCAGGTGGTTTCTATGTGTCTGCTCTTATCCTACCGAGACTTAAACGTTAGAGGCACCGCAGAATTTTCGCTGTTACCCTTACCTCGTAGAGCTGCTAGACTTATGGAATTTTTGTTGTTACAACCTGTTTCACAATTGTAGGCCTTATTCCCAAAGCGCCGACTAATCCAGCCCCGCCTGTTCGGCCTCATGCACAACGAATTCACTTAGACTACCAAGACATTATCACTTGGTTTAACTGACTTAATGAACCTGTTCAAATTACCTGGAGAGCCTCGTGGTCTTTACCACACTTCATCAATAAACCCTTCTTAGCCCGTCACTAACGTTTTCTTATCGCGCGTTGGTTTCATTCCTTTTTCAAGCAGACGGCCAGCTCTCACTGCCCTATCGTAACCTTGTCTCACCTGACCAGTCTGTGTCTCTCAAACTGCTTTATGCCAACGAGACATAAGCGGTATAAACCCTGCAAACTCAACACCAGGTTTTCATTACTTCTAGAAACTGCTCGACGTGTGCACCCTTTATTGTTACAGCCTATTTTCACACCAGTATCTCGCGCCCTATTCCGAACGCGCCGATTAATCCAGACCCGCCTGGTCAGCCTCCCACTCACCGAATTCATTTAGACTTCTGATATATTGAAGCTCTAGGATCGTCGGACCTAATGGATTTGTTTGAATTACCTGCAGTGCCTTGTGGGCTTTCCCACTATTATCAATTAACCCTTCTCATCCCGACTCTAACTCTTCCTTATCTTGCTCCGTTTTCATTTCCTTTTCAATCCGACGGCCACCTCTCACTATCCTGATTTGATCTACTCTCACTTGACATGTCTATTTCTCTCTGAATACCTTTTTGCAACGCAGACTTACGCGGTACAGGCTTTAAGGACTCAGTCTTACCTTTTCCTCACCTCTAGGACCTGTTGGACTTGTTCACTGTTTCTTGTTTTAGCCTTTTTCTTACCTTTACGGTACGTCCTAACCCCAACGCGCTGACTAATCCAGTCTCACTTGATCGACCTCCTGCGCTTCGAATTTACGTAGACTTATGGGACGTTACCGTTCTTGGTTTGGATCTCCTAATGGACTGTTCACTTAATTCGACAGCCTCCTTGACTGTTCCATTATTTTCAAACAAAACCTTTCTTATCACTACCCAGTCTTTTTGTTATCGCCGCCTTAGCTTGCGTTGTAACTGGATTGCCATCTCTGAGCTTTTCCTTGGTCTATTCTTATCCGGCCGGATCTGTGCTGTCTGACTGCAACCATACTACCAAGTTGTACACTACATAAGTGCTGCATACTCAAAGCTTTTCCCCCGCGAACTTGGCTGGACTTCCTCACCCTTTAGCAGCACAGCTTCTTTTCATTCCTACCCCTGACCCCACTATTCCTCTCAACATAATTAAACGACCTAGTCTCAATCCATCGACTTATCCAGTCTCGTCTGATCGGCCACTTGCACTTCGACGGCGAATACTACTGAGACGTCAGTGTTCACGATTTGGCTAATCTAATTTTTTGTGGAACACATGTACTTGAGAGATTTACGTTATTATAATACATATAGGATGCGTTTATTAGTACAAGCATTCTTGCGACGGGTTATGTTTCTATGAGTTCCGGATGCATCGTGGTTGTCTGTTTGTGTGGCTGCCTTTTTTCGTTGTCTTTTTCTCCGGGATTTCTGCAGAATTAGTGGACAGCTACCGAGGATACTTCCATTGTTTTTACCCCAGCGCTTCAACAAGGCACAATCTTCCTTTATCTGGAACTGGATGGATACTTGTTCCGATGCTTTATTACTTACCGGAAGGACAAACTACTTATTAATTAGCTTGAATGGATGTCATTTTATTGAGGCCTGAACAATTAAGTTCAGCTCGCCACTTCTTCAAGTAATTCTTTTCAGAATTCACTCACTGACGGTTAATGTCATTTCGGAAATTTACCTGACTTTGGAGCGCAGATTTTTATGCCTGTGGTATGCATCCAATTTGGAAATATCCCAACACAATGATACACTTCATTATGGCAAGAACCAATGTGTTCTGCTAATTTTCTTACTGGACAATTTCGTTTCACTTAGCACATCCGAAGCAACACACTACTTTTATCGTCCAGTCGGCCGTGGATGCCAGGGTTCCCAATCAACACAACATACACCGGGATGAACTCTTTTTCTCTATTTCGGACAATTTGCGGCTTTTTTGGGTCTTAACATTTGCGTTTGTTCATTCTCCTTGCTGTAATAAAATTTCGACACCATATTCATTTAGGTACTCCTCGAAGACATTGCACGGTTCTGCAGATGACAAATACCAAACGTTCTTAAAATGTTCAATTTATGGTTTGCATACTGAACGGGCCGTGCCATTTAGTCAGAACGTGACTGGATCCATGGGTGAAGCAGTCCGTTGACCAGCATGCATCAGCCAGCGAAAATTATTGACGTATCCACTTGAGACTACAAGAACCAGTAAAGGGGCAATAAGAAGCATTGTAAGTTACATCATGTCGTTCGAAAGAATCGATGGCAGAGTTCCAGGACGTGGTGGCTTTTCGGTTGGCAAGCGTTCTCCCTATAAAAGGCCACAAATGTCCGCTTAACAACACTGTGAAATGGCTGATGTGACTCGCCCCTGAATAATGTCACAGCCAATTAGTCCACACTGGCAAGCTGACCAGGACCACATATTACCACGCTAGCCACTCCCGCACACATTCCTACCTGCATGTTTCGCCGCCACGCCTCTTTCTGCGCATTCACTTTTGTGCTTTACGCTGCACGTAAACGTAGCGTGTCGTCTAATCACGATGAGGCTCGTTCTTCATTAGTTCTTTTCTTAGCTATCAGCTCTAGTTCTCGATATATTCGTTGCTGACTGGTTACTCCACTTTATGGCAGACAAACTACACTCTACGAACGTGACCGAACTTACGCCAATGGGCTTTCTTCATTCTTACTTCTGTCTTATTTGTACAGCCACAACTATGAATGTCTGAACAATCTCCGATTTTCACTGTTACAATTACCATGACATGCCTGTACAATTGCACCCATTTGAACATGCCCATGTGGTCCTGCCTCGCATAGCCGAAAATGAAAGTTTATTTTTATGTATTTAATTTAGGTTAGCCTGCGTGGTGTAAGCAGGCATGGCAGTATAAATGTTGTGAAGGCGGTCGAGGTAAACAGGGAGTAACTTTTGATTATATGTATTAAGAAAATGCTGAAACATGACTCTAGTCGACTTGCCAGTATGTACTTGTGGTCAGTAACTTGCTTATTGACGCATCACATCCACCACGTAGCAGTGTTATCATACAGCCTTTTATGGCGTTCTAGGAGGAGAAGGCTTGTCAGGCAAAAACCCACCACGTCTTGGAACACTGCAATGTGCTTAAATAGAAGAATACAAAAATAAAGTAAAAGCCATCGGAAAGCTTATGCGCTAAATTTGATGTCTAGCGCTGAAATGCAAACTAAGTAAACCTCCAAAAAAGCAACTTATCTGAAGTTAGAAAGTTATGATGAAAAGCGCATTTTAACCAATGGTTGCACTAGAGGTCAAAGCAGTGTGCTGGTTGCAGCAGTTGGTGAGTTATTTGTGCTTGCATGGCAGGTTACGAATAAGGCCATTATTTTATTTCGTTAAAAATGACTGCCTGCCCTGCAAGCCGATACCGACAAAATGAAAATGAAATGTAAAATGTGGCGAAGCAGCATAAACTCTAAATATGGGTATGGATGCATTTCTAGATATGTCGTATATAGCCCAAAATTGCCCACCATAACTAGGTTCCACGTACTTGGCCGGAAAGCTAACTAGTCAGGCATACATAGCATAGATAAATAAGCGATAATGTAACGCAAAATTTTTAGGAAGCTAGCATGTAGGTTATATATGTTTGAGAACTCAGAGCAATTTATAATTAGCAAACTGTCAGTGGGCCTCAGTATACCATTTTTAAAGTATATTTGGCCCTTTAGACCCTTATGAATATAAAGCTCATTATTTTAACCCTCTGAGTTGGTTACTATGTTTGTCTATGGACTGCAATAGTCGGGTCTGCCTGGATAATCCTGGAGGCCTTAAGGATCCTTTGACACGTTTGGGCCTGAAAAAGGCACATATTTCTTAGATGAACAGTGCAAGTTTGATTTGCTTGAGCCGATGTTCTATATCCATAAAAGTGTCAATACTACCAGTGAGCTAGAGAAAGCCGTCACTAACAATAATGTAATGTGGAACGGAACAATTAGAAACCTGCCTCGAGACGTGAAATTTATTTGTTGCTGCGTTGGCGTGGCAGTAACAACTCCGCTTTTATGGATTAAGTATGCTCAAACGTGAGGGTTCATTGTATCTGATGCGTTGACACACATCTCTTGCATCGATTTCTTCTGAGCTTTCTCTCCTCAGTTTTACTTTCCGATGCGTGTGCGAGCGTTTTTCGTGAAGGTGGCAATGTTAACTAAAATTACCATAACGAATCAGCTATTAACTTTAGGGATTTTCTGGTAAGAGTTGTTCTAGTTCCTTAAGCAACGCATACAATGGTAAATAAAGAGTACAAATGTACGCCAAACTGGAGGGAGCTGGTTTATCCTCACCACTACGCCTAAATCAGTAAGCTTTGGGGCCATGCAACATATAAAGTGACGCACGGACGGTCAAGTTAAGGCAAACTAGCGGACCGTCAGAGCTACCCTTCGCTAGTTCCACCTCTCCTGTGGTTTATCGATTCACCTGCAGTTGCGGTGATGTTTATATAGGCAAGACTAACCTTCGGTTGGCTCAGATGGTGGCTAAGCACTTGCCAAAGTGGGTCGAACAAATGATAGCGCAACAGAAAGGAACGCCCCACAGAAAGAATCGGAGCCCTTCATCATCTATAGTCAAACACCTCTTGACAACTGGTCACCATGTGAACCCAATAATGCGTTCAAGGTGTTATTAAGCAACAGGAACTCGATAAGTTTGGCAATCAGTGTGGCTTTTCTAACTAGCGTTTATCAACCTATGTTATGTGCACAGAAACTCTTGAGGCAATCAATCAGATTGCCTTGGTCTTGATTTTGACAATTTCATTGGTGTGCCAATATTTTCCCATATATAGAAATGTGTCTGTGTTTCTGCTTTATTGTGTTTTCGACTGAGAAGAACAATCGAAATGTTGACATATCGCCATTTATGTCTTCTTTCTGCTTTGACGAAATATTCTAGTGGTCTAGCCAGCCAGATTAACAGGCTTGTCTGCTGCTGGATTAGCTTACGTGTCAGGGTAACAAATACATAAACGATTAATCCTCGGCGGTGTGTGAAACGTCCGCACAGACACGACCGTAGCAACAAAAACGAGTAACAACAGTAATGACACAGAAATATAACGATTTAACCAATGCATGCTGGAATTATGTGCGTGTACATGTATAGTAGATATGTGAATTCATGTGTAAGTAATCGTGTTGAATGAATCGGTTATTATTAATATAAACTTGTGTGTTTCTTTGGTGGATGCGCCATCATAGGAAGGGTGCAACTGGAATCTTTAAACAGCTTGCCGTTCGCGAAATGTGTAAGATACTCCGGTAGGACAAGGCTGTGACTTTGTGTGGTGACGAGTCCTATCTGTCACGTCAGTGCTGCTAAACAGAGCTTTGTGGCTTTCATTGGAGAAAAGGCTTTCTAGGCGGAAACACAGCGCGTTTTGGAACGCTGTCGCCTAACTATCAGTTTTACGGGATTAACCCTAAACTTTTAGTTGGCACCAAATAATGATCGTGAATCTTTTGCTGGAAAAGCGCTTAAAGAAGAGGCTTGGGTTTTCAGAATGTCCATCTGCTGGTGTTTTTATTAGTGTTCTGCATATCAATAACTCAGCTAAGTATAAGTATATGGGGCCAAGGGAAGATAAGTGGAAAGCAAAAGACTGGATTGTTAGGACTTTGGCTCTTACCATGGTCAATTTGTTAACCAGAGGATATGATATATCTGGTGTGTGTAGCAGGTAGGAACTATGAGATAAGTATCTGCAGGGCTTATAGGATAACTACGGGGGCAAGATGCGCCTAGTGTAACGAGGCCTGTGATATTTGGGTGGGCTTATGAGTAAGGAAACCAATGATTTAGCATGGCCTATATAAATAAATAAAATAAATAAATATTTTATTCTTGACAAAGCGAGGCACGCCTTTTGGGAATGATCAATATATACGCCAAATTGTACATGATAGCATGATTAGAAGCACGTAGAGTGGGATTAGTACACACGAAGTCAGTAGTGTGAGCCCATACCGCCCAAAGCTTGTAAAAAGTCTATGTCCATAGAATGCGAGGTGTAGAGATAAGAAATCAGATCGCAAATGTGGAGTATGTTGATGAAAAACTAGTCCGATGAGGTTGTGTACACACTGCGGGTCAAGTGAGTAAAGCATGAGGAAAGAGCTGCAGGAATATTTAAGTATAGTGGCATGTAACTGATCAAACAGATAGACATGTTCGTACGAGAGCAGATTTATGCACGAAATTTGTAAATGTGGTATCGGTCAACTTGCCAACGTGAGATTGGGGCGGTGACTTTATTGAGCGGCGAGTCACATCCGCCACGTTGCAGTGTTGTTAAACAGACATTTGTGGCTTTTTGTAGGGAAAACGCTTGCCAGACGAAGACTTACCACGTCATGGAACACTGCCGACTAGTGATATGACATTGACAAGATTGCATCTGACCGATTACCCTCGAGGGTACTTGCAATCAAATATCACAAATTTGTTTCTTGTCTGAACTGAACTGGTTGTGTGTTCGCCTTCGAGGTAGACCGCAATCGATTGGAGCTGTCCAAGTCCGATGGCGGCTGGCTTGCCGAACAACCTCCTCGTGGTGCCAGCTGGGTGGTTCCTGATTTTCCCGTTCCAGCAAATGGTTCGGCGGCAGTGTCCCAGGACGTGGTGGGTTTTCGCCTGACAAGCGTTCTCCCTATAAAAAGCCACATATGTCCGATTAACAACACTGTGACGTGGCGGACGTGACTCGCCACTAAATAAAGTCACTGCCCCTTGCTTCATCTTGGCGAAGCATTGTATTCCAGCAAGTTTATGCTGTACTTCTGTGGAGCATTGGGCCCCTGTTTGACAAAGGAACAAACGCAGGGCGTATGAACTGAACAATCAGTCACCGGCTCCCAATGGGCGCGATTCCCTGAATTCGCTCCGCTGCCTTGCGGGCAGGCTATTCAGCCAAAGGCTCGTGGTGGTGTCCCCTAAGTCAACACCCTACTTCGGATCGGGCAACCGGGTAGTATCTTGCCCTCGGAGGAAACCATGGACATTGTTGTGTTGTGTTTTATTTTACTGTTTCTGTACCTTCGTTTGAATCCCATGGTTTCTGATGGCATTATGTCTGTTAACAGACTTTTGCAAATATATATATATAAGTCCGATGGCACAGGTGACTTGTATTGATTTGATTCGTTGTATGGGTTCCTTTATTTTGTCAGGATCGCGAAGCGCAGGTGATTTCTTTGTTCTGTGTTGATACCGTGTCCAGGTGAGCTTCGCAGTTAAGTCCTCAGGTGTACCGTGCCGGTACTGTTATCATTTTCACCCTGAAGGTAGTAGCTCTGGTATTGGAGCATAACTCAAACCATCAGCGGAGAATAGATAACACATTGCCAATGAGATTTAAGATAAGCAGCAAATGGTAATTGGTATGTAGCAGGCGTGGGATTTTACGGCCGAAGTGTGTAGGAGCTACGTTTTGGATGAGGGACTCTGGACTAAATGCGCCACTAACGGCTACGTCATAGCGCTGCAGACCAGACCAGGGGATGACAGTGAATTACTGAGTATGATGAGGCAACAGCGCCTAATGCAGTTGCGACAACCACATGAATGTGAAGAGCTACGAGGTGAAAGATAGGACATTCAGGCGACACACTGCTAGTGTGAGGTCAACAACGGGAGCCAAGAGGATCAGCAACTTATAGTAGATGCGAAAGAAAACTAGCTGGTGTTACAGGATATGTTAGCATGATTCTCGTGACAGGCATGTTTCAAACGACCTAGGGAATTAGAAATAAATGTGGTAAGGCTATAGCAGAGAAAACTGGTAGCTCAGGTTGTTTAGATGGCGGTTGAACTGCGCGCTGAGCTTGGCAATTTTGTTGCAAACGTTTCGTCACCAATCGAGGTGACATCATCAGTGCGTAGTGGAGTGACATGCCACTCCACTACGCACTGATGATGTCACCTCGATTGGTGACGAAACGTTTGCAACAAAATTGCCTAGCTCAGCGCGCAGTTCAACAGCCATAAAGGTGGTAAGTTTAGAGTGGGGCCCTTTCACTCGGCTCTGCATGCATTGAGCAACTGTCAAGTGGAAAGCGCTCGATCGGACTGGAGCAGGATCCCGAACTAATAAGCCTTAAATACCGGTTTGGATAATGCAAATACGAAGTGTGAGGTAGCGTGTGAAAGATGGAGAAAAAGCGTTGTCCATTAGCGCTGAAAGATGAAGCATTGAGAAAGATCCCTTAGGACCTGCTGTCTTCAAGGGTTAGGACCGGTCAGGTGACGGTTACATTTGAGGGATGACTAGGGTTCTGAATCGCGGAGCAAAAGTGTTATGAACACATGTAAACGGAGAAATGTAGGTGAAGTAGAAGCATGGTTGAACACCAAAGGGACCCAACTACAATCACCACAACCCTTATCCAGTATGGAGAACTGGACACATCATCATACTCTCCTACATTATACATCTGAAAAATACAGACAGCAGAAAATTTGAACATTTGCTCACTTGGACACACAAGACGACTATTCGCGATGTTCCCCTCCTCAACCGGCCTCACCAATCATGGCGGCTCCGATGAAATTACGTTTCCACATAACAGGGGGCATTAGGAGCCATTTGTCTGCGAATAACCGTATATGAAATCAGTCGTCAAAAGGCTTTGCCAGCCATACGTCAATGCTCAAAATGCTTTACAGCAGTGTTGCAGGACGTGGTGGGTTTTCGTCTGGCAGGAGTTCTCCTTATAAAAAGGCACAAATGTTTGCTTAACAATATTATGACGCGGCAGATGTGACTCTCCACTGACTAAAGTCACTACCCACAACAACACTCTGGCAAGTCGACTAGACTCATATTTCAACTTTTCCCGACACATGCCAGAATACGTTACTCTCCGTCTAAATGCACCGTTTCACTGCACTTATAGTGCCTTGACCGTTTAAATACACACGATTAAATCCGAAGTATCGTCGTGATACACAACTGCTTTTAAACCCTGATCACGCCTGATTCAGTGTGTCTATGAATTTGAGAATAAACTGTTTATTTATTTATATGGACAATTTGCTACTGCCACTGTTACAGTTACCTTAAACTGTCTGTACAGTTGCACATACATGATCGTGCCTCCATAGGCGTGCCTCGCATAGTCGAGAATAAAATATCTATTTATTTATAAACTTTAAGGAGCATAATGCTGAACTAAGTATAGCAACTAGGCGCTTCGAAGCAAAGACGTCAGTGCACTAGGACCTCTCTGGAGGCTCGAGACTAAGCAAAACGTCTAAAGGGGTTTTGAATTTTTGTCAATATATAGACCAAGGCAATGACGACCGTGAGCGTAAAGGATAAAGCTAGAAATGAAACAATGGGAGAACGATGATGGTAAGAGAAAAGCAGTAAGGAAACCCCTAGCTATTTGACACCTTGTAGCCGAGACGCTAATGATCCTAAACTTATCGGACTGCAGAAGATAGGTCAAAGGTGAATGCGTACCTAACAGTGCGTTTACTTTGGTTGCCATGTGGTAAAATCTTCAGGCCTGACTGTCACAAATAGTTCTGCCTAAAAGCAATCCGACGGAATACGAATCGCATTTTGATCCCGCAAGAATGGGCGTGTCGCAAAATATGCAAGGATAAAGTTAATTTTTATTTAGTTTGTATCTAGGTAGAAAGCCAGGGGTATAAGTAAAGGGACGGTTACGGTAGGTAACTGACGGAATATGCGCGGGGCCTAAGGGATGAACTGAAGATGGTGTCACGAGGGAATCTACGAAGACAAGAACAGCAATGGCAGGAATTCACCCAGAAGAAAGGGTAGACAAGTCTGAATGCAAAATTCTTGATGACGTCAAATATTTTTTGCCACACCATTAGTGGGCGGCCCAGACACAACGCGCCCACTTATCTGTACTCGTCACAAATATCTCCTGCTTTCCGCCCACTGAGGTCTCACCAATTAAGGTACGGCCTACTGACGGTCTTTTCAGATTACCTTTAGAAAGTTGTTAACTTTTCCACTTTCCAAATAATACCTTTTCCTTCCCAAACCCATGCTTTCCTGTCCGCGTTCTCTATTTGCATTCTTTCTGCACTTACACGGTAAACGCTCGGTACATGGCTCAGATCTAGTCTCAACTGACCAGTCGCCTATCATCTTACTGCTTCCAGACACTAGCCGTACAGGATTTAGGCGCTACGGACCTAACAATTTTCTCCCCTCCATTTGACAGCTATGCCCGATTTGTTAACCCTTTACTTATAGTGACAGATTCATCTCCCACCATTCCACTTTTGGTTACCCACACTACTTTATCCCCACCTTTATTTTGCGCTCGTGCCTCAACGCGCTAACATACCTTGCCTTGCCTCAACTATCGCCTGCCTTTCACCTAGGGAGACTTTACCTATCTAAATAAATAAAGCTTTTATTCTCGACAAGGCGAAGCACACCTTTACAGGCATGCTCATTTTGACAAACAATGCGTGATCAAGGATGTGCAAAAATCCGATATGTTTGCCATAACAGTGCTTGTTTGTGCAGGGGGTATGTAATTATGTAATTGAGTTTGCGTTTATGTAGCTGTGTAGGTTGCGCTCGTAAATGTGCTGTTCCATTCTTGAATATTTGCTATTGTCAGCAATGTGCGAGTGGAAGATAGGTGTCCGTGGGTTGGAAAGGATTATCCAGATATCCACGGGACTAGTCAGTTCCAAAGCTGTGTTCTTGTCATCACGGGAGCCTTGATGGACTCGTTGACCCTCTACTTCTTTAGTCACCTGCATGCTGTACTCTGCCATTCTGGATGATGCCCACTACTTTCGTCCCCACTTTTATTTGGAAGCCGATCCTCCACACGCAGACTTAACTGGGCACATCTCAATAGTCGCTTGCGTTCCGTCCACTGTGACCTTACCAAGTAAGGTTTAGCCGACCAACGATCTGCTTAACTTACCTCGAGGGCGTCGTTATCTTTGCTACCTTTCCTGAGTAAAACCTGTTCCTTCCCAAATCTATGCCTTCCTTTCCGCGCTACCTGCTTGCATCCCTCCTTTAATTGGACTGCTAACTATTTGCGCCCAACCAGAGTCTAGGCTGATCAGTCTTCTGTTACATTACTGCTTCCATCCCGCTGAGACCTAAAAGTTCCGACCCCTGAATACCTAACAATCAGTTCTCCTCATCCTGATGGACTTGCTCGACTTCCCGGCGCTTTATTCTTGTATCCATTTTAAACCCGAGCTCATTGTTTGCTGATGAGACCCACTACATTTGGTCCCACTATAATTTTACGGCCAAGCATCAACGTGTTGCCTTATCTGTTCTCGTCTGAACGGCCTCCTACTGTTTGACCTATCCCTCACTTCAGTGATTTAAATGCACCTGGCTCTGCAGAACCAACGCACCTTAACTATCCTCTCAAGTGCGTTGCTGATAATGTCCACCCTTATTATTATATCCCATTTCAGTTCTGACAAGACAGTTTCGGTCGACATTCTCTGTTATTATTCCAATCTTACTAACACGCTTTAATTTATATGAGTCGATATTATAGTCGCGACTCAGTGGTCTCCTGCTTTTCGACTACCAAACCCCTTTTTCGCAAGGTTCATTAGACTAAATGTCTGGGCAAATCCGCACGTCAAGTTATCTGGCTTTCCCCTTATCAGCAATAATGCCTATTTCTTCTTGACTCGATGCTTTCCTTTTTGCATCTGTTTTCCTTATTTCTTCAATTGGATGAATATTTTCTGTGCCCGCCCCTGATATAATTTCATCTAACCAGTCTCCTTCCTGACTGTTTCCAGACATCCGAGATGTAAACGGCTTAGGCATTGCTGTTTTGCCTGCCTACTCTGACGTGGCCCATCAATTCGCATTGCTCTGTTCGCTGACAACCTACTTGCAGCCGCTTGGTTTTATCTTCTTTCCACGTTATCCACTTCGGATCACTTACTGTTGCAGCAACGCATCGCTGTCACACCTCCTGAGGCCGTTGCCTGGGTCCCTGAGCATTCCTGGCCAGAAACATGGAGATTAGGAATCACCACCTTTCTTTCGCTACAAGAAACCCTGCAATTTAGCTAATATGTTAAAGCCCTAACCAACCTACGTCTAATCTCTACTGATAATTTTACCCTTACTCTTATAAGACTTCTGTCCTTCTTAACGCAGCTAATGAGCTGAGAGGCGTCAGCCAACATAGAGGCAGCTCGTTTACTACTGCTTTCCTTTTGTCGTCATCTGTCTGCTTTGCTTTTACCCCACTGACCTCAACGGCCTTTTCCAGTTTAACTTAGTGGTGTCCGCCTGCCACTGACTTCTTTCATTCCTACCTATTAAGGACGCTGAGGCAACGCGTCAATGGCCCCGCTTCAAAGCGATAGGTTTGTTCAAGGTCCGGCGCACTTTGCCCGCTGTCACTGGAATCCAACCAACTAAGCCAAATAATTTCAATACCCTCAAACTTCTTTCCCCTGTTCCTTTTCCTCCTCAAGTTGAAACATCTCTTCCACACTCTACCGGTCTGCAGTCCGATTGCTTCCCTCCGTAGTTCAGCACTTTTGTGGAACACACTGTAGGAGATATATATTCACAATATTAGTACAGATAAGTTGCCGGCAAAGCTATAGAGATAAAGGGGAAGCGAAGTACAACATGAAGAAAAGAACTTTGTTCGGGTTCAAACACGTCACTTGGAGATTTATTGTGTTCTTGTGTTTTATGTTCTATATGACCTTAACTAATAGATAAAACGGTTGACCAGCACTGTTTTCACAGACGTCGGTTGCGCGCCATAGCCTCTAATGTTTCTAACCACTGACAGTCCGAAGCGCGTTGTCCCCAACCTTGAAACAGGCTTTGTCCGACCGATGCCAAGCTGGAGGTTATATTCCTCATGATCCTCCTCCAAGTCATTAGTTGTCTACCACGGCACCCTTTCCAATCGCTTCCGGGGCGTGTAAATAACGTTTGACGGGGAAGGCACTAGACCCGCATGCGCAATAGGTGGTCGAGCCAAAGCACGCGGTGTTGGAGAATAACGTTCTAAAGAATGGCACTACTCTCTGCAAGCATTTGGTCTCGGCCCGTTGCGTTACTTAAGGGGTGTGGCCACCACATCTAAGCAATACTTCGTGGACGGAAATTGTCAAAGGCTGACAATCGTTTCATGACTTCCGAGCGAATAGGCCGTCTCGTAGCCATTCAAGAGTACTGCACAGATGTAAGCTTCATAAACCCTGCCCTTAAGCTTAAGACTGACATCATGAAGACTCCATATGGGTCTCAGTTTGATGCATGCAAGGCAAGCATTTGCACCCCTTCGTGAGATTTCATTTCCAACACAGCCATCAGCCGGGATGCAACACCCTATACAAGTAAAGCGAGGGCTTGCTCCAGAACCTGTCCAGCAACAGTGAGCGCGGGTTTAGGCATCTGCCAATCCTTAAGCAGCGTTTTACATATTCCTGGAGTAACGTATAAGCTTACTTACTTAGATGCCACCTATGCTAAGCGGTCCAAATCACTCTGGACGGTTTGCGGGTCGTCCACCAGCAAGGCGATATCATCGGCGTAGTCCGAGTCTGTGACTCTGCCTCCAGAGAGGAGCTCAAAACCGCAGTCCTGGACACCTTTCAGTGCTCCTTGGACGACAGCTACGATGACCAAATTGAAAAAGAAAGTTGAACTAGAGCAACCTTGGCGAACGCCGCTGGCCACAGCAGACGAAAAAGAGAACGTGCCGTAAGCACTGACATTTTGCCGTGTTGTTGTAAAATGCTTCTAGGATGGTTGCAAACTTTCGAGCACTCGTTTCTTGAGTAAACAGTTCCGCAGCGCAAATCTATTCACTGAAGCAAATGCTGCTCGCTTGTCGAGGCACACTACCAGTTTTGGCCTTCCATGGAGGTGACGGAGTTTAAGGATTTAGCGGAGGGTGAATAGTTAGTCGATGCAACAGTGGTCTGGACGAAATTCGGCTTGTTCTTTTCGGTAAATCTCCTACCCAGTCCTCGAAAGCCTGCGCAGTAGGACAAACATGCATATTTTGGATGCGATAGAGGCCAATAAGAGTCTGCGTTAGGTATGGCAATCGTGCTGGCCGGGGCTGTTGGAGACGAGATTTTGATGAGCATCTCGAGAGCAGGTCAAGCTTTTCTAGGCTGAGGCATTTGTAGCGTTGCCACGACATTCGTCTTTCCATCAAAGGGCGGGTCTATTGTGCAACTGTTCGTGCTGTACTGTTGTACGGATGCAGACCTGGCCCATTCGTAAAGATCACTTTCGCAGGCTTTCCGTCTTCAAACACCGCTGTCTACGGTCCATTGCCCGTGTGTGGTGGCAGCACCACGTAAGCAATGTGGATGTTAGACAGCGTGCCTTGGGACGTGGAAGCCACTCGCTCGAGGAGCTCATCTCACTGCATCAATTGCGGTGGCTGGGACACGTATAGCGCATGCCTGTCCAGCGTTACCCCCGTCGTGCGTTGTTTGCACTTGCTGGACAGGGCTGGAAGTGACGGTCTGGTGGACAGCCTACAACATGGAGAAGACGCACGAAAATGCAAACAAAACAGCTGGTCTCGGCCGGTTGTTGTCGACTACCTGGTTGGGGTCCGAGAGATGAGGATACTTGCTGTTTGAAGACCTTGGTAGTTATGGCTAAAGATCGATGTCAATGGCGGACGTGTGCATCGGTTTGTTGCGGTGTCCCTTCTTCCTCCCCCTAAAAAAAGGAACAAACTGGAAAAAATTTCAAAAACTGTGAGTGGTAAAATAGACAAAAAATAAGCATTTGTTGTTGATCTTTTCTTATTATCCATATTGTTTTCCTATTCAGCCATGATTCCGATGGCACAACATCTGTACCACAGATTGTGTATGATATTTATAATAGCAATCGTCGCGGAAGCCTTTCTTATAACTCGAAATAATGGCCGATTCTCCTCATGAGTTCGGAACCATATCCTCAGTCCAAAGTTTCGTGAACAGCGATAGGATTTCGCTGACAAGCACACTTTAGCCATCTTTGCATAAAGCCGGTGATAGGCAATCGGGACTAGAAGCTTTGTTGCATTTCAGAGATTGCATTGCGTCTCGGACCTCTGCTGCAGTTGATGGGTCTGTGGATATATGCCAAGCATCAACCGTTGAAGCTAGAGACGCCACTAGGAGCTGTATTTGGTGCATGAATTGAAGGGCGATACGCTCTGCTCAGCGACTTAATCTCCTGGGAAGGTTGGTGCTCTTCTTACCGTTTGATACGCAAATCTTCCAGCTGATAGCATGGGGATTGTAACCGGTGGCCATGCTGATGCAAAATAGACGACGGAAGTAGCCAGATGATGCAGCTGCTTCTATCTGATCAGCTCGCTTTGGCCACCAGGATTCACGATCAGAGTGAAGACTTGGTTTCAACTGGTTCGTGATAGACCAGTGGTGTTCGGTGCACTGCGCCCACAAGCACGGCCTGTCGGCAGTCCTGCACTTCCGAGGATCTTAGCGATATCCTGCGTTGGGAAGTGGAGCGTGGCCGTAGCTAGACAAACCGGTCGAGAGCATGGAAGTTTGCAGCCTGGACCAGAGTTGATTAACATCCAGAATGGGAGAGAGCACGAAATTTATATGAAGAAATGGTTGATACTCTTTCTTTACTATTTTGGTCCCCCAGCTTGCGGGTGCTCAGTCGGGTGCGTATGGACCTAGTAAATCATGGGAACGCTTACAAACGGTTGCACATACCAGTGCATGATCGGGGTCGACGCAGGTTGAGCAAAATGATCAGCAGTCGCCCACGCGGATACGCCATCTGCGCCGTATGGCAATGTGGTCAACATTTGACCAGCTCACTGTCGATGGTGGGGTGCTACGTAGTGTACTGGCTCCTGGGACAACGAACGCTCATGCTGAAGATGAAGAGCTGATGACCGGCATACAGACTGCGCAGTCTTTCTACGTTGTCTGAGCGAGCATCTTCCTAGCCATGCGGTCCCTAGAGTTAACGCTTCTGTGGCAGCAGACAACCGACAGGCGCGTTGAAGTGTCCTGCCAAAACAAGCTTGTCCGTTTTAGGAGGCCACAGGAGCAGCCCATGAAGTTTCTGGTAGATTTTGTCCTTGACTATGTCCGAGGGGCAAGCAGTCGGCACGTAAGCAGAACTCAAGGAAAGGGCACGCTTGTCGACTCGACGTCCGATAAACTTACAAAAGCCATGGAGCATCATCGTACAAACGCGACTAGTGTTCGGAATCCAATCAATAAGAGCGGTCTCGGCTCTAGCATTGAGTGCGATTCAAAAACCAGCTTGCCCAAATGCGGCAGACTTGGCGTCACCAGAGAGGCGAAGATGAACGCGGGTGCGTGGGTGGTGCGTGTAAAAAGTCGGTCCTTCAGGGACGAAACGTATATTCTGCAAACAAAAGGACCAGGCAAAAACGCAGGCATAAAGCGAGTGAAACATATCGGTATATACCGCTAATTGGATCCATAATTAACGATCTTTGTGAATTTATGACATTTTTCCTTTGATTCAGTCAAACAAACTCCAACTGTTGGCCAATCGGCGTGCATGCGAGAAACGTGTGAACGTCCAATCAGCTGCCGCCTTTTCTTGCGGCAGCCTAATGGCTTCCTTGCTGGGCTGGCACCACACGTTCGTTCGAGTGTATACTCCCATCACATCCTCACTTTTTTCATATTCTTGCTACTGTGCTGTGCTGTGCTAAATAGTCCATACCCTTTGCCACTCCGCGTCCTCTTTGTTGGATCTGCCGATGTCGCCTCATTGCCGCACGCAGTATAACGCGCTCTCCCTGATTCATGCTGTCGCCTCGGACGTCTCCTCAGCTGTACTCGGTTTCTTCTCAACTTCTTCATCCAAGATTTACTTCGTATGACCTTAAACCGACCTTCGCAGCCACGACTATTTTTCTCCACCGCTCCTGTCCATCGGGAATTGGTTCAACCCATACTTCTTCCCCCACTGTCAGCTCAGGTAATTCCCGTGCGCCCTTGTCGTAGTACTGTTTCTGAGTATCCATTCGCCTTTTCAAACTGTTCTGTACGTTCTCAAGTTGTGGCGTGACAGGGCGCAGAAGTGTTGCGGATGCAGGCATCACAGTTCTGGTCCTTCGACTGTATAGGCGCTGCACTGGGCTCAGGCCGATATCCGTTGAAGGAACGTTGCGACTCTCCAGTAGCATGAGGTATCGGTCCTCCCGAGTATCTCTAGCCTTTGCTAATAGTTGCTTGGCTTGCTTCACTGCCGACTCTGCCTTCCCATTTGATTGACTGTGATAGGGACTGGTTTGCCGGTGTGAGGATTCCCATTTGGTTGCGAAAGCCTGGAATGCCCCGCTGCTGAACTGGGGACCGTGGTCCGAAACTAGCTCCTCCGGTATCCCGTGCCGTGCGAATTGACAGCTGAGTTTGTTGCTTACTGCCTCCGTGGTCGTGGTGGTGAGTAAATCGATTTCAAAGTAATCACTATAGTAGTCCACCGTGAGTAAATAACACTTTCCTTTGTCCCAGGATAGATCCACTGCCACCTCTTGCCACGGTAGGCCTGGAACATCATGCGGCATCATCGGTTCCTTCGTTTGCCGAACGTCGTGTGAACGGCACGCCTCACAGTTAGGCACATGATCCTTGATCTTACCTGTCATTCCTGGCCAGAACATTAGTTCTCTTGCTCGCTTAATGGTGTAATTTGCACCCAGGTGAGCGCGATGGACATGCTCCAGCATCTCCTTTCGGAAAGAAGAAGGGATTAGGATTCGACTTCCCTTGAACAACAGACCGTCACAGACAGTGAGTTCGTCACGAAAATTGAATTAGGGTGTTAATTCCTTCGGGAGCTGCCTCTTTGTTTCTGGCCACCCATTGAGGATAACGTCTCGCAAAGCTGCAAAAGTTTGGTCTTCCTCCGTGAAACGCCTTATGTCTTTCAAACGGTCTTCTGTCACTGCCGGAGGCTGCACCTTGCTAACTGTCTCGATCTCTTCTAGATGATGTTCGGCCACTGGCGGATGTGCTCTCGACAGGGTGTCCGCGATGAACATCTGTATGCCAGGTGTGTACACAACGTCAATGTCGTACTTTTGGAGCCGGATAAGCATACGCAGCAGACGGCGAGGAACGTTATTCAGTGGTTTAGTTGCTATCGACACCAGCGGCTTATGATCAGTGTACACGGTTGTCTTTCTTCCAAAAGTATAATCATTGAAACGCTCCATGGCATAGACCACTGCCAGCAGCCCTTTCTCGATCTGTGCGTACCGCTTCTTGGCCTCTGTGAGTGCTCGACTGCGGAAATCCAAAGGCCTTCCGTTCTGCAACAGAACAGCACCCATTCCACTCTGGCTACTATCACACTGTACCTCCAATGGTTGTGCTGGATCGTAATATCCGATTACGGGCGCATTACTGATAAGGTTCTTAATGGTTGCGAAAGCCAAATCCTGTTCTTTCCCCCAGCTCCAATTTACTCCATTGTGAGTTAACCGCCTAATCGGAGTCATGACATCAACGCATCCTGGTAGGAACCAGCTTAAATAATTCACCATACCGTTTAGGCGATGGACTGCTTTCACATCGTTATGAGACGGCATCTCTTGTACCGCCTTAATCTTCCCTCGGTCAACCCTTATTCCGTCGGATGTTAACACATGCCCATGGAAAATCACCTCCTCTTTCCGCAGCTCTACTTTCTCGCATTATCGCCTGATGTTCTTTTGCACGCAAAGCCTCAGGAACCGGTGTAGCTTAGTGTCATGCTCTTCTTCGGTAGAACCGTAAATCAGAACGTCATCTGCCACACAGGTTACGCCATCTAAATCAGTTATTGCTTGCACCAAACGCTTTTGGAACATTTCGCTAGACACCTTCAAGCCAAACGGTAATCGCAGCTAACGATAACGTCCGAACGGTGTAGCAAATGGGGTGAGGAAACTGGATTCGTCGTCCAGAACAAAGTGCCAGAATGCGGAAGAAAGGTCTACTTTCGTGAAAAACTTAGCTTTTGTCAAACGTGGTAAAACATCATCTAACGTCGGTAGCGCATAATGTTCTCTAAGCAGTGCCTTATTCAGTGGCTTCGGGTCTATACATACGCGTAGTTCGCCATTATTCTTCGTAATGATTGCGACCTGGCTAATCCAGTCTGTTGGCTCATCAACCTTTGCAAGCACATCCTGCATAACCAGCTTGTTTAATTCCGCGGAAAATCGGTCACGTAGCACAAATGGGACTCTCCTAGCGAGTAACGCAGTCGGGCATACCAAAGGGTCTAACAACAGGTGAGCGGTACCCTCAAATTCCCATAAACCCGGGCTAAACACAGACGGATACAGGTCACTAACCTCGGCTTCACACTGACAAGCGTACACAAAACGACCATGGTTAAAAATGACAAAGCCAAGAGATAAAATCGAATCAATGCCGGGAATCGGCGTGAAATCCTCATCCACGATCACGAACTGCAATACTGTTATTGTGCTTAGGAACCTACTCTGCTCTTAAGAAAAGCCACTTATTCTTTTTATGTTTGTGCAGGTTTAATCATGAACAACAAAACTATTTTCTACTGTCTTTGTCCCAAGCGTCACAATACTTCCGTACAGTTGCATCTACCTATGCTTGCCGCCATAGACGTGCCACGCGCCGTCGAGATTGACTAACAAAATATTCATTTATTTAACACTAGGTGTCCGCTGTACACCATAACAGCGATTCGCTCTCATGCGGCCAAAAACAGTCCGCTTTGGCTGAGTATAACTCGTGGATGCCCACCCTTCAGCGGATTCAACCCACCGACATTATGTTTGCTAGCCAGACGTGCGCATCCCACCGGCACCGGCCGACGGCACTTTACGCAGTAACCAACTAACTTGCAAACGACCGAACGTTGCAGTAATTTTTTTATATTTCAGGTCAAGCGACCGAGGTTTGCCAATATTTGTGTCAGAGTTCTGTCAGGTTCCAAAATTAAGCAAAATATGTTGTTTTCCATTTTCTCTTATAGCTCAAGTGAGTAATTTATAAGGTCACCGTTAATAGCATACACCGAAAAAAGTTTTCCCTTTTACAAATTTGTTAGCTCTTTATTTGTCTACATTGGCTCAAGCGTCTGTGAAATATTTTACTTTTTATGTACTGTCACGGAAATTTTTTTTATCTTGGATTATCCTCACTGATACTGTTGTTTAATTTTCTCTTCCATTAGCGGGCCATAAACCGGGACCTCTAAGTTCATAAAAATATTCGGTGTAAAGCGGAATAAATAACATGCAGGTTTTGGCTCGGGGGCCTTGGCCTGCCTTATTATAATGGAAATAAAAGTACGCCTCTGTACTCTAGATTCCAATAAATAACCGGCAACAATACGCAACTCGACGGATGGAGTACGCACTGACATTAAATTTGTCCCCGACCAGGTTAATACTTAAAAATTATCAAACTGTGTTTAAACACGCTTTTGCATTTAGGTTGAACTAATCGTAATATTTGTTTTATTCACCGTAGAGCGTGGAACATTTGTACAAAATCACCTGACGGACAGCGAAATTTGTTTGCATGACTCTAACCTTCTAGTCGAGAAGGTGGGATTACTTTGTAACGAAGCTACACCTTAACATTTTACGAGCAACCACAAGACACGTTCGTTAAGCGTGATAACCGCACCCTAGCTAATGTGCCGCAACCCAAAATGCTTATAATAAATCAACGTTCAAACCGTTCCAAACCCACAAACTGTTGCATATATGCGGCCATCGTCCCAGGCGTGTATCATAAAATAGCTTGAAACAAGTGAAGTGGCCAACAGGTTCAAAACTTGTGCGTCACAAGCCTCAATTTTGCCTCAGCAGATCACTGCACGTTCACTCTCCAATGTCGTATGGGTCTTGCTATTAAGCCAAGGGATCCGGGTGGGGTCACACATAAGAAACCCATATTCACCCTGTCTTGTAGGTCAGTCTTTAAGAAAATGGCTCCAAATGGTGTCTCTTAAACCGACCTCCATTAACTCCACCGACTAGAAGGCGCCCATTATATCTAAGGCGACTGTGGTTAACCACTTTTAACTCGCACGGTATTCCAATAGCTGGTAAAAGCTAAAGATGTGATCAATTCTAGTCCGACCTCCATGAACTCCGGCTAACTCCTCGTATATCTGGCCTTTGCGAGTGTGTACTGTGGCCAGCCTATGTTTACAGTTTTGTCTGTTGGCTGAGTACTAGACATGCATTAAACGGTGTCGCAGCACAAAGGTGGGAGTAACCGTGTGTTAGATATTGCATTACGTTACACGGAGGCATGAGGAAATTGACTAAGTGAACTGGTCAGGTTGATGCGTGCCGTCGTCTTGGATAGGATCACTGGATGCTACCCAGCAATGGCTGGAGACCACTCCAGATATAGCGCAGTCAAGCAGCCAGTGGGGTACCTGCATCCGGTTTCTAGCACCTGGTAGCTAATTACCTTACCAGTCTGATAAATTTAATATAATTTATTCTAGCTTCAAGATCCCTAGGTTTAATCTGCTTGCTGGTGAGCATATATCTACGGTAGGTCCTTGGCCTACAGTGATGGACGTTTCAGTTAGGCAGTTCGCACGCTCCGCGTGCTCGGTTGTTGTTTACTGCCATGTATCACCCACCTAAACGGATCCAATGCGTATGTCGTCCAGTTCAACTCTGGTACTTGCACAGCAGGCAATTTTGTAGCTTTAGACTGCTAGTAGACGTGTATTGTCCTGCTATATGGTTTCGTATTGCCACATCACATCCCCCATCCATCGGCCAAAGTTTATGCCATCAGGTTCACTACAAGTAAATGCATAATCTCCTTACTTGTGTCCGTGAGACCGATACTACACATGCCTTGCTTTTGTCCATTCTTTCTCAGTAACAAATCACTTTATAGTACTAAGACCCACTGCCTATGTCGTACGTTGCACCCTTATTAACTACATAGCTAGCAGTCATGTGGTGTTCAGATATCCAATTACGTTCTCCACCTTGTTCAATGGGTTTGCTCTGCTAACTTTCAGCACCTAAGCTTGCCTACTTCTTGGGTTAGAATGTTCACGTAACGTAGTTGAGTGGCCCTTGGCCATTTAGGCATAAACCCACCAGTAAGGATGCATGGTTCCGTACATTGCTTTCCACTGAAACACCGTAAACACGCATAAAGGGCCATAAATTTTCTTGTCCAGTTCACGGCGGGTACATGCGTAGCCTTACATCCTGTGCCTTGTACACTGCTTGTGCACATACGCCTACGTGGTGCATGGCGTTGACGTGAGATCTCAACTCAGCAAGAAAATCGTCCATTAAACACAAAGCAATCCGTGCATCATCACCGACATCAACAACGGCAGTACATCAGCCGTTTGAAATGATGCTTTGCTGCCACACAAACATGAAGACCTATGAAATGAAGAAAAATAAAAGGAAGGGAAGGAGGACTTAACAGAAAACGTTAATGCCGTATGCAAACATGCAGGTCCAAGGTACGTACACTTTATTTTAACAACACACCGTCACAAATAGCTGGTTATTGGGCAAAGGTAAGGCGGCAGAAGTGAGGCAGTTCTCTGCGACTTTCACTGCCCCGCGTCATAATCAGCTCGCACAACGCAGCTAACTCGGTACCAACCACACCTTAAAATGGCCGGGCGATTTGGAGACGGCAGCAGATATGCCATTGGTGTCAGTTGCGAGCCCTGCCTTGAAAAGTCCCGAGCCAAGCACAAGATGATTCACATGGACCCCGGTCCAGAAGACCAGCAGGTAAACGGCAACAAGGCTGGTCGTCAATGACTTTATTTCCCGCCGCCAAATCAACTTCTGTCCACGTAGAACTTCGCGTCACCTTACACTTCGCAGACTAAACACTGCCCTCCTAGGTGAGCAGTGACCAGGTATACGTAGCAGGTGCCCAAGCCAACGCAACTTATTTAATATCATCCGTTGTTCTGGGCAGCTGGCATGATTATCACTACCTAGCAGTCGCTTACGTACATCATGGTTACGGAGACATAGGTGTCCTCCGAGACCAGGAATGCTTCTCAGATCACGATGAGCAAAGACGAGAGCGCCACTGATCTTCAGATAGAAGGGGCCGAATGGCAATACCATATTGCAGGACGGCCCACATTGTGGCCTTGTATACACGGCCGAACAGACGGAGCGAAAAGTTTTCCCGTCGCCAAGGATGCCGCAGATACAAGCAGGCAGTTAGGGCCTTTGCATTGCGTAGACTGAAATCAGTTTCTATGCTTCCATTTTTGCTATTGTAGCTACCAAGTCAAATGAATAGACCTACCGCCTCTGGTTCCTATTCAGAAACGGTCAAGGGGCCATAAAGTGGCTGGTGGTCTTTTGGCAAGGCTTTAGTGCTGCGCAGCGCATACCAAATAATGGGACCACATTAGATAGGCTATTCAGGGTAGACTACGACACCCCATTCTAGTCAAAAAGTGAAATCATACTGTCCGCATAACCAAGCTCAACTGATCTTTTACCAGACAGGACCACAACGCCTAAATGCTGAGATAAGCCAAGGAAACCCTGCATGATAGGGTCCACAGCAAACATGCGCAACAATACGGAAAGCAAACAAACCTGATGAACGTCATTTGCGGTCTGTAAGCTGTCCGAAAGGTCAACATAGACCCTGACGCGGCCTTGGTGTTCCAGTATACAGCAAGTAGGATGTTCCCCTAGTTCGTGGGAACACAGTTCCGCGCAAGTATTTTGAACAGAATGCAGCAACCGACTAAATCGAACGCACACTTGAACGAAGAATCGTAAACTTATGGAATACACTACCTGAAGGATTAATAGAGGCCGATTCTGTGAAGTGTTTTAAAACCCGTATCGACGATTATTTTGCAAACCTGTGCTTTTGTGAAACGATGCACATACAGTGCCAAAAGAATACATTGTATGTCCGGAAATAATGACGCTAGTACAAATTTCTAACCGAACACGGATAAACGATTAACGGACCAGACACAACTGCTGATAATTCACAAGTAAATTTTGATTTTTCATAATTCGATAGAGTTGTACAGAAACCTTTCTACTTGCTCTTAAATACAGTATCAGTATCAGTATCAAGGAACACAGCTTTTGTCGGCCTACGTTTTGCTTGGCGCTGCTCTAACATCTGCTGCAGCGTAAATATATGATCTATACAGCCAATTCCTTGGCGAAACTGGCATATCCTTCCCTAATCCGAGCTGTCCCTTCACTATGAAGCGAAGAAAGCAAACCGAGGCTAGTACTTTTGTAACAACTGGTTTTAGACTAATACCGCTGTGGTTAGAACCATCTGTGCGACTACACTTCTTGGATTTGGCGACCATAATCCATTCGCTCTAGTTCGTCTGGAAACTCTTCCTTCCAGATATGTTCGAACAGGGAGGTCAGTGCTTTGCAGAAAACCTTTCCTCCATCCTTAAATAGTGTAGGTGGGGGAATCCGGGCCAGCGGCACGGAAACGATTGAAGGCTGTGATCGCCTTTTGGACCTTGGCCTCCGGCAGAAGATTTAAACTGGTCGTCCAATGATAGTTCTTCATCATCTGAGTAGGAAGAGGTCCAGGAACAGGTGGCCAGCTGAACTGCTCTTGAAAGTGATCCGCTCAATGAGCCATACGACGATCCTTATTGTGGATTAGTGCGTCCGCGCATTTTCTGATTGTCTAACTGAGACCTGTTTTTCTGGGACCTCTGGTGTGGATCAGCTGCAAGAGCTTGCAGTATTTGCCTACTGCTTCTGCCTTCTCGATTTCTTGTGGCTTACCGTTCCACTATGCTTCATTCTCAGAACGGAAACTCTACTTTAGTTCACGCCAAACAGTCCCTCTGGTTCCCTTGTGCTTGCTGGGAACCGTGAGGTTTCACCTGGATTCCGGATGATTCACTGACCTCTCGGATATCCAGTGACTGGTGCGGTGACGGGGGATGGTGCTCCAGGCAGATGCTCCAGGGTCGTTCATGGCGGCCGAGATCCTATTTTACTGGTACTTAGTGTCCATAGGACAATGCAGCGAAACTTTTGTACGCAGTGCATCTTGATAGGCTTGAAGACCGAGGGCTACAACCGTTTCTCAGTTGCCACTCGGTGGAGAAGCATGGGGTGTTTCCCGGTAAAGTTCATGAAGAAATGAGAGCGTACCAAGTCGTGAGCCGAGTCGATGCAGTTATTGCAGTAAAAGCGGTCATCCAGGAAAGAACCACACTACCTGTATCTTATGGCAATATGGTCAATTTGGGTACAACCCTGGTCAGCTACAGGGCGACGCCGAGTGGCATTTCCACGTTCACTGTGTATAAAAGCAGCGCTACTAAGGAACAACTGGTGCTCCGCACACCATTGCAGCAGAGGCTCGCCGTGGTCAGTCCGTTTGGTGTTAAACCCATAATTACCACCCAGCTGAGCTTCTGAAGAGCTCAGACGCCCTACTTGTGCGTTCAAATCCCCTGCAAGTACAATAATAGGTAAACTAGTAGCACCGCGTGGTAGCGCGTTCACTTCCTGCTAGAAGGTTTACTTGGCAGCATTTGAACTGCAGTCAGTGGGAGCATAAGCGCAAAGCCCAAACAAACAGCGTTATGTACTCTGTCGTGAATAAACCTTAGCTGATGTCGTCAGACGGGCTGCACACAAACCGCTGTTCATCGAAAGCCATGTAACCAACGATGGCTCAACCCTAGAGTTTAGAATGCTATCTACATCAGCTTGTCCGGTGAGTGCTGCACCGGAGGCACCGGATGCGCGCAACCAATAACGGGTGGACAAGCAGGGTGCAGGTAATTTAACTGCCCCATTGGTGTCATTTATCCTAGTTTCTGACACACAACACATCAATACCAGGTGTGTCCCAAGTGCGTGAGAGTGCAGCCTGTTGACTTATTTGGCTTAGAGTGCGTACCTTGAAAGCCGCCATGGACATAGAACAGCTTGGCCTTATAAGGTGCTATTACCGCTAAGCGACCAATTGATGTTGTGCAAAGTGGCTGCTGCTTTTTTACTCAAGTGGCACTTTGGTTGCTGTCAGACAAGCTGAAAATTATAAAAGCAATTTTAGTGATGAGGGTCGTGATGGAAGAAAGAGAAACAGGTAGAAGAGGGAGAACAGAGGCATTTGCAGTACCGTGTCTTCGCGTATCAGTCCTGCGGTATGCAGCAGCAAACACGGCCCTTGCTAAGCTGCGCGACGGCTAATGCAGGGTGAAGGTTATGTTAGAGGTAAAGGCGTAATGGTAAGTAAACTGGGATCCTGCCGGGGCGCCCAGAATTAGACAGGAGGACGATTAGGGCCCACAACCAAGGGCATGGACAAAAAGGTCTGTCCGCAATGCAATCTGTAAAGGAATTAAACGAGTTGTATCTAGGGTTCCTTGCTCATTTCTTAGCGTAATATTCAGCCACATTGCATAACATGTCGTATAAACTTTCTTCTGGGATTGGCTCCTTATGATACCTTCACTGGCATCATGAAAGGCCACCGTTGTATCAAAATGATTTCACTCAAGTTCAACTTGTTTCATACATACTACGTATTTTTCCTGAATGTCCACTGCAAACCTGTCCCGGAAAGGGATTTCCTTCTGTTTATGGGGCTGAACCTATGTCCCAAGGTTAACGCGCTGTGCGTTATGAGCAGTGTACACGCTCTTTTGCAAAGCCCGTTATAAAGTTGAAAGGTATGAACATCCCTATCCATTAAGCGTGGTCATTTACTTGGTAAACGAACTTCAACAACCGCTGATAAACAACCGAAACTCTAATGTCAGTAATACTTTGTATTTACAGTAAACGTTGAAAAATTGTTGCACATACACAAATTCTATAGAATTGCACCACTCAGGCGTGCAACTTTACTCAGTCAACGGCTACTTTGTGAAGCAAAACATACAAAGCATTTGAATAGCAGTTATTTGCAGCAATCGGTAGTGGGAATAGTCACCAAAAAGTACCCTAAAACGTTCATGGCAGAGTACGTGGGTTCCACTGAGCACAACGTGAGCAGTGGTGATTTGGTCTCTTATTAGTTGCACTCGTTTATACGCTCAACGGACACATGTTTCCAGGATGCACAGCAACGCAGTGCTCTTGTTTTTCTCACCATCCGACCGGATTTGTTTCTAGCTAACTTAATCCGGGAAATTAATGTCGATAACAACCGACCCGACACCCCGGGTGTACAGAGCAGCAATAGGTTGTTAATCAGTAAGTTAACCACGCGTTGTATGCATGCATGTTAGCTGCATGTGTGTCTATAGCACACATTGCAGTAAACCATTTCTCAATAATTGTGAGTCCTGAGCCAAAACCGATGAACATGCTTGCAATGATGGCGTAACCATTTGGAATCGGTGCAACGTCCGCATTGCAGTTTTTGCCAATTTTCGTTATCGCGGGAATCCTTTAGTGCATAGGCAGCGAAATGGATTTCAACCAGTAGCATTCCATGCATGAAGCGCACTAGAAGTCGTGTGATATGCGCATGACCTGTACCAGTGACGTTAATATAAAACATTTCCCGCATGCCCGTTTATACGGTGGTAAGATATGCAAGTAGCTCTGACAGTATTGATTATGATGCCTTCTTCTGGATATGTATCGGATCACTACATCCTGATCCTGCTGGTGTGCGGAGCCAGTTGCAGTGGATTAGGCCGTAGTGCTTAGTATGCCGCTGCAGTGTAATTTAGTTAGACCTAATAAACGCCGGCCTTAAAAGCTAGTTGAACTAACAGTAGAGGTTTTGGTAGTAGCGATAATAATGCTTAGGCTATGGGATCTATGTGAGCTATTTAGAAACCAGTAATGAAGGCCCGTTTAGCCAATAGCTGACGCTTTCCTAGTTGGGTTATTCATGTCGCTTCCAGGGGATATATGGGCTAGGCAAGCACCGTTTATGGAGACAGGTGGAGCCGTGAATAGCGGCTTTGCTAGATGTGATAATGATGAATTTATAGAGGACATGCTTAGGTTAACTAAACAAAAATTAGTTATGACGCTGAAGATAAACTTGAATGCATGTTCATCGGCGATGCTGATGCTACTGCAATGGGACTTCTATCAACTTACTATGCACTGGTCGTGCAGTAAAGTGAAGGCAAGCATGAATTTGAGCGGTGACAACAATGTCATGCTCGCTGGACTTAAATGAGCTTACTGAGCAACCAGCGTGTTGGCTTGGATATCCATGAATATATATCCAGTCATATCTGTATGTACCTCTTTCTCACCACTCATTTATTTTCTTTATTTTTTATTTGTCATTGGGTTATTTCATGTTCTATATAACTGTATGCTGTATTTATACAATGCTGTATTTGTAAGTTTACCTGTCGTTTATTATAACACCTTCAATAGGTTGTTACTGGAAGGCGGAATTCTGCTCTTTTAGCCACCTTTCATTTAAGTGAATAATTAAATGCACAGTTTACTATCTACGAACGAGTACATATATATTTTCATGAAGGTACAACTTGCCTAGACGTATCCGTGTATAGCAATGTTTGCGATATACCTGTATATTTGTGGCGTATTTCGCTATAGGTACTTATGTATGCACGTATAGTAATATGGCCAACATTACATATATTATTTGTTTGTAGATATGAATGCATCGGTATTTTTAAATTGAACATATTTAATTGGTAGAATTTCACCGTTGTCTATATGTTCAACGATCGTTTACCAAAGTCTTCTGAGCCACTCTACTCCCAACCATCGCGGTCGGTGCATCGAACTCGCGCTAGAGCCTTTATGACTGTGCGGGCTGAAAACTAACTTCAACTTCCTTTACCTACTTGTGCATCCTTTGCAATCTCACTAACGCCCTTCCTATCATCTGGCAGCATTTCGTATCCTCTTCGTAATAGAACGCACTAAATTACCTACAGGAAACCTACAGTAGTACGCGTGCTAACTTCTATCTACGGATACGCGTAAGTGTGCAATAGGCTTCCACATACCGTGCGGGCATCTGATACTGTAATCAGCTTCCGTTCAGCACTTAATAGGTACCTCAAACTAAGTCATGTTTCTACTCTTTTAAGCATTAACAGACTTGGACGAACTGCGGAAAAATGGACCTGATCACATATAAACGTCTTCCCCATCCGATCTCCTTCAACTCCAAAGAAAAATAATGATTGTCCTCAACTGCCATTACGATACTTTACCCCTGATTTCTGCCTCTCACCTCATGACTGCCAGCAGGCATCTGAGACCATACTCTAACATATCTGCACCTCGTAGCAACTCCTCTCATATTCCTTATCCTGACAAGACATTTTAACATTTTGCGGAAATGCTGGCCTATGTGCAGTATTTATCGACCTTAATGTATGCTTATGCACCACCTGTTGGATGTCCTATCATCAAACATATTTAGCTCTCTTCTGGCAATCATTCTTATTTCATCAAGTCGGCGCAAAGTCACTCCTTAGTCTCTCATTTTTGACCTCAGCTATTCATTACTTTCTGCAACAATTGTGACACCTTCCCATGTATAAGTCCTGCTCCCACTAGCTATTCCTACCTCGGTCTACCTTAGCACACAAGAAGGATTTGAGTGTCTCTGCGCCGCTGCGCTGTAGCGTCTGATGCTCTGGCGTATTTAACAACCTTAATGTACGCTTGGGTTCCACCTGATCGTAGTCCTTTCCTCTAACATTTTTAGCTCTCTTATGGCAATCATTCATACCGTATGATGTCTTCGTACAGCCACTCCCAAGTCCCATGTTTTAGACGTTCAATGAACCATTACCCGCTGCAACGTCTAAGACGCCTAGTTTTATTGTAGCAAGCTACTCTCATCTGCTTTTTCTGGCTCCGTCTACCTTAGTAGGCATTCCTGTTTTCTGTCCATTCGTCATTCAATCCCTTTTTGCTCCCCTCTGATGATGTGAAACCCACAGTCAACTTACTGGATGCCTGCATCTTCCTGACTGCTTTCCTTTCTTCATTCAGTCTTTATAGCTCTTTTCTGGAAAGTTTTCTTATCTCATACGGTCAGCGCACAGCTGCTCGTTAATAGATGCTCGGTTGTCACTTACCCGCCTGCGGCACTTAGTTGATTGTAGTTCAGCTCTCTCACCGGCATTTTCCAGCTCCAGCTTCCTTAGTTGTATTCCAATAGCACCCCAACATGGTTTGATTATCTGCGCGTCACTGCGTTTTAACCTCTATGTTCTGAACCTTTTAGCAACCATATTGCATATCTGCACCTCTCCCGTTCGCTGTCTTTTCATCATGATACCTTTCTTAGGTCGCTTCTGTCCAGCAAACATAACTCAAGTAGTCCGCGCGCAACCACTCCTTTCTAGACGTTCAGGCATTTATTACTATTTACGTCTATGGCGCCAATTTTATTGTAGTCCAGCTCTCTCACTGGCCTTTCCCGGCACAGGCTTCCTTACTAGATGCTCAGCTGTCATTCACATATATGCGACACATAATTAATTGCAGCTCAGATCTCACACTGGATTCTCCCTGCTCAGGCTTCCTTAGTTGTATACAATTAGCACCCCAGCATGGTTTGGTTATCTGCACGTCGCTTCGTCTTATCCTTCTATGCTCTGAATTATTAAACAGTAGTATTGTATGCTTGCGCTCCTTCCTTTCACTGTCCTTCCATCATGAAACCTTGCATGGTTTTCTTCTGTGGAGCAAACATAACTCGTGTGGTCTGTGCAGAGCAGCACTAACCCCTCCTTTCCAGACGTTCAATTATCATTTACTCTCTCTTCGCTAAATGCTCATCTGTCACTTACTCTTCTGTGACATAATTAATTGTAGTTCAGATCTCTCACTAACGTCTCTTGGCTCAGCCTTCCGTAGTTATAATTCATTGGCACCCAAGCGTGGTTTGATTATCTGCGCGTCGCTGCGTCTTAGCCTTTTATGATTGGAACCATTTAAAAGAAGTATTGTATGCTTGCGTTTAATCAGTTCGCTCTCTTGCTTCAAAAAACCTTTCTCAGCACTCTACGGTGGAGCAGTCATAACTCACGTGGTCTGCGCACAGCTGCTCCTTACCCTCTCCCTTCTAAACTTTCATTTATCCGTTGCTCACCGCTAAGACACATGCTCATGTAGGGGTCCAGCACTTTCACTGGCATTTCCGGCTGTCTACCTTAGCACTGATAGCTTAACACCCTATGAGGACTTAGTATCTGCGCGCCTCTGACTCATATGCTGCGCCGTCCTTAGTAAACTTAATATATGCATGCATTCTGCCTGTTTGATGTCCATCCTTTATGTAAACATTATAGCTTTCTCCCAGCAATCCTTCCTAAGTCAGCTAGTCAGCGCACAACCGTTCCTTAACCTCCATTCCAGACGTTCTCATATCCCTTACTCGTTGTAATGTCTGCGACGGTTGCACCTGCAAGCGTACAACTCTCGAACCAGATTTCCTCGGCTTTATCCAAAGTAGTATTATCCCAACACTCTAGCACGAATTGAGAACCTATGCACCGCCGTGCTCCAGCCTTAGTTGATGTGTCTCTAACAGTAAGCTTAATGTATGCTTGCATCTTCCTGTCTGCTTTATTTCCTTCATTCAACCTTTATAGCTCTCTTCTGGCGACCTTCCTTGTCTCATCCGGTCAGCGCACAGCTGCTCGTTAATAGATGCTCATTTGTCACGTACTCGTCTGCGACACCTAACTACCTTAGTTTAGCTCTCTCTCACTGGCATCTCTTGGCTCACGCTTCCTTAGTTATATGCCATTAGCACCTCAGCATGGTTTAATTAGCTGCGCGTCGATGCGTCTTATTCTCTTATGTTCTGAACTATTTAACAACCTCATTGTTTGCTTGCGCTTCTGCCGTTCGCCCCCTTCCATCTTGAAACCTCTTTTAGATTTCTTCTGTTGTGCAAGCATATATATGTATTCAGCGCAAGTCTCTGTTTTGCCCTACATTTTTAGATTTTCATTTATATCCTACTTGCCGTAATGTCTAAGACAGTTTACCTGCAATCCTTTAGCTCTAAGTCTGGCATTCCCTTCTTCTATCCAGCCTGCTACCAGTACCTTAGCAATTTAGCTTCTGCAATTAGACCTCATGTTCTGATATCCTCAGCAACCTTAATGTACGCTTGCATTCCGGCTATTCGCTGCCCATCCATCTATTAACCTTTATTTTCTTTTTGCCTCATCGTTCCGCTTATCTGGTCAGCAACCTGCTGTTTGTTAGCTTCTCATTTCTAGGTGTTCAGTTGTCACTTACTCGCTGCTATGTTTGCGTCACTTACCCATGTATGAGTCCAACAGACTCACTGGATTGCTCTGGATCAGCGTACCCTAGCATCATTTTCTTAGCACCCTAGAATAACTCGTTTCACTTCCCGACGCTGCGTATACATCTGTTCCTCACGTTCGCATTCGTTTGGCGGATCTTCATTACTTCAATTCTACCGATCAATCCATTCGCACCTTGTCTGTACATGCTCTGCTTAACCAATCCTTTGTAGGTATTCAGTTTCCGATTTGCAGCAAGGGTTTCGACACTTATTTATGTAGGAGGTAAGCGCTCTCAAAGGATTTTGCCACCTCAGTCGGCCATAGCACTATTCTCTTTATACCCCCGTGTCGTCTTTCTGTCTTGATGTCACGAACATTTTTACTCTTCACTAGAGTCCTATCTATCCGCTTCTTTACCACCAATTGACCTTTGAATTTCTCTCCTCGCAAGCCATTTATACCTGCAATTAATTATGCTGCGCTCCCTATCGAGGTAGGCTGGCTACCAGCTGCGCATTGGCTATTCAAACGCCGCTGGTCATTGAATTCTGCTTTATGTCTTCCTACGCAATAGTGGCATCATAGCAAACCGATACTGCATGGTTGGCTTAATGGCGCAAAGCGCTGTATACCATGTAGATGGTAGCAAGCAACCTATACGGCCATGGCTTTCGCAGAACGTTCAAAAGACACTTTCAGCACAAGCATTGTTGCAAATTGTGCATCATTTGGTCTTCACTCTAAATGTTATAACTTAGGGCTTTAACAATGTTTATTTCCACGCCTATACTTTGCGGCCTTGATTGTCTCTTACCTTACATTTTCCCTGGGGTCCGGAACTTCTTGGGATCTGGGATTGGACCGAGCAACCGTTTTGCCCGGGACGGGACACAACCCACAAGAACCTACAAATAATATGGCTGTACAACAAATGGCTACAACTGCGCTTACTACCACGACCGTTGTCCAGTAACGATAGCTGGGCACGATGCCTTCCCCGCCTGAAAAGTATACCTACACCTGAAGAATTCAAATGCAAAAGACTGTCGTTTTGTTCACCTGGACACTCACAACGCGGTCTCTTCGTGAAACTCCTAACCTCCATTGTCCTCAGCCAGTATGGCGGCCATGACCAAGATACTTGATCAAGTAACAGAGGAAAGTGAAAATCAGTTGACTGCGGATAACTTAGTGTGCAATCAGTCGGCAAGCTGCTCTGCCAGTTAAACATTAGTGCAAAAACGGCTTTCTGACAGTGTTCCAGGATATGGTGGGTTTTTGTCTGGCTAACGTCCTTTCCATAAAAAGCCACAAATATCCATTTAACAACACAGTGATGTGACGGGTGTGACTCTCCACTAAATAAAGTCACTGCCCCAACTACATACTGGCAAGTCGACTAGAATCATAATTCAATAGTTGCTTTACACGTTCAAGAATAAAATACTCCCTACCTACATATATCGTTTTCACTACACATAAAATGCCTTGACTGATTGCACTGCGCGCACTAGAACCCAACGTGTCTTTATTCCTTGACGGCTTTATACCTCATGATTGGTTTTACAATTTCCGCAGCCTGTACAACATCGGTTTACTACCGATTACATACCTAGCAACGTGTTTGTTGCGAAACACATTTGCATGTAAATGTTTAGCATGACTGGTTGGGTTTGTCTCGACAAATTCGAGAATAAAATATTTATTTATTTACATACGTATATGCATTATGTAGAATGCTTTTTATTTTTTTCATTATTCTTGCTGGGCACTGTGTATAACAACTTGTCGACCATTTATTAATCGAACGGGCGCTTACCATTTGTAGTTTACCTTTGCTGCCAAATGAACCCATCGCTACTTCCATTGCACTTTAGTTATTCATTGAATAATCTCAGGATATCAAGTAAGTAATACATTAAGTTTATGTATGTTCTACTGTCGGGTTTATTACTTTCTTTATACAATGGTACAAATAACAAAAACATGATAATTTGTTCTCCTTTACTGCACAGTCATGATTCAGCAGTTCCGTTGTCCTATTTCAGCAAAAGTTTAGAGATTCCCAAGGCGCTTGCCTGCTTACCTATTGTCGCTTGTACTTGTCGTTTATATGGCTTATTAGTAACTAGTTTATTTTGTAAACTAGCTGTTGCGGTTTCCAAAACTGTATGTCGCTAAAATATATTTATATCACACATTTTTGCTTCCCCATAAGGAATCCAAGTACACGTTGACGCTGCATAGACATTTTGCCACACCTCAAATGAATTCAGTTGCTGTCCACTGGTTCTCTCTTAACATCATTATCTTTCGTTCCTCTTATCTTTATTACTTTTTCTGCAGCGATTCGTCGTAGGTTCCATACATCCTTGCGCATACCTGGAGCTACCAGGAGACCTTTCTTGCTGCTCCAACCTGTAATCTTTATAATGTCTGTATCAACTTCGCTGGCTTGTTGATGTATTCTGTGACGCAGTAGGAATCCACTAGTGACCAAACTGCTTAATCGAATGGGTACACCTGGCCACCGAAAGATTTTCATAGCGCATTATTTGCCGATCCTCTTAATCTCAGCATCTCTATTTAGTATCGACTAGAGGTGGTAGGTTCCAAGCGTCTGCGCATACTCGGAACTTGCTAAGAGCCACTCACTTTTATCTTCAACCTTCATTCTTTGGGACGGCCTGCGTCATATACACTTGCTGTTTGTTGACTTCTTCTAGGACACTTTAGGTACCCACTAAGCCACTAGTAGGCCTCACTTCAATGTCATTGCTCTCCGTCGACACTCTCTCACCCTTAGCACCATTATCCGTTCTTCGTTTTACATATGTCACCAATTTTCAGCTGCAGAGAGTCACTGTAGGTAGCGTAAATCTTTGCGCTAGGATCCCCTCCTTATCCCTCCAACACTTACTCACTTGAGTAGCTTGCATCATATACCTTCGCTGGTTTGTTGACTTCTTCTGTTACTGTAAGTATCCACTCATAACTAGAAGGCTTACTGCGAATTAAGGTGCTGTTCACTGGCTCTCTTTTAACACCACTATTCTTTGTTCCTTTTATCTTCATCATGCTTTCTGCAGCGATTCCCTGCAATCTCCATATTTTTCGCGCATATCCGGAGCTACTAGGAGATATTCCTTTTTCTCTCCATCCTGTAATCTTTTAGTATATCTGTATTATTTACCTTCGTTGTTTTGCTTATGTATTCTGTGGCACTGTAGGTATCCACTAGTGACCAAACTATTTAATGGAATGGTACATTTGGCCACCGAATGCTGTTCATAGCAAATTAACTGTCGTTCTTCTTAAAGTCAGCATCTCTATTTAGTAGCAACTAGTGGTCGTAGATTCCAAGCATCTCTGCGCATATCTGGAGCTTGTTAGGAGCCACTATCTTTTATCTCCAACCTTCATTTTTTGGGACTGTCTGCGTCACATATATTTGCTGTTTGTTGGCTTGTTCTGGGACACTGGTACATACTAGTAACTAAAAGGCTTCATGCAAATGCCATGGCTCATCACTGATACTCTCACTCCCAGCGCCATTATCTTCGCTCTTCTTATCTTCCTCACGACTGCAGCGATTCGCCCTAGGCTTCATGGCCCACCTGCGTTGACCTTGAACTTGCTAGGATACACATCTTGTCTTTCCTTTAGACATTCTCTGGGAATGTCTGTATCACTTACCTTCCCTGGCTTGTTGATGCATTCTGGGTCCCTGTAGGCATACACTAGTGACCAAACGTCTTATTGGAATGGCTACATCTGGCCACTGGTAGTCTTCCCTAGCGCCACTATACGTCGCTCGGCTTAAATTCGGCACCTGCGTTTAGAAGTAGCTAGTGATCTTAGGCTCCATGCATATGCGATTATCCAGTGCTTGTTAGGAGTCAAACCGTATCTTATTAACCTTTATTCATTTAGAATATCTGCATCCAATCTTTCCGCTGCCTTACCGCCAATGGACTTTTAGATCACTCTCGCAGCAACGTAAGTACTTTCCACTTTCTTATTCTGCGCTCCCTATCGTATTAGGCTAGCTACTTGCTGTTCCTGCACCTTGCAATCACCACCAGTCTTCTAACCCCCTTTGTTCTCGCCCCACGCAATGTTTGCCTCATACTAAACTGATACTTCGTGGAGTACATACTGATACAACGCTCTTGTCTCTACACAGGCGTTAGTAATCTACCCGTACGGCTAATGATTCTATAGGACATCCAAAAGGCAATTTCGGCATGACGATTGTTGCACAGTGTACACGCTTGTGTATCAAGCCTAAACGTTGCAACATAAGACTTTAACAATCGTGAACCCCACGCCTATTCTTGCAGTCTTCTCTCGGTTGTCCCTCACTTTCCCTTTTCTCCTAGGTCCGGGACTTCTTGGCGATCTGGGATTAGACTGAGTAACAGTCTTCGCCCAAGACGGACGTAACAACCGACAAGGACCTACCTGGAGCAGGTTGTACACCAAATGAATTCAACTGTACTCACCAAAACCGTTGCCCAGTATGGATAGCTGGACCCATCTTCACAATTCCATAAATTATACGTCTGAAAAATCCAGACAGCAGAAAATTTGAACTTGCTCACCTGGACGCACAACAAGATCACTATTCGCGATGTTCCCGTCCTCAACCGGCCTCAACAATTATGGCGGCTTTGACCAAAGTATCTGTCCAACCAACAGAGGATCTTAGAAGCCAGTTGACGCCGAATAACTGAATACGAACTCAGTCCTCGAGCATCTTTGCCAGTTATACATTAGTGTGCAAAATGCTTTACGGCAGTGTTACAGGACGTGGTGGGTTTACGCCTGGCAAGCGTTCTCCCTATAAAAAGCCACAAATGTCTGTTTAACAACACTGCGACGTGGCGGATGTGACCCGCCACTGGATAAAGTCACTGCCCACAACTACATACTGGCAAGTAGACTAGACTCATATTCCAACTTTTTCCTGACACGTGCAAGATTATGATACTCTCCGTCTACATGCACCGTTTCATTGCACGTATAGTGCCTTGGACGTTTCAACTACACACCATTGCACCCGAAGTATTGTTGTGATACACAACTGCTTATAAACCTTGAGAATGTCTTATTTGGTGTGTCTCTATAAAGTTGAGAATATACTATTTATTTATTTATTATACGCCCACACTCATTTACTAAAGGTCACTAAACTAAAGTTTAATTTTGATTTTGACTATTTATTAACCTGGCGTGTTTAAACTCCCTTGTTAATTTTCCCAGAGTCTACAACCCAATTTACTAGCAGTTTGCGCCGTTTCATCTTCCTTATTTCTCCATATTACGCTAAACTCATGCCCGGGTGAACGTAAGCACAGCGCCTTTCTTTCGAGTTTCTGCCACTCGCAAACCTGGCTGGACAGAAGGACGCTGAACTCTTCTACTAATATTACGCCTGCGTAAAGATGCATCATATTTCTACGCTAACATATATCTACATATGTATTTCTGCGCATTTACTAGGGTTTAGAAACGATGACATTTATTACTGGGTTAGAAAGCTTTTCAAATGTGCTGACCAGGAGTGTATAGTGAAGTCCGGCCTCCTCGCACTCACTTTCGAACCTAATAGAATCGATAAATCTAACCAAGATGTATCTAATGTACCATTCCGTTTAGTAGTTTGTCTGTTCATTTTTGCTGTGTAACGCCTTTAGCGTACATAAAGCATGCGCAATGAGGTTACCTTGAAACGGTTATAATGATCAGTTTCACGGTTTCCATCAACTTAAACATCCAAAATATTCAAACTTTAAATGCGAATATTGCAGTGTATACGCAGGCTTCATACACGGCTGAAGTAACACCCTGAGCATTAATGGTGCGTCTACGCTTTATTAGTTGTACAAAAGTTTTGTTTGCTAAATTTTGCGCCTATACTTTCACATATTTCTGATCACAGTTTTACACTTCACTCTCTGGACTCTTCTAAAAGTATACCGTGTATTATTTATTATTTATTCCTGCCGGCATCTGACGCATTACAGCTGAATAAGTACACTTTATTTGTCCGCAAATCATCCATTGTGCTTGACTCTATTTTGGAGTTTGAGTGGCTATGGTTAAAAGAAAAATTAGCGTGCTTGGGTCACGATATAATTAACTAATAAAAAGCTGCGAGCCAAGTGCCAGCAGGTTAGTTTTTGCTGCTCACGTGCAGTAAGAACATTTAAGTTATAACCAAGAGATTACATCCGAAGGTAAGTATAAATCTTATTTGTAATTTGCTTACTATTAGAAGCTACGCATAAAAAGCTATTTCAGACCTGGTGTTTTAAGGCTTTTGTATTTTGTTCTAAAGCTACCATGTTAAAATATTACACGACACCGTGAGCAGATCTTGCACTAGCCTGACCAGCTCAGTGCTTGTGCAACGTCATGGCTGCATGCAAGTGTTATACAAGTAAGTAAAAGTTAAGGGCCAATGCAGGTATAGGCTGATCCGTCCCGTCAACTTTTACTATGTCCAAACGAAAACGTTACAAATTAACCGGTAGTTTAACCAGTGCATCAACAATTTGTGCAACCTATAGTAGGTGGACGGAAGAGATACCTCATCAATCCTTTTAGTTCTAGCCTTCAAGCTAAATATGTTGTAAATTGAGCCAGATGAACTTGTCTGAAGGTAGTAGCTGGAGTGCAGTCTTAAATAGCTGTACGAAGTATGAATAAGTACTCTCAAATAAGCATAAAATGGCCCGCAGCTCATGCAGAGAGTGTAAAGAATTTGCATGCGGCATTTTTTAATCTTTTGTAAACATGGAAATCAAAGGAATAGTCATACTTACATTGGCTTGGCTAGCTCGCCGACCAACCTTCCGGTGGTAGTAGCCAGTTGGATTGAGCAAATCTCGTTTCAGCGAGCATATCTGCGGCAGTGTTTCAAGACGTGGTGGAGTGTTGCCTGTCAAGCGTTTCCATACCAAAATCCACAAGTGTTCGTTTATCAACACTGCAATGTGCTGAATATTACTTGAAACTGTACGAACTCTGCTTCGAGTCAATACAAAGCTGGTACCTACGCTGCGGATGTTAGTCGTCCACCACGAGTTTTCCATTAACCTTTCATACTGACGGTCCGAGCAATCACAATCGCAAAGACAGCACCACCACTAAAATATAAGTATTCCGCTCGCTACACACCCAACGTACCAACATAAATTCGTGCAAACTTGTAACGTGTGTTTATTCATTTGACAACAGCTTAATGGTTTTACGGATAAAATGCAATACTTAGCAACACCCATGAGATAAAATTTATTGCAGAAATAAAATTGGGTGCGAAAAGGAAAAGCGGTTTATTTTACTCACCATAGACTTGTGTAGAATAGTGGAGATGTTTGCGTGCTTAAAGTATATATCCATTTGTTCGAAGGTTGGTAAGAAACTGCTTGATTGCGTTTTATGGCTCACTGGATATATGGCCATAAAATCAAATGCAAACGACAAAAGACGTCCTCAACTCGTCTTTTAAACATATGCGGATCGGTAGCAGAGACGACATAATTGGGGCGGGCATTCCAAGTCTGGTACACGTGGAGGGAAAAGTTATTATGGCGTTCATGTTGGCTATAACGTATTGTCCGTTTCATAGGATAAATTCCTAGGTTAATAAATAAATAAATAAATAAATATTTTATTCTCGACTATGCGAGGCACGCTCGTGAAGGCATGATCAGATATGTACAACGGTACAAACGTTTTAATGCAATTGTAACAGTGACGTAGAAAATTGTTAATATATCCATGATTGGAACTGTACAATGTTGAAAATGCGAAACAATAAGTTGGTTGTCGTGAGATACGGGACCTCAGCTAATAAGAGATTGAGAATCCTGAATGAGCCATTGAAAGGTAATGGAAGAGCCCGCACACAAGGAAGGAAAATGGCAACGTGTCGTAGGATATAAAACGACAACAGTATATACAGATGTAGAAGTCCCAGTGTAACGATCCTATGTAGAATTGTGACGCTAGTTGACCTGCCAGTGTAAAGTTATGGGCTGTGGCTTTATTCGGTGGCGAGTCACCTACGCCACGTTGCAGTGTTGTTAAACGGACATTTGTGGCTTTTTGTAGTGAGAACGCTTGCCAGGCGAAAACCCACCACTTCCTGGAACACTGCCACCAATCCATTGAATGGCAAATTGTAACTGGCTATGTTTCTGGTTGAAAGTCTGTTTGCTCGGTTATTCGCAGTCAGGTTGCGTCCCATTTTTTCTGCTGGTTGATGCAATAACTGTTTGCCTATTGCGTTCCTGGGTCCTGTCCATTGGTAGGTCGGGTACTAAACATTCTTATTGAATATGATGCGTTGATCCTTCGCCAAACCACATGAAGTCTTCCCTGATTATGTATATTTGGCGAGGAGCGAAGAATTCGTGTCCAGCTACCCTCACTGGACATCGGTAGTTGGGTGCAAATAGTTAGAGTGGAAGTGAGGCCATGGTCCGGGTAAGTACTTGTTGGTTATTTCGTCTCATCCTAGACGGAGGCAGTTCCTCAGTTCAATCCCTTAGCTCTCCGAGGTTCACGACCTCAAAGAAAAGGGAGAGAGGAACAAGCCGAGAGAAGACCGAAAAGGAACAGTCAATGTACCTAGCGTTTGATCAAAATCCTACCTTGAGACATTTATTTGAGACAACTAGTGTACAAGGTGTAACAGATATTGCGCTAAAGATGTTTTTACTTATGCCGAAGGCATGGCCTGATGGGTAGAATACTTTCATGTGCATAGGGATGAAGAGCAGGATTCCGGTAAGATATTCATGAGGTGTAAGCTGACAATGTTCGAATTCTACCTGAGACTAGAAAGTGGGTGTGTAGTCACGATTGGTTGTTAGCGGAAACCAAAAGACAGTGACGATGTGGCCGTATTTGTATATGCTGCACAGGATAAGGATTACCTAAGACACCATAACTACAACGTACATAAGTATATGAAGATAGGAAGCTGAACATATTAGAAGCAGGCTAAGGTTAAATGGATATCAAAGGAAGACTAAGAGTTGAAGGTAAGACGATCAGAAGATATTGATAATGGACCGGGTTTTAATGGCCAAAGGTGCCTTTTGGGTTAATCATTTGAGGTGCTAATTCATACCTACCGTGTCAAAGGATCGGACAGCAAACCAGCTGAGCTGTGAAAAAACTATACCAGGAGAATAAACATTCTACAGAAGGACTGACGCCTAGCGCGCTAAGGGGTATTCTCAAAGTTAAATAGAGCCTACAGCGAACAGCTGCCGCAGAGCAGAGATAGTGGCTAAAGGAAAGGATGTATCAGTGGTTGATTCAACCATATAATTAAGACTTTTGACCACATGTCAAATAAACGCGGGTAAGACAGACGACGGATAACTGCGCGCTAGGAGAGATGAATGGCCAGTAATAGAGTTCGGAGTAAGGCTTCAGCTACTAGCGGCTCCTAGGGTGGCACAGAATAAGTCAACAAACAGCTGAGCTGTGACGCAAACAATCAAAGCGATGAACATGGTAAGAACGGAGCGAGCTCCGGGTATCCGCAAAGTTAAATGGAAGCTATGGCGACTAGCAAGTTAGTGGCTTTAGAAAACTATGTATCAGAGGCTGGAGTAGCCATAGGATTAAGAAGTTTGACCACTACCGGATACCTACAGATTCAGTGAATAGGTCAACAGACGAGCGCCGAATAAGGAGAGGGACGTCAGAGAAAAATGAAGGCTGGAGTGTCAAGTTGTGGCTCCCTGCAGGTTACATGGGGCCAAAAATGACTAGCTACTGCCAAGAAGATTGACGCGACTAAGTAGAACGGCGCATAACGGCGCGCTATGAGTGAGATAAGTGGCCAGCCATAGAATTCGGATTAAGGCTTCAGTTACTAGTGGATCCTACGGTGGCACAGAATAGGTCAACAAACAGCTGAGCTGTGACGCATACATTCCAAGACAATGAACATTGTAAGAAAAGAGCAGCTCCTAGAGAGCTCCGGGTATCAACATAGTTGAATTGAGGCTATGGCGACTAGCTGCTGTAAGCAGAGATAGTGGCACTAGAAAGGATGTATCCGTGGCTGGTGAAGCCATATGATTAAGAAGTTTGACCACTATTGGATACCTGCAGTTTCAATGAATATGTCAACAGACGAGCGCCGAATAAGGAGACAGACGTCAGAGGAAAATAAAGGCAGGGGTGTCAAGTTGTGGGTCTTTGCAGGTTACATGGGGCCCAAAATGACTAGCAACTGATAAGAAGAGTGACGCGACTAAGTAGAACGGCGCATAACGGCGCGCTATGAGTGAGATAAGTGGCCAGCCATAGAATTCGGATTAAGGCTTCAGGTACTAGTGGATCCTACGGTGGCACAGAATAGGTCAACAAACAGCTGAGCTGTGACGCTTACATTCCAAGACAATGAACATTGTAAGAAAAGAGCAGCTCCTAGAGAGCTCCGGGTATCAACATAGTTGAATTGAGGCTATGGCGACTAGCTGCTATAAGCAGAGATAGTGGCACTAGAAAGGATGTATCCGTGGCTGGTGAAGCCATATGATTAAGAAGTTTGACCACTACTGGATGCTTACGGTTTCAATGAATATGTCAACAGACGAGCGCCGAATAAGGAGAGGGACGTCAGAGGAAAATGAAAGCTGGAGTGTCTCCTTGCAGGTTACATGGGGCCAAAAATGACTAGCTACTGCCAAGAAGAGTGACGCGACTAAGGAGAGCGGCGCGCTATGAGTGAGATAAGTGGCCAGCCATAGAATTCGGATTAAGGCTTCAGGTACTAGTGGATCCTACGGTGGCACAGAATAGGTCAACAAACAGCTGAGCTGTGACGCATACATTCCAAGAGAATAAACATGGTAAGAAATGAGCAGCTCCTAGAGAGTTCTGGGTATCAGCACAGTTGAATTGAGGCTATGGCGACTAGCTGCTGTAAGCAGAGATAGTGGCACTAGAAAGGATGTATCCGTGGCTGGTGAAGCCATATGATTAAGAAGTTTGACTACTATTGGATACCTGCAGTTTCAATGAATATGTCAACAGACGAGCGCCGAATAAGGAGAGGGACGTCAGAGGAAAATGAAAGCTGTAGAGTCAAGAAGTGGCGCTTTGCAGGTTACATGTTGTGCATCAGTACCAGCACCTAGGTGCAGTACCACTGGGCACATGATTGAACTTTATTCTGCTATGCAGGCCTCGGTAAGCGTCGTGCCCATTAGAATTTGTCCGCTGGTCAGTATAGTGTCATGTAGTCTACAAATCGATTGCAAAGTGTAGACCGTAAATAACACAAGCTTATGTATAATTTAATGGAGCTTGTATAGCGAGGGGAATCGCGGCCGTATAATAATATGAAAAGTAAAGATGCCGGGCCTCACCGTTTGGAACATCACGGTACTAGCCGCTACTTGAGAAGGTAGCAAGTGTATAATAGAATAGGATACGTACAACCGTGTAGTGGAAAACACGCGAAATCCTAGAAAAATACAAGCAACCTAAGTAAGCCAAATATAGCTATACTAACTGTGTCTCATCCATTCTATACCGGGGCAATAAAGGTATTAAATCGCACCAAGTTGGTACTTACGTACTTTAACGTAAACTGTTCCCAAGCGCGACGTACACGGGCGATAAAATAAAGCTGACACTAAGAAGGTGGCGGTGCTGCAGTAAACAACTTTACTACTTAGCAAGGAAATGATGCCAACAAGTCCAAGGTTATTTATAAGCACACCTAAGTGGAAATCTGTGGTAAAAGAAAAGAAATTAAAGTTGTGCTCACTTAAACGAATATGTAGAAGCACCTTGAAACAGTAATAACTTATCGTTGATGTGTGCTGTTAATGCCCCGTACTGTCGTAACTACATGGCTTTGGTGCCGGAAAGTAAACCAGAGCTGCTATTCTCTTGTTCGAGGTTGGAATGAAGCAAAAGAAACGTAGAAACACCAGGCCGTCCGTCGTGTATCACCGTTTATTCCCCGTCCTTCATCCTGACGGCTGCCATATCATGACTAACTTATCAGTGCCTGAAATGCTACCTGCGTCCACGCATTGCAATTTGGGTGTCACACCGTGTCGTCGCTCTTCCGATATTAATCTTAGGGAGTTGTCTGAATCTCGGTGCGTATACCTAAAGGCGTCAGCAGTACAAGGAGGCGTATAGTGGCCGTTGAGACGCGCTATGTTGACTATATATTGAAACCCGCCTTAAGTCATGGTGTTACACGACATGAAATGTAATAATATCCACTTGTCAAGTGGGAACATAGCGAGATGCGTACAGCTGTTAGCGGGAACTTTAAGTTAGGCGAGCTCCAGTCAAATATCTACCCAGCGATATTGGCGCTATGCGAGTGAAAACGCGATCAGACCCTCAAACCGAAGTGTGGCGCACAGAAGTGCTGCTAGATGGTTTCCACTTAAGCAGTCAACATGGTGAGGAGCACCGCCCCCTGCAAATAGAGGTATCAGTTGAGATACCAAGGGTCCCGATTTTCAGTTGCAGTACTGCAGTATAGAACGCGGCCATTGGTTTACACCTTGGTACGGACACCCACAAACGGAACAGAAAAACACAAACTGCTCGTAGACGATAATACGCTGAACGCGCATAAGCTTGGGTTGTATGTAAAAATAACAGGGCTATTTTCACAGTTATGGAAAATCGCACGTACAAATATAAGCAACCAATCCGACGGGCGATCCTTAGTTATCGTTTGGCCTGGAGCCTACATAAGTAAATAAATAAATAAATATTTTATTCTCTACAAATCGAGGCACGCCTTTTAGGAATGATCAACAAATATACAATATTGTACATGATAGCATGATTAGAAGCACCTAGAGCGGGAGTAGTACACATGAGGTTAGTAGTGTGGGCCCATACGGCCCAAAGCTTGTACGAGGTCTATGTCCATAGAATGCGAGGTATAAAGATAAGAAATCAGATCGCAAGTGTGGAGTAGGTTGATGAAAAACTAGTCCGATTAGGTTGTGTACACACTGCGGGTCAAGTGAGTAAAGCATGAGGAAAGAGCTGCAGGAATATTTAAGGATAGTGGCATGTAACTGATCAAACAGATAGGCGTGTTCGTACGAGAGCAGATTTATGCACGAAATTTGTAAATGTGGTATCGGTCAACTTCCAACGTGAGATTGGGGCGGTGACTTTATTGAGTGGCGGGTCACATCCGCCACGTTGCAGTGTTGTTAAACAGACATTTGTGGCTTTTTGTAGGGAAAACGCTTGCCAAACGAAGAATTACCACGTCCTGGAACAATGCAGACACGAGATATGACATTGACAAGATTGCATCTGACCGATAACCCTCGCGGATATTCGCAGTCAAGTTTCACAACTTTGTTTTCTATCTGAACTGAACTGGTTTTGTGGTCTCCTTCGGGGTCGACCGCAAGTGATTAGAGCTGTGCAAGTCGGATGACTCAGGTGACTTGTATTGCTTTGATACTTTTTATGGGTTCCGTTAGCTTGTCAGGATTGGGAAGTGCAGGTGATTTCTTTGTTTTATGTTGATGCCATGTCCAAATGAGCTTCGTAGGTATGCCCTCAGGTGTACCGCGCCGGTAATGATATCATATAGAACAAGGGAGAAAGGAAAAGCGGGCCGAGCAAACTGCCAAAAAATGGAATAGGACTACGTTAATGTATAAATATAAAATTTGTGGTAACTTTGTGCTGGTTACAAGTGGAATGAGCGAATATGTTATACATCCTATCCGTAGTTTTATCCGCAAACGCAAGACCCGATGACTGCTGAATGTGAGAGACAAATGCTGCCCGAAGTGACCTGACATATGCAAAAGTCGTCCTATGTGGGACCCGGGAGTATCAGGCGTTGTTATCCGGTAAATAAGTTCAAGGAGTCAAAAGAGCATAGTACGTTGTTTAATATGCGCTTAAGGTATAGGTTGAGCGATCGGTTGACAGTTCTAGAGCTTATCATTCTAACATGTATGAGAGTCAGTGGAATTGCTACGCCGAGTTTGAGACTCATGAAAATAATGATGAAATGTTTAGTAATTGGATGCTAGAGAAACCGCTGAGTGAAGGAGTGAGACGGAGTGTCAAAGTTATGACGAGAATGGGATTTATATGCTACAGCTGTAACGAAAATACGGTTGCAAAGCCAGCTCTGAGGGACCTGGAATAGCGGAAAAAGACAGGGACCTCTAAGGTGCGACAAACAAGTCAGCTGTAGGGCAAGAAAGGGGATATTGTGAGTAGGGTTAATTATGAGGAAGAACCTTCCCACTGATAAGCATTTAACTTTGAAAACAGGAGCGAGAAGGGCTTTAAGACTACGGCTGTGGCGAAAAATGGTTGTAGAGCCAGCACAGAAAAGGACCAGTAGTATCTGCAGTGTGAGCAGCAGCCCCAAAGGATGCTATGTGCCACTCTAAGGTGGACATCCACCGCGGAACGTTAAAGTCAGATAGAATGCTGGTTATTGAGTTGCTGGCAGCCTGATTAATTAGTATACAGGAGCGGCACGATTTATTAGGCTCGGTATAAACTGATAGGTGCACGGTGTTGAATACCAGAGAGAGAACAGACAGAAATACTTGCAACAGCTGTAGAGAGAAGTGTTGCTATAAGGACCGAAGCAGATGCCGAATGCGAGAGTGACGTCAATGTGCGCGAAATAACTCGGTAGTGGGGCCGAAAGGCAAAACTCAATCAGAGACCGGAAATTTCAGTTTCGATATGAGCGAACAAGCATACAGGTATTGAACCGGACAGAGACAAGTCACATGAGGCTGCCACATTTACCAATGAGTACCTTAGTCAATGGCAGCCGATGCGCAAAATAAGCGAAGCATTGGTTTGAGACCTATGGGCATTTGTATCCACAGACATCGGACTGGTCCAAAAGGTTTAAGAATGAGAAGCACAATAGCGAATAGAAGAGAGAAAAGCCATTAATGGGAGCTAAATAGCTTGATAGTGGAGCCGAGAGGCAAACCTCAATCAGAGGCCGGAACTTTCAGTTCCGGACTAAGCATACAGACAATGAATCACGCGGAAGTAGGCCTGAGGCATTTACTTCAACCAATGACCACCTTGGTCAATAGCAGCCGATGCGCAAAAGAAAAGAAGCATTGGATTGATACCTATGGGCATTTGGTGCCTCAAATGCCGGAGTGGTTCAAAAGGTTTAAATGAGAGCCACAGTAGCAAGATGAAACTAGCGAAGCTTGGGATTTTGCGCTGGGGCTAGCGGTAACAAGACCACTATTGAGGAGTTGCGATATGGGCAAAACGAGAAGCCAAATTAGAGAGGGAGACGTAATGTGAGCTAAAAAGCTTGAGAGTGGAGCCGAGAGGCAAACCTCAATTAGAGGCCGGAATTTTCAGTTTCAAACTTGCAGTAGATAGAGACAAGTATATGAATAGGGAGACAACTGCCATCAATAGGGTTACTGTATGAAATACTTTCCACATAAGTGGTAAAGTAAAACAGTGATGCCTTATCGTTAGTGTTGGCCGCAGATGCGGTCTGCCATGCGCGTTGGAAGGTGGTAATATCACGCATCCTCTGTAGAGCTCTGTGACAAGAGCTCATAGTAAATTCCGCTGCGTCCTGTTCTACATCCTACTTCCAAACAGTGTCCAAATGTTTTAGCAAATTTACAAGTAGTAGCTTGCACAAAGTCCAATCGCTCAACCGCAGGCGGAGGTAGCGATATTCTAGTTACTAACAATCGGTCCACATACCTCACGTTTGCGGCCATCCTACGCTAAAAGCCGATTGTTTTGTGCGTTGCTTCGTTTCGATGAAGTATACTAAAACACTACTCTACCATCACAGTTGAACTTACCTATTGCTAAGTCAATCCAAATGGACTGGCCTTTTGTAATGCAAACTAGCAGCCACTTTGTCCCCTCCGCCACCAACCTCGATACTAGTTGCCCTTCTTAAGCGCATGTAAGCATACCATGACAGATAAAGCACCGCAGATACCTACGCACAAGCTCTCGCGACTGACATGTGGAACGGAACCTGTGGTACTAATACCCTGGAAATCGCAAGTCAGTTACTTGCTAGGATTGTTCATTTTAAGCGAATAAGCCAACGTGTGGACAAGTGCAACGGAAGTTGCTCAGCCTTGAACCCCAAAATTCCAAAGTGCATTTCAAAGCGAGGAAGCGTTGCAGGGTAAGTCGACGCCAAAGATAATTGTTATTTACTACACATACTATTTATTCGAATGCAAACATCAATGTGAACTACTGTAGGCGGCAAGCACATGCTAGATTGAAGCTAACGCGGTTACAACCCGGTGTATACTTAACTTGCGTATGTATATATAGATAGATATGTACTACTATCTATTAAACCATCGCAATGAGGCTAGAACTTACCGTGGTGCGACGGTTTGTGGGCCTCAGTGATCCACTGAGCAATCCTGGGTGGTGCATTTTCGCACCTTCAGAGCCACTCATACCAGATTGGTCAATGGTTAGAGGCCGGACAAAATCAGCCTCCTGGCCCTCCAGGTTGGGGCTTGGAAGGAGGGTGGCTCCTTATTCTTTAAAACGGACTCCTTGTAGCCCAATGCTGAACCCGTTGCCTTTCGGACAAGTTTTTGAACCAAAGACTTTGATTGAGAACCCTGCTCGTTCTCCTATCTAGGCCTGGGCAACCTGACAGTATTCTGCCCACGCAATACTATGAATCATTCATCAAACGAATTTCTGATGCTCTGGCCACCGCACAGAATAATCACTGGTGCGCTTTACGCTGCATCGCGCAGGGTGGATAGGGGTTTGAATGCTACTGCTCAAGCCTTCCTGTCTTCTTACTTCCTTGCTTACGCTTTTTCACCCTTATCGTCCCGTTCCAGTTTCAATTTCATCCCATTGTTTTCAATCCCCAATTCTCGGCCTTTCCCATATTGCTTCAGTAGTCGCATGTCTTTTAGTTTCAACTTACATGTGAACGCGGAGCGTCCTTCTTGCACTGTCAACAGACCCATGTCCAACTAAGCTGTCCATTCTGGTCCATCGGCTTCCACTTGGAGCCCTCGATCCTCCTTCAGATTGGCATGCCTCAAGGTTCGAACATTGCTTCAGATCGGTCAACAGGCAGCACTTGCCCTAACATTAGAGATCAACTCAATCGATATCTGCTGCTTATCGGAGACCCGCCTGCAAGACTCGAGCTCTGTGCTCACTATGTGATCCCCTTCAGGTGACACTAGCAGTAATTTCTCAGTGCGCCTATCCGGTGACGATTCAGCTTCGAGCACCGGCCAAGCCGGTTTTCGTATTGCCCTGAGTTCACGGGCTGAAACTGCTCTGGTTGATTGGATTCCAATCAGTAGTCGGATGTGTGCGGTCCGATTAGCTAGCTCGTTCAAAACTTCGAAGTGGCGTGGGACTAATAGGTGTCTATTCATCATCGCTGCCTATGTACCGACAAACTGTAGCGATGACTCGATAACAGACGAATTCTATCGTTAACTGAACGAGCTCCTTCGCCACAGAATTAGCTCAGACACTGTAGTGCTGGCTGGGGATCTGAATGTTTATGTTGGAAAACTATCCACTGATGAGCTTCATCTGGGCGGCCAACATGGTGTGGGCCCCCGTAATGATAACGGTGAGCGGTTACTTCATTTGTGTGAAGATGCTCGCCTATTTCTTGCGAGCACTAATTTCCGACACAGCACCCGCCAGAGGGTGATTTGGCGCCCACCAGCCCAGAACCAGCCTTGGACGCAAATCGATCACAATGCAATCAGTTATCGCTGAGTGGCTTCATCCAGAACTGTCGCTCGATTTAGGGCACAGGTGTGGACACCAATCATGCACTTGTACGTGCTGACATGCGGACGCGTTTTGGCGGACGCCCAAGACGACTTTGTGAGCACATTGACACCAGCCAACTGACAAAGCCAGCTGTTCTGAATGCCTATCAATGTACGCTGACGTGCGAGTTGAGTAAGCGCTCATTGGAGACCATTCATGGTCACTGGTCACATGTTCGCCAGACCTTACTAGCAGCAAGCAAATCCTCATGTGGTATATCTAATCGCCAACATAGACATTGGGTCTCTTCACAGTCTCTGGAACTTATAGATACTCGCCGGCATATTCCGGCTGGAAGCGAACACAAGGAAACTCGCAACGTCCTATGGGCAAAACTCCGCACTAGCCTGAAGACAGACCGCGAATCCTGCGGTTCTTATCGTGCATCAGAGATGGAACTGGCCGCTGCCCTTGGTAACCATCGTGAGTTATGCAGTCTGATACGGGAAACGAGCAGCAGAAGACCTGGTGTTAGTGAAACAATTTGTGACGAGAATGGGCAGGCTATTCACAACTTGTCAAAACGCTTAGAGCGTTAGGCTGAGCACTTTAAAAGGCAATTTAATCGGCCGGAATTGCTAGATTTCACGCCGGTCACGGATCGTCCCGCTCCTTGGGCTGTCCCTATGGATCCACCCTCCCGCTCAGAAGTCAAACGTGAGGTCGAATTGTTAAAGTTCAATAAAGCCGCGGGACCTGATGATCTTCCTCCAGCCCTCTTCAAATTCGGGTGACCTGCTCTTGTGAATAAGGTACACGAATTGCAAGTTAAACTGTAGGAGCAGGAAACTGTCCCAACCGACTGCAGCCGCTCCGTCGTAGTCCCAATTTTCGGGGTGGCTCAAGATTGGAATTCGGCAGCCATAGAGGAATCAGTCTGATCTCCATGGCCTCCAAATTGCTTGCCTCTGTCCTCCTTCACAGACTAAGTGGCACGCCGTGAAGACCAAGCCTGGTTTCGCCTAGGTAGTAGCTGCATTGACCACATGTTTACCTTGCGTCAGTTGTTGGAGCGCCGTCACATATCGGCGGCCTACCCTTGTTATGTGCCTCGATATGTGAGATGCCTTCGATTCGGTGGATAGACTTGTGCTTTTGTCTGTTTATTCAAAAATGGTGTGACTGAGAAATATGTAAATATCCTTCAAGCATTGTATGCGCATAGCTCGGGCAGAGTGGGGTCTTATGGCAAGTTTGCGTCGCCCTTCAATATCTCCAGCAATGAGAGACAAGGACGCCCGCTGTCACCTTTCGTCTTTAACTTCGCTTTTGACGAGATCATGGAAATCGCATTCACAGGACATAAATTTGAAGGTGTGGATCTGCTCCCAGGAGAACGGCTGCTTGGTTTAGAGTATTCTGATGATATTGCCCTAATCTGGGTCAGCTCCCCAACGTGCCAAGTGGCACTGGACAGATTAGCACTAGCCGTCCGTCACTTCGGGCTTTGCTTTGCCCCTTGATATGCAAAGCGTTCCCCCAAGATTGGTCTGGACCGCCTCCTACGCTGACCATTGGTGGGGAGCAGCTAGAAGTCGTTCAGAAATTCAACTACCTGGGAAGTTGTGTCAGCGGCCGCTGGATTCAAGATGAAATCACAAACCGTATAGCAAAAGCTCGGGGCGCTTTTGCTAACCTTCGCCACTTATGGCGTCGGCATGACATCACTCTTGCCTTGAAGGGTAGTGTGTACAATGCGGCGATACGTACGACCCTTCTGTACGGTTGCGAAACCTGGCCGCTTAAAGCAATGGGCCTGAATAGGCTAGTTACGTTCGACCACCGATGCCTTCGCGATTTAGCTCACATCTGGTGGGATCGCCGCGTGAGTAACGAGCGTGTTCGACGCCTTGTTTACGGCACACGAAATCGAAATGAACCACTCAGCACCGTTCTTTCACGCACCAGGTTCAGATGGCTCGGCCACGTGTTACGCATGCCAGCCCACCGACTCCCGCAAAGTGCGTTATTTGCGCGCCGGGGGTGTGGATGGAAGAAGAGGAGGGGTGGCCAAGCGATGACTTGGTCGAGAGGAATGAAGGCCCTCACTTCTGAGCTGGCTTTATTTGGTGCGTAACGGCTACATGGTTGGGGTCCCAAAGAAAATGAACACGTTTGGTTGGACACACTTGCTGATATGGCTAGGAGCCGACCTCAGTGGCGTTCGTGCTGTGAGTTTCTTTGTCCCACCCCATCCTTCTTTGCCTCCCCTCTAACCCCGATCTCATTATTTAACCTGATACAATTTTGCATAGTAATTTTTTGATGCATAGCAGCCGGCTGGTAGACAACTGGAACGATGCCCATCAGTTACCGTTTTCTAGACGGGCTTGCACCAGTTGATATTTTCTCTCCTTTTTCTATGTATTGCGGCACAGGTGTTCCCCACCTCTGGCTAAGTTGTATGAGGATGATGATGACTATCTATTAAAATTGGTTCAATTTAAAATACAGATGCATTCATATCTACAAATAAATAATATATGTAATGTTAGCCATATTACTATATGTGCATACATAACTACTTATAGCGAAATACGCCACAAATATACAGGTATATCGCAAACATTGCTATACACGGATACGTCTAGGCAAGTTGTACCTTCATGAAAATATATATGTACTCGTTCGTAGATAGTAAACTGTGCATTTAATTATTCACTTAAATGAAAGGTGACTAAAAGAGCAGAATTCCGCCTTCCAGTAACAACCTATTGAAGGTGTTATAATAAACGACAGGTAAACTTACAAATACAGCATTGTATAAATACAGCATACAGTTATATAGAACATGAAATAACCTAATGACAAATAAAAAATAAAGAAAATAAATGAGTGGTGAGAAAGAGGTACATGCAGATATGACTGGATATATATCCATGGATATCCATGCCAACACGCTGGTTGCTCAGTAAGCTCATTTAAGTCCAGCAAGCATGACATTATTGTCACCGCTCAAATTCATGCTTGCCTTCACTTTACTGCACGACCTGTGCATGGTAAGTTGATAGCAGTCCCACTGCAGTGGCATCAGCATCGCTGATGAACATGCATTCAAGTTTATCTTCAGCGTCATAACTAATTTTTGTTTAGTTAACCTATGCATGTCCTCTATAAATTCATCATTATCACATCTAGCAAAGCCGCTATTCACGGCTCCACCTGTCTCCATAAACGGTGCTTGCCTAGCCCATATATCCCCTGGAAGCGACATGAATAACCCAACTAGGAAAGCGTCAGCTATTGGCTAAACGGGCCTTCATTACTGGTTTCTAAATAGCTCACATAGATCCCATAGCCTAAGCATTATTATCGCTACTACCAAAACCTCTACTGTTAGTTCAACTAGCTTTTAAGGCCGGCGTTTATTAGGTCTAACTAAATTACACTGCAGCGGCATACTAAGCACTACGGCCTAATCCACTGCAACTGGCTCCGCACACCAGCAGGATCAGGATGTAGTGATCCGATACATATCCAGAAGAAGGCATCATAATCAATACTGTCAGAGCTACTTGCATATCTTACCACCGTATAAACGGGCATGCGGGAAATGTTTTATATTAACGTCACTGGTACAGGTCATGCGCATATCACACGACTTCTAGTGCGCTTCATGCATGGAATGCTACTGGTTGAAATCCATTTCGCTGCCTATGCACTAAAGGATTCCCGCGATAACGAAAATTGGCAAAAACTGCAATGCGGACGTTGCACCGATTCCAAATGGTTACGCCATCATTGCAAGCATGTTCATCGGTTTTGGCTCAGGACTCACAATTATTGAGAAATGGTTTACTGCAATGTGTGCTATAGACACACATGCAGCTAACATGCATGCATGCAACGCATGGTTAGCCTACTGATTCACAATGTAGAGCATGCAGACCTCTGTTACTTTAGTCCTTGTGTCACCTATTGTTTCTAAGTGTAATGTGCTGAATAGACGGGTGCACAATGAAGGCGAATTGTACCCACGGAATGATGTACTCCGTGCTGATGTTACCTAATTCCGTTCTACAAGCGACAAACGACACATTTAGCTCCTTTTGTCAAACGACAAGTTAACATTTTGCAATCTAGCAACTAATGAGACAAAGTGGTTGTCTTGGCGCCCATGAATATAACCGGCGCGAAGCCATAGCCATACTTGCGACAATATCCTGCACATCGTAATACACAGCGTGCTACACAGCCGGCTAACATAATTGATGCGTAATGTGCTAATGTTTCTTGCCATCTGTATTTTCTTGAGAAGCTTGACGACTATGCTCGTGGTGTTGTTAGCATTCGGGACAAAGATGTTGAACGTACGCAATATTCTGACTCTTATGACTGCTTAGATTACACGCCCGACTACGTAATATCACCAGCAGCGCCGTCTGTGTTTATTATGCTAGTTACCCAGATTCCCCGGGCTACCATACACCATTAGAAAGCGCACTGTCATTAGGCACATAAGCTTCCATTTGTGGGATGTGACGTGGCATGACTCACTACCGTCCAAATAGCAGGTAACCGGGCGCGCTATATAAAGAATGTCAAATCTTATGGACCTAGCAACCACCCCAGTGTGTTTTCTGGCAACAGCAAACTGTTAGCTCACCGTTCAACCGTTTGCATGAGAGAAAAAAGCCCTAACTGCATTTCAGCATCCTGTTATGTTATAAATAGCATGACACTCGTCTTACCTCCCTTGAACACACTCGTTCACATCTACCTTTAGCTCCAACGACGGATGCTCTTAACGGCATGCTTAAATGCCCAGAGGTTACTTTTGAGGAACCGACTTACTACCAGTTTCATAGCCTGCTTCCTATCATTGAAATACCTCTAACGCCAGACTTACATGACTGGATTTCCGACACTTGGTCTGTGGTAGTATCAACCTCGTGCGCCAGATCCTATGCATTGGAACACGATACAGTGTTCAATGAAGCACCACGTAGCATAGTACCTTATTCGTTTTTAACAATACGTGGTACACTAAAGCGAGTACGCACCGCATCGTTTGCCTACAGACAAAGCTCTCACCTAAGTGCAGCTAACGTGCTGGAGCCCTGGATGCCAAAGACATCGTCATGTATTCGATGACCATTTCCTCGAAAAACCGGACTTACACTTAACAGCTCTTCCGCGATGCACAGTGTAACCACCATTAGTTAGCTCAGGAACGGGGACACATTTACACCACATCTCATAAACGCCAGGTCCATTATACACATAATGCGGTTGTTAGGTCCTTTCATCACCATGCTCATCATAAAAGAGCCCCGATAAAGAAGGCTTGATATTCTGTAAGTCCACCGGATAAGCCATTTCAACTTCGTAGTTACCCTAGCTTCTCCACTGTAGGTAAAGTTCAACGGGACTGCATTATTAAGGTTAATAATATGTTCCATGTTTCCTCTTTCCCTATCGCAACTATGGAAAAACGAGAAGCCTCGATGCGGATTCAAGCTGTTGGAGGGGAACGTGAATTCAAAGTTGACCGCATCTACAACTGGTCGCACATTTTATAAAACAGCATCAACACGCTGCTCGGGCTTTCCACCAGTTTCACTACGACCAGCAAGAAACAAGAAACTGCGTGGGACTGTTAACATTTTGGACCTTAATTTCTTTTAGCAGACAGCATTCGCAAGATATAGCGCATTTTTGCTTTTAACTTTGATGACACCTGACCACACATTTAAGCAGTAACCTTAATTTCAAAAACAGAGCTGATATTTATGCTAAGCCTCCAGCACGCACAGGCATGCGTGCATGAGAATAATCTTGGTAGCGGCCACAATATAGTAAGGCTATTAGGTAAATTTCCAGCTACTATGCTAGCGAAATTCCTCATTAATAATTCTCCAACCTACTTAGATCGTTAGATGAAAAATTTTCATGATGGCTGACTCTGACATCGCAGCCGATGTCATGTACGACCACATAACAAACTGCTTAGACCGTGCGGTTAATAGTTAAAGTTGACCTAAGAAACAAGACAAGGAGGCGCCGCTCGTACACTAGATACTTAACAACCCGAGAACCTGAGTTGTAAACATATAAACGGTAATGTTCTTCCGCTCATCCTGATAACGGATATGTTAGCAAAAATTGAAGGGACATACAAGCTATAGTACCATATCATACATAAATAAATAAATCGTATATGCTGTGTAAAATGAGGCACACCCGTGAAGGCGCGATCGAATATGCACACTTGTATAGCTTTTTGAAATGGTAAAACAGTTCGATTTAATGAAAGACATAACAGAAAAGGTGTAGTCCATTTGAATGAGCATTTTGTCAGTTAATAGTCAGACCAAAAAACATGATGGCACCGGAGCGCGTAAATATCAGTCATAACTGTTGTTTCAAGATACAAGTTGGGCGTGAATTCGCCATGTAATAATCCATGAGCATAGAAACCCAACCAAGGTGTTGGTGTAATCAATGAGCAGTAAGAAATCGGAGTGTTCTGTGCTCCATCAAAGCATTCTTCAAAATAAAATCATCTGCACGGGTTGTATGCAGAAGTGAGAACCGCGATAGTGTGAAATGTACAGCTGTGACGTTATCCAGTGGCGTGTCACATCCGCCACGTTGCAGTGTTGTTAAGCGGACATTTGTGGATTTTTATAGGGAGAACACTTACCAGGCGAACACTCACCACGTTTTGGTACACTGCCGTAGCTTTCGTTGAACAGTAGTGCTAACCGGCTATACATCGTACAGAACGATTTTACACTCTATTATTCGCAGTCGGTTGGCAGTCAAAATCCTTCCTTGGTTGCCCGATTGGATTGATAGTGTACCGGCAGTAGTCGTTAAAGCCGATCAATAACGTGCAAGAGTCGCAGAATCGAATAACAAATGGTGTAGGTGAGTAAAAATTGCTAATAGAGGCTGGCTTTTTCCGTTACATACTTGTCCGGATCGCAAACCGTGTCCAGCTACCCACACTAGACTTGTTATGGGGATGGTGCGTGCAGTTGTTCCTTGTGGCTAAATACATCCATAACAGGCGAAAATGCCATTGCGTTGTCCTGTGCGGGATCGTTACGGGTTTCTTACTCCGCAAAATGGAATCAGAATACCTTCAAAGGTAAGTGAGTGTACATGTCTCCATGGTCAAGTGAAAACGTCATGAAAGGCCAACGGAAAGCCATGTATCCGAGCGTAAAATTTTCCGTGGAATGATATCGGAAAAGCTCCATGTGAAGGGCGAATCCGTATGTTCTTTCGGAAAGGTATGACACCGAAAACAATTTACTGAATGCCGGTGAGAGTGAGCAAAGCTAACTGATGTACTCACGCCAGCGTTGTTCGTCTTCCGTTGTGGATCCAGTTGGGGATCCAGTTAGATATTCCAGGTGATGGATTTGTGATACTGGAAGTACGAGGCAAGCTAAACCCATTTGTTTGGACCCCGTGAAAGTGTCATCTCCAGAATGGCGGAAAGAGCTCCATTTGGAACCATGAGTGGGTTCTATATCTCCCGGAGAAAGGATCAAGGGCTTAAGCGAGCTGACTATTGAGAATGAGTCGGCCATTCCCAGTGGATAACCCTTCTTGTGTTTGCCGTTGTAACTGGAAATCTCGGGAAAAAACGGGTAACGGACAAGAGGCGTCCAAACAGACCGGCAGTACTGAATCAAGGAGCACTATCGAAAGACTGGTGGCGCACAACAGGGCCTATGGTACATTGAAACCTATGTAATTATGCTTAGGATATATGGTTTAAAAGCGCGTTCTATACATCACGTCGGTGGTGTGGCTCAGACTACAACTACTACGTAAGAAGAAGTTTCTGCACGCACAGGATCAAGAGACCAATATAACAAACCTTGTTAGCAGAATTGAGTGAATTATGCGGTTGTTAGAGAAGAACAGACAAACCGATGATGATGACAGCAGTCCAAATGCGAGAGGCACCTTATGGGAAACTAAGGACAACTAGGTTGAGACCGAATGAAGGAGCAACAGTACGTAAAGCAACATTCCAGAAGGAAAAGGAAATTCAAAGAATCGACAAGATGCGGGTGAATGCAAACGGCAGCGCGAAGAGTAATTCGGGAGAGTAATTACGCTAAAGCGCCCACGATTCCACATTCCAAAAGCCGTCAGAAGCTAGAAAAGGGTCACAGAGGGCCAAAACTGCCGTGCATTGGGAGTTGTTATCCCACGTACGGTCACACTAATAGGCAAATGCGAACATAAAGTAAAGAACAGAGGCAGATGAAGAGAGGTAAGGTGAGCATACAAATGGAAGTAATAGTTAAGGAACACTTAGCAATGGTCCGAGTGCCACTAGTAATCAGGAGCGGGGTGGGAGCGGAGGAGACCATACGCACGCAGATAACTTGGTTCGGTGCAATGCGTGTAGCCGTGGAAATCAAATGGAGCGCAATAACAGAGAAGACCATGAATAAGAGGAAAATAAAAGCAACAGGGTCTATACGCAAGTGAAAGAGAGCGAAGTCACTGTCAGACCATGGTCGGAAATGGCACGGACATCTGGGAGTAATAGGTGGGCAGAAGAACGGTCAACTAAGAATAGATTAGTCGGTGCACTGAGATTGGGTCGTACAACTGTGGTAAGAACAACTGTGGGGAGGGTCAGCGGAAATAGCCAGGTTAAATATCAAGGTGGCTACATCATACTGGGGTGATGAGGTCCGGCAAGCCTCTCCAAGTAAGGAAAACCGATCAGACGACAATTGATTAATCGGTGCACTGAGATTCAGTCGTATAGATAAAATGGAAAGAAAACAGTGAGGATCAGCAGTAAAGGGTAGGAAAGAGAGGAACTAGGCTGTTTTCACATTGGCTGGCTAGCCGAACAACCTCCTCGTGGTGTCAGCTGGGTAGTTCGGGTTTAACCCGCTCCAGCAAATAGTTCGGCGGCTGCGTTCCAGGACGTGGTGGGTTTCGCTTGGCAAGCGTTCTCCCTATAAAGAGCCACAAATGTCTGTTTAACAACACTGTGACGTGGCTGTCGTGGCTTGCCACAATATAAAGTCACTGCCCCGTGGAGATCCGGTTAATTCTATCCAACCCACGGACCCCTATCTCCTACGCGCATATTGAGGACGATATCAAACATTGAAGCTTGGAGCAGCATAACTACGAGCACAAGATACACAGCTACATACACATACCCACACAATGACATACCTACATACCCCCTACACAAAAACAAACTGCAGTGGCAAACATATCTGATTTTTGCACATTCTTGATCACGCATCGTTATGTTAAAATGAGCACGCCTGTAAAGGCGTGCCTCACCTTGTTGAGAATAAAAGATTTGTTTATTTATTTATTGCGCGAGCAAGTTCAGCGGCTCCTTGAGGTAATAAAAATAGCGTTGAGTGTACAGAGTCTAAACAGTTAACATCCCGGTGGACTGGAAGAAGTCACAGATCAGCAGACCAGTTAGATGAGGCAGGGTTAAGGAAGCGCACTGAGGTTTGCCTGCCCGTTTGAAAAATTGAAACAATGAGCGCAACAAGGAGATGACAGTCAGGAGGAAAAAGGTTTACGGCTAAAGTGTGGAGAAGCCAATGATGTTCTCGTACGAAGGCGGATGAATCGTCCAATCTTCCAACCAATGGCCGGTAGTGTCAAAGAGTCTGAGAACATTCGGTGAGCAGCAACCGATCAGACGAGATTGGATTAGTCGACGCAGTTAGATGGAGTTATACAGCTTATTTTGGAGAACCAATGGAGTGTTCCAATAGGTTGACAGGTCAGAGATGGAAGTGCCTATATTAATAAAGCGCGAACAAGTCTAGCTGGCTGTCAAGGTAAGGGAGACATAAATTTGCGTCTACAGAACCTAGACCGTTTAAACCTTGCTGGTCTGGAAAAGGTCGAAGAAGCAGACCGGTCAGATGCGACTAAGTTATTGCAGGGCACTGGGAGTTGGCAGTTCGATTAAAAAAGAAATGAAGGCAGAGAGCGTCATAAGGAGAGGAGTGGGTCTGGATAGAAAGAGGTTTACTTATAAGGTGTGCAAAAGTCGGTGAGGCTTACGAGGTAATGGGGACAAAGCGTTCTGTCTTCCGAACATTTGCCGGTAACGTCACAGCAGGCTGAGAGAACTTGGAGGGCAGGGGACCGATCAGACTAGACTGGGTTAGCCGCCACATTGAGAATAATTTGTACAGTTAAGGTGGGAAGACAAATAAAGAGTCAGCTGAGATGGACAGGTTTGAGATGGAAGAGGTTATATGAATATAGGGAATGCAAGTCAGGCAGGCTCACAATGTAACAGAAGCTGTGTGTTGCTTATGCAGAGCTTAAAACTATATTTCGATAGGCAGGAAGCAATCAAAGAGGAGAATCGGGCAGTGCGCCGAGAGCTAGCTCTCAGGATGAAGAAGAAATAAAGACAGAGCGCGATAAGGGCAGAGTCGGGAGTAAACGTTTACAGATAAGAAAGGAGACAGTTAACGTGGCTCTCGGGGTAATGGTGACAGAGCGTTCAGTCTTCCGGACAATGGCCTGCAACGTCACAAAAGTCGGAGAGAAGCAGACCGGTCAGAAGAGACTAGATTAGTCGGCGCATTTAGGCTGAGTCTTACACTTAGTTAGGGAAGTAAAACGGAGGCAGCAGGATTGGTTAGATCAGAGTTAGAAGTGGCTATATTAACAAGGTGAACATGATCAGCATGCTATAGAGGTAATGGAGATATTACGTTAAATCTGCAGAGCTTAGACCGTTACCATCCCGGTGGTCTGGTAGAATCCACAGAAGCAGACGTGAACAGAAGCGATTAGGATAGGGCATGGCACTGAGTTTCGGCTGTCAGGTTAAAGAGGGATCAAAAACAGAGACCGCAGCAAGGAGACGCCAGGATAGAAATGGAAAAGGTTTACCGCTATGGTGTGGAGAAGCCAAAGAGGCTTTCGTATAAACGGGTATCGAGCGTTCAGTATTCAGTGCCATGGCCGGTAATGTCACAGAGTCCGAGACAATTCGGTGATCAGTAAGCGATTAGACAAGACTGGATTAATCAACGCAGTGAGGTTGAGATATACAGCTAATTTTGGAAGACAAATGGAGTGGGCCAAGGGGTTGACAGATTAGAAATGGAAGTGTCTATAGTACTAAAGAGTGAACAAGTCCAGCAGACCGTTAACATGAGGGAGCTTTAGCTCTGCTTCTACAGTGCGTAGACAGTGTAAATCTCCGTAGTTTGGAAGAAGACCACGAAAAACCTACTGGTCAAGTAAGACTAGGTTAGGACAAAGTACTGATAGTTGGTTGTCCGACTAAAGAAGGATTAAAAACAGAGCGTGCATTCTTCAGTACCATGGCCAGTAATGTCACAGAAGTCGGAGAGCGGCAGACCGATCAAACAAAACTGGATAAGTCGACACAATGAGATTGGGTCGTACAGTTAAAGTTGGAAGACAGATGGTGTGGGTCAGGAAATGGACAGTTTAAAGAGGGAAGAGGCTATATTAATGAAGGGTGAACCAGTCCAGCAGGCTGCCAAGTTGAGGAAGACATTGCTTTGATTCTACAGGTCCGAGACCGTTTGTATCTTGGTAGTCTTGAAGAACTCTAGGAGAAGCGGATTGGTCAGATTAGACTAGGGAAGGCCCCTGTGAGCTGGCTCACCGGCTGGGGGAGAAATAATGACTGAGCGAGATAAGGTGAGGTCAGAATCGAGCTAGAAAAGGTTTATAGGCAAGGGATAGGAAAGTCAACGTTGCTCTACAGGTAATGGGGACAGCGCGTTAGGTCTTCCAAATAATGACCACTCACGGCACAATAGTCGGAGGGAATGAGACAGATCAGACGAGACTGGATTGGTAGACTCCTTGTAATTGCGTCGTATAGTTCATTTGGGAAGATAAGTGGAGTGAGTCAGTAGGATTGGACAGGTCAGAGATAGAAGTAGCTATATTAGTATAGGGCGAACATGTCCAACAGGGTGTCGAGGTGGGGGAGGTACTGCGTTGAATCGACCTAGCATAGACCGCTAACATCCCGGCAGCTTGGTAGTAGTCCCAGAGAATTTGTCCGATCAAATGAGGCTACATTAGGGCAGGGCACTGAGCGTTGGCCGGCCGATTGAAGAAAGATTGAATACAGACGGCGCAGTTCAAGGAGAGAAAGCCATAGAATTTAGGTCTAAGTACTAAAGGAGAACATGGGCAGAATAGGCATGTACAGGAAGAAAGGGAATATACTAATAAGGTTGAATCATGGCCAACAATGCATTTGAAGTGAGGGTTACAGGACGTTACGCCGGCAGGGCCTAGATCCTTTAAATATCTGAAGTCCGGGGTGGGTCAGAAAGCAGGAGGCCATACAGCCGAGTCCGGATAAGCCAGCAAGATGGAGCTAGGCCGCCAACTTAAGATGTGAATAACAGTAATGAGTGTCACAAGAAAAGAAGTTTTCGGGACGAAAGTGATTATATGGAAAGATAGTTAGCATGCCACGGAAAGTCTCGGGATGAGGGGAAACGTTTCCGGAATGTAGAGCCTCGAGCGATAACGTCTCGGATGTCGGGAAGCGGTCAGAAACTGGAGACTGGTCAGCAGAAGGTAGATTAGAGCCGGGCCCGAAAAGATATCCGTCCAATTAAAAAAGTAATGCAATTAGAGTGCGGAAAGAAAATTACTCCATTCAGAAAAGTGGAAAAGCCAACGATATTCCCCGGGGTGTGTGAGCAGCCCGTTAAGTCTGCCCGTCTCTGATCATTAGGGTCACAGTAGTCGGAAACAAAGACAGAAAGCCGTAGAATTTAGGTATAAGTACTAATGGAGAGCGTGGGCATAATAGACATGTAAAGGTAACAAGGAGATATGATAATAAAAATGAATCATGGCCAACAATGCATTTTAGTTGAGGGTTACAGGACGTTACGTCATTTAGACCTCAGAGGTCCGAGGTGAATCAGAAAGCAAAAGACTGTTCAGACGAGTCCCGATAAGCCAGCAAGAGAAAGCTAGGCCGCCAAATAAAGGTGGGATGTAAGTAATGAATGTTAGCAGAAAAGAAGCAGATTGGGACGAGTGAATATATGAAAAGGTCGTTAGCCGGCCGAGCGGAAGGTCGCAGGTTAAGAAGCACAGTGTTAGGCCCTCAGAGCTCGGATCGTTAACGTCGCGGTGTCTGGAAGTGATCAGCAAGCAGAAGGTTGGTCAGACGGAGCTACATTAGAGCCAGGCCCGAAGGGTTAGCTGACCAATTAAAAAAATAATGCAATGAGATGGCGCGAAAAGGGAGGAATTGGGAAGAAGTGGAAAAGCGAACAAACGTCTTTAGGTGTTGTGAACAGACATTTGGATCTGTCGATGATTTATCGGTAAGGTCTCAGTAGTCGGAAAGCAGGAGGCCATTGAAACGAGACTGGGGGGTCGACTCATAGAGAGAAGGCCGTATTATTAATGTCGGAATGATAACTGAGCGCGTTGGCAGAATAGACTTATTAAGTAAGGAAGAGATATAATGATAAGGACGAATCGTGATCAGCGATGCTCTTGAGGTAAGTTACAGTGCATTACGTTTTTAGAGCCTGGATTATTTAGATTCCGTAAGTCCTTGAGAGGTCAGCGAACAGGAGACTGTTCAGAGGAAACCGGGTAGATCATCAAGGTGATGATATGCCGCCAACTTAATGCGGGTCGGAAGTAACTATATGAAAAGGCAGTTAGTATGACCAGCAAACGTCTGAAAATAAGAAGTTCAAAGTACAGGGTCTGCAAAGCCTAAATCGTTAACATCGCTGATGTCTGGAAGCAGTTAGAAAGCAGTAGACTGGTCAGACGAGGCTAGAGTACAGCCAGGCCACGACAGTTATCCGTCCAATTGAGTATGCGGTGGCTGCGCGGTTCCATGTAGTGCACTCAAAAACAATAACAAAGTCAAAGTACTCGTTAAACTGTTGAAGAGCAGAACCAACCACGGAACTTAACAAGTTCCTCACGAACGCTTCCCGATGGGAAAATATTAAATAAGCCGGTTCGACTATGCAAACTTCCCAGCAAACCAATTTGCGTTGCATTCACAACTATCACTTCGTGTCTCTTCTATGACACCAAAGCCCACAGTCGTTGAGCTGAAACTACTCAAAGTTGGCCTGCATGGTGTCACGCCAGCACCTGGCGTACACAACATACGTTGCTACCCTGGTCCAGAAGGTTCTCCCTCTGCCTTGTGTTTAATTGGCCGGCATGCCATACCTGTCTTCTTCAAGCTATTTACAATAACCGTGACCAGCCATACTTTTTACTTCCGCGGAAACACGATGCAGTCCTACCACAAAGCGAACTTGTATCTCGACTAAATATAGAAACTTCTGGTCCTATCACACATGACCATGGCCTCAGGAGTAAAACAACTGTTAGTTAAAAAGGCTGTGCTTGGTTTTCACTTGCCCCGAAACCTTATCAATGGCTTGCCACGTTAGTGGTTTCCTAATAAATCCTGGCAAACAAGTGTCCGAATTTTTAAACGACGTCACCACCACATTCGACACGGAACAAGTGTGGGTATTGGCTTCCTAGATAGGAAGTAATCCTTCGACCGCATACTACACGGTAGATTAGTTACGAAACCCGCATCCTTTAGTATCTCGGTCTGGCTACGCTCCTGTTTTCCTTCCCAAATAGCAAATCGAACAGTCGGAACACTTGGGAGACACTACACTCTCGCGAGCACCGGCCGTCAGTGGAGTCTACCAAAGATGTTTCCTCTGCCTCTTACTATCCTTAGTATACTTTAACAATATGTTCCATGTTTTTCAACAAGTTGCGCCGTAGGCTTTGCCGACGATGTTAAAATAATATTTTTCTTCTAACCAGGTGACTTTTACCTTCCCCGGTAGAACACAAATATTGTCCTGGGCTCTTGAAACTTAATCTGTAGAGTGGAAGTTAGAAATATTCCCTGGAAAATGCAACAACATTTCTTACGGATGTGTAATGTCACAGTGCTCACCAGCGCTTTGTAACGCACCGTTAGCCGCCAATGAAGCTATCATAGACCGCGATGTGCACCACACTGTCTTAAGTAAGTCAGCTGGAATAAAGCGGAACCGCTCTCAATCATGGCATAAATTAGGTTTCCTTCACGGTGCCAGGATGTGGTCCGCTTTTACCTGGCACACTCTCCCTAAAAGTAGCCTCACACGTCCGTCTAAGAACACTTCGACGTGACAAATACGCTTCATCATTAATTAAAGTCACAGCACAAGGCTTTACACTGGCGTTAGCGTTCCATAACACTATTAATGGTAGATACTGTATAAGATAGTCCCATATTTACACACTCCACCACCGCACTACTTTACACGTTTTTACTGTTGGCCACTGCACTGCACATACATGAGCACTAACGAAGGCCACATCAAAGAAGTTTGTTCACCAACAGTACTTTTCTTATTTCAGCAAAATCTACAACTTGCAGTCATCTTCCGATTAAGTGCAAAGTAAAGTGCTTGTTTTGACATACTTGTAGAACTTAATATTGCCTCATAGGCTGAGACTCAATAGATCCAAGAATAAAAGCTTCATTTATTTAGTAGTGAAAAACGGAAGAAATACCAGGCTTCTGGACACGGCATATGACGCAATATCGTGTTCTATGGTGTAACCTTTGACGCACGAGGCTGATACTACTACAGTCGGTAAGGGTCGAAAATCCGGTCATGTAAGTCAAGCGTCAAGGATCTATCATGGAGGAGACGAAAGTTGCGAGACCGGTAGCAAGTCGTATTCTTCAAGTTAGTGTATTGGTATTTAACCTTGTCGATAAGCGTATCAGTTGTTGAGGCTGAAGGTGGATGAGGAGCGGGCACGTTCAAGGAAGTTAGGACGAGTTACGTGCTAGCGGTATCTAAGCGATTTGCTGAATTGCAGGGTGCTCAGTTTATTACTAAAGCTGGCATTCTGGAATTCATCACTGCACAATAACGAAGGCATGATGTAGACTTTATAGACGCTAACGTTTTGCAAAAGGCACATCGCTTCGAATGCAAGGGGCTGATCACATAATACAGCGTAGTTATTGAAGTGAGCGTTATAATGTTGAGGAAAATAATCATTAACAACGCAGAGCTAATCTGGGTTCAAATGTGTGGTGTTGAGATTAGCATTAAAGCCTAATAAGTGAAGTAGTGAAGAACTAGGGACAAGGTAAGGTTATTTCGGTGTACGTACCTAAACATATTGAAAGGTGGCTCTAGTTACCTTGTCCGTTTGAATCGGTAGGCTGTGACATTATTCAGTGCGGATGCACCTTCTACACGTCACAGTGTTTTAAGCGGACATTTGTACCTTGTTATCTAGACGAATCTTGCCAGGCAAAAGTCCGCCGCGTCCTGGTATACTGCCGTCGAACTGCGCGATTTGTAATGTTTACCTGGTAATGTATATTGTAGAATGGTTGTTCACTCAGGAATTCGCTGTCGTATGACGCCTGTCTGCTTTGGCCAACCAGGTTGCTTAGGCGTGATCCGCCATAAGTTGTTGAAAACGCTCGATGTGTGAAATGTCTTGGAGCGTCCTGTAAAGCATTGTGAAAGAGAGTATGACTTTCTACCTAACGGATGATGGATTTACTTTTGTGCTATACTGGTTCAGATGTGAAGGCTAGGCTTTCAGCTATTCAACCTGCACATGTCATGTGGTGTGTGCAGTAGGTCACTGTGGCTAAGTTCGGCCTATCTTAGGTGATAACGCAATTCCAAATTCAAGTACAGGCACCCTAGGAAGTTTCCATTCATTTTTTCAGAACAGAAGTAGAATTGTAAAAGTAATAAAGCTGAAAACCGTCGTAAAAATTCAGTTATATCAAAAGTAAATTATAGTGAAGTGACGTTAAAATTTTTCAGGTATAAACACCAAGAAACGCTATTGGCAAAGCTCCAACTAACTTAAATATTAAAATGTTCCAGCATTAATGAAACGGACTAAAAGTATTTGTTTGGTTGCTACTAAAAATGAGCAAATCTATTTGTGACAATTTAAGATAATCGCAGAAAAATAATCTCAACTCAGTACTGGAACACGAGATATATATTAAAATATAATTCCGGGTGAGTAATTTGTGGTACCTATATGGCGAGGTGAACCAAACTATTCGTTTAGACCCAATCAAAGTAGCATGCCGCTAGAATCGCGAAAAGATACTCCATTTAGTATAATGATTGAAATAGTCAGCATGATAATTTGCGCTTCATATCCAGTTGAATGGATCGTATCCAAGTCAGTTGGTTGTTAAGGATGGATCCAGCCGACGTACATGTGGAAACCACAAGCAAAATGCGCAGAAAAAAGAAGCAGTACAACAAACAGCCAGGCAATAAACAAATAACAAAAGTCTTTGGAGGGACAAGTTTGGATTACACGTTGTGTGATTGGATTGCGACACGCAACCTCAATATAATGGACTGTGATTCACATTGAAATGAACCTTAGTCACTGCGATCGCTGGGACCGTATTCAAAGTAGATGGAAATTGGGTATTGCCCACCCGAAAATACTGCACAACCACGACGCGTTTCGATGTAATTTTTCATCTCATCAGGTGGAGACAGCAGGATTTGAACCCAGGACCATTGGAATAGCAGCCAACACTACTACCCCTTTGGCTACCGGGTCACGATGGGCAACACATTTTGTCACAACGGTAGATGACTAATTGGAGGGTCAAGTTTGGATTACACGTTGTGTGATTGGATTGCGACACGCAACCTCAATATAATGGACTGTGATTCACATTGAAATGAACCTTAGTCACTGCGATCGCTGGGACCGTATTCAAAGTAGATGGAAATTGGGTATTGCCCACCCGAAAATACTGCACAACCACGACGCGTTTCGATGTAATTTTTCATCTCATCAGGTGGAGACAGCAGGATTTGAACCCAGGACCATTGGAATAGCAGCCAACACTACTACCCCTTTGGCTACCGGGTCACGATGGGCAACACATTTTGTCACAACGGTAGATGACTAATTGGAGGGTCAAGTTTGGATTACACGTTGTGTGATTGGATTGCGACACGCAACCTCAATATAATGGACTGTGATTCACATTGAAATGAACCTTAGTCACTGCGATCGCTGGGACCGTATTCAAAGTAGATGGAAATTGGGTATTGCCCACCCGAAAATACTGCACAACCACGACGCGTTTCGATGTAATTTTTCATCTCATCAGGTGGAGACAGCAGGATTTGAACCCAGGACCATTGGAATAGCAGCCAACACTACTACCCCTTTGGCTACCGGGTCACGATGGGCAACACATTTTGTCACAACGGTAGATGACTAATTGGAGGGTCAAGTTTGGATTACACGTTGTGTGATTGGATTGCGACACGCAACCTCAATATAATGGACTGTGATTCACATTGAAATGAACCTTAGTCACTGCGATCGCTGGGACCGTATTCAAAGTAGATGGAAATTGGGTATTGCCCACCCGAAAATACTGCACAACCACGACGCGTTTCGATGTAATTTTTCATCTCATCAGGTGGAGACAGCAGGATTTGAACCCAGGACCATTGGAATAGCAGCCAACACTACTACCCCTTTGGCTACCGGGTCACGATGGGCAACACATTTTGTCACAACGGTAGATGACTAATTGGAGGGTCAAGTTTGGATTACACGTTGTGTGATTGGATTGCGACACGCAACCTCAATATAATGGACTGTGATTCACATTGAAATGAACCTTAGTCACTGCGATCGCTGGGACCGTATTCAAAGTAGATGGAAATTGGGTATTGCCCACCCGAAAATACTGCACAACCACGACGCGTTTCGATGTAATTTTTCATCTCATCAGGTGGAGACAGCAGGATTTGAACCCAGGACCATTGGAATAGCAGCCAACACTACTACCCCTTTGGCTACCGGGTCACGATGGGCAACACATTTTGTCACAACGGTAGATGACTAATTGGAGGGTCAAGTTTGGATTACACGTTGTGTGATTGGATTGCGACACGCAACCTCAATATAATGGACTGTGATTCACATTGAAATGAACCTTAGTCACTGCGATCGCTGGGACCGTATTCAAAGTAGATGGAAATTGGGTATTGCCCACCCGAAAATACTGCACAACCACGACGCGTTTCGATGTAATTTTTCATCTCATCAGGTGGAGACAGCAGGATTTGAACCCAGGACCATCGTGACCCGGTAGCCAAAGGGGTAGTAGTGTTGGCTGCTATTCCAATGGTCCTGGGTTCAAATCCTGCTGTCTCCACCTGATGAGATGAAAAATTACATCGAAACGCGTCGTGGTTGTGCAGTATTTTCGGGTGGGCAATACCCAATTTCCATCTACTTTGAATACGGTCCCAGCGATCGCAGTGACTAAGGTTCATTTCAATGTGAATCACAGTCCATTATATTGAGGTTGCGTGTCGCAATCCAATCACACAACGTGTAATCCAAACTTGACCCTCCAATTAGTCATCTACCGTTGTGACAAAATGTGTTGCCCATCGTGACCCGGTAGCCAAAGGGGTAGTAGTGTTGGCTGCTATTCCAATGGTCCTGGGTTCAAATCCTGCTGTCTCCACCTGATGAGATGAAAAATTACATCGAAACGCGTCGTGGTTGTGCAGTATTTTCGGGTGGGCAATACCCAATTTCCATCTACTTTGAATACGGTCCCAGCGATCGCAGTGACTAAGGTTCATTTCAATGTGAATCACAGTCCATTATATTGAGGTTGCGTGTCGCAATCCAATCACACAACGTGTAATCCATACTTGACCCTCTAAAATAGTATGTTGTTACCTTTAATATTAATGGTAAATAACAAGAAGTTTGCTCACCAACCTGCACAGGTTTACTTGCGTCTCCATGAGTTCTAATTCCAGACAGTCTAGTTAGCCTGGATATATGCATTAAATCGCTTCACGCAACAACTCGTAGGGAGTTCACTTCGATTTCGTTTTTTGATAACAGCTAATGTATGAGGCACCGACAAGTGAGTTTGGAAAATCGCACCATGGATGGTAAACCCGAAGGGAGAAGTAATTTCGTCCACAATCTAGAGGACTTTTTGTTTTCTTAGCTTTAGTCTGTTGCCTCTGCGTTTAGCGTTTGGGCTGAGTTTCAGTAGGACGCTGTATACTTAAATGTGATCACTCAATATTTGGTAGACTAATATGAGATCAAAAGTCAATGTTAGCGAACATATATGTTCGATAATTCTTCATCAGTTTAGCACAAGTATATTCCAATTACATTGATTAGACAGACTATTGAGTCAATTAAAAGGGATTAAATCAATTTACGAGAGGTCAACTATCGCCAATAATCAGGTCTATGTCGGAGTGTTCGCACCTTCCAACAGAGTATAAATCACTGGTCGACCGGGCCAGGGCAGTTTTAATGCCTAAACAAATAGCTTCTTAGTGCACAAGTTTGATTCGTACAACCGGATTGCTATAGCTTCAGCGGTTTCTAGTATCCGTCTGCGCACATACTTCGATCGATTATTCGGAGCCTTGTAGAAAATTTGGAGTGCTACGGCTGACGTATTGTCGTCGCCTCTGTCGACAAGGTGGGCAGCTATGGCTGAAATATAAAGCACGTAGCTCCGTTCGAGCACACTGTACCGTCCTAGTGTCTACAGTCATTGTTGTTGGGGATGGTTAAGCAATCCTACGAAAAATTTAGTAGCAAGCCGATGGAGAGCTTCGAGCGTTTCAAAATCCCACTGCAGCCAAAAACCCTAAGCCTGATTTGCGTATTCGACGTGGTGATTGACGCATGCATTGAGCATCAGAGAGAAGTTGGCTGTATCGAAAATCCCGAAAGCCCTTTGCAAGAAACTAACATGCTAGTTACCTCATTTCAAAGCGAATTCTGCCTGCATGGGAAAAGCGAAATAATCCAATACCTGCACACGGAGGTCAAGTTCCTGAGAACTTGTCTCCAGATTTGCCCTTCAATTTGTAAATGTAGGCATGTCGATAATGGATGTGGACAACGCGGCACTTGTCCATATTGAAAGACAGTGCATTCCTAACTGACAATTTTCATGCCTCATGCTTGTAACGTCGTACTAGAATAGTAAATTTACTGAATTAATAACTCCACTTATACCGTTACTCAATGAAAGAACAGACAACTTCCAAGTAACGAAACATGTAGTAGGCTACAGTTTATTCGAATAGAGTCAGACAGAATTGCTTCGCCCCTAATCTATAATTTCCGTTCATGAAGCAACTTACGGATTCATTCGAATGCTGGATCTCCAATGCCGTAGTTGTGAAGTTTGTGCAGCAGGATTCGATGGTCAAAAAGATCAAACACTTGCAAAATGTCCATGTAAACATCATTGGTTCCAGTCCACCCATTGACCATTTCGATCCCATTGTCACGAAATAAAATAAATAATGTGTCATCTGTAAGCCTGGGTTGACAGAAGCTCGTCCTCAGGCTCGTTATAATCAGGATGTGGATTTTCTGCAGATCTTTATTGATAGGCTTCTCCACGTGAATGAGCAGAGGTTTAAGGTGAAGCAAATCATCCCTTTTGGAAAGAGCGAGGAGGGGAAATCCCGGACTCTGTGAGTTACTTTTATTGGTGCAACGAGTCCGAGGCTCATAATATCATGCCTCGGCAGGCTGAGAGCTTTAAATATCCATATTCGTTCCGATTTGCATCTATCGGACAAAGAGAAATTGAAGTCCGCTACCGTGGACTTAAAGCCGCGGAATTATAGTGGAGAAAGCAATCACCACATTATAAGTTTGCTGGCAGTTCCCCGGGTCCGCCCAACTCGCATCAACAGCTCGGTGACGCTTCAAATGCGTCTGCCGGTTCTTACCGCGATCTGCGCGTAGCCTTTATAAACGTTTGTAGTTTAATAAGCAAACGTGACCACGCATTATATTTCGTTACCTCAGGTCGTCCGGGCGTACTGGGACCATACGAAAAACGGTTAAATATTTAGGTCACTACAAATCAAGTCCAGAACAGTGGTTAATCCTGCTTCCGGTGCGATAGATTATCAAACGATCTTGGAAGCGTTTCGTAATACGCTAGGTCCTTACTGTGCGGAAGACTGGTACCAACCTACCGTAGCAAAAATTGCCTGTGCGCACAGTTAGGAAGCTGGATCCCCCTGCGACTAAGTGAGGTGTTTGTAGATGCGGCTCATCGCAGCCAACGTAGTCGATATCTGGATTGGTTGCCGCATGCCAGAAACTAAACGAGCCGAACCAGCTTCATGCTTATGAGTGATTTTAGCTTACTTAGGATACAGTGGCCTGCGGTTTAATTTCTCCTAGGGTAGTGAGAAGTCAAGGCGTAGTACGCGATGATATTTAAACTGGCGCAGAACATGTCTGCCAAACGATGCGCATTACACTGAATTCCGCTGCATCGTGCCTGAACCTATTACTAAAAAGTTGCGAGCAACCCGTACATGAAATTCAGGTCCTGGAGCCTGTGGCAGCTCGTGACCACTCGATGGCGTTAGTCGGCATAGAGCAGCCGCAGCCCTAATCGCGTCTGCCAGAGCCGTCCTAAAACTATTGGAAGACGGACGTCAGTGACCTCAATCACGCAGCCAGTGAAGTAGACTGCTCGCTACCACAAGATTCATCTGTTTAAACACGTTGGTCTGTTATAAAAGAGAGTAGGTATTCGTTATGTGCTCTCTCCGTAAACCTCAATTATCGGAAAACTGGAGCAGTAAAACTAGCTTGGTCCGACAGAGAGTAAAGTTATCGACTGAACGGCGACGCGTATTGTGGAATATATTCCTCATGTCTTTTGCCGCGGACGAGGTTGAGGCGTACAAAAGGCAACACATTCAATACAAAAGCGCAAAAGCACGAAGTCCTCAGCGGTCCAAAGAGAATATCGCACCATCAGCGAAGGTGGCCTCCTAGAATATTTTTGCTTGCGTGAAGCGGTGTCTGAGGCCTGCAAGCGACGTTCTTCCGCGCTAGCGGAGCACTTCCCTTCCGTATATACAAGCAAGGTTTGCCTGTGCCGAGCTGGATGTATGCAGCACCTACTGAGTTCGAGGGCCATGGTTTCGGTGTAGAAGATGTTCGCAGTCTATTCGCCAGTCTCGATGGAACGAAACCTGCCGAATTCGTTGAAGTCTTTATGGGCCACCAGTTCAAATGCCGTGACGCATCTGTTCAACAGATCGCTGTGCGTGTGTGCACAGACGAGCTACTGGAAATGTTCGGTAGTAAAGCCGATGCCAAAAGTTGGTGACCCAGGTAACGTGGACAACTACCGGCCGATTTTTCTCACCACTGTTTAAAAAAGGTGCTCAAGGAGAGTAAAAAGGGTCTTCTCCAGATGTTAGAGTAGAAAGATCTTTAGACCCCGGAACAGCACGGCTTTGTGAAGTGTCGCTCTTGCATCACCAGCCTGCTGTCGAAGCGGCAAAAATGGTTGCAAGCGTTTAAACAGGGGTAGTCAGTGGATATTATCTACAGTGATTTCAGTAAAGTTTCCGATAAAGTGAACCACGAGGTCATGCTCCACAAGCTGAAATGTGTGGTGTTGTTGGCGCCCTGCACCAGTGGATCAGTGAATTCCTTATTGGGAGAAGATGGCGGGTTCAGATGGATGACCACCTAAAGGAACGGTCCCCTTCCACTAGAGGCATGACCCAAGGATCAGTACTGGAGCCAATTTTGTTGCTGATTTAGGTGAACGATGTACCTTAGCTGCTGCGTATTACTTACGGATGATCGGAAACTTTGGAGGATTATTGATTCGCCCAGCGACTGTGACCTCCTTCAGCAACACCTCAACCACCTATCTCGGTGGTCTGCAGAAGTTGACCTACCGGTCAACCGGGGCAAGTCCTCTGCTATGAGCCTGGAGACGGGTGCTATTGGGCGTGCGTACACCATGGTTGACCACCCGCTGCATCCCACCACTTCAGCAAAGTATCGCGGAGCATTCTTATGCTGTGCTATGAAGTCTGTTGACACCACGAACAGGCCATACACAAACGGACTACGGCTACTGTGGGCACTTCGACGCAGCTTCTACACTTGTTCTGCAGAGATTGCTACCCGTCTGTTCTCTTCCATAATAAAACCAGTGCTTGAGTACAGCTCACCCACATATTATCCGATCAGAGTAGGTGAGATGCAGAGACTAGAACGGGTCCAGCATGTGGCTACCTGGCTTATCCTCAGTTTAGAAGGCATATCGTACGAGGACCGATATAGGAGATTTGGGCTTTATACGCTATATCGTCGGTTTCAAGTTTGTTCTCTTTAGGACGTACCAGATACTGCACCTGGACCACTTCCCTATGTTGAAGCCGCTGACTTACTTTCGCGCACAAAGCAGCACACGCGGACACTGGTAAAAACTAGTGGCACTGGATTTAAAACACATTGCTCACCCTGTATGCTTCCAACGTTGAGTGGTGAATAATTAGCACAAGTTGCCGTAGACGGTGGTTGAGGCAAAATCAGCCTCGGAATTTAAGAGATTCTTTGACACCCACTTTGTGGACTACAGGTATAGGGAACGTGCGGCAACCGGATAAGAAGTCTTGCAGCTGTAACATGCAGCAACCGCGACGGAATTAGTGGACTGTGATGTCCCCGCCAGATGTGCCCGAGCTACCTACGATGTAGCAACGCAGATGTTTACATTCGTTTTCCCTAGTCTCAGTTTTAAGTATTCGTTACTCAGAACATGCTTCCATTAGTAGTGCATGGACAAAAGCAAATCTGATTCCAAGTACGTTCGCAGATGTTGAGGAAACCGGCATTTCAATTCCGGTGAATGAAATTCATCCGTTGCTGAGGTGAACTTTACGGGATACCACAAGGATAGTGGAATGAATACTACTGTGTTCCCAAAAATTCATACAAGGTTGAACCCAAGTGTTTCGATCAAACTGCAAATTGGTCCAAGAGAAATCATGTTGGAATACTTTGAAGCCAAAGAAGCATTCCATGCATGTAAAAAATAAAACAACAATATGGCGGCAGATTGCTTTTAAGCAACCTATATACAAGGAAACAAAAATCGAAAAAGTGCGGATAAAATAATCGGGAATAAAATCAAGAAGTCGGGTCTCGAGGAGACAATTTACAAAGATCCCAACGAGGCATTTTAATATTGAATGTGTACTCCTTTCCTAGTAAGCAAAACGTCGTACGTAAATAGCCTTAAAAAAATTAAAGGCGCAAGAAAGAATGATATCTCGACAGGATTAGCTAAACTTAGAATTTCGCGTATTCTCTGCAGCCATTTACATAAAATTAGTGGAACGGTTGTGTTGCATACACATACAATGTGTAACGTCAACGGCTAATCAAAAAAGATCAGAGTATATCTGATACTAGCCTGCGTTCCGCTTTGAGGAACCTGATTATCAGCCTGATCAAGGCAGAGCAAGACTGGCGACGAAATCAGTTGTCTTACACAAAGTGGATTTTAGCCGCATAATTTCCGAAGCCTCAGCGAACTGAAGTAGGCGAGCGGCGCTCGGTCGGTTGATTACGGTAGGATAATCTAGGTCATAGATTATTCACGTGACGTCGCACACATGCAGCAATCAAGCATGTTGTGGGTGACTGAACTGGCGAGCAGCTTCATACCATCCGTGAGTAGGTTTCGGGGAACATGCTCTAAAATCCTCGTGGACATGCTCCTCTCGTTTCGTCCGAGGTAAACACCACCGCATGTGCAGTGAAACAGGTAAATTCTTGAGGCGGTAACACGAGAGTCCTGTTTATCTGGCATGCAGGTGAACAGTAATATTCTAACGTGGTACAAATCCACAAATCAACGGCCGATTCTTGTTGGTTTGCACGATGTTTAGCCCAAATAATTGAAACTGTTTGGCACAAATTTACCGGATACATGCTCTCTAGATTCACGCAAATTTGCCAAAAATTTATGGAGTTGAGAGATGCAGGAAACACATGATCTCAATTGGTTTGTTTCCATTATTTACCGTGGTTTTCTTAGAAGCGATTTTGGACATAATGCTTGCACATGCCGACATTTTTTGAGTTTCAAGCCCATAAGCTGAAGTAGCTGCTATGTTTATACATGAAGGACTTCCAGTTTAGTCGATGGTATCCTGTGTGAACAGATAACACGTGTAATCATGGGCAGTCCTCTTGGTCGTGTCTTGACTGATACCTTCATGGGTCCATCTGGAAAGCACTAAGCGTGCATTCATACAATCGCTACACAGATGAATATTTCGGCGGTGTAGATGCTGCAGAACAGGAGGAGATTATAATTTGCGCTCTATAATTCTGCTATCTCGAGATCGAATTCACGGCTGAAACGAAGCTTCCGCTGCCTTCCATTCTGTGGAAATCAATATGGCAAAAAAGGCGAATGATGCATTGGTTCAATTTGTGTACTTCAAAAGGACATTAAGCAGTCAAAAATATAAAATTTACTGTCCGGTGAATTACAAAGAGCTCTAGTTCTTTCCACTTTTGCAAGGCCTCCCCAGGTCTACTTTGAGGAAACGATCAAATGTGAGCTGCAACGTGTCTCCTCGACATTAGCTAAAAAATATATCAGAGGGGTTCAGAGCCCGGCCCCCAGACGCAAACGCGAAAACCAGGAACGGAAAAATGACCGACCTACCGATTAAAAATGTTCATAACGGAAATATTCAGAAGAGGGCAAAAGTAGAGGAGATTGCGTTATCGCATAAGTCGATCCAGAGAAGCATGTTATTAATCCACCATGTTTGTAGATTTGTACCACGTTAGAATATTGCTGTTCACCTACATGCCGGATAAACAGAACTCTCGTGTTACCGCTTCAAGAATTTACCTGTTTCGCTGTACTTGCGGTGGTGTTTACCTCGGACGAAACGAGAGGAGCATGTCCACGAGGATTTTAGAGCATATTCCCCGAAACCTACTCACGGATGGTCTGAAGCTGCTCGCCAGTTCAGTCACCCACAACATGCTTGACTGCTGCATGTGTGCGACGTCACGTGAATCATCTATGACCCAGATTATCCTACGGCAGGGTTTCCCAACCTGGGGGTAATTACTCCCAAGGGGGTAAAATGGCATTTTCCGAGGGGTAAATACCGATAATTGGATTTGGTCACAAATCAGTCGCGAAATAAGCTTAATAACGAGATCACACATCGCAACTAGCTCAGCATTTTTATTTAGCCATCAGTCAATGCAGCTACTGCGGCATGGCGCCTTTGTCGACTGCCACAACTGCTGCCGTGTTTTCGAATAAGCCAGTCGGGGTGGATAGCAAACTATCGTTTCAGCACTGGTCAAATTACCAGTTATGTTCACAGGTGAATGTTTGACAGTAGGAACGGCGAGAAAGGGTGATTAGTGTTCACAAGGTATGGATACAGAATGGTGTCGGGAAAATGTCGAGGAATAACGTGGAACGGAGGAATAACGTGGAACGGAGGAATGAACCACATGTTCATGTTTGATTAGAAATCAGACACGATGGGGTCATGAGAGGGCCTGAATCGGGAAAACGGTAGGCGTTTAAAAGGGCAGAGAAACGATACAATTGGGGTCACAACCAACATAGTACCAGCAGATTGGACGCCAGTGACCATTGGGTGTTATGTTGATCACTTTCATGAGCAGTTGTTTTTGACGAGAAGTCATGGCAGGTGAGCATTTTCTTTCAGTGGCTTTGATGCCGACAAAAATATATTTGTCTGCGAACGCTTGAGATAATGTCACCTGCATGGAATAACGAGATTCATTTCTATAAATGATATATATCTATAACATCTACCTACTTAATTTTTGCAGGGAATACGTCTTCCAGAAAAAAGCGGTCCTACAAAGAAGCATTTCTGCAGTGGGGCTTCACTATTTTCGCTGATAAAAATGTCGAGAAACCGCAATGCGTTATGTGCAGCAAAGAGCTCACGGCGGAGAGTATGAAACCTAATAAATTAAAGAGCACTTAGAACAAAGCCATGCCCACTTGATAGGAAAAGATATTACATTCTTTAGAAGGAAAGAAGCTGCGCTAAATCTTTCGCGCCTGGATACATCGAGTTCCTTTTCTCAGACAAATGAAGCTGGTCTTGAAGCTTCGTATCGCTTTGCGCTTCGAATCGCCAAAAACAAGAAGCCGCATACCATAGGAGAGGACCTCATCAAATCTTGAATAACGGATGCGATTAAGCTCGTTCTTGGAGGACATCATGCGGAGAAGATTAATATGATATCACTTTCGAACAACACCATCAAAAGTCGTATCGAGGATATGAGTAAACAAATTTTGAACACGCTACTCAACGAAATAAGATCAAGTCCCTTCTTTGCAATCAAGTTAGATGAGTCGACCGACGTAGCGTCCTGTTCCCAACTACTTGTGCATGTTCGATACCTAAAAAGTGATAGTGTTCTCAGAATCCTTGAGCACGACTACGCGTGGCGAAGATGTCTTCCGAATAGTAAAGATGTTCCTCGAGGAAAACATGCAACTGTGGTCGAAGTTCGTGGGTGTCTGTACAGACGGAGCACCAGCCATGTTGGGCCTCCGTTCCGGATTCCAAACATTGGTCAAAAAATGTTGCTCCGCACGGTATCTTTAGTCACTGCATCATACATCGTTATGTTTTAGCAGTGAGCACTCTTCCACCTGCTTTACTTGACGTGTTAACCAAAGTAGTAAAGATAGTTAATGTCATCCGCGGTAGTGCGACCCACACAAGAATCTTCAAAGAGTTGTGTAATGAATTTGGAGGCAAATTCGACGCGCTACCATTGCACACAGAAGTGCGTTGGTTGTCACGAGGCAGGGTGTTGCACCGAGTGCTTCAGCTTCGAGGGGAAATTGCAATCATTCTTCGAAGAAAAGAGATGCATAAGGGTAAGGGAATCCAGTTACACGTTATTATAACGGACAGCGTGTTTATTTCGAAACTTGCTTATCTTGCTGATTTCTTTGGAGAAATCAATGCGCTTAACCTCAGCATGCAAGGGAATATGGTGAACATTTTAGTCGCTCAGGATAGTGTAGCCGGTTTCCTTCTCAAACTGCAGCTTTATCAGCGCTCGGTTGATGTTGACGACGTGGCGATATTTCCAGAACTAACAACGGTGCTCGTTGAAAGAAATGAAAAATGCGCATTCACGAATGAAATATCTTGCCACTTGTCATCAGTGATGAATTCCATCAGCAAATAGTTTCCTGATTTGGAAATTTGCTAGTTAAGTGCCTGGGTGCTGAGACCGTTTACAGTAGCTGAAGGAATATTTCCAGCTACTGAATTCGAAATCAAGGTACAATTCCTAGGAATGCGCGAGGACAGCGGATTGAAGGCAGATTTCCAAAGCACGCAAATAGTAACATTTTGGGCAAAGATAGGTGAAGAGTATCCATTACTGTCGGAAAGCGCATTGAGAATATTGATCCCATTTGCAGCAACTTATTAATGTGAAAGTGCAGTTTCGACAATGATGGTAATGAAAACAAAAGCAAGGAATCGAATGAACTTGGAGCACGACTTGCCATGTGCATTGGCCGAAACTGCACCAGATATACCAGAAATTTTTACTACCAAACAATACCAACCGTCTCATTGATGTATATCGCCTCTTGTTTGCATAGAATTTTGAATGAAAACTACGGTCTTCTTTCGTTTATTTGTCGAGGGAGATTCCGGATACTGATCACTTCTCATACTTAAGTCAGATAATTATGTAGTGAGAAGGGGTGTTTCCTTCAATTGCAAGAGCACGTGAAACTACATATGACATTTGCTTTTGAAATATAGAGCGAAATGTGCAATAGTTATTACGTAGTATTCCTTCGAAAGTTTGGGGGTGAAAGTCTGGTGGGCAACCCCCTTTGTGGGTAACTGTGTCTAAAAGGTTGGGAACCACTGTCCTACGGTAATCAACCGACAGAGCGCCGCTCGCCTACTTCAGTTCGTTGAGACTTCGGAGATTACGCGGCTAAAATCCACTTTGTGTAAGACAACAGATTTCGTCGCCAGTCTTGCTCTGCCTTGATCAGGCTGATAATCAGGTTCCTCAAAGCGGAACGCAGGCATGTATCAGATATACTCTGACATTTTCGATTATCCTTTAACGTTACACATTGAATGTTTCTAGAGGCACTAATTGTATGTAAATGGATGATGAGAATACGCGAAGTGCATAATTCGTATTACCTTGTTCGTTTTTGTTCGTTATTACCGTTTTGAAAAGATCGTCGCATAGACTGACGCAAACTATTCGACGTCAGCTGCATCGTATCTATAAATCCTGGACTCTTACATGTTTTCGCCCTATTATTCGAGCGGATCGCTGCATGCGTTATTCCATCTAGAATGGTGTGATCACGACTGGCGCGCAATAGTTTTGTTACATACAAGTGTTTGTTTAGCGACACTAAATATTTGATCTATTCGGGCGTTCCATCTGGTGGAAGCGTATGCAGCAATTTTTGGTTGCCATCTTGAATACTCTTGCATTGTTGCCGAAACTCTTGCGCTCGTTAGGTTGGAATGCCTTAATGTTCAGTTTTTAAAGACTGCATTTCCAGCAAATCATTCATTTGACGTCTGGATTTCGGTCACAGCTAAATATATTATGATATTTTTTAGTCGTCTTAATCAAATTTGTTCCTTTTCAGTGTGGTAATTTGACATTTGAAAGTCTGTACTTTTGCTATAGCTTCAGCAAATGGATCAGAGTGCCACAACTTGCAACCTCATGTCCAATCCGTAATAACCTTAACGATCAAATGCGCTGTAATCGTTCTTGGTGCTTTTTCACACGGAACGAGCGCAATATGTACCAAACATGATGCGAATAAGTATATTTAGAGTATTTTTTGCAGAAGTAAACCAGTGACGAATTGCAAACGAGTTTGCGATATATTTTGGACATTATTCGAAGAATATGCAAAACGGGATTATAGTAGCAATGGGTTAGTGTAAAAGTGAAACAATTTAAACGCAAAGACTTCTGAACGCAATTACTAATTCAAAGACGAATTACGCGAAAGTATGCACCAATTCAAGTTTATGCAGTTCATGACAATGGAAATAAAAATTAACAGTATGGAGAGAATACGGTAAGTGCAGACGAAGGCAGTATTGCCTAAGCTGGAGGTGCTATTTCTAGACATTTTGAAGGCATTTGA